>OU342743.1:531458376-532058376 GCA_910589775.1 Avena eriantha | reverse complement strand
CAGAATACGAGACGGAGGAGGGTTGGGACCAGGCCACACCACCTGGCCGCGCAGGCTAGCCCAGGCCGCGCCAGGGGGTGGTCTGGCCACCCAGACCCCCCTCGGTCTCCCTCTTCGCCTATAAGATGCCTTCTGATCTAAAAACTCAGGGGGGTTCGACGTTTTTCCAGAAGGAGTTCCGCTCCGCCGCCACCACCAGATTCCACGAAACAGCACTAGAAACTCCGTTCTGGCACCCTGCCGAGACGGAGAATTTGAGGAGATCATCGCCATCATCATCACCATCGCTTCTCCATCGACCATGCATGTTTCCCCCATCTATGAGTGAGTAATCCCCCGTTGTAGGCCATGGGGATGGTAGGGATTGGATGAGATCATTCATGTAATGGCATCAGATTGTTAGGGCATGGTGCCTAGTATCTTCTATTAGTGCTTTATGACTTTGTTGCGACTTGTTATGCTTAATACTTGTCACTAGGGCCCGAGTGCCATGATTTTAGATCTGAACATGTTATTGATTCATTATGATAGTATTGTTTATGGTCTTACCTGCAAGTTGTATACACACGTTGTTGTCCGGAACCAATGGCCCCGAAGTGACAGAAATCGGGATAACCGGAGGGAATGGCTTTGATGTGAGGATCAAATGTGTTCATGGAGTGTTAATGCTTTGCTCTAGTGCTCTATTAAAAGGAGCACCTAAATTGCCAGTAGTTCCCTTGAGGCCCCGCTGCAAACGGGCTGGCAGGACAAAAGATGTTGTGCAAGTTCTCATTGCGAGCACGTATGACTATATATATGGAACACATGCCTAGGATTACTTAGTACTTGGATGCTTTATCTTATTTATCTGCAATTGCCCTATGTTCTGATTGCTATGTGAATTGTCTTGTCCATGCAACGCCCGTCCATCCATCCCTATGCCTACCGCACTCGAATCCTACTGTTTACTGCTATTGTTACTGCTGTCTTTACTTTACTACTGCTGCTACTTTACTATTCCTACTACAAAACTGTTGCTACTGATAAACTGTTGTGAGCAAGATTGTTTCCAGGTGCAGCTGAATTGACAACACAGTTGTTAAGGCTTATAAATATTCTTTGGCTCCCCTTGTGTCAAATGAATAAATTGGGTTTCACTTCCCTCGAAAATACTGCGATACACCCTCTATACTTGTGGGTCATCAAGACTATTTTCTGGCACCGTCGCCGGGGAGCATAGCTTTATTTATCAAGTTCACTTGGATTCTCTATTGTTCGCTGTTATCCATCCATCATGGGCAAGTCTCGTGATGGCAAAGTTCCTATTTGACCATCCACTACAAGAAGAGGTACGGTTTTGAACACCTCTGTTGCTCTTGATTCACCATCTGTTATGAGTAAGCTCGTTACACCACCACATACACATGCTACACACTACTACTACTGCTGAATCTGAAACTTCTAATACTTATGATGCTGCTTCTACTGTGCTTGATAAGAGTGGTTCATTAGGTCCTTTCCTAGATGCTACGATTGCTAGAACTATAGCTGGAAATACTGAAACTCCTAATGAAGACACTATTCCACCTGTTAGTTCACCTGAGTCTAGTGAGAGTTATGATATTGAAGATGGTTATGTTGAGATGACTGATGAATTTATTAAAGAATGTAAAAACACCCATGATAGGAGCAATGCTAAGAGTCTCCTTGAGAGGCGTACCAGTAGGCCCAAATTGTCTCCTATTGCTAAGTTTGCTGCTTCTCCCGTAAACATTAAAGATAAAGATTATGATTTCTCTCTTGATCTATCTTACATAGCTATTGTTGAGAAAGAACCTTTTTGTGGGACTAAGAATGAAAGTGCGGTAGCACATATGAATGAGCTTTCTACTATGAGTGGTTTGTTTTCTGATGATATTAAGATGTGTACTTACTTTGTTGCTAAGATTTTCCCCTTTTCACTGAAAGGAGAAGCTAAAACTTGGTTTAGTAATTTACCTCCTGGATCTATTGATAACCCTGATTGTTTGATTAGTACTTTCCTGCAGAAATATTTTCCTCCTAGTGCTAGACATGCTATTTTGCAGGAACTTTTTGATTTTAAATAGGGAGAAAAAGAGATATTGCCTGAATCATGGGCGAGGTTTTGTGCTTTGATTCATGCACAGGCTAGAAGTCCATTACCTAAGAATGAGCTTCTTGATATATTTTATAATGGACTAACCGAAGAATCTAGGACATACCTAGATAGTTGTGCTGATTGTGTTTTCAGGAATAGGACTCCCAAGGAAGCTGAGAAATTAATGGCTAAAATAAGCAAGAATTATGAAGACTGGACTCCTCCTGAACCAGCTATACCTGAAGTAATCATACCTGAATCAACTATTCCTGTACCTATTCCAACAGCAAAGAAGAGGGGAGTTATTGAATTAATTGATGAAGTGATGAAGGAAGCTAAGAAATGTCTTAAGGAGAAGGGAATTAAAGTTGCAGATGTCAAGCATTTACCTCCTATAGAAGAATTATGTAAGCCTATCTCCTACTCATCCACTATTGAGGTACACTCTCTCCAACACTTTGATGAAGGTGATATCCCTTACTCTAAACCTCCTGATCAATGCTTAGAAGAATTTGATATCTTTATTGTTAAGCAAGATAATTTTAATAAAAGGGTGCAAACTCATCTAATGGAAAACACTAGAGCTATTGTTGACTTGAAAGATATTGTGGAAAGAACCTCTAATGATGTTAAAATGATTGTTAAACACTTCCAAATGGTTCAAACTCAAATAGATCAACTCATTAAAGTGCAAAAGACTTGCTAGTTAATGCTGCTAAAGAAAAACATGCTTATGAAATTAGAACTAGAAGTGGTGCTGCTACCCAGGATCCTCTATATCCCGAGGGGCATCCCAAAATAATTGAGCAGGATTCTCAACAAGCTGAAAATAGTGGCTCTACTCGTAAGAAAAGGAAAAAGAAACATAAAACTATTGTAGAACCCTCTGAACCTGCTATAGATCCTAATAGTATATCTGTCTCTGATGCTGAAACTGAAAGTGGTAATGAAGAAAATGAAGCTCCAAATGAAGAAAAAGTTGAAGAAGAACCTAAAAAGCACACTAAGAATACTAAATACACTAAAGAAGATTTTATTGCTAATAAGCATGGTAGTGAAAGAGAACCCTGGGTCCAAAAACCTATGCCTTTCCCTGATAAGAAACACAAGTCAAAGGAAGATGAACACTATAATAAGTTTTGTGAATGGATGAAACCTTTATTCCTGCAAATCCCTTTGACTGATGCTATTAAATTACCTCCTTACTCAAAGTATATGAAGGATATTGTCTCGAATAAAATTAACATCCCTAATGAAGAAATCTCTACTTTGCTTGCTAATTATTCCTTTAATGGTAAGGTTCCTAAGAAACTTGGAGGCCCAGGGATTCCAACTATCCCTTGCTCTATTAAGAATATTTATGTTAGAACTGCTTTGTGTGATTTGGGAGCTAGAGTTAGTGTTATGCCTTTCTCTCTCTACAAGAGACTTCAACTTGAAAAACTGATACCAACTGATATATCTTTGCAAATGGGTGATAAATCTACAACTATTCCTGTTGGTATATGTGAGGATGTACCTGTTCAAGTGGCTCATAATTGCTTGATATTAACTGATTTTGTTGTGCTTGAAATGCCTGAAGATGATAATATGTCTATTATTCTTGGGAGACCTTTTCTTAATACTGCAGGAGCTGTTATTAATTGTAATCAAGGAAAGGTGACCTTTAATGTTAATGACAAGGAACATATTGTCTATTTCCCCAAGAAGATTGAAAGGACTTATGGTTTGAATTCAATTGAACATGTTGAGGGCATCCAAGTTGGAGAAATATATTGTCCCATACCAAGAGAAAAATTTGAAACTATTATGATTGGGACCATTGCTATCAAGGTTGAGGTAACATAATCATTACTGGAATACAAAGTTTTGTCTCGTATGAAATTGTTTTGGTAACAAGACATGATCAACCTTGTTAACAAAAGGATTTCATTGAACAAAACAATGTTTTCACCGTGATTATCTCCGTTTACTTTTATTCTATCCATTTTAGTTTTGCTTTCGTTTAGTTTTCTTTGTTGTTAGTTGCTTGCATGTTAGAGTGTCTTAGAAATTCTATAGTTCTAGCCTTGTTTTGTCATTACATCATTTCAAAAAAATCTGTCTGTTAGAAAATCATTCATCTATACCTGAAAATTGCCCAAAAATAAAGTATCTCAAAAAATTCCAGAAAATTCATATTAAATTTTTATGTGAAAAAAGGGGCAGAGGAGTTCCTGGAAGGTACCAGGGGGACCCACTAGGAAGGTACACCACCTGGTGGCGCGGCCTACCCTGGGTGGCGCCATGCCATGGTGTGGGCCACCCCTGGCCCTCCACTCACTCTCTCACTTGCCACTTTCTTCTCTCTCCCGAGCAAACTCTAGTTCATTGCTCAAAATAGCGTTCTTGCTGTGCTTGCTCTCGATTTTTTCGATCTCCTTGCTCAGCCCATCTTTGTTTCTGAAATTTGGAGCATTTGTTCTCCGGTATGTGACTCCTCCGCTTGTCCAAGCAGATTTGTGTTTAGTGGATTATATCATGAGTATTTTGCTGCTGTAGGTGACAGGTTATGAGAGCTTGTAAGCTTGTTTGATGCTTAGAGATATAGTTTTGATGCATGTTTAGGCCTCTTACAAGTCCCTATGAGTAGTACCCTTCATTATATTCACTTTGCAATCACTTGTTTAATTGGTGTTTCAGAATAGAAGATGAATGAGCATCAACTAAACCAACATGAACTATGGGTGCCTGAGGTCATGAAGGTTCACCGGGAGGAGGAAGTTTTTCCTTCAATCTACCCATGCTCTGAATTCATGAGAGCCGCAGGAATTCTCCAGGATTTCCAAACTTTGGTTTCTAATGCAGGGTTGGAGCACTTTTTGGAAGATGAACCTTGTCAATTTGTGAAGCTAACCATGTCTGTGGTGCAGGACTTTCAATTTAGTTACTCTTTGCCTAACCCCATGGTCCACTACAAAATTTACAATATTGTTGTCGACCTTTCTCTCGATGACTTTTGTGCATCTATTAAGGTACCTTAGTGGGGATAATGTGGAAGGATTAAAGAGCGACCTGCACCACTCATGGATTTATACGCAGAAATTTGCCAAGGGAGCACCTTCTCGAAGGAGAGTGGAAAAATCCGTAACATTCATCCCCCCTCCATTAACTACTTTGCCTACTTTATTGCCAAGTGTGTTCTTGCTAGGAAAACTGCCAATAAGTTATCTTCCTATGATCTAGCATTCATCTCTGCTGCTCTTAAACGAGATAGGTCTTACAACTTGGGTGCTTTGATAGCTTTCCGTCTTGCTGCTAACCACGAGAAAGGTGGAATTTGTGGGGGCCTCATTGCTTCTCATTTACTAGCATTGCATGGTTTAGTGCCCCATCATCTAGACCTACAGTTTCCCATAGAAAGGCTTGATCTTAATTCCATGATACAACATAAATTTGTTTCTTCTTGGGCTAATCTGAGTGAGTTGTCTTATGAAATAACCTTTCTCAAAGCTGGTTGGAGAAAGAGCAAGTCAGAGCGTGTTGTTCTTTTGCCTGCACCTGTTTTGTTTAACCTTGATAACAGGGTAGGATGGTCTCTCACGGAGGAGGAGCTTGACATGTACCTGGGAGAGCTCTCCCAACAGGAGCAGGATACTAGAAGGGAGGTCACGGATGATTCGGTCCAGCCCTCGAATGAGGGGGAGTCTTCATATCAGCAGCCTGCTTATGATTGGAGAGCTTCTTCTTCTTCCCATGGGCCTAACTACGATCATTCTTGCAATGACCCGCTTGCTTGGAACCCTTACTCGTATCTGGATTGACACCCACTTAGGCCAAAAGCCTAAGCTTGGGGGGAGGTACGCTGACATCACACTCATCTCCATATCATTGTGCATCGGTACTTTGTATATCCATGTTTCGTTCTCTTTTTAGTTTTCATTATTTCTTTGTTTTTGCTTTCTAAAACACAAAAAGTCCAAAAATATTTCTGTTGTTTCTCTTTGGTTTGCTTCTTTTTCTTTTTGTCTTGGTTTGTTTGCTTTGTTTGAACTATTCAAAAAACCCCAACAGATTTTTCTTTGCTTGTTCTTCCTTTTTGGTTCTTGTTTAAAAAAATTCGAAAACACCAAAAATATTTGTTGTTATTCTTTGGTTTTGTGAGTTTGTTGCAGGATTCAACAGTCCTCAGTGGATATTGGTTTCATATTATTATTCAAGCCACACAAGTGAAGGGCAATAATGAGGATTAATGACAACTTGAGGTGTGGTAAGAGGCTGGTAATGAACTCTATTTGTTTTCATTTTTGTACATATACTCATCATTGTGGGCATGCTTAGTCTGTTCGTATAGGGTGTATGTTATTTATGGATGCTTAGTAGTTCTTGCTTTCATATGATTGGTTCCAGCTTGCTAATAGTTTGTAGCATGTTTTATTAATGTTTGCTTGCATTATTCTATTCATAACTTGGTATGACACCATGGTATCCTCCTCTGAATGTTTCATTTGAATTGACTTGGCACATGCTCACGCATGCACATGACTGAAATAATCAGTTAAGCCTCGATGAATTATTTTGCCTTGAGGGTCTTGAATCACTTTCATGCCATGATTAGTCCTGTTTTGTTGCAAGCACGATTATGACAGCTATTGCTCTCTCGTTTGTCGCTCCCTTACTATTGCTAGCCTTCACTTTCACTGAGTATGCTTTACTCATGTTTCCAACTCCCTAAAACCAAATATTTTCAAAGTGTCCACCATACCTACCTATTAGCATCATTTGCTATTTCCATGCATATTCAATATGCCTTGTTTTCTTCCGAATAGAATGTTTGCTTGTTATGAGAAAGTTAGTTAGTAAAGCTCTCACGAACTTGATGGCACACTTTATTTTCTTGCATTTAATAAACCTGAACCATTGCGTCCTTCTTTCTTGCGTATATGCTTGCGCTTTATAAGTTGAAGTTAGCAGAACCATGTATCACGGGGAACGCTTTCAACATTCCACGGGTACTTTGTACCCCGTTGATATCATGATTCTTTTGCTTATGGATCCCGGCGATGTGAAATAAAAGTGGAACTTGTAAGATCATGGAGTTTGTATATGTGTTAGGGAAACGCCTGGGCCGCTAGCCTAAGCCATGCCTAATCATGGTGGAAACTTGCAGCATAACCATAATGAGCATTCTATGAAGCATCCTCAATAAAAATCTATGCACATAGTAAATAAAAAGATCGCTGAGATGCTCATTGTCTGATTGCCTTGTCATTTTGATTATGGGATAGCTCCTGTATCATGTGCAAGGGGTACCCGTTGGTGGTTCTCTATGATAGGTATGTAGTTACAATGACAAGAGCTTACTTGTGACTAAAGTTGAGTAGCATGAGGTCCGGTACTCGTGAGTAAGGGGCGTGAGACTTTAGTTTATAACTTGTCAAGCATATCCTCTTAGTTGTGTCACTTTAACCTTAATCACCTTCAAGATGCTTATGCTAGGGGCAATGAGAGCTCAAAGCTAACAAGTAGCATACTTTCAGCATTTGGAAGCCTTTCAAACTATTCAAAACCCTTTTTCATTTCCTTGTTGAGTCTCCACTTATTATATGAGCACCTTCTTGAGAGCATAGTTGCCATTCTTAGTGTAATGGCTTGTCTCAAAACTTGATTATTTGTGGTATCTTTGACATCTTTACTTCTAGTCTTCACCTGAACTTCAGAGGTGCCTTGGCATTCATAATCAAAGGCAAGCGAGATACCACTCTATCATACCTTGTTATGAACATTGTAATGTTGCTTATATTTATACTTCATGACTGCTTATTATTTTTAAGTTGGAATTTCTTCATAGCTTGCAATGCCTATTAAGTAAACTTAGTTGCATACTCTTTATTATGAATTGTCTAAGTAGTTGATCACATGCTGAGAATATATACATCTTATGAAGCAAGTGTGTTCGTGAAAGTTCTTTTATCGCACTCAGTTTTCAACTGAATTGCTTGAGGACAAGCAATAAGCTAAGCTTGGGGGAAGTTGATACGTCCAAAACGTATCTACTTTCCCGAACACTTTTGCTATTGTTTCTCCTCTAAACTTGTGTAATTTGGATGCAACTAACACGGACTGACGTTGTTTTCAGCATAATTGCCTTGGTGTTTAGTTTTTGTGCAGAAAATCAACTATCAGGAAAAATCCCGGAAAATATGCCAAAAATCCTATTTCACCAGAAGACTCCCGGAGCCAGAATATGAGACGGAGGAGGGCTGGGCCTAAGCCACAGCACCTAGCCACGCGGGCTAGCCCAAGCCGCGCCAGGGGGTGGTCTGGCCGCCCCAGACCCCCCTCAGTCTCCCTCTTCACCTATAAGATGCCTTCTGACGTAAAAACTCAGGGAGGTTCGACGTTTTTCTGGAAGGAGTTCCGCTCCGCCGCCACCACCAGATTCCACGAAACAGCACCAGAAACTCTGTTCTAGCACCCTGCCGGGACAGGGAATTGGAGGAGATCATTGCCATCATCATCACCATCGCTTCTCCATCGACCATCCATGTTTCCCCCATCTATGCGTGAGTAATCCCCTGCTGTAGGCTATGGGGATGGTAGGGATTGGATGAGATCGTTCATGTAATGGCATCAGATTGTTAGGGCATGGTGCCTAGTATCTTCTATTAGTGCTTTATGACTTTGTTGCGACTTGTTATGCTTAATGCTTGTCACTAGGGCCCGAGTGCCATGATTTTAGATCTGAACATGTTATTGATTCATTATGATAGTATTGTTTATGGTCTTACCTGCAAGTTGTATACACACATTGTTGTCCGGAACCAATGGCCCCGAAGTGACAGAAATCGGGATAACCGGAGGGAATGGCTTTGATGTGAGGATCACATGTGTTCACAAAGTGTTAATGCTTTGCTCCAGTGCTCTATTAAAAGGAGCACCTAAATTGCCAGTAGTTCCCTTGAGGCGCCGCTACAAACGGGCTGGCAGGATAAAAGATGCTGTGCAAGTTCTCATTGCGAGCACGTATGACTATATATGGAACACATGCTTAGGATTACTTAGTACTTGGATGCTTTATCTTATTTATCTGCAATTGCCCTATGTTCTGATTGCTATGTGAATTGTCTTGTCCATGCAACGCCTGTCCATCCATCCCTATGCCTACCACACTCGGATCCTACTATTTACTGCTATTGTTACTGCTGTCTTTACTTTACTACTGCTGCTACTTTACCATTCCTACTACAAAACTGTTGCTACTGATAAACTACTGTGAGCAAGATTGCTTCCAGGTGCAGCTGAATTGACAACTCAGTTGTTAAGGCTTATAAATATTCTTTGGCTCCCCTTGTGTCGAATCAATAAATTGGGTTTCACTTCTCTCGAAAATACTGCGATACACCCCCTATACTTGTGGGTCATCAAGACTATTTTCTGGCGTCGTTGCCGGGGAGCATAGCTTTATTTATCAAGGTCACTTGGATTCTCTATTGTTCGCTGTTATCCATCCATCATGGATAAGTCTCGTGATGGCAAGGTTCCTATTTTACTATCCACTACAAGAACAGGTACGGTTTTGAACACCTCTATTGCTCTTGATTCACCATCTGTTATGAGTAAGCTCGTTACACCACCACATACACATGCTACACACACTACTACTACTGTTGAATCTGAAACTTCTGATACTTATGATACCGCTTCTACTATGCTCGATAAGAGTGGTTCATTAGGTCCTTTCCTAGATGCTATAAGATCGAAGCCACCTCTTTTGATTCCCCAAAGACCGAAGCCTTCGGGTGGTTGAAGGGAGAGATTTCTGTTGAGAGCTTGAAGAACAGAACATCAATTTTTCGAATGAATTAAGTGATCTGACAGGAGGATCGATTGGGATATTTATACACCCTACCAAAACTCAGCCGTTGGATATTTTTGGGGCCGGATTATCCGTCCCAAGTGGGGCCCGGATTAACTGGCCGAGGCAAAGCTCCGCCCCAGAGTCGAATTTTCCGGGGGGAAATCCGTCCCCATGCTGCATGACGTGCCTTGGCTACCTTTGTATAAATCCTGGGGGGCGGATTATCCGGCCCGGGCAAAAACTCCGGCCCGGGCCAAACAATCCAAAGTATAGTCCGCCCCATACCACATGACACGCCTTGTCCACCTTTGTCGATTGAGCTAGGGTGGATAATCCGCCCCTTGAAAGGGGCGGATAATCCACCCCCAAAACCTGTTTTGGCTTATTTTATATGAGCACTTATCTACAACACTAAACACACATCAAATCTTCCTTGGTATTGTTATCTAACACACAAAACTATAGGGATTAAGAAATTTTCTTTCAATCTCCCCCCTTTTGGTGTTAGATGACAATACTAGGATTTGCATAAAGGACCTACTAACATCATCATTTCAAGGATGGAAAAGACTCCCCTAAATGTGTGCATATTAGAAGTTTGCATTTGAATACAAATGCACACAAGTAGGTACAAGGCTTTTTATTGACTTGAAAGCTACAAACAAATGATGAGTTATAAAAATAAATCATACCACCGAGAGAATGAAGTACTCAATATTATATAGTAGACAATATAATAATCACTCTATGGGACTTTGAAGCATAATACCATTAGGATGCATCCATAGAGATAAAACCATAAATCCATAGCATCTAGATGAATCCATACTTCCCAATAGATAAATCCATAATAATAATTCTAGTGATGACAGAGATAGATCCAAAGTACCACAAAAACCACATAGTCTCATACAAACCAGATAGCAAATTTAAAGTTCAACACTAAAATGGGCACAAACAAGAATAAACCGAAACAATAATGTGCAAATGCTTGCGCCCAACCCATGCTAATCCACGAATGCCTAATAGAACTACTTCTCCCCCTTTGGCATCAAAATGCTAAAAAGGAAGAAGAGCGATGCTCACGACCCAAGGAATCACTCCTCGTCCTCATCCTCGTCCCCGTCCTTACCATCATCATCGTACTCCTCTTCATCTTCCTCATCATCATCAGCCGGATGAGTAGGCTCCCTCTCAAAGGTGGGGAACAAGTGACGCTCAAGCTCTCCATAGTTGGTGCTGGAAATGTTCCACTAGGCATACGGTGTTGGAGCTATATGAGTAGGAGGAGGGCCTGATGCACCTGAGACAATGTGGAGAATAACCTGCTGGGTGTGAGTAATATCATGGAGCTGCCTGTGGCCTTATACTGCCCCTTGTGGATGTCAATCCCCATGCACGGAATGTTCCGCTGGAAGCAATTGAGTTGCTTTACCTCAAGGGCAACAGGCGACGCTAGGGGACTACGCCCACTAGAACAAGCATCTCTCATGAGCCCCTCTGTAGCAGAACTAGGATGGGAGGTCTTCCTGGACTTGTTGTAGATCTTCTTCACTTTATGCTCAACATCATAGTTGAAGTTCTCATGAGGAAGCATATGCTTGATTAGAATTATGATGGAAGGAGCATATGGAATAGAGAGCCTATTAAACATGGCATCAGTCATCTCATGATAAATGAAATCCATCACATCCAGTCGGTAACTCACATTAGGATCTTCAGCGTTGGCAACCTCATGAGCAAAAGCAAGCAGCTGAACTAGGTGGCCACGAATACTATCATTGTTGCCCCCACTAGGTGTGATGGAATCACGAAAAACACTGACCAACTAGGCATAGAGTGGGTAGAGACTTACGACCTTGCCTCGCATACCACTGGGACCACATTAGGGAGAGAGAGAGTAGTGTCCTTATTGGGCTTGAGTTGACTAATGATACGATGTCCATAAGCACGATCACGGCCATTGAACGGATAGCCAAGCACCTGAGAGAAAACCCTGAAATCAGCCTGAATGAGTGTGTCACCAGTCATCCACTTCATGGTGTGACCTTCATCGCCCGAAATCACAAGAGTGGAGAAGAATTGCTTTGCCATAGTGGAGTCATAGGAGCACTGAAGTGACATGACGTGATGCAGCCCTATCCGTTTAGTCACAGCTAAAGCATCAACCAGTTGGGGATTCTTCTTAGCCTCAGAAATAACCATGGGACGCATAGGATGGATCTTCAGAGAGGAATAGACGTCCTCGAAGATAAACTTGTGATCAATGCACCAAAAGCGAGAATCCCCAAGGTCTTCATCTTGCTCAGCCTCATCATACAGATCACTGTGGCGAATAGAAGAGTAAGTAATAATGTCCATATGGTTATAGTTGACCCTGGTTTGCTTCCCCTTCCCCTTGGAACTTGCTCGAGTGGCCATTTCTTTCCTTGCACGTTCAACCATTCTTTTAGCCTCTCGCGAGCATCTGCGTAACTCAATCTCGTCAACAAGACTGCCTTCACCATTAGGCCTGAAATAGCGACCATGAGGACGTTTGAGTAACACGAGAACCATAATGGCTCAAAATACGATGAGCTTGTTGGGAACCCCAAGAAGAAGGTATGATGAGCACATCAGCAAGTTTTCCCTCAATTATGAAACCAAGGTTATCGAACTAGTAGGAGCAAGGAAGCAACCCCAAGGTGTTGTCCCCAACTTGGAATCCTGCACAGTGCAACCACAGAACTTTGCGCCAACTTATAGTGAGGTTGTCAATCTCACCGGTTTTGCTGAAACAAAGGATTAAACGTATTGTGCGGAAGATAGTAATTGCTTTGTAGAAAGTAAAAAGAAAAACAGTAAATAGTAGATTGTAGATTGATGGTAAAAGAATGGACCGGGGTCCATAGTTCACTAGAGGTGATTCTCCTTAAGATAGATGACATGTTGGATGAACAAATTACAACGTGGCAATTGACAGACACCGAGAAAGCATACATGCATATACTAATCATCTTGACTCCTATGAGATTTGATTGGGCATTACAACATTATACATAGACCGTAATCCAACTGCATCTATGACTAATAATGCACCTTCAGGTTATCATCTGAACCCCCTCCAATATTAAGTTACAAGCAACAGATAATTGCATTAAGCAAAGTGTGTAAAGTAAACAATACGATTGCTCCATAAGCAAAGGATTGCTGTTTTCTCCCTAGTAGCAACAACACATCTAGTACCATAGAGATTTTTGTCACTTCCCCAGATTAATAGAGGCATGAACCCACTATCAAGCATAAATACTCCCTCTTGGAGTTGCTAGCATCTACTCAGCCAAGATAGCTACTAACAACGGAAAGCATGCAGGTCCCAAATAACATAGACATGATAGAATCAATAATAAATCTAAAATAGCATCTCAATATCCATCGGATCCCCGCAAATACAACATGTAGGATTAAAAATATATGATCTTGATCATGAATGGAGCTCACAGGATCTAAACATGGTAGCACAAAGGAGGAGAACCAACCATCTAGCTACTGCATGGACCCGTAGTTCAGGGATGAACTACTCACGCATCACACCGGAGGCATGCATGGTGATGAAGAAGGCCTCCAGGGTGATCTCTCCCCTCCGACAGGGTTCCAGGAAGAGCTTCAGATCCCTCCCGATCTAGGGATGGAGATGACGGCGACTACACACTCTTTCGTGGAATTTTGATCGGGTTCTTAGGGTTTTCGTCCCGGGAGGATTATATAGGCAAAGGGGCAAGGTCGATGGACGCCCGAGGGGCCCACGCCACCCCCTAGCGCGGCCTGGGCTGGCCCGCGCCACCAGGTGGTGTGGCCGCCTCGTGGCTCCTCTCTGTCTTGTCTTCTGGCTCCGCGAGTCTTCTGGTAAAATATCGACTTTGGCTTTTGTCCGGTCCAATTCCGAGAATATTTCTTTTCTAGCTTTTCTGAAACCAAAAATAGCAGAAAACAGGCAACTGGCACTATGGCATCTTGTTAATAGGTTAGTTCCAGAAAATGTGTAAAAATACTCCAAAGTGTGGACAGAACATAAGAAAGTAGATATAAAACAAGCATGGAACATCAAAAATTATAGATACGTTTCCAACGTATCAACATCCCCAAGCTTAACTCCTGCTCGTCCTCGAGTAGGTAAGTGAGAAAAGAAAGAATAATTTTTGAGGTGACATGCACCATTATAATCTTGATCAAGGTATTTGTAAAACATTGATAGCTGGGATCATAGTACTTTAACATAGCATGAAAGATATAGTTCTAACAATAAGACATAGCAACTATGTTATAACATGAAAAGGTACAAACAAAAGATTCATGAATAACAATGCTTTGAAAGACGTTTGTTTGTTTCACATATAGAAAACAAAATGAGAATGGTATTCAGCTTGTCCCTCATAGTGTAGCAAAACATAAATGCATAGGACACCTTCAAAGTTCATAAGGGTGACTAGATACAAACAGTTTAAGAACAAGCAATATCAAAGTTATGAATCAATCAACAAGTTTTGGGACAATGCACATTAAACTAAGAATGGCCACTATGCTCTCTTAATAGGTGCATAAAGATAGAAGATGGAGACTCAACATAAAAGTAAAAGAAAGTCCCTTCATAGAAGGAAGCAGGGATTCAAATCTCATAAAGAGCTTCCAAAAATTATTGTACTTATTAGCTTTTAGCTCTCATTGCCCCTATCATAAGCATCTTTAGGTGATTAAGGTTAAAGTGAACAAATATGAGGATATGCTTGACAAGTTATAACTTGAAAATCTCATGCCCCTTACTTACGAGTACCGTTCCTCATGCTACTCAAGTTTAGTCACAAGTAAGTTCTTGACATTGTAAGTACATGTGTATCAAAGAGAACCACTGATGGCCCAAAATATCTTGAGCTCGTTGGGGAACCCCAAGAGGAAGGTATGATGAGCACAGCATCAAGTTTTCCCTCAATTATGAACCAAGGTTTATTAAAACAGTAGGAGCAAGGAAACACCTCCAAGGTGTTGCTAGCTGGACTTTGGCAGGGCACACTACCAGCGCCAGCAGCAACGTGGAAACCTGCACAACACAACCACAGAACTTTGCCCCCAACTTACAGTGAGGTTGTCAATCTCACCAGTTTTGCTGAAAATAAAGGATTAAACGTATTGTGTGGAAGAAAGTAATTACTTGCAGAAAGTAAACACAAAGCAATAAACAGTTGTAGATTGATGGTAAAAGAAAGGACCAGGGTCCATAGTTCACTAGTGGTGGCTCTCCTTAAGATAGATGACAAGTTGGGTGAACAAATTACAGCGGGGCAATTGACAAACATCGAGAAAGCAATATGCATATACTAAACATCTTGAATCCTTTGAGATTTGATTGGGCATTACAACATTATACATAGACCGTAATCCAACTGCATTTATGACTAATAATCCACCTCCAGGTTATCATCCGAACCCCCTCCAGTATTAAGTTGCAAGCAACAGATAATTGCATTACGCATTGCGTGTAAAGTAAACAATACGATTGATTTATTAATAGAGGATTGTTGTTTTCTCCCTAGTAGCAACAACACATATAGTACCTTAGAGATTTCTATCACTTCCCCAGATTACGAGAGGCATGAACCCACTATCGAGCATAAATACTAACTCTTGGAGTTGCTAGCATCTACTTGGCCAAGATAGCTACTAACAACGGAAATCATGCAAGATCAAAAATAACAAAGACATGATAGAATCAATAATCAATCTGAAATAGCATCTCAATATCCATCGGATCCCCACAACACAACATGTGGAATTACAAATAGATGATCTTGATCATGAACAGAGCTCACAAGATCTAAACATGGTAGCACAAATGAGAAGAACCAACCATATAGCTACTACATGGACCCATAGTCCAAGGATGAACTACTCACGCATTACACCGGAGGCTTGCATGGTGATGAAGAAGGCCTCCACGGTGAATTCTCCCCTCTGGCAGGGTGCCGGGAAGAGCTTCAGATCCCTTCCGATCTAGGGATGGAGATGACGGCGGCTATAGACTGTTTCTTGGAATTTTTATCGGGTACTTAGGGTTTCTATATCGGAGGCATCTTATAGGCGAAAGGGGAGGCCGAGGGGGTGCCCTAGGCGGCCAGACCACCCCCTGGTGCAGGCCAGGCTTGGTCGCGCGGCCAGGTGGTGTGGCGGCCCCCTGCCCCCTCTCCGTCTCGTATTCTGGCTCCGTGTCCCCCTCGGTGAAAAACTAACTTTGGCTTTTGTCCCGTCCAATTCCGAGAATATTTATTTTCTGACTTTCCTAGAACCAAAAACAACAGAAAACAGGTAGCTGGCACTATGGCTCTTGTTAATAGGTTAGTCCAAGAAAGTGTATAGAAAGTACTCCAAAGTGTGGACAAAACATAAGAAAGTAGATAAAACCAAGCATGGAACATCAAAAATTATGGATATGTTTGCAACATATCAACATCCCCAAGCTTAACTCCTGCTCGTCCTCGAGTAGGTAAGTGATAAAAAGAAAGCATAATTTTTGAGGTGACATGCACCATCATAAACTTGATCAAAGTATTTGTAAAACATTGATAGCTGGGATCATAGTACTTCAACAGAGCATGAAAGATAAAGTTCTAACAATAAGACATAGCAACTATGTTGCAACATGAAAAGGCACAAACAAAAGATTCATGAATAACAATGCTTTGCAAGATGTTGGTTTGTTTCACATAAAGAAAACATAGCATAATGACATTCACCTTGTCTTTCATAGAGTAGCAAACATAAATGCATAGGACACCTTCAAAATTCATAAGAGTGACTAGATACAAATAGTTTAAGAACAAGCAATATCAAAGTTATGCATCAATCAAGAAGTCTTGGACAATGCACATAGAACTTAGAATGGCCACTATGCTCTCAAAGTAGGTGCATAAAGATAAATGTGGAGACTCAACATAAAAGTAAAAGAAAGGCCTTCATAGAAGGAGGGATTCAAGTTTCATAAAGAGCTTGCAAAAACTATGGTACTTATTAGCTTTCAGCTCTCATTGCCCCTATCATAAGCATCTTGAAGTGATTAAGGTTAAAGTGAACAAACTATGGAGTATATGCTTGACAAAGTATAAGTTGGAAATCTCATGTCCCTTGAATACGAGGGCCTCTCCTCATGCTACTCAAGTTTAGTTACCGGTAAGTTTTTGTCATAGTAAGTACATGTGTATCATAGAGAACCGCCAACCGGGTACCCCTTGCCCGATGGTACGGAAGAATCCCCATATCAAAATGACAAGGCAAGCAGACAATGAGCATCTCAGCAATCTTCTTATTTACCATGGGAAAATGGTGCTTTTTTCTCTCTTTCCTCTTTTCTCATATCTCTTTTTTTCTTTTTTATTTTTTCTCAATATCTGACTCTTTTTTATAAGAAGAATGCTTCATAGACAGCTCATTATGGTTACGCTGCAGGTTTCCACCATGACGGCATGGATTAGACCGACGGCCTAGGCGTTTCTCTAACACACATACATAACTCCATGGACTTACAAGCTCCCCTTTCATTTCACACCGACGACATCCATAGACAAAAGAGCATGATATCAACTAGGTACAAAGTACAAGTGCAATATTGAAAGCATTCCCCATGACAACATGGTTCTGCTAATCCCCAACATATAAGTGCAAGCATATACAACATAGACGACACAATGGTTCAAGTTTATTAAGGGCAAGAAAAGTAAAGTGTGCCATCAAGTTCGTGAGAGCTTTAATCACTAGTTTTCTCATAACAAGTTTAATTCGGAAGGTAGATAAAAACATGAATATACTTGGAATAGCAAATGCTAATAGGTAGGTATGGTGGACACTTTGGAATAACTTGGTTTTAGGAGTTGGATGCATGAGTGGAACTCATACTTCGTTATGGAGGCTAGCAAAAGACTGGGAGCGGCCAACTAAGAGAGCAATAATGGCCATAATCATGCAGAGCGACGAAAAATCATTAATCAAAGAATAAAGTGATATTACAAGTCGAAAACTAAAGGATCATAAAGGCTATGGTGACTTGGGATAGTCATAACATGGTGTGAGCATGCGCCAAGTCAACCCAAATAAAGCATCAAAGGAGAATACCACAATACTATGCTTTAATATGCTAAACCAACGCATGATTCTTCCAAAGCACATTAAGCAATCTCAATTGTTTATAACAAGTCATGCTACAGCAAAGATCACTAAGCATAAAGCCAAAACAATATCAAGCATGGCATGACAAAGCATAGGCCATAGTCAAAAACAAGCTCCTTTTACCACTTAAGCATGAACTTTTCCTACTCTTTTCCAATCCAAACTAATCTATTTGAAAACCAATGTATGAAAGATGGGGTCCAACCAATTTATTCAGCAAACTAAGGAAACCAAGCAAACGAAAACCAAAAACAAAAACGAAGATGCTCCAAGAACAACACAGCTGTGCATGAAACAATAAAAATGAAGTGTTTGGAAGAAACCTGGGATTTTTATTAATGAAGAAGGGGATGCCTTGGGCATCCCCAAGCTTTGACGCTTGTACCTCTTGAATATTTCTTGGGGCGGCACGGGGTGGCATCCCCAAGCTTGAGCTTTAGTCCATTATTCATCTCATTACATCATTCTCTCCATACACCTGAAAATTTTCCTTCATACAAAACTTCACACAATCTTTATTAGCAACATTAGTGCACTCAAGATAATAAGTCTTTAGGTTCAGTTTCAACGCCAATAAAATTTCCATTAAAACACAAGCTACTGTAGCACTTCCCTCAAAAAGCTCAATTCCCCAAAAGAACTAAAAAAGGAACCAACAAGAAGCAAATGCAAATAATGGCAGAAATCTGTCAAAACAGACCAGCAGGTAAAAACCAATTTTTCGAAGAACTTATGTTGCTGAAATCAAAAAGTATTGAACTAACAAAAGTTAGATAACAACCTAGGGCAGAAGCACAAAAATTCCCTCCTCAAAATGATATACAGAGATTTTATATGAATTTTTACGGTGAAGCACATAAATCTGTTTCGGGACAACAACTTTCCCAATCATTACTTCTCTATCATTAGAGGTTACTCTTGGCACAAAAAGCAAATAAAAAGGATAAGGAGCGGTTATTATTGAGGTAATGATACGTCCATTTTGCATCACTATTCTATATCATAATTTACTGTTATTCATTGATATATTTCATATTAAGAGATGATACTTATGTTATTTCATCTATTTTTGCATGGTTGATGACTTTTGGAGCATGGACCGCTGCAGTCAGGATTCTGATGGAAAAGGTGCTGTTTGGAGGCAAAATTCGCGAAGATCAGAAAATATGGGAAAATACATGGAAAATCCTATTTTTCTAGAAGACGAAGAAAGCCAGAAGGGGAAGTGGAGATGGGCCACAGTGGCCCACACCACCCCCTGGCGCGGGCCACCCCAGGCCGCGCCACCAGGTGGTGTGGCCGCCCTGGTCCACTCCAGCCTCTCCTTTCTGGCGTATATTATCCTCCCGAAACCCTAAGACTCGGGGAGCGACCACAGAAAGATTCCGCCGCCTCTGCGGGGCGGAAAACACCGAGAGAGAAAGATCTCTCTGGCAGACAGAATTCTGCCGGGAGAATTCCTTCCCGGAGAGGGGATATCATCGCCATCAACACCACCATCAAGCTGGACTTCATCGAGATCATCATCATCATTATCACCACCATCATCTCCATCATCACCACTCCATACCGCTGTAACAATTGGGTTGATCTTGCATAGTTCTTAGGGGAAACTTTCCCGGTGTTGATTACTCCTTGTAGTTGATGCTATTGAGTGAACCATTGAATTATCGTTTATGTTCAGATTGTTACACATCATTATTTCATATCTGATCATGATCCATATGATGTCTTGTGGGTAGTTCGTTTTGTTCTTGAGGACATGGGAGAAGTCATGTTGTTAGTAGTGGAATTGTGTTGAGAAAGATTCAATAGTTTGATATTTAAGTTGTGGTGTACTTCTTCTAGTGGTGTCATGTGAACATCGACTACATGACACTTCACCTATATGGGCCTAGGGGAATGCATTGTGTATTTGGCTACTAATCGTAGGGGTTTCCAGAGTGACAGAAACCTGAACCCCTGTTAGGAAACCATTGCACAAGGGATGTCAGGGTCTTAGAGTTTAAAGCTGTGGTTAGGTTTCTACCTTAATTACTTTCTTGTACTGCAAATGCTTGCAAGGGGTATAATCACAAGTATGTATTAGTCCTAGGAAGGTCGGTACATTAGCACAGGTTCACCCACACAACACTTAGGAAACTAAAGAAGATTAATCAAGTATTTGAAGTGAAAGCACTTGACGATATTCCCATGTGTCCTCGAGAATTTTTGGTCATGTTAAGTAATACAACCGGCTTGTCCTTTTCTAAAGAAAGGATTGGGCCACTTGCTGCATTTATTCTTATTGTCTTTTATTTACTCGTACTTCATTTATTTGCATTATCAAAACCCCTAAAAATCTGTTTGCTAAGTATTTACAGAGAATTCCTGCTCCTAGCCACTCGCTAGCACCTTCTTCTCCTCGTTAGGTTCGACACTCTTACTTATCGGAAATACTGCAATACACCCCCTATACTTGTGGGTCATCAAGACTATTTTCTGGCGCTGTTGCCGGGGAGTGAAGCGCTATTGGAGACTGGAATTGGTAAAGGAAACTTATACTGTGAGTATTGTTTACTTCTGTTAGTTGCTTTATTTTCATTATGGATAATTCGTTGAGTTTCTTATTTCGTAATGCTACTACAACTGCTAAGGTAGTAGATGAACCACCACCTGCTGAGAATGATACTTTTAAAATACCTACAAGAATTATTGATCATGTTATGGATAACTATTATGTTGGAGATGGAACTGTCCATCCCGGTGATCATTTGCTCTTTATACACGAATTATGCGGGTTGTTCAAGTGTGCAGGTATTACAACAGATCAAGTTAAGAAGAAGTTATTCTCATTATCACTGAAAGGAAGAGCCGAGGAATCATATAAGCTACTGAAGAATGGTCAAGCTCTTGAATGGGAGGAAATAGTACCTCTCTTTTATTCAAAGTTTTATCCTCCTAGTGAGATTCATAAAGATCGGAATCAAATATACAACTTTTGGCCTCTTGATGGAGAGAGTACAGCTCAAGCTTGGGGGAGACTGAAGTTACTAATGCTCAAATGTCCCATGATGAGCTCCCCAACAATATTATTATCAATAACTTTTATGCAAGGCTCCCTCTACATGATAAGGATTTATTGGATGCCTCT
The DNA here is from genome assembly GCA_910589775.1 of Avena eriantha. NCBI lineage: Eukaryota > Viridiplantae > Streptophyta > Magnoliopsida > Poales > Poaceae > Avena > Avena eriantha. The sequence goes on along the minus strand of OU342743.1, from coordinate 532,037,112 downwards.
TGTGCTGGATCATTCACTCGCATGGAAGAAGAAGCTAAATGGGATCTTCTAGACCGTATCCAAGACAATGCTGAAGCATGGGAAAATGACAAAGGAAGAAAGTTAGGTATAAATTATGATTATGAATGCATTGAATCTTTTATGGGAACTGATGACTTTCAAAATATAAAAAATGCTTATGGTCTAGACTCTCAAGCAATTGCAACTTAGTTTAAGGCTTTTGCTTCCTATATTGAAGTTCCTAAAAAGAAGTGGAATAAGTATCATGAACCATATAAATATGTTGCTAAGTGTGTTCCTGTAAGAAATACTGAAGTTTATGCTGCTAATCATGCTGTACCTGAACTTTACATTGAGAAAATACCTTTCCCGGTTAAAGTGAAGAAACATTCTATGATAGCTAGTATGGTTAATGAAAGCACAAATAAAGCCGTTGAACCTGATAAACAAATGGATGATGAACCTGTAATAGAAAATGTGAAAGAGTTTATCACTAAATATGTGGAAGATGGACACACTATCCTCTGTAAGGATATCCCTAATATTGTTTCACAAAGTAGTGTTATGAGAGTTAGTGTCCCTGTGTATTCTGTTAGGATAAGCTATCATTGCTACAATTGTTCTTGTGATAGCTACATTAAATTTATGTATGATACGAAAAGTTATTATGAGAGAGGGAAGACTGTTCTTATGCATCTCAATAATATCAAGTTTCCTCGTTTTATGCTGAAAGTTTTTATGTTGCACTTCTTTTGCCTTCCTATGCTAGTAGCCTCTGGTTTCAACAACTTGTTTGTATACAAAATTCCCTTGAATAGGAAGTGGGTTAGACTTAAACATGTGTATTTTTGCTTCTTAATGCTCTCTTTCACTTCAATTCATATTCTTATGTGAGCATCATTGAAATTATCATGCCCATCTTAATGGCTATAAAGAAAGAGCTTTTTGGGAGACAACCCAATATATTCTTGCTTTTAGTTTGTTTTTGTTTCTTTGAGTCTTGGAAGTTATTACTTTGGTAATAACCTCTCCTTATCCTTTTTTTGGTTTTTGTGTCAAGATCAACCTCTAATGAGAGAGAAGTAAGATTTGGGGAAGTTGCTGTCCCAAAACAGATTTTTGTGCTTCACCGCAAAAATTCGTGAGAGATCTCTGTATGTCGGATTAAGCTGTAATTTTTTGTGCTTCTGCCCCATATTATTATTTAACTTTTATTAGTTTTGCACTTTTTGATTTGAGCAACATAAGATGTTCTAAAAAATTTATCTTTACCTTGCTGGTCTGTTTTGACAGATTTTGCCACTCTTGTATTTGCTTCTTAAGTCGATTTCCTTTTTGAATTCTTTTTGGGTTTTCGGAAGGAGTTGCTACAGTAGCTTATGATTTGATGGATTTCAGTTGAAATTGGACTTAAAAGGTTTATTACCTCGCTTACACTAATGTTGCCAATGAGAATTGTGTCAAGTTTTGTGTGAAAGAAATTTCCAGGTTCTTGGAGAAAATGGTGTAATAAGAAAGTGAAAGGTTTCATGACTCGAGCAATATGAGTATGAATATGAAGATATTGATGTTATTCAAATGGTTACTCCAGAAAAATTTATCAAAGACCAAATTCAGAGACCTGTAGAGTCCGTTTTCGAATAGGTAACAGATCTGGTAAGAAAAGTTCCACGAAAATTCTATCTAGTTGTATTTTTGGAGTTTTTATCCAACAAGGAAAGCTACGAAGCGAAAGAGGGACGGAAACGGAGCCAGGGTGGCTCACACCACCCACTGGCGTGCCCCCTGGCCGCGCCACCAGGTGGTGTGGCCGCCCCGGACTCCGTCTCCGACCCATTTTCTCCCAGTACCTTCCTTTTGTTGTAAAACTTCGTAATATATAATCCCCGGATCCCCCGAGGTTCATATATCGTGTTATCATCGTGTTTTAGTTTCGATCTGTTTCTACCAAGAACTATTCTTGAAAGTTTAGAAGCTAAATTGTGTCTGCCAAGGATAAGGGAAAGGGGCCTATAGAGGAAGATCTCCAAGACCTCGGGCAGGAGAAGGAGATCAAGAGTGAAGATGAAGAGGAGGCAAAGCAAAGCCAACATCCGCACACCGGCACTACCATTGCAAGAATTGGAGTGTTGGCAAACCCTGCCAGGATCAGAAGGACCGCACGGATGTCAACTGGATGGAAACCTCAGCGCCACTGTTTGGCTCCACAGTCACTTCCTCCACGCACCAAGAATACTTTCCATACCCTTATCCATGAGCATCAATACCAGAATATGCACACGGAGAAACTACCCTCCAATTGGGATTTGCCTCGTTCTAGCCATGCAGGAAAAGAAGACTTCAAGGAGGAAGAGTGGGGAAAGAATCGCAAGAGCCGGAATTCGCAACCCGACATGATCATGAGCCGCATTGAGCAAAACTCACGGTTGATTCGTAATCTCACCTTCGAGATTGATGACTTGGGGAAACTAATCAAAAAGCTCATCGAGAGAATACCACCACCACCGAAGGAGTAATTTGTCATCAGGTTTTGGCATCCCCTTGGTTTGAGCCAAGCTTGGGGGAGTGCCGCGGTATCACATCACTATGTTCTATCTTTTTACCTGTTTAGTAGAGTCATATCATGAATAGAGAAGTTATCATGTAGGATGGTTTGCATTATGGAAGTTTCCCCCTCTCATTAGATATCTATGTATCCCTTGGTGTGATTTGCCGTTATGGAATATTAATGAGAAGCTCTATCTTTTACTCTTTTGCATATCTTATATTAGTTTTCAATTCATGGTTATATGCTTGATCTTGTCATTAGTATTGGTATCACTTTGGGATCATGGAGTTAATTTAGTTGGTTTTGGCAAACCTGGCTCGGCCAATAGCAACACTATTTTGATAATTGATTGAAAAAGATAAAAGTACTCTTAAAAGAAATATAATTTCATCATCTTTCTTTCTTGATTTGCTCATAAGTCTAGTATTCTCTAGTTAAGATCTTTTGTGCTTCCAAGGAAGATTGCATGTTTGTTTTTATCACTTGTATGTTTGTTTGTTTCCTTCAACTCTTATGCTTGCTACCCAGCCTTGCTAGCCAAAAACCTGTACTGAGAGGGAATGCTTCTCGTGCATCCAATCCTTAAACCAAAACCTATGCCATTTGTGTCCACCATACCTACCCACTAGCACTATTGCTATTCCAAGTAAATTCATGTTTTTATCTGCCTTCCAAATTAAACTTGTTATGTGAAAATTAGTGATTAAAGCTCTCACGGACTTCATGACACACTTTACTTTCTTGCATTTAATAAACTTGAACCATTGTGCCCATCTATGTTGCGTATATGCTTGCACTTTGTAAGTTGTGAATTAGCAGAACCATGCTGTCATAGGGAACGCTTTCAACATTGCACCGGTACTTTGTACCTAGTTGATATCATGTTCTTTTGTCTATGGATGTCGTCGGTGTGAAATGAAAGGGGAGCTTGTAAGTCCATGGACTTATGTATGTGTGTTAGAGAAACACCTGGGCCGCCGGTCTAATCCATGCTGTCATGGTGGAAACCTATAGCGTAACCACAACGAGCATCTATGAAGCATTCTTCTTATAAAAAAGAGATTGAGATTGAGAAAAAGAGAAAAGAAAAGAAATGAGAAAAGAGGAAAGAGAGAAAAAAGCACCATATTCCCATGGTAAATAAGAAGATTGGTGAGATGCTTGTTGTCTGCTTGCCTTGTCATTTTGATATGGGGATTCTTCCGTATCATCGGGCAAGGGGTACCTGTTGGCGGTTCTCCATGATACACATGTACTTACTATGACAAGAACTTACCGGTGACTAAACTTGAGTAGCATGAGGAGCAGCCCTCGTATTCAAGGGACATGAGATTTTCAACTTACAACTTGTCAAGCATATCCTCATATTTGATCACTTTAACCTTAATCACCTAAAGATGCCTATGATAGGGGCAATGAGAGCTGAAAGCTAATAAGTACGATATTTTTTGGAAGCTCTTTATGAAACTTAAAATCCCTACTTCCCTCTGCGAAGGGCCTATCTTTTACTTTTTAGTTGAGTTAGTAAATCTATTCTCTTCTACCTCAGCAAGTATTTTGAGTTGTTGTGTTTCATTCATTCATATTATGATTTATCCAATCATGTTTCTTATGTTCCTTGTTTTGCACTTTAGTCTTATCTTAGTGTCTACTAGTTTGAAAGCTATCATTGAAAATCAGTTATTTGTGAACTCCTACAAATTGTCATCTATTCTTTGACCAAGAGCTAAGTTTGCCATTACCAACTATGATTTACTTTATGTATCTTTATTGTGCTTCCTTTACTTATTGCAAGTTAAGTTATATAATAGTGAGTTGTCTTCTATTATGACTTATGTATTGATGAATGTGATGCTTCTTGTCCGTATTCTGTTATCGACTCTTCACTCCATAAACCTGAGGTCAGGTTTATTGAGTTCAGTTTCGCTTGGGGACAAGCGAAGTCTAACCTTGGGGGGAGTTGATACGTCCATTTTGCATCACTATTCTATATCATGATTTAATGTTATTCATTGATATATTTCATATTAAGAGATGATACTTATGTTATTTCATCTATTTTTGCATGGTTGATGACTTTTGGAGCATGGACCGCTGCAATCAGGATTCTGATGGAAAAGGTGCTGTTTGGAGGCAAAATTCGCGAAGATCAGAAAATCCGGGAAAATACATGGAAAATCCTATTTTTCCAGAAGATGAAGAAAGCCAGAAGGGGAAGTGGAGATGGGCCATAGGGGGCCCACACCACCCCCTAGCGCGGGCCACCCCAGGCCGTGCCACCAGGTGGTGTGGCCACCCTTGTCCACTCCAGCCTCTCCCATGTGGCGTATATTATCCTCCCGAAACCCTAAGACTCGGGGAGCAACCACAGAAAGATTCCGCCGCCTCTGCGGGGCGGAAAACACCGAGAGAGAAAGATCTCTCTGGTACACAGAATTCTGGCAGGAGAATTCCTTCCCGGAGAGGGGAGATCATCGCCATCAACACCATCATCAAGCTGGACTTCATCGAGTTCATTATCATCATCACCACCATCATCTCCATCACCACCATCATCACCACTCCATACCGCTGTAACAATTGGGTTGAATCTTGCATAGTTCTTAGGGGAAACTTTCCCGGTGTTGATTACTCCTTGTAGTTGATGCTATTGAGTGAACCATTGAATTATCGTTTATGTTCAGATTGTTACACATCATTATTTCATCTCTGATCATGATCCATATGATGTCTTGTGAGTAGTTCATTTTGTTCTTGAGGACATGGGAGAAGTCATGTTATTAGTAGTGGAATTGTGTTGAGAAAGATTCAATAGTTTGATATTTAAGTTGTGGTGTACTTCTTCTAGTGGTGTCATGTGAATGTCGACTACATGACACTTCACCTATATGGGCCTAGGGGAATGCATTGTGTATTTGGCTACTAATCGTAGGGGTTGTGGGGGTGACAGAAACCTGAACCCTATTAGGAAACCATTGCACAAGGGATGTCAGGGTCTTAGAGTTCAAAGCTGTGGTTAGGTTTCTATCTTAATTACTTTCTTGTACTTGCGGATGCTTGCAAGGGGTATAATCACTAGTATGTATTAGTCCTAGGAAGGTTGATACATTAGCACATGTTCACCCACACAACACTTAGCAAACTAAAGAAGATTAATCAACTATTTGAACCGAAAGCACTTGACGATATTCCCATGTGTCCTCGAGAATGTTTGGTCATCTTAAGTAATACAATCAGCTTTGTCCTTAAGATGACCAAACGTTCTCGAGGACACATGGGAAGACTGTCAAGTGCTTTCGCGTCATATAGTTGATTAATCTTCTTTAGCTTGCTAAGTGTTGTGTGGGTGAACCTATGCTAATGTACCGACCTTCCTAGGACTAATACATACTTGTGATTATACCCCTTGCAAACATCCGTAAGTACAAGAAAGTAATTAAGGTAGAAACCTAACCAGAGCTTTAAACTCTAAGACCCTTACGTCCCTTGTGCAATGGTTTCCTAACGAGGGTTCAGGTTTCTGTGACTCCGGCAACCCCTACGATTAGTAGCAAAATACACAATGCATTCCCCTAGGCCCATATAGGTGAAGTGTCATGTAGTCGACGTTCACATGACACCACTAGAATAAGTACACCACAACTTAAATGTCAAACTATTGAATCTTTCTCAACACAATCCACTACTAACAACATGACTTCTCCCATGTCCTCAAGAACAAAACGAACTACTCACAAGACATCATATGGATCATGATCAGAGATGGAATAATGATGTATAACAATCTGAACATAAACAATAATTCAATGGTTCACTCAATAGCATCAACTACAAAGAGTAATCAACACCGGGAAAGTTCTATGAACTATGCAAGATTCAACCCAATTGTTACAACAATATGGAGATGGTGATGAGGGTGCTGATGGTGATGATGGTGGTGATGATGATGATCCCGATGAAGTCCAGCTTGATGGTGGTGTTGATGGCGATGATCTCCCCTCTCCGGGAAGGAATTCCCCTGGCAGAAATCTATCTGCCTGAGAGATCTTTCTCTCTCGGTGTTTTCCGCCCCATAGAGGCGGCGGAATCTTTCTATGGTCGCTCCCCGAGTCTTAGGGTTTCGGGAGGATAATATATGCTAGAGGGGAGTGCCAGGGGTGGACCAGGGCAGCCACACCACCTGGTGGCGCGGCCTAGGCTGGCCCGCGCCAGGGGGTGGTGTGGGCCTCCTCTGGCCCATCTCCAGCCCCCCTTCTGGCTTCCTTCGTCTTCTGGAAAAATAGGATTTTTCGTATATTTTTCCGGATTTTCTGATCTTCGCGAATTTTGCCTCCAAACAACACCTTTTCCATCAGAATCCTGACTGCAGCGGTCCATGCTCCAAAAGTCATCAACCATGCAAAAACAGATGAAATAACATAAGTATCACCTCTCAATATGAAATATATCAATGAATAACAGTGAATTATGACATAGAATAGTGATGCAAAATGGACGTATCAACTCCCCCCAAGCTTAGAATTCGCTCGTCCCAAAGCGAAACTGAGCTCAATAAACATGGCCTCAGTTTATGGAGTGAAGAGTCGATAAAAGAATACGGACAAGAAGCATCACATTCATCAATACATACATCATAATAGAAGACAACTCACTATTATATAACTCAACTTGCAATGAGTAAAGGAAACACAATAAAGATACATAAAGTAAATCATAGTTGGTAATGGCAAACTTAGCTCTTGGTCGAAGAATAGTTGATAATTTGCTGGAGTTCACAAATAACTGGTTTTCAATGATAGCTTTCAAAGTAGTAAACATCAAGATAAGAGCAATGTGCAAAACAAGGAACATAAGAAACATGATTGAATAAATCATCATATGAATGAGTGAAACACAACAACTCAAAATACTTGCTGAGATAGAAGGGAATAGGTTTACTGACTCTACTAAAAAGTAAAAGAAAGGCCCTTCAAAGAGGGAAGCAAGGATTGCAAGTCTCATAAAGAGCTCCCAAAAATTATGATACTTACTAGCTTTTAGCTCTCATTGCCCTTATCATAGGCATCTTTTGGTGGTTAAGGTTAAAGTGACACAACTAAGAGGATATGCTTGACAAGTTATAAATTGAAGTCCCATGCCCCTTACTTATGAGTACCGAACCTCATTCTACTCAACTTCAGTCACGAGTAAGCTCTTGTCATTGTAAATACACGTGTATCATTGAGAACTGCCAACGGGGTACCCCTTGCACATGACACAGGAGTTATCCCATAATCAAAATGACAAGGCAAGCAGATAGTGAGCATCTCAGCGATCTTTTTATTTGCTATTTGCATAGGTTTTTACTGAGGATGCTTCATAGAATGATCACTATAGTTATGCTGCAAGTTTCCACCATGATTAGGCACGGCTTAGGCTAGCGGCCCAGACGTTTCTCTAACACACATATAAACTCCATGATCTTACAAGTTCCACTTTTATTTCACACCGCCGGGATCCATAAGCAAAAGAACATGATATCAACTAGGTACAAGTACCAATGAAGTGTTGAAAGCGGTCCCCATGATACATGGTACTGCTAACTTCAACTCATAAAGCGCAAGCATATACGCAACAAAGAAGGACCCAATGGTTCAAGTTTATTAAATGCAAGAAAGTAAAGTGTGCCATCAAGTTAGTGAGAGCTTTAATCACTAGTTTTCTCATAACAAGTTTAATTTGGGAGGTAGATAAAACAAGAATTTACTTAGAATAGCAATAATGCTACTAGGTAGGTATGGTGGACACAAATGGCATGGGTTTGGTTTAAAGGAGGTGGATGCACGAGAAAATCCCTCTCAGTACGGGTTTTTGGCTAGCAAGGTTAGGTAGCAAGTATAAGAGTTGAAGGAAACAAACAAACATACAAGTGATAAAGACAAACATGCAATCTTCCTCGGAAGCACAAAAGATCTTAACTAGAGAATACTAGACTTATGAGCAAATCAAGAAAGAAAGATGATGATATTATATTTCTTTAGAGTACTTTTATCTTTTTCATTCAACTCTCAAAAATAGTGTTGCTACTGACTGAGCCAGGTTTGCCAAAACCAACTAAATTAACTCAATGATCCCAAAGTGATACCAATACTAACAACAAGATCAATCATACAACCACGAATTGAAAACTAATATAAGCTATGAAAAAGAGTGAATGATAGAACTTCTCATTAATATTCCATAACGGCAACTCACACCAAGGGATACATATCTAACGAGAGAGGGGACACTTCCATAATGCAAACCATCCTACATAATAACTTCTTTATTCATGATATGAATCTAGTAATAAGGTAAAAAGATAGAAGATAGTGATGTGATACCGCAGCACTCCCCCAAGCTTGGAACAAACCAAGGGGATGCCAAACCTGATGACGAATTAGTCCTTTGGTGGTGGTGGTATCCTCTCGATGAGATCTTTGATCAATTTCCCCAAGTCCTCAACCTCGAAGGTGAGATTATGAATAAGCTGTGAGTTTTGCTCAATGCGGCTCATGATCATGTCCGGTTGAGAATTCCAGCTCTTGCTATTCTTTCCCACTCTTCCTCCTTGAAGTCTTCTTTTCCTGCATGGCTAGAACGAGGCAAATCCCAATTGGAGGGTAATTTCCCCTTGGGCATATTATGGTATTGATGCTCATGGATAAGGATATGGAAAGGATTTTTGGTGCATGGAGGAAGTGACCAGGGATCTGAATGGTGATGAGGAGGCTTCCCTCCAATTGACATCATCTTGGCAGGGTTTTCCACCACTCCAATGCTTGCAATGGTAGTGCCGGTGTGCGGATGTTGGCATTGCTCCTCTTCACCTTCACTCTTGATCTCCTTCTCCTTCCCGGGGTCTTGGAGGTCTTCCTCCATGGCTCCTTCCCTTTATCCTTGGCGGACACCATTGTGCTTCTAAACTTTCAAAGAGTATGTCCTGGCAGAAACAGATCAAAACGAAAACACAATGAAAACACGATATACAAACCTCGGGAGATCCAGGGGATTATATATTACGGAGTTTCATAACAAAAGGAAGGTACTGGGAGAAAACGAGTCGGAGGCGGAGTCCGGGGTGGACTCACCACCTGGTGGCGCGGCCAGGGGTGGGCCCATGCCACAGGGTGGTGTGAGCCACCCTGGCTCCGTTTCCGTCCCTCTTTCGCTTCGTAGCTTTCCTTATTGACTGAAAACTACAAAAATATAGTTGGATTGTATTTTTGCGGAACTTTCCTTACCAGAATTGTTACCTATTTGGAAATGGACTCTGCAGGTCTCTGAATTCGGTATCTAGTAGATTCTTCCAGAGTCACCACTTGAATGTCATCGCTATCTTCATCTTCATACACTTATTACTTAATCCATTAAACCGTTCTCTTCCTTATTACACCATTATCTCCACTACCTGGAAATGTCTTTCACACAAAACTTCACACGGTTCTCATTAGCAACATTAGTATATATGAAATGATAAAAACTTTTGAGTCCACTTCAACTGAAAACCGTCAAAACATAATCTACTGTAGCAACTCCTTCCGAAACCCCAAAAAGAATTCAAAAAGGAAATCGAATAAAGAAGCAAATGCAAGAGTGGCAAAATCTGTCAAAACAGACCAGCAGGTAAAGATCAATTTTTTCGAAAACCTTCTGCTACTCAAATCAAAAGTGCAAAACTAGCGAAAGTTAAATAACACCCTGGGGCAGAAGCACAAAAATTTACAGCTCAATCCGACATACATAGATCTCTCATGAATTTTTACGGTGAAGCACAAAAATCTATTTCGGGACAGCAACTTCCCCAAATCTTACTTCTCTCTCATTAGAGGTTGATCTTGACACAAAAACCAAACAAAACGGATAAGGAGTGGTTATTACAGAAGTAATAACTTCCAAGACTCAAAGAAACAAAAATAAATTGAAAGCAAAAACAAATTGGGTTGTCTCCCAAAAAGCTCTTTCTTTATAGCTAGTAAGATGGGCATAATAATTTTGACAATGCTCACATAAGAATATGACTTGAAGTGAAAGAGAGCATTAGGAAGCAAAAATACACATGTTTAAGTCTAACCCACTTCCTATGCAAGGGAGTTTTGTAAACAAACAAGTTGTTGAAACCAAAGGCTACTTGCATAAGAAGGCAAAACAAGTGCAACATAAAAACTTTCAGCATATGACGAGGAAACTTGATATTATTGAGATACACAAGAACATTTTTCCCTCTCTCATAATAACTTTCAGTATCATGCATAAACTTAACAATATAAATATCACAAGGACCATCGTAGCAATGATCACTTATTCTAACAGAAAACACAGGAATACTAGCTCTCATAACACTACTTTGTGAAACAATATTAGAGGTATCCTTACAAAGGATAGTGTGTCCATCTTCTACATATTTAGTGACATAGTCTTTCACATTTGCTAAAATAGGTTCATCAACCTTTTGTTTATCAAGTTCAACAGCTTTATTCGTACTTTCATTAACCATACTAGCTATCATAGAATGTTCCTTTATCTTAACTGGGAAAGGCATTTTCTCAATGTAAGGTTCAGGTAAAACATGATTAGCTGCATAAACTTCAGTATTTCTTGCAGGATTACTCTTAGTAATATCTTTATAAGGTTCATGATACTTATTCCACTTCTTTTTAGGCACTTCAATGTAGGAAGCAAAATCCTTAAAATAAGAAGCAATAGCTTGAGAGTCTAGACCATAAGCATTTTTAATATTTTGAAAGTCATCAGTTCCCATAAAAGATTCAATGCATTCATAATCATAATTTATACCTGACTTTCTACCTTTGTCATTCTCCCAAGCTTCAACATTGTCTTGAATACGGTCCAGTAGATCCCGTTTAGCTTCTTCTCCCATGCGAGTGAATGATCCAGCACAAGAAGCATCCAATAAATCCTTGTCATGAAGAGGGAGCCTTGCATAAAAGTTATTAATAATAATATTGTTGGGGAGCTCATGAATGGGACATTTGAGCATTAGTAACTTCAAATCTCCCCCAAGCTTGAGCTGTACTCTCTCCATCAGGATGCCAAAAGTTGTATATTTGATTCCGATCTTTATGAATCTCACTAGGAGGATAAAACTTCGAATAAAAGAGAGACACTATTTCCCCCATTTCAGAGCTTGACCATTCTTCAGCAGCTTATACCATTCCTCAGCTCTTCCTTTCAGTGATAATGAGAATAACTTCTTCTTAACTTGATCTGTAGTAATACCTGCACACTTGAACAACCCGCATAATTCGTGTATAAAGGGCAAATGATCACCAGGATGGACAGTTCCATCCCCAACATAATAGTTATCCATAACACGATCAATAATTCTTGTAGGTATTTTAAAAGCATCATTCTCAGCAGGTGGTGTCTTATCTACTACCTTAGCAGTGGTAGTAGCATTACCAAATAAGAAACTCAACGAATTATCCATAACGAAAATAAAGCAACTAGCAGAAGTAAACAATACTCACAGTAGAAGTTTCCTTTACCCGTTCCACTCTCCAATAGCGCTTCACTCCCCAGCAATGGCGCCAGAAAAATGCTTGATGGCTCAGTGTCGGCGCCAGAAAAATGCTGGTGCGGTGTTGATATAGAGCTCGTTGGGAACCCCAAGAGGAAGGTATGATGAGCACAACAGCAAGTTTCCCTTAGTTATGAAACCAAGGTTTAATCGAACCAGTAGGAGCAAGGGAACACCCCAAAGGTGTTGCTAGCTGAGCCTTGGCAGGGCGCACTACCGGTGCTAGTAGCAACGTGGAGACCTGCACAACACAACCACAGAACTTTGTCCCCAACTTGTGATGAGGTTGTCAATCTCACTGTGTTTTGCGGAAAACAAAGGATTAAACGTACCGAATGGAAGGAAGTAATAGTTTGCAGAAAGTAAACACAAAGCAGTAAACAATTTATAGATTGTATGTAAAGGAAAAGGACCGGGATCCATATTTCACTAGAGGTGGCTCTCCTTAAGATAGATAACATGCTAGGTGAACAAATTACAGCGGGGCAATTGACAAACACCGAGAAAGCAATACATGCATATACTAATCATCTTGACTCCTTTGTGATTCGATTGGGCATTACAACATTATACATAGACCGCCATCCAACTGCATCTATGACTAATAATCCACCTTCAGGTTATCATCCGAACCCCCTCCAGTATTAAGTTGCAAGCAACCGATTATTGCTTTACGAACTGCGTGTAAAGTAAACAATACGATTGTTCTATGAACAAAGGATTGTTGTTTTCTCCCTACTAGCAACAACACATATAGTACCTTAGAGATTTCTTTCACTTCCCCAGATTACCAGAGGCATGAACCCACTATCGAGCATAAATACTAACTCTTGGAGTTGCTAGCATCTACTTGGCCAAGATAGCTACTAACAACGAAAAGCATGCAAGATCACAAATAACAAAGACATGATAGAATCAATAATCAATCTGAAATAGCATCTCAATATCCATCGGATCCCCGCAAACACAACATGCAGAATTACAAATAGATGATCTTGATCATGAACGGAGCTCACAAGACCTAGACATGAAAGCACAAAGGAGGAGAACCAACCATCTAGCTACTACATGGATCCGTAGTCCAAGGATGAACTACTCACGCATCACACCAGAGGCTTGCATGGTGATGAAGAAGGCCTCTAGGGTGAATTCCCCTCTCCGGCAGGGTGCCGGGAAGAACTTCAGATCCCTCCCGATCTAGGGATGGAGATGACGACGACTACAGAATCTTTCGTGGATTTTTGATCGGGCGCTTAGGGTTTTCGTCCCGAGGGCATCTTATAGGCGGAAGGGGAGGCAAGGGGGTGCCGGAGGCGGCCAGACCACCCCCTAGCGCGGGCCAGGCTGGGCCGCGTGGCCAGGTGGTGTGGTGGCCCCCTGGCCCCTCTCCGCCTCGTACTCTGGCATCTGATGACTTCTGAAAAAATAGGCACTTTGGCTTTTGTCCCGTCCAATTCCGAGAATATTCATTTTCTAACTTTCCTAGAACCAAAAACAGCAGAAAACAGGCAGCTGGCACCGTGGCTCTTGTTAATAGGTTAGTCCAAGAAATCATATGAAAAGTACTCCAAAGTGTGGACAAAACACAAGAAAGTGGATAAAACTAAGCATGGAGCATCAAAAATTATAGATACATTTGCAATGAATCAACATCCCCAAGCTTAACTCCTGCTCGTCCTCGAGTAGGTAAGTGATAAAAAGAAAGAATAATTTTTGAGGTGACATGCACCGTCATGAACTTGATCAAAGTATTTGTAAAACATTCAAATCTGGGATCATAGTACTTCAATCATAACATGAAAGACAAAGTTCTAGCAATAATACAAAGAAACTATCATGCAACATGAAAAGGCACAAACAAAAGATTCATGAATAACAATGCTTTGCAAGACGTTTGTTTGTTTCACATAAAGAAAACATAGCATAATAGTATTCAGCTTGTCCCTCATAGAGTAGCAAATATAAATGCATAGGACACCTTCAAAGTTCATAAGAGTGACTAGATACAATAGTTTAAAACAAGCAATATCAAGGTATGCATCAATCAAAAAGTCTTGGGACAATGCACATAGAACTAAGAATGGCCACTATGCTCTCAAAGTAGGTGCATAAAGGTAGAAGGTGGAGACTCAATATAATGGTGGAAGAAAGGCCTTTATAAAGGAAGTAGGGATTCAAGTCTCATAAAGAGCTTCCAAAAATTATGGTACTTATAGCTTTCAGCTCTCATTGCCCCTATCATAAGCATCTTGAAGGTGATTAAGGTTAAAGTGACACAACTAAGAGGATATGCTTGACAAGTTATAAACTGAAATCTCATGCCCCTTACTTAGGAAGACCGAAAATAGTCTTGATAACCCACAAGTATAGGGGGTGTATCACAGTATTTTCGATAAGTAAGAGTGTCGAACCCAACGAGAAGCAGAAGGTGCTGGCTAGTGGTGTGGATCAGGAATTCTCTACAAATACTTAGCAAACAGATTTTTAGGGGTTTTTGATAAAGCAAGTAAACAAAGTATGAGTAAATAAAATACAGTAGGAATAAATGCAGCAAGTGGGCCAATCCTTTATGGGTGTATTACTTAAGATGACCAAACGTTCTCGAGGACACATGGAAAGACTGTCAAGTGCTTTCGCTTCATATAGTTGATTAATCTTCTTTAGCTTGCTAAGTGTTGTGTGGGTGAACCTGTGCTAATGTACCGACCTTCCTAGGACTAATACATACTTGTGATTATACCCCTTGCAACCATCCGTAAGTACAAGAAAGTAATTAAGGTAGAAACCTAACCACAACTTTAAACTCTAAGACCCTTATGTCCCTTGTGCAATGGTTTCCTAACGGGGGTTCAGGTTTCTGTCACTCCGGCAACCCCTACGATTAGTAGCCAAATACACAATGCATTCCCCTAGGCCCATATAGGTGAAGTGTCATGTAGTCGACGTTCACATGACACCACTAGAATAAGTACACCACAACTTAAATGTCAAACTATTGAATCTTTCTCAACACAATCCACTACTAACAACATGACTTCTCCCATGTCCTCAAGAACAAAACGAACTACTCACAAGACATCATATGGATCATGATCAGAGATGGAATAATGATGTATAATAATCTCAACATAAACAATAATTCAATGGTTCACTCAATAGCATCAACTACAAAGAGTAATCAACATCGGGAAACTTTCCCCTATGAACTATGCATGATTCAACCCAATTGTAACAGCAATATGGAGATGGTGATGATGGTGCTGATGGTGATGATGGTGGTGATGATGATGATGATCCCGATGAAGTCCAGCTTGATGGTGGTGTTGATGGCGACGATCTCCCCTCTCCGGGAAGGAATTCCCCTGGCAGAAATCTATCTGCCGGAGAGATCTTTCTCTCTCGGTGTTTTCCGCCCCGTAGAGGCGGCGGAATCTTTCTGTGGTCGCTCGCCGAGTCTTAGGGTTTCGGGAGGATAATATACGCCAGAGGGGAGTGCCAGGGGTGGACCAGGGTAGCCACACCACCTGGTGGCGCGGAATAGGCTGGCCCGCGCCAGGGGGTGGTGTGGGCCTCCTGTGGCCCATCTCCAGCCCCCCTTCTGGCTTCCTTCGTCTTCTGGAAAAATAGGATTTTCCATATATTTTCCCAGATTTTCTGATCTTCACGAATTTTGCCTCCAAACAGCACCTTTTCCATCAGAATCCTGATTGCAGCCGTCCATGATGCAAAAGTCATCAACCATGCAAAAACAGTTGAAATAACATAAGTATCACCTCTCAATACGAAATATATCAATGAATTACAGTGAATTATGACTTAGAATAGTGATGCAAAATGGACGTATCAGAACTCCATGAGCCTTACAAGCTCCCCTTTCATTTCACATCGCCGGGATCCATAAGCAAAAGAACATTATATCAACTAAATAAAGTGCAATGTTGAAAGCGTTCCCCATGATAACATGGTTCTGCTAATTCACAACTTACAAAATGCAAGCATATACGCAACATAGATGGGCACAATGGTTCAAGTTTATTAAGTGCGAGAAAAGTAAAGTGTGCCATCAAGTTCGTGAGAGCTTTAATCACTAATTTTCACATAAGAAGGTTAATTTGGAAGGTAGATAAAAACATGAATATACTTGGAATAGCAAATGCTAATAGGTAGGTATGGTGGACTCTTTGGAATAACTTGGTTTTATTTGGAGTTGGATGCATGAGTGGAACTCATACTTGGTATGGAGGCTAGCAAAAGACTGGGAGCGACCAACTAAGAGAGCAATAATGGCCATAATCATGCAAAGCAACAAAACATTATTAATTAAAGCATAAAGTGATATTATAAGTCGAAAACTAAATGATCATAGAGGCTATGGTGACTTGGTATAGTCTTAACATGGTGTGAGCATGCGCCAAGTCAACCCAAATAAAGCATTAAAGGAGAATACCACAATATTATGCTTTTATATGCTAAAACAACGCATGATTCTTTCAAGCCACATTAAGCAATCTCAATTGTTTGTAACAAGTCATGCTACAACAAAAATCACTAAGAATAAATCCAAAACAATATCAAGCATGACACGAAAGCCTAGGCCACAGTCAAACACAAGACTCCTTTTATACCACTTATAAGCATGAACTTTTCTTACTCTTTTCCAATCCAAACCAACTTATTTGAAAACTAATGAATGAATACGGGGGTCCAACCAATTTATTCAAGCAAACTAAGCAAACGAAAACTAAACACAAAAACGAAGACGCTCCAAGAACAACACAATTGTGCATGAAACAATAAAAATGAAGTGTTTAGAAGAAACCTGAGATTTTTATTGATGAAGAAGAGGATGCCTTGGGCATCCCCAAGCTTTGACGCTTGTACTTCTTGAATATTTCTTGGGGTGACATGGGTGGCATCCCCAAGATTGAGCTTTTGTCCATACTTCATCTTATCACATTACTCTTCCCTACACTTTAAATTTTCCTTCATACAAAACTTCACACAATCTTCATTGGCAACATTAGTGTACTCAAGATAATAAGTCTTTTGGTTCAGTTTCAAGAAAAGTAAAACTTCCATTAAAACACAAGCTACTGTAGAACTTCCTTTAAAAAGTTCAAGTGATCAAAGAGAACTCAAAGAGAAAGATATTAAGAGATAAATGCAAATAATGGCAGAAATCTGTCAAAACAGACCAGCAGGTAAAAACCAATTTTTTCGAAGACCTTCTATTGCTCAAATCAAAAAGTGCTGAACTAACGAAAGTTAGATAACAACATGGGGCAGAAGAAGAAAAATTCACGCCTCAAAAATACGTTCAAAGATTTTACACGATTTTTTACGGTGAAGCACATAAATCTGTTTCGGGACAGCAACTTTCGCAATCATTACTTCTCTCTCATTAGAAGTTACTCTTGGCACAAAAAGCAAATAAAAAGGATAATGAGAGGTTATTACTGAATTAATAACTTCCAAGACTCATCTAAAACTTTTGGGTTATCTCCCAATAAGTACTTTTCTTTAACGCCTTTAAGTTAGGCATAAGAATCAAGAATCAAGTATTCTCAAATGAAGAAGCATTAAGAGCATATTTTGTTTTAATAGGAGAGAAGTGTTCTATACCTTTCTTGAGTGGGAATTGATATTTAATGGTGCCTTATTTCATATAAATAATGGCACCAACAGTTCTAAGAAAAGGTCTTCCCAAAATAATAGGACAAGAAGCATTGCATTCAACGTCCAAAACATAGAAATCAACGGGGACATATGCATTGTTAACCATAATAAGAACATCATTAATACTCCCCATGAGTTTATTTTTAGAATTATCATCAAGTTAGACATTTAAATAACAATCTTCCAATGGTGGCAAATCAAGCATTTCATAAATTCTTCTAGGCATAATAGAAACACTACTATCAAGATCACATGAAGCTTTGAGATCAAAATCATTCACTTTCATATTAATGATGGGTTCCCAACCATCTTCTAATTTCATAGGAATAGAAGCATTATGTTTCATATTTTCTTCTTTAATTTTTATGAGAGCATCAGTAATGTGTTTTGTAAAGGCCATATTCATAGCACTAGCATTAGGACTTTTAGCAAGCTTTTGTAGGAACATAATTACTTCAGAGATATTGCAACCATCAAGATCAAAATCATAATTACCATCTAAAGTAGTAGAGCTATCGTTTCCCATATTTCGAAGAATTTTAGCATTTTTATTAGAAAAGGTTCCATTGGTTTTAGGCATTGTTGCAAAAGGAATGGGGACTTCATGTGGGTTGCTAGCATCAATATTAGTGGTAGTGATAGTACAAATACTACTATTTCTAGCAATTTCATATTCTCTTTCCCACTTAGCATGCAATTTAGCTAACAGTCTAACAGTCTAACATTTAGCTAACAGTCTAACATTTCATATTCTCTTTCCCACTTGTATGGCATTAGTAGCAGTAAAGGGGTTTTCAATAGTTTCAGGTTTAGCAGCCATTTTAATAATCAAAGAGGATTGTGCTTCAGACAAATATGAGATATTCTTTCAGCATTAGAAAGTTTTAATTGCAAACTAGGAATTTCCCTATTTAAACTCTCAAGTTGATGACTAATATTTTTCAAAATAGTAGATTGTTCCTCCATGGTTTTAGTAAATAATTTATTCTGCTCATATTGCATTTGCATGAAGTTTTTAGTGGCTCTTTCAACTTCTAAAATTCTTCCTTCACTAGGTATTCCAGGTTTACCATGATAACCAAAAGTATTATTAGGAGGGTAAGGCCTATAATTGTTGTTACCAAAATCATTCCTGTAGGCATTGTTGCTAAAATTATTATTTCTAATAAAGTTCACATCAACTTGCTCTTCTTAAGCAACTAAAGAGGCTAAGAGAACATGATTTGGATCAATATGAACTTTCCCATTAACAAGCATATACATAATAACATCAATTTTATCACTCAAGGAGGAGGTTTCTTCAACAGAATTTACCTTCTTACCTTCTGGACCTCTCTCAGTGTGCCATTCAGAATAGTTAACCATCATATTATCAGAAGCTTTGTTGCAACACCCAAAGTAATGGTCATAAAGGTACCTCCAGCAGCAGAATCGAGCAGATTTCTTGAAGAATAATTCAGTCATGCATAAAAGGTTTGGATAATCATCCAAGTAGTCAGTCCATGAGTGGGACAATTCTTTACCAAATATTTCGTTCTTTCCCAAGCTTGAGCAACATGTTCATTATTGGATTGTTTAAATTTCATTATTTCACTTCTCATAGATATAATCTTAGCAGGAGGCACTAGTGGAAAATTGCTTATCAGTGGAGCATATTTTTTGCTATCAATGGCGCATATGGAATGCGCCACTAGTGTTGTGCCACTGATAATTAGATATCAATGGCGCATATACAATATGCGCCATTGATAATAGGCCCACCAGTGGCGCACCTAAGATATGCGCCATTGATATTGTACGAGTGGCGCATATAGCCAAATGCGCCACTACTACTATATGCGCCACTGGATGAATAAAATATGCGCCACTGATGTTTCGTACAGGTATACACAATACATGGCTCTCAGGTATTTATACAGGTACATATACAGGTACATATACATGTATTTATACAGATACACAACAGTGTAAAAACAAAGATAATAATACCACTAGAATTATACATCATCACATCAATTAGAACCCGACAAAGTGACAAGTGCCCGAATATTATACAAGTCTAGAACAAATTGATCTCATCTTCTCATACATTACACATTACAACAAGTTGATCATCATGCTCATTAGCCAAGTCCTAAACTACTAAAGGACCGAGTAGAGTATAACCGCAATGGCGGTGATGAGCAAGACGGGGAGTACAATCATCAAGGTCTTCATCTGGTTCCTATCTCTCTGCTCTCCAAGGAGGTGGTTCCTCCACCTAGCTTCCGCATGCTCTCTCGTCGGGTACCCTTTGTATCTGTTGCCACTGAACTTGTTCACTTGCTTATGACAATCCTCCCACTCGTCGTAGACTCCTGGGACCCTCCCTCTGAACACCACGTATCACGACATCTCTATACACAAGGCATATAAGTACTATATCATGCAATAGAAAGAATTAAAAGGTTCATCACATGCATCTCCACAAAAAAGAAGGTTTCGGTCTAAGGCAAGCTATTAAGTTTCATACATATGGTAATAAGTAAACAAAGTCCAACAACGACCGTTTCGAGCTAAGGCAAGTTAAAGTTTATGACACACACACGAGATACACAAACCGGCTGAGCGCTAGCTAGCTAGGAACACTACATCATGAAGACTTTGTTTTACACGGTGCCGTGAACGGTTTGTAGCCATCTTTCGTTGTCCATGTCCTACGGTCACCCTGCGCCCTGAGCCGTGCTTCAATCTCGCGCTTACTAAACGCTCTTTTGCAGGATAAGGCCCCCCTTGTGATGACATCTTCTTGCACGATGGTCGCAATCTGAGTCTGGATGCATAAGAAGTCGTCCTTAAGTTCATCATCGTCCATTCTTGCCCCAGCTTGGTCCCATGCTCGGAGACTAGATGGCAACGTAATGATGTGTGCATCTCGGACGATCGCCCGCAGGTGATGGAGGGCGTAGTAGGCCTCCTTGACACTGTTATCTGGCTGCTTGACGCAGGCGAACTTCATTACGTGTTTGAACACGTGTCTGCCATCCCTGAAATTTTCTGCCCCCTTCTTGAATTCGCCTCCATTTTCGGCGTATACCTCGAGAGCATCATCTAGAAGACTCCTTATGTTGGTGTAGTCTTTCTTCTTTTGCTCGCTCCCCGAGTCCAAGTACGTGGCTAGCGAATAACTTGGGTGAATGAGGATTAGTGTGCAGTATTTGTCTCTGCGCAAAACAATTGAAACGGAACAATGTTGGAAAAAGAGCAACCGAAAACTAAGAAAGGACAAGTTGCGGCGACGAGCGAGTGTGTGCACTTACTCGGGAAAGAAAGACAAAATAAGCTCTTTTCCACTCTTGTTGTCCACCATGAAATTTTGGAGGTAGTTCCTTGTGCTGGCCCAGGTCACTGGATTCACCAACTGGCTATCACGCATGAAGTAGGGGTCCACTATCGCGATGCCAGTGGTCTTCTCTCTGTTGACCTTCATCGCCCGATGGAGCGCGTATAGGCGGACCAAGTTATAGTTCATCCGCTTGCCATGGAAAAGCTTGAAGATGTCCTCATACGATATGAAGAAGATATCGGCGGGGGCATTATCGACGAAGCCCGCGCCCGTTGGAACATTGACCGTGAAAACAGGGTACAATGGATTTGCTTCTTTAAGAAGGCACTCCTCTAGATATAGAATACCATGTTGCAGGTTAGCCATCGCTCCACTTGCATTTTTGATGAGCTCCTCACTCAGAATCGGTTGACCAACTATATGAACCCTGGTCAAGGTGCCCTCAGTGGGCTGTGTTAACGGGTCGTCCTGAGCCCGGGGCCTCTTCGGACCCGACTGGCTCAAAGACTGCTTATTATTCTTCTTGGTTCTCTTACGATGCTTCTTCGTCTCCACATTAGCAGCCATCTGCTCATCCGCCCCCTTATGGAGTGTGGTGGGGCTGAAAATGATTCCCTGGGTGCCTTTATAAGGACCAGCGGCACCAGCATCCAGAGGCGTCTCGTCTAGGGTACCATGGAAGTCTAGACGCGTGCATGTTCTGGTACGAGCATTTGGGTCATCGGCAATGTGGTAGGGCTCATCCATGTTTGGCATGAACAAAGAGTCCGTGACGCCAGTGTTGATCCAGTTATCTGGGTTGTCATCATCATCATTAATGTTGTCCCCAGGTGCATCCTTGGGCGGTGGCGGCGCAACGGCGGCCTTGCCATGTGGAGGCGGCAGTGCGGCGACAGCCTTGCCATGTGGAGGCGGCGGCGCAGCGGCGACCTTGCCATGTGGAGGCAACGGTGTAGCGGCGGCCAACAATTGCTGGTGACGAGAGGTGGTGGTAGTGACTAGTTGTTGTGGCCGCCACGGCAAGGGCACATTTGGCCGCTGAGTTACTTGTTGTTCCTTCACAAGCCGAATTTTTGTCTTTGGCCATGACAAGACCTAGCCACAGCAATCTTGAAGGTTCTTATGATCATCAGTGCCTCGAGGTTGGCTGGGGGGGTCCATGTCTTCGCACCCCGGCAACACCCGAGCCAGTCGGACCTTGAACACGTCATCCTCCATCGACTTGTGGTGCATCATGTGGCTATTTGGTTGAATAATTGAGCCCTTGCCAACATCATTTAGATCGCTGTCCATGTAATGCAAGAGCGTGCAAGGAGTGTCCTTCGGAAGAACAAGCATCGTAAGATGGCGCTAGCTAGTCATCAAAGGCAAAGGAGATGAAATGTTATCAATGCATGGGTTGGCCGGCGTCATTACCTTGGAGATGGCGTTGGGCTCGGCTAATGTCAAGACACCGGTATCATCCTCCCGCTGAGATGCCTTACGAAGCACCGTCGGTTGCGCCTTAGTTTTGGCGAGAGGGGGCATCGGTGTGACCTGCGGCTCTGTGTTGGCACCGGCGGGAGGGTGTCACCAAAGCAACCTTTGGCTGGTGTTGGCACCGGCGGGAGGGGGCACCGGAGCGACCGGGTGCATCTCGACATTGGCGGACTCGGGTGTCACCATGTTCAGCGACACGTGCTGGATCGAGTTGCTGCCGGAGAGGCTGGGCACCACGAGCGGCCCTCGTCGACCTGCCGCATTCCATGCAGCGATCCCCTCCCACAGCTCATTGGGAAACATCTCGCAGATCTTCTCTTGCACTTTCTCATCGATCAGCCTCGGCATCTGTTCCATCTGCTCCCGGAGGACTTCAACCTCGCGTTTTTCACTTGCCGCTGCTGCCGTGGCCTTCCTCTCTTTCTTCGCCTTTGGGTCCTCTTTCGTAAAGTCGCTAACCTTTTCGTACGTACCATATCCGGACACGCGGCCAAATGAAGTCGGCGGCGTGGACTTGGCCCTCCCCTTGAACATGTTTATCGCCCTGTTGAAGGGCGTGTCCCACCGCGGGTCCGCCGTCGACCCCTGGGACGAGCTCACACTTGACGCACAAGACTTTTCTTCGGATCTCTGAAGAGAAGGAAAGTGATCCCATTAAGAAATTCGGCGTCATTACTTAATTAGAAACATAGATGTACTCCGAGAAAAATTCCTTACCAGCCTTTTCTCGAACTTCCTCACATTGTCGTCGTCGGTAACGAATTCCTTGAGTTCAGGGTGGAGATAGTAGCGGGTACGGATAAACTGCATCACCTGCTCGTCCGTGAATTTGTGCCACGGGTTATCTTTCCCTAGACGGGCATACTCGGCGTCCTCCTTTGCCCAAATGGCCTTTTTTCCTCGGTAACCGCCGCTTCCACAATGTTGGTTACCTATGTTCAGCTCCCGCATACGCCTCCCCCATTCGGTCCATTCCTGACCTTCTAGTGAAGTGCAGTTCGCCTTGAACTTGATGAATTCATCTTCGTCGAGCATCGGCTCGGCCTTCTTTATCTCCTCCCAACTTTTACCCTCGTTAATCCTCCTCTTCACTCGGCTTTTCCAGCTGCTCAAGGCGGTGCTCATCCTCGTGAGGGCTAACTTGTTTACCTTCTTCCCTATGAGCTTTTGGTTATTGTACTCATCTGGGAACTTGTACCGTTTGTGAAGCTTCCTAATGAGGAGTTCTCGCAATCGTTTGTTCTTTATTATGTCCTTCTGGTTGATGCTCATGCTCTCTCGCACGATGCACCCGAGTTGTAGGCCGTACCCAGCGGCAAGCTTCGCAGGCTCCAAGGGTTGGCCACCCGGTTTCACAAGGGTGAACTCTTCGCGGTTTGTGCCGAGTTTCAGCAGCGTCCGCTCCTGCCTTTCCGCCTTATTCTTCTTCTTCCTAGCGGGCGGGGAGGCGCCATCGCCATCGCCATCCACGCGTTCACCGCCATGACTTGCTTCGGCCTCCTCGTCACCATTACTGCTTCCGTCATCGTCGCCATCTTCGGCCTCCTCCTCATATTCAGACTCCTCGTCATCTTCTTGGTCCGCAACTTGGGCCTCCTTGTCAACTTCATCATGATTCGTAGCTTCGGCCTCCTCGTCGGACCCGCTTAAGTCATCGCCAAACCGCCAAAACTTGAGGTTGGCTCTTCTTCCTCGTTCTTCGACGCTCATGGGCTGAGAAGGGCCAATCCCGACATCTTTGTCTCCGCTCGACATGTTTGCTCTTCAAAGAAAAAATGCAACAATGTAATTAGTACAAGCTAGAGTCGACCGAAAAATTCGGCATGACCTTTGCTGTTTTTTTTGACCTAGGAGTGCCCATTTTTCAACTGAAACGGAAGTGCATCAACACTTCAGGAGAAACGGGCAACTCAAATGAATTCCCTGCAATAGTTTTCATACAAAATAATGTGCTCCAGTTTTCAAATTGATGACAGCCATCCAATCACAGATATACAAAGAGCAAAATAATGTGCTCCAGTTATCAATCTTCTTTTATTTAGGATCCTCTACTGATGTATAGTAATTAATTTTCCAGCTTGAACATTCTCCATGACAAGAATTCAGACTGTCAATTCTCAAATAAAATGTGAGTTCAGTAATCTCATCTATGATCTATCATAGGAACACCAATATAGTAGGTACAGACAGGTAGCTAGTTCATTCTGTGTACATAGCTAGCTAGACATGATTAAAATGGATACCAAATGCTCCTGGACATTCCAGGTCCTCAATTTATGTGTATAATCATGCTATTCAACAGACACATGTGGCTATTAGCACCAAGCTTTTCCAGTTACTTCAAAAGGCAACTAGGGAGCTTCACATAAAACTGGGTAGACCTATTGCAACCCAACAGACACAGATGGCTATCTGCACCAATAGCAACTGGCCTAAACTTACAATCAATGTAAATGGAAATCTATCTTCCCTGAGCCATGTTTGGACCTGCCAAACATACACATCATCCTAACAGCCAACTACATAGCATCGATTATACAGCAGCAATATTGTGCAAGTGTCATTGAAATGTGTTTTCTTGACTGTCACAGCCTCTGAAAACCAACAACTGCAACTGAAACTGTGCGCCAGGATTAAGCAGAGACATGGTCCTAATGTAATACTCAATTAATGATGTCTTGCAGTACTATTAATTTCTCATTGCTTCATGTGCCCCTTGAGCCCTGATCACTATTATATTGTTGAAATCTTGGAGATTAGTTTGGGGGAGAGAGAGAGACCAATCTTAACACTTACGTTGGCATTTGTCAGCAAACGTTGGCTCTATTAGGAGGAGAGCCCAATCTTCCATTAATCTAATTCCAAAAATCTCTTACCTCTCTCAGGCTCACAGCACATGATACTAGTTGTACTAGCACACAAGTAACCAAGCACATGTTTAAAATGTAGCACCTTTTCCTAGTTTCTTTCTGACCTAGTAGAAAGGTGCAACATAGTGATTGCATGTACTGTCTCCAGGGCCAGTACTCTACACTGAGTACTCACAACAAGGAAGAAAGGCAAATAAAAAAGCAGTTTGTGTAGGAGTAGTTCTTTATGAGGTGTCATTGCCAAATCCTTTTTGTCAGGCACACACATAGTAATGCTGATGCTGTTTGCTTGTGTGATTAACTGGGGGTGATTAAAGGGGGCTTTGCAAAATTGCTCACTTTACTTAGCTCTTTGACCTGAGGAGTAGGTGTTGTCTGGCTGGCTGGCTGGTGGGTACATGCCACTGGACACTGGTGGCTATGTATGTGCATTGCAGTACAGAGCTTGTTGGATCCTAGTGCGGCCCCTGTCTTTCTGAAGGCACCATTTCTGAGGAAATACTACTAGTACAGAGATTTTGAAATGTGTTTTCTTGACTGTCACAGCCTCTGAAAACCAACAACTGCAACTGAAACTGTGCGCCAGGATTAAGCAGAGACATGGCCCCATTACTGAAATGTGTTTTCTAGAAACCCTAGAACCCATTACTGAGGCATGGACCTAGATACTGCTAGAGGGAGAGAGTGGAAAGAGAGGGCTCACCGAGAGGAGCTCGTTGATGGTGGCTTGACGACGAGCAATCGAGGGGGGCGGTGACGGTGACCGCGGCGAGCTCTTGGCGACGGTGACCGCGCTCCTCGTCGGTGGTGCGTGTGGCGCTGCCCTTCTCCTCCTCGTCGGTGGCGCACACGTGGCCCTTCTCCTCCTCCTCGTCGGTGGCGCTGCCCTTCTCCTCCTCGTCAGTGGCACATGTGGCCCTTATCCTCGTCGGAGGTACTCCTAGTGCTCCTCCTCCTGGTTGCTCCAAGGGGACGGGGTGGCGCTCCTAGCAAGGGGACGTGGTAGAGATTAGGGGAAGGGAGGGGGAGGAGGGGGAGGGGAGGGGGAGAGGAGGGGACGGGGTGGCACTCATTGGCGACGACTGCTCCGGTGGCGACAGGGTGACTCCGGTGGCGTGCTAGGGTTCATGTGAGACACGATCGAAAGGGGATTGGATATGAGAGACAGTGAGAGTGAGAAGAAAGGGCCGATCAGTTTTTTGGCTAAGTGTAAAACATTCGTGGCGCATATTTTCCGGTATGCGCCATTGATATTCTACACATAGTCAAATAAAACGATGCCCTCTTATGTGACAGTAACACATGCTTACCGCAGTGGTTCGACTCATGGGGCAAAACCTGGGCTGGGGCATCTAGGTTTGATTCCTGGTTGCCTCACATTTTTTGGCTATGTGTCAAATATCTGTGGCGCATATTTTCCTATATGCGCTATTGGTATTTGGCACTTAGCCAAAAACCGCGACGCCCTGGTTTGTGTCACCTACACACGCCTATCGCAGTGGTCACCTACACACGCCTGTTGCTAGGAGCTCTCAGGTTCGATTCCTAGGCTCTCTCACAATTTTTTTTCAATTTTTAATATTTTACAAAATACCAATGGTGCATATCTAGTATATAAATAATATCTAGTATATTTTAATATTTTGTAACAAATAGTAATTAAGTTTAACAAATATTTTGTAACAAATAGTAATTGAGTTTAACAAATATTTTGTAACAAATAGTAATCTATTTAAAACAAGGACATCTTATTCAATATCCATACACACCAATATTCTCCATAAAAATGTCATGTCATGTGTGCATGATCTCGATTCCGAGCTAGCTAGAGCTAGCGTCTCTTTGCAGTCTTCTTGCCCCTTTTCCTCGCGGTTGAATACTTTAGCCCGGAAAGGTTAAGGTTTCTTCTCGTGAACGGACAACCTTTAGTAGGTAGGGTGGTCTTCCTTTTTCCTGCAGCAGTCGGCTTGTCGAAGTACTTGTCAAATTCCTCTTCGATCTTCGGATCGCCGTTCTTTTCTAAGTCTTGCTCGTTGGCGGGTCCGTCCATTCCGATGATGCTCCTCTTGCCCCTCCTCACGACAACACGGCTTGGCTTTGACGGGTCAGTGATGAAGAAACATTGGTCAACTTGGCTCGCGAGTACCCATGGCTCAGTTTTTGCGGAGGCGTTCTTCGCAGAGGCATCGGGTATAACCATGGTGGTGAAATACCGACCCTGTTTTTGGATGCTCTTGGCCCATCTGACATGAAATATCGGCACCTTCTCTCCGGCATAGTCGAGCTCCCAGATCTCCTCGATCCTTCCGAAAAATCATTCCTTGACGGTGGCTTCATCATCGGCATATGATAGCATCGTTACTCCTGAGTTCTGATAGTCGTTGCTCATGTCCCTTTTCTCGGTGTAGAATCTGTACCCGTTGATGTCGTATGCCTGATATGTCCTCACGTTGTGCCCGGGGCCATTTGACAAGGCGAAAATCAGTTTTTCATCCTCCGTAGAAGGCGTTTGCTGGTCTACAGGGGGATGATCTTGAAGCTTCTTCTTGAACCAAGCCGTGAAGCTAGAGTTGTGCTCTCTTGTTATGTCTCCCTTCTTCCTCGGTCGACCAAGGTCAATGAACTTCTACTCGATTAAGCTTTTGTGCTCTTCCACCCAAGGATCGAC
Source organism: Avena eriantha (assembly GCA_910589775.1). Taxonomy (NCBI): domain Eukaryota; kingdom Viridiplantae; phylum Streptophyta; class Magnoliopsida; order Poales; family Poaceae; genus Avena; species Avena eriantha. The sequence goes on along the minus strand of OU342743.1, from coordinate 532,008,987 downwards.
CAATTCGATGTGTTGTAGCACGACTCGGTGTGCCCTGTCAAAGTCGTCACGTTGACCCTTCACGTCGGCATGCATGGTGCGAAAGCCCTCGCGGTGGCCATATCCAGCGAGCCTGCCGAGGTCAGAAATCCCTTGGCAATGCTTCCATCTGGACGGGACCTGTTGCGCACGAATCCTTTGATAACACCGTTAAGCCTTTCAAACGGCATCATGTTGTGCAGGAATGTCGGCCCGAGATGAATGATGTCATCCACGACATGGACGAGTAGATGGACCATGATGTCGAAGAATGCGGGCGGGAAGTAAATCTCGAGCTCGCATAGTATCACGACGATCTCATCTTGTAGTGTGTCGAGCTGCTTCAAGCCAATCGACTTCCTCGAGATGACGTCGAAGAAGTTGTAGAGGCCAAACAGCATCTCACGGACGTGCTCGTCCATTATCCCTCGGATTGCAACGGGAAGTATCCGCATCATCAGCACGTGACAGTCATGAGACTTCATCTCGCTGAACCTCTTCTTTGCTTTGTCCAGATATCTGCCTATGTTCCCCGAGTAACTGTAAGAAACTTTGAGTCCTAGGAGGCAGTTGAAAAACTGCTCAAGCTCCTGCTCACTTAGAGTGAAGCAGGCAGCCGAAAACACTACAATTCCCCTCTTAACCCTTTTGCGGCGACCTTGAGTATCTTCAGGCGCCGTCTCATCATCATCATCATTGGGCGGCGACGTCTCATGAAGTTCTTCCTTGATGCCAAGTTCCATCAGGTCGTTCCTTGCTTTCGGCCTGTCTTTGGTCCTATCCGGCATGTTGATGATAGTTGCAAGCAGACTCTCGCACACGTTCTCCGTGATGTGCATGACATCAAGGCTATGTGGCGTGTGGAGGTATTTCCAGTATGGCAAGTCCCAGAAAACAGGCCTAGCTTTCCACACACCATGCAGCGGTTTCGTCCTCGGACGCTTCTTTCCCGGCAAAGGGCACTCTTCCCAGTTGTCCAACATATCTTGGATCACTTCTCCGCTCCTCGGACATGGGGCTTTTTCGAGCTCTACTTTGCCATCGAACAGATCTCTACGCTTTCTCCATGCGTGATCCTTTGGAAGCCACATTCGAGTCTGTTGGAACACGGTCTTCGATGACCCGAGATCCCTTGGTAGCTAGAGATGCGGGGTCTTATCCATGCACTTGACACATGCTTTGTGTCCGTGGTTCACCTGGGCAGACACGTATGCGTAACCTGGATAGTCCTGCACCATCGTGAGTAGCGCGGCTCTCATAGGGAAATAATCTCCTGTGTATGCGTCCCACGTATGGGCTGGCATCTCCCACAGCGTGGCTAACTCTTCTTTCAGCAGCCAGAGATACAGATGCATGTCGATACCTGGTTGTCGACACACACACATGCATGCATGGCCGCCGGAAAAATTCGGCATGACATCTCCTAAAATTGGGACATATGGATAGTGCAAAAATTTGCCGAAATGGAAATTAATCGATATTTCGGCAAACATCCATGCACCACCAGAGCAAGCAACATGCTTTGTTCTTCGCCACCTGCAAACATTCATGCACCACATCCATGCAAACACACCATACCTCTCGCAATTAATAAGAAGGCTTCACAAACATAAGCACACACACATACACACCGCACCGACGTCCACACTCCACACAAAACATCCACATGCATGTCCTCCAACAACCCACCTAGTAGAATCGTTACCGAGCCAAGTCCACGACGAGATAGTGTGGTTGTAGTTGGAGAACAAGATGGATGTTAGAGGAGGCTTCCCCTCACAAAACTATGAAGCAAGGTAGGTTCAACAACCAAGAATGGAGAAAAGAATGGAGAAATTGAGGTGGTGGGGAGGAGGAGGACAAGCTAGATCTAGTTTGGGGTGGTGGGTGGAGAAGAATGGAATGGTGGTGGTGGGTGGGGGTGGATGCCAACTTGTAGATCTGGACGAAATTATCAGTGGCGCATATTACACTAAATGCTCCACTGATAAGTCTGCCACCTTTTCAGGTGGTGGGCCTAAGACTTATCAGTGGCGCATTTAACACTATATGCGCCATTGGTGGACCAAGTATCAGTGGCGCATATACCAAATGCGCCATTGATATTTTTGCCACCTTTCAGGATGGTGGGGCCCACTTAGTTACCAGTGGCGCATTTACATCTACATGCGCTATTGGTGAGGGGAATATCAATGGCGCATATGGGATATGCGCCACTGATAATAGTATATCAATGGCACATATATCCATATGCGCCATTGATATTTGGTCCACAGGCCTCCAGAGTGCCGTGCCCACATTATCAGTGGCGCATTATTTGTGATATGCGCTATTGGTTATAAATAATATCAGTGGAGCATATTTTTAGATGCTCCACTGATAATTACAGTGGAGCATATTCAAAACAATGCTCCACTGATAATAAATCTATCCATAAGCCTTTCTCTAGTAGCGAGGATAGTATTTTCCAATGAAAGCATCTTTGCATTTAGTCCAAGAATCAATACTATTTCTAGTTAGGGATAGAAACCATTTTTAGCTTTTCCTCTCAAAGAGAAAGGAAACAATTTAAGCTTATTAATATCTCCATCTATATCCCTATGCTTTTGCATCTCACAAAGTTCGACAAAGTTATTAAGGTGAGCAGCAGCATATTTAGTACCAATACCAGAGAATTGTTCTTTCATAACAAGATTGAGTAAAGCAGGTTTAATGTCAAAGAAAGTAGCTTCAGGAACAGGTGGAGCAATAGGTGTGCAGATGAAATCATTGTTGTTGGTGCTAGTGAAGTCACACAACTTAGTGTTTTCAAGAGTAGTTATTTTTTGTGTTCTTGATATAAAGAAGCAAACTAGTACAACTATTTTTTGTGTGTTTTTGATAAAAGAAACAAGCAAACAAAGCAGAAATAAACTAGCAAAACAAAAAAACAAAGTAAAGGGATTGGTTATGAGGGACTCCCCTTGTGAAGATGTCCTTGACTCCCCGGCAATGGCGCCCGAAAATACGCTTGATGGCTCAAAATACGATGAGCTCGTTGGGAACCCTAAGAGGAAGGTATGATGAGCACAACAGCAAGTTTTCCCTCAGTTATGAAACCAAGGTTATCAAACCAGTAGGAGCAAGGAAATAACCCCAAGGTGTTGTCTCCAACTTGGAATCCTGCACAACACAACCACATAACTTTGCCCCAACTTACAGTGAGGTTGTCAATCTCACCGGTTTTGGTGAAACAAAGGATTAAACGTATTGTGCGGAAGATAGTAATTGCTTTGCAGAAAGTAAACAGAAAACAGTAAATAGTAGATTGTAGATTGATGGTAAAAGAATGGACCGGGGTCCATAGTTCACCAGAGGTGATTCTCCTTAAGATAGATGACATGTTGGGTGAACAAATTACAGCGGGGCAATTGACAGACACCGAGAAAGCATACATGCATATACTAATCATCTTGACTCCTACGAGATTTGATTGGGCATTACAACATTATACATAGACCGTAACCCAAATGCATCTATGACTAATAATCCACCTTCAGGTTATCATCCGACCCCCCTCCAGTATTATGTTGCAAGCAACAGATAATTACATTAAGAAAAGTGTGTAAAGTAAACAATACGATTGCTCCATGAGCAAAGGATTGCTGTTTTCTCCCTAGTAGCAATATCACATCTAGTACCTTAGATATTTCTGTCACTTCCCCAGATTATTAGAGGCATGAACCCACTATCGAGCATAAATACTCCCTCTTGGAGTTGCTACCATCTATTCGGGCAAGATAGCTACTAACAACGGAAAGCATGCAAGATCACAAATAACATAGACATGATAGAATCAATAATCAATCCGAAATAGCATCTCAATATCCATCGGATCCCCGCAAACACAACACGTAGGATTACAAATAGATGATCTTGATCATGAACGGAGCTCACAAGATCTAAACATGGTAGCACAAAGGAGGAGAACCAACCATCTAGCTACTACATAGACCCGTAGTGCAGGGATGAACTACTGACGCATCACACCAGAGGCAGGCATGGTGATGAAGAAGGCCTCCAGGGTGATCTCTCCGCTCTAGCAGGGTGCCGAGAAGAGCTTCAGATCCCTCCCGATCTAGGGATGGAGATGACGGCGGCTATAGACTCTTTCATGGAATTTTGATCGGGTTCTTAGGGTTTTCGTCTCGGGAGGATTATAAAGGCAAAGGGAAAGGTCACTGGACGCCCGAGGGGCCCACACCACCCCTGGTGCGGCCTGGGCTGGCCCACGCCACCAGGTGGTGTGGCCGTCTCCTGTCTCCTCTCCGTCTCGTCTTCTGGCTCCGCGAGTCTTCTAGTAAAATATCGACTTTGGCTTTTGTCTGGTCCAATTCCGAGAATATTTATTTTCCAGCTTTTCTAAAACCAAAAACAGTAGAAAACATGCAACTGGCACTATGGCATCTTGTTAATAGGTTAGTTCTAGAAAATGTGTAAAAATACTCCAAAGTGTGGACAAAACATAAGAAAGTAGATATAAAACAAGCATGGAACATCAAAAATTATAGATACGTTTCCAACGTATCAAACCACCTGTGAAATGAATAAGATGGATAGCAAGTAGATAAGCACAGACACAAGCCCAGGAGGAATGCATAAACAGTAGAAAAACAATCCACAGCTCAGAACTACATGATGCAAGAATCTGGGAAATTCTAAACTAGGGGCAAACCTTCCAGGACGGATAATTCGGCCATGCCAGGGGCGGATAATCCGGCCCTGGCGAAAATTTTAGAACTTCCCCAGATCGAATACATCAATGTAGATCAGGCACATGTATTGCAAGGCTATGATTTCTAGCATGAATATGAACCACACGGCGACTTCTAGACCAAGTTCCACCAACAACCAACAACATCTATACAAAAGATGATAGTCAGGGAGTTACCCACACTCATTGGAGGAATAATGCGGAGGAGAAGGTACCCGAATGGCTGGGGAAGAAGATCCGGGGGAGGGCCAGAGAATCCAGTGGCCGGAATGGCACCAGGGAGGGCTAGGGCGGTGGCTAGGGGAGAGAACGGGCCGGGGTGGAAGTGCTGCTTTGTTTGATCCCTTCCCCCTGTCGCCTAGCCCTTAGTAGTCGAAAACCGCCAGGGGCGGATAATCCGACCCTTTCTCTAAAATTTCTGTTGAACACAGATTTAGGCCCGCACACCCCAAACAAAACCCTAACAAGAGAAAAAAGGACTTGTGTGCAAGAGATAGATGGTTTGGGGATAGGTAGAGGCTTGTGTTTAGACAACCAAACTAATATGGTACTAGACACCCAAGATTGCAAGAGCCAAATCAAATAAAAACCATAATTGAGTATGTTTTCCATAAGAACACAAGATATGCCAAAAAAATCCAAAGAGAACCATAAGGAACCAACTCTACTCAAGGAAGCACTACAAGAAAAGTTGGCTTTTACAACGGATGATTTTCGTGGTTGAAGGCCCGTTTTTCATGGCTCAAAATTCTTCTACGACAGATGCCCTTCGTGGTAAAAGCCCCGTCACAAAAGAATCTACCAGATTTTTTCTAACCGTGGTGGATCACACCCTTCAGCCACGAAAACTTGTTCCGTCGTAGATCTGTTTGCCAGCCGCGTTGACTACTGACGTCATGCAAAATGCCACGTGGGAAACATCACTAACACCCAGGTACCGCCGTTAACGGTCATAGAATCCATGATAGAAGCCTAGCCCAGCCAAGGCCTACTAATTGTTAAGTGGGTCGGCCCACGAGGAGAGCCCAATAAGATTACGGCCATTTACTGTTTCACCGTGTACTATTTGATGTGGGCCCGTTAATGCAGCCATCGACGACCCATACGATTTTAGGCCCGTTATTGTTTTGCACTAAAGAAGGACCCCTTTGGTAGAATAATAAGCGGTCCATTAGGGGCCTGCGCTAGTAGGTCAGGCACTGTTAAGGCCTAATGCTGACCCATTACTGTTCCTACAGCCCGTAGGGTCTGCTCATGTTCTACCCATTTACTGTTATGGCCTTTTACATTTCTGGGTTGCCAGTGTTAGGATCCTTTACTATTCTGGCCTTTTACTATTCTGGCCATTCACTGTTTAGGTCTTTTACTCTTCTGGCCTTTTATGGTTCTAGGCTACCTGTTTAGGCCATTTATTGTTCAAGCCTTTTTACTCTTCTGTTCGTTTTGCTCTTCTGTCCCTCTACTGTACGAGCCTTTTACTATTTAGGCCTTTTATTGTTTCAGGCCTTTTACTATTCAGGCATATTACTCTTCGGGTCTATTATTGTTCGGGCCTTTTACTGTTCTGGCATGTTGTTGTTCAGCCCTGTATATTTTTAGGGACTTGGCCGCTTTTGAGGCCCACCGATATTCTGACCTGCCACGTATGGCCTTTTATTGTTTATTGGGTCGGGCCAGGATATTTGCGTATTCTATAACTATGGTGCAATTTTTTTTTAAACAGTCCATTGATATTTTTGGGCCCACTAATGGCTGTGCTAGGATCACCCTATTACATCAATAGAACTTTTTTGTAATTTATTACAGACCAGAATTTCAACAAAAACAAGATGAAGCATTACAGAGACATCGCCAGACATGGGTTGGAATAGGGTTTCTGCTACGGAGCTTACATCCCCATACAAGTAACAACTGGCATACCATGAGAGCTGCAGAAGAGATTATCTAGTAGAAGGTCTATCAAATCTTGTCGATCTTTCAGTTCTTGTATCTGTTCATGTGTAATTGTGATTATTCCATTGATTTCCTATGTTTATTGTTCAATTAAATCAATTGTTTGTAGTGCAGCTGTAACAGTTCTTTCTGCTGAAAAACCTAAAACAGTGGGCCAATGTAAGCAATAATCACTATCACTGCTGCTTTGTGAAATGACATCAATACTTAACGTAGGATTTCTCCCTTCTACCCCCATAGTTTCATGTGCATCCTGAAACAAAGAAAACAAGTCAGCACGGCATACCAGCTAACTAACGGCCATCTTATATGTAAAATAATTGTAATTCATGATTGGCTAGGAACAATCAATGATGTGCCTCGTATATCTCTTTCTAGAATAACAGGAACAACCGATTTCCTGGACGGATGCGTACACATGCCAGTATCATAGCCACTCTAGAACAAACACTACATGTTATTTGCATGCTAAAACTAGGACATATTAAGTTAGAGCAGCAAAGTAGGTGAAAAAATACCATGTTAGTTTTCAAAGAATTTCAAAATTGGCATTGTCCTAATATAACAAATCAAGCCATCAACATGTGTGTCTCATGCAGACTAACTAAACTAGTGTGGCAATGACTAAAGGGAATAAAGAAACTTGACTCTTTCCCTCATAAACTAATCATATCGCTGCATAACAGAAATATATAAAATATAACAAAAAGATGTGCGTGAGATTCCTTTAGCTGCTTAGAACTGGTTGGGACAACAACGCATTAAATCAAGCAATAGATAAACTGTGTCTTAAATAGACTATCAACATCATTTTAGACACACAAGATATCAACCATTGCTTTCCAGTAGCCAGATCATTCAAATATTTTGATCGTCGGGCCAGTAAATAAAAAAGAAGAGAAACAAAGAGATGGGTCATTTGCTGCCAAAACAATAGTTGGATGCATCCAAAAAGTAGCACAAACCTTATCTGCAATGCCTACAGCTATTGTATTTCCAACTGCTGATAGTATCATTGTACATATAACCAGGCAAAAAAATCCAGTAGACAAACAAGCAAATGATACATTGTGCACCTTGCAAGGTCAATGAAGTATATAAATAATGTATGTCTAGGGACCACATCAGAATATAGCATTGATGCAATCATAAGTCAACTAAAAATTCACATGAACCGTAACCAATTGAGCCATCTGGTGGCTAATATTAAACTCGCGGGATCATCTGATCATGTATAGATGAAAATATCTTGTTTATTATTAATCAAACATTGTATTTCTCATAGAAATTGCCATCCCTAGTTTGGGACTAACAGGGCTCGAACCCGTAGCTTCCGCCTTGACAGAGTGGTGCTCTGACCATTTAAGTTAAGAAAATCATTACATTGCTTTAATCATGAGCAAACTAAAGAATCAAATTGGCAATAGAATCTATATGTGCATCATGTAGAGTAGCTATTGAGGTAATGAATGAACTAATCAAACACCAGGTGCACGATAGACTTCCAGAACATATTAAGATGGTTATAGTACATATATATAGTAACTGGGGATCATATTAGATGATACTAGCTATGACAATGTCACTATGAGTAGTCTAGATATAACTCCCTCCATTTCAAAATATAAGATGTTATGGCTTTTGTGAAATGAATCTATCTAGACCCCCTTTAGTGTTGGTAGAGTAACTTGGACTAGTATTGTATGCATTTATACTAGTCCAACTTACTCCCCACCAGGACCAAGTAATTTATACTAGTCTCATACATATAACACTAGACTATGTTACTACCTCCATATAAGCTCAATCATGGTGGCGATCTCTAATATTATAATAGAATATAGATTAACATAAAAGTGGATATACTTCAATCACCACCACCTAATCATGGTCTAGTTAACGTATATATATAGATAGAATATCATTAGTCAAATATAGCAAAAAGAGATCTCCACCATGATTGAGTGAGTAAAATGAATTATAAATCAAGGGATTTACGTTTGGTCTTTGTGTTATACTGTTAAAGGTCATCTTGTTCTAATCATTGGACAACTCATGTGGTGCTGACAATAGACAATGTGACTACCTCCAGAGTGCATACAAACTCTTAAATATAGCAGAAAAATACTAGAATAGCTATTAATTAGCATAAAAATGGATATACTTAAATTACCACCATCTAATCATAGTCTAGTTGACGCATATATAGATAGATAGATAGATAGATAGATATGGTGATGAGTCAAATATAGAAAATAATAGATCATCACGATGATTGAGTGAGAAAAATGAATTATAAATCGAGAGATTTACAATTGGTCTTTGTTACATAGCAAAAAAATATAGCATAAACATGGATATACTTAAATCACCACCACCTAATCATGGTCTAGTTAACGTATAGATAGATAGATAGATGAACACAAGTCAAATATAGAAAGAATAGATCATCACCAAAATCAAGTGAGCACATTGAATTATAAATCGAGGGATTTACATTTGGTTTTTGTCCAGTCTTGTTTAAGGTCAACCTTGTTCTAATCATTAGCCGAATCATGTGGTACCTCGTACAAACAACCATCTGACACTAAGCACATCTCAGTAAAAACAAGAGACTTACTATTTCTCTTTGTGTAGTCCTGTTGGAGGACATCCTGTTGTCAGTTCTTTCTTTGAGGACATCCACCCCATCCAGTACTTGGATAGATGATCCATCTACTTTATTGTTGCTCCTATGCATTCAACAATAGAAAGCAACATGTACTTACAAGATTGTAGGGGTGATTCACTCTACGATTCTCCGTGTTCCCTGTGCGAGGAAATAATATCAGATAGTGGTTGTTGATGTTTACAAAGAACTAGATAGACATTATAGTATAATCACTTGTGAACACGTAGAGTAGGGAATGATGGAATATAATAAAACTTTTAAATGACATAAAGTTTGCCATGGCGACAAAATAGAATGCAGTTATAGTCACTACTTAGCACGAACAAGAGAGAAATTACAATGATTTAACTTGTGAAATAGGATTGCAAACAAATATGAAAAGTGCCATAATTTTTTTCACCATATACAGAGCAGGCAGTTACTGTACTAACATTTGGACGAAGAAGATAGACATTACAATTGCATATCTCGTGAACTTATAGAGCAGGGAATACTAACCCATATGTGAAGTGACTTAAAATGCCATGAACTACATAATAGAAGGTAGATATTGCTGCTACAAAAATTATAATTGAGAAACTTGAATTTATAGAGCAGGGCATGCAGATAACCATGTTAAGTGCCTTAAAACATGCCATGTAATACTACATCCAATCCAAAGTAAATAAGGCATATAAATTTTTCGCAAGTCAATCAACGCAAAATTGGACCAGGTTTGTAGAACATACTAGGAACATCTACCATGCCAAACCAACACCATTCGATACATAGGGGCATATATTTTCATAGACGCAAATGCCACAAATTAATCCTTAATATCTTTTTCTATGAGCTTGGTAAAAGCATCATTGTTTGACTTTAAAATAGTATAGGCATTCTTTTACGGAACGGATGTACTCCCTCCATTTCAAAATGTAAGATGTTTTAGCTTTGTGAAAGAAGTGTATCTCGACCACTTTTAGTGTGTAGGTTCATGTAGGTTTGGAGTAAACCTACACACTAAATGGTGTCTAGATACACTCCTTTCACAGAGCCAAAACATCTTATATTTTGAAATAGAGGGAGTAGTATACAATAGGCGGCAGCTACTATCGGAGCTTAATTGAAACAAATAATAATGGCATAACTTGCGGAGGGAATGCAAAACCAACAAGTTCAATGACATAAAACTTGAAGTGAATTACATAAGAGAAGGCAGTTACTGTGGTTGCTTAGTACAACCAGATTGCAATTAAAATAGCATAAATTCTAAACTTGTAGAGCAGGGATATTAACCTACATGTTTAGTGGCTTAAAACTACTAATGAACTCCAAAATTACATGCCGTTAGTATTGTAGCAACAGACTAAAGCAAATGCACATTATGATGACATAACTTGTGAACTTGTAGAATAGGTAGGCAGCTTCAGATGTTCAGTGAATTAACATTTGCCATGAACTACATAATACCAATGAACTCTAATGATGTCAGTTTTGTACTACCAAAATTTATTATATATATTAAGAGTAATTGTTGGTCAAATAAAAAACACGCATAACAAGGATGCTCTTATACCTCGAAATAGAAGGAGTAGTTTAACACCTAGATTTAACATAGACTACACCGAATTTATCAAGGGATAGTGGGATATCAATTAAGCCAGTACTGAGGTAGGCATTTACCACCAATATAGAAATGCAGTTCACTGTCGTGGGATTATACCAGCTATATTGAAACGAACAAGTAGATCTGGTTTACCTAGGTCACGGTGTCGTCTACGCATACACAACATCTTTGTGGGTCATGTCAATGATGCCAAGGGTGCCTGGTAGTGGTGAGTCGTGCTGAAGCAGATAGATCTCGGCGGCGTCTGTGAAGCAGATCTATGGAGCTTGTTGGTGGGTCTGGCTTGCTTGACAAGATGGCCGATGAAGGAGATCCGGTGTAGTGCACCTCATTGTTGGTGAAGCAGATCTGTTACAACCGATTATGGATTCGAGGTGCTGCACAAGAGCGTCGGTGAAGCAGATCTGGTGTAGTGGACTGTTGAGTCCATGAAGCAGATCTAATGCATCGCACACCAGCGTAGGTGAAGCAGGTTAGGTGTTGTCTACGAGGTACTTGGAAAAACTAACACGGTTGTATGGAAGAGGGTGTCAGCGAACTAGGTTCGGTAAGGTGGACGTCGGCTGATCCGTAGACTAGTCAGGAGTATATGGTATCGAGGTATGTCCTGTAGGCCAGCGAAGTGCGGTGGTGCAGGAGCTAGAGGTGGGATAGGGGGTTTGGGGGTGGCGTGTGGGCGGTGAAGTGCGGCGGTGATGTTCCGGTGTGGTGGTGTAGGAGCTGGAGGTGAGATAGGGGGTTGGGTGGTGTGTAGGTCAGTGAAGTGCGGCGGAGATGATTACGGTGTGGTGGTGCATGTGTTGGAGGTGAGAGGGGGTTGGGTGGCATGTAGGCCAGCGAAGCGCTGCGGGGATGCTCCGGTGTGGTGGTGCAGGAGCCGGAGGTGAGATACGGGTTAGGGTTTTTCGGAGTGCTATGGTTGAAGGTGGACTACCCAGCTTCAGAGCTATGGGGACCCCCCCAGGGGGGATTACAAACCATACCCACGGCCCGACATTAGTAGATAGGCCATTGTCAGGGATAGAAAAGGAATTTCATACGGCTAAAACTTGGGGCGTGTGACCACTCGAAATATTTCGGTGGAGGTGAGGCGGGAGAATTTGCCGCTCTGGGATTTTGAAATTGGCTATACAATTCAGAAGATATGGAATAATAATATCATATCCTAGGAGTAGCTATAGCCCAGTGACTAGAAAAAATAGTTTACTGTAATGTCCTAGCCTTTCTAGGTACGTAGTACTTTCGGAGCTATTTCTGCAAAATAGGGTCTCTGCCTTCGGCTCAGTTACGTACACACATGAAGGTAGTAACATGAACTAGTATGTTTCCCACTATGACCAGCCTAAGAGAATCTCAAGTGGCTAGTGTATCTGGTAGTCTAATCCAAATATAGACCACCATTGACCAAAAAAGCCTCCGATGGCTTGTGTATCTGGTGGTCTAAAATTTAGACATCCTCCAAACTAGCTACTCATTGTCTATATTTGGAAAACCAAGCCACCATGTCTAAAGCAAAGTTGGTCGCTCGCGAGCTTGCTCCTACGCCAAATCAGAGTATTTGTTGTACTGATTTACTGTGTATATTGACTATTTGTATGCAGATTGACATATAGACTATCAAATTTAGACTATCCACTAGAAAACTAAAGTCGTATAAAAGGAATATTTTTACACTATTATCTATGTGAAGATGTAGACTACCAAATTTAGACAAGCCACTAGACATGCTCTAAGAGGCTACCAAATTTAGACAAGCCACAAGAGATCAAGGAAAAATACTAGCGTGCTATTTAATTTAGCGTGGCTTTTCTCCAGGCGATATGAAATTTATAGCGTGCTAATAATAAGCTATTTTATAAAACATCATTTTGTAAAAATTTAAAAATATAATAGGTATATCATGAATATAAAGGATTTCAACATCTAATGAATTTCCTAGAGTAATACTTGTACATGCATAATCAATTCCGACGCTATCTAAGTTGGAGGAGAACCGGCAAGGCTGAATCTAGGTACAACGTCGGGTGCTGCAGGAGGAGGCGGAGGCTTGACGCGATCACTTAAGTTTAACAATCAAATTTTCATCGTATGTTTCCTTACTCGACACATTCATCATATGCTATCTTACTCTACACCCTCCAACAAAAAATAACGTCCTATACTTGAAATAGCGTTAACGCTATGATGTTTTAGCGCGATATAGCAAGCTATTTAGAAAATAGCGCCACAACAAGCAAAATCTTGAAAAATATCTTGGACTCTCCAAATACGCTATATCACGCTAAATAGCGTGCTATTTTTTCCATGCTAGTGATGCTCTAAGGCCAGTCTGAGTGGTAAGTAACTTGGAGTAGTAATATGCATACATTATGCTAAAGACTATCAAAAGTACTCCCTTCATCTAGAAATAACTGAGTTGGTTTTGTCTAGACTCGAATGTATTTAGACGCATTTTAGTGTATAGATACATTCGAATCTAGACAAACCCAATTCAGTTATTTATGGACGGAGGGACTAGTATCTTTTAGAAGCTAAAATGGAAAAGAAGATCCAACTGCTGGCAATGTTGGGATTCGAGAGTCTTGATCCAACGCTGAATATTCGAAGTTATTCGTACACTGTATATAACTAGTAAATTGCACGTACCCAGCACATGAGACTCAGATAATAGACGTCTGACATATCATCACTATATATAATTATAATAGGTAAAGCAGAAAAATATATAAATTTGATCAACATCTATAAAGTATGGGTGTATATTTGGTTCTTGTACTTTGTATATCATGTAGAAGTCAACAATTCTTAGCTATCTAAAACTTGAAAATTTTGGTAACATGGTCTAGAGAAATGAGGGAGAAGATTCTAGAATGATGGAGAAGTGTGTTTTGAGTTTTGTGCATAGCATTCATTGTGATGAATACTATCAATAGAATCTTCTAGATGCTAGAATAGAAAAGAAGATCCAACGGCTGAAAATATTGGGATTCGCGAGTCTTGATCCAACGGTCAATATTCAAAGTTATTCGTACACGATATAGTGGTAAGATAAGATAAGATGTGCGACCGTTCTAAATTCAAAAGTATCTATACACTAAAATACGTCTAGATACATTTGAATCTATGAAAAACCAAGTTAGTTATTTCTGGACAGAGGGAGTACTTCCTCTATCCCAAATTAGGATGCATATAGTTTTTGGTTAAAGATAAAAAACTTAAAGTTTTTCCGACTATGTAGAGAAAATTTTCAACATCTACAATATCTAATGCAGACTAGATGAAGATATATGTCATAACGGTTCTAACACTAATTAGAGATTATAAGTATCAATACATTTTTCTATATAGTCGGTCAAATTTTGAAAAGTTTAACTTTGACCAAAAACTATATGCATCCTATTTTGGGATAGAGGGAGTAAGTTGGAATACTTTAAGCATAGAAGGTTGTAGAATGATGGAGAAGTGTGTTTTAAGGTTAAACACGAGTCTTACCGCAACTGAGTCTAGTACAAGCTCAAGTCTAAGAACATAAATTATTAAAAGGTCCCACAGTCGGTCTCTAGATCCTTTCTATAACAGCATCTCATGCAAATAGAAAAGTAAGGTTGACTGGTACATTTCCTAAGTAGTGGGTCCTACGAAAAAATATTTCTACTACCCGACAACCTTTTTCTGACACTTTTTGAAAATATTTCTTAGACTCAAGCTAAACGGTGTACACGCTCTAATCTTCTAAACACAAGAATGGAAAAGAAGAACCAACGCTTATGTAACACCCCAAAAATATTAATCAATATTATCAAGTTCTAATCACCCAAGTTTAGGGTTAACAAAAACTTTTATTACTAAATTGAATATGAGTGTATGTGTGATTTGCATTAGTGTATGATTGAGTGAAATTGCCATGTGTGTTTGCTACAAATGATAATAAATGGTTTAAAGATGAATACTACATCATCTAGGCCAATTACAAACAAAATCCAAAGAAAAAGAAATCAAATATAAATCATATGATCAAATGGTTATTTTGACCAAAATTAACCACTAGGCCACTTTGTGAGTTCCTAGTAAAGAATTTCTAACAGAAACATTTCCATTTATTTTCACCCCTTGCTAGACCAAGTAAAAGTGAACCCAAATCCACTTTACAAACTCACAAAAACTATTTTCAAATATATTTAAAGGACAATTCAAAATTGAATCAAGTTCATGTACTATGATCACCATTTTGCAAAACCCACTCAAATCAATTCACCTTGACTTTTCCCAACAACCATAGACACTCAAGCAAGTGCTCAAAACACTCACCAAGTTTCATTCAAAAATTTCAAACTTAAGTTCATTCGGTCATTTGGTCGAAGACATTGTAGACACAGATTAAACCCTGCCTAATTCCACTGTTTGGAGCAGTGATCACTCGACCATTTGCCCCTATTTCACTCACATGTCTCCCCTAGCACGTAGCAACACCGTGGACAGCCTCCCCCTTTGTCGTTGCGCCAGTGCAGTGTTGCCCGAAGCTTGCCACGCCGGCCAACCATGGATAGCTCACCATACCCCACGCCTCCCTCATCCATGATGTCTAGGAGGCAGGCCACCGTCCACCGCCACCCCCTGTCCAACCCTCGATTGCAGGCAAACCAGGGACCACCAGAAAACCGCCGTGCCCACTTTCTCTGTGCCATGCCGAGAGCACGCCAGAGCGCCGCAGCCGACCAGCTCGCACACGTCGCGCCTCACCCTCTCCGCGCGTGCACACACTCGCCATGACCCTAGCTACCTCCTAGACATCCCCGTTCGCCGCCGCGCGACTCGTATCCCCCGTGCGCTGTCTCTAATGCCGCTAGTTCCGTGCAGAGCACCGCCCGTGCCCGACCATTCTCGACCACCCCGTGCCTTGCCTTTAAGCCTATGACGACTGCCAGGAAACACTGCGTCGCCCTTACCCTCAGCCACGCCAATAGCTTGTTGTAACGCCGTCGCCGGAGGAGCCAGCCCATGCCGCAATGCCCCTCTGGCTGGTGTATAAATAGAGGCCCCCTCCACCTCAATTCATGACACCATATCACCCCACTCCTCACAGAACCTCCCACACCTCTCCTCGGAGCAACGGGAGCACCACCTCGCTGGAATTCGGCTGGAGTCCATCGCTGCAGAGGAGAAGAGGAGCCATTGATTGGAGCCGCCACATGAGCCGCCGCGACCACCATTCGAACCGCCGTTGTCTACAACATCGTTCGCTCCCATCGCCGACCCTAGTTGGAGCGCTGGTGAGCCTCACACGACCCCCACCGCCGCATTAGGGTTAGAATCTCGCCGAAGTTGTTCGTCTGTGGCATCCCGCTAAAACCACTACTAGAAAATCGCGTTGTTTTTGTGCATTGCATCGTCATGACCGCATGCTCATGTCATCATGCCACATTGCATTTGAGCATCGTCATGTCATCATGCATGGTTTGTCTAAAACTATTTTTCGAAAAGTCTGGTTTTGTTTTCTAAGCGCCCCGTCTTTATTTCAAATTAAAACCCGACCTCTTCCGGATATTTTGTTTTGTCTACAAAATATTTACCAGAGTCTATTTCGGACAAAAATAAATAATATAAAACTATTTTCTACCGGGGAGGCAGCCCAGCCGTTAGGCCAGGCGACCTACTACCCGGCCCGTTTTAAAACCCAACCCTAATCCCCAGCCGGCCACCCCCAAAAACACCCAATCAGCCAAACCCTAGTCCACACCCCTGCCCTAATCCACACAGCCTACCGCCACCCTCCTTTCCACCACACACACATGCACACACGCGCTAGGACACAGCCACCTCACCCCCTCCACTCCTAGCGTGCCACCTCATCCCGCGGGCCCCACCTCCTGCCAGCTCTCTCTCACCCAGATCTACAAACCCGCCCCTAACCCCACCTACTCCCTCGCACGCCCCGCCCCGCTCGCGACAAGCCGCCACCTGGGCGCGCACTCCCGCGTCGTCCCAAGGCCACCAACCGCCCCGGTCCCGTCCCCATCGAACCATCTCGGTCCACCCCGCAGTCACGAAACCCACCCCTTGCTTCTCTCCCTCGTGGCCCACCTCCTGTCACCTTCCTCCTCATCCTGATCTCCAACCTCTGCCTCCTCCATCCCGCATGCCACCACCGCCACCGAAGCCCCACCTTCATCTCCCTCCCAAGCTCGGCCCCGCCGCCACGGATGGCCGCGACGCCCGCGCCCGAGGTTCTCCGGCCCCGAGCTCCTCCGCCGCCCTCGCGTTCGTCGCCCTCTCCCCCAATTCCCGCTGCCACATCGCCTCCTCCGGCCGATCCCCGCCGCCGGGCCGCCTCTCCCATCGCCACCACCCTGCTCGTCCCTGCCGGCACATGCCGCCGCCTCGCTGACCGCCCTCGACCTCGGCCCCGTCGAGCCCGTCCTCGACGCCTCCGCTGTGACGCCTTCTCCGCCCCGGGTCGCCCGGCCGCTGCTGCCGTTCTCTGCCCCAAACCACACTGCATCGCTGGCCACCCCGGTGATCCCGCCTCTCTGCGGCCCCTTCTCGAGTTCCCCACGCTAACCTCGCCACCTCGCCGTCTCCCCCCTCTGCTACCCTGCCTTAGTCGTCCCTCCTCAGCCGCGGCTGTGCATCGTCCTTCGCCATGCCTCGTTTCGTGCGTCCGCATCCCGGTCGCGCTTGCCCTTCTGCTTTGGCGTGGACGCCGGCCTGCGCCCTCTCTCTTGGTGTGCTACCCTCCATTGAGGTCCTCTCATCAATCCTGGCTCGGCTTTGTTGCTCAAGCCTGTTAAATCAGTCACCGGTGCCTCCCTTTTGGTCTGCTCTGCTACCAGCATGTGTCCTGTCGCAGCTATGCGTGTCTCTGTTCCGTTTTGATGTTGTTCTGTTGGTGGCGCTATGCTATGGTGTAGGGCTGCTCAAGACCAAACAAGAGAACATGCACTACAAGACCCCCGCTCAACAAGATCTCCATCCGCCCGCGTGAACAGGGAAACGCCAAGACCGTCGACATGACCCGAAGATCATGGATGCGACAAGATCGTCTCTCGGACGCCAAGTCCTTCGGCCCCAGAAAAACCGATGACCCGACCAAGATCCGAAGACTGAACCCTGGCGCGCCAAGTTCTTCGACCCTGAGGACCGATCCATCAGATGCGACAAGTACTCCTTCCCGGATGCGAGACCCGGATCCGAAGACCGCCAAGATCGCCACCGGAACGACAAGCACT
The DNA here is from genome assembly GCA_910589775.1 of Avena eriantha. NCBI lineage: Eukaryota > Viridiplantae > Streptophyta > Magnoliopsida > Poales > Poaceae > Avena > Avena eriantha. Next base: position 531,990,760 of record OU342743.1, on the reverse strand, counting down.
TCACCGCGGACGCCGAGTACGCTGACATGGAACCGAGGGATGCCAAGTTCTTCATCCCAAATGCCAAGACCAACCGTTGTGCGGACCCGACAGATCTTCGAGATGACAAGATCGACACCGACCAGGACGAGTCCGATGAGCCGCCGACGCCAAACCAAGTCCTCCTTCCCGGAATGCCAAGCTCTCCTTCCGTTGTCCGAGACTGATCTCATCGAATCAAACCTCGCCTTCCCGTCGAACCCTGAGACCGGACCCCGGACCCGCGTCCCGTCGAACCCCAAGACCTTTCGAACCCAGACGTGTGACCCCTTCTCTGAGACCCTATTTTCATAATATGACTTATACCTGTCACATAATTAAATCACCATGTTTGCATACATGTCATCTGGTGGGTTGGGATAAATAGTCGATTCACCTAAATTAAATATGGAGTCTATATGCGGGATACTTTTGTCTTATTCCAGACTCGATGCCATGCTTTGCCTTGTTAATACAAAATTTAAATTGCGGGGTATCTAAATAAATGGAACCTATTAATTGATTGTCGGGACCCCGGTTCCGCTTAATACTGCCTAATTGCATCACATCTGCATCATATCATAATCATGCTGGATCTTCTACCGTAGTATTAAATATTGCATCCGGTGTTTCTTCTAGTGTTTGCTTCTTCGCGGATGAGACCGATCAATTGATGCGAGTATCGACAAGTTCTCCGGATATGATCCTTCGGCAGTGTTTTCCAGGCGAGCATCTCTCCCCCTTCTACCTATTTTGCATTTATAGTCTTTATTTCGTTCTGTTGATCTATTTCTATCCGTGTCACGATGCTTTAGTTTCCGTGCACCATTTATATCCCGTGCAGCCTCTATAAGCCATGGACACCTCCTAATACCTGTTGTTTGGTAGATAGTTGGCCTTGCGAGTCGTAATTGCTTGCTCAGGTGCGATCTCGTGTTGTCGAGTACCACAGTTGTTGGTATGCTGGCAGATGTTTATGGTGGAGATGATCATGTCTTTAATTACAACTATTAAATTACTAGATATAACTAATGCAGAGGCATCGGTGGGCAATAGATGTTATTTGATTCTTCCACGCTCACTTGTGTCCCGTAGGACCCCGAGTACTTGATACCTGTTCCTTGACTATTCGCACTATCCACATCCGGGAGACCCTATGGGATCCCCCCGAGCTAGAGCTTGATTCATTTCTATTTCTTGGGGCCACAAAGTAGTTTGGGGCTTTACTACTATCCTATACCTATGCCATGCTTTACTGCTTTATTTAAGATTGTGCGTGGAGCACCTATACTATTTTGGATCACGCCACGTTTTCGCGGTATCGACAAGCCCAGTCACACTTTCGGGTTCCCAGTCGTATGCAGCCGTCATCGCAAACCCTGGGTTCGTTCCAGAGCCGGCCAACTTCGTTGCGGGTAGCTTAGTGGCGTGGCCCCCTGAAATATTTTATGAATCCTGTGATCGCTTTGTCGTGAAAGCCTCGTTGGGTTTTGAGTTGGTTTTTCCGAGGTTGATCGAGTGTGTGTTGCTATTTGTGCACCCGTGAAGGGTAAAACTTTCTGAAAGCCGTGTCCACGGTTATGGACGACTTAGAGCACAGTATCTCGATCATAGACAAGCATAACTAAAGTAGTGCTATAAATTTGACTTATTATGTGACTAGTAATCAGATTCAAATACAACAGAACGGATATTAAAAATGCCAACAACTGGTGGAGCTGGGGTTCCTTGTGTCTTGTTATACCTGCCTAGTAAGTATTGCAACTCCAATGGACTGTGATAAAAGTGCCAACAATTGCTGGGTTTTGGGATTCCTCGGGACAATTATATCTGACTAGTAAATGTTCCAACTACCACGGAGTGGTTAACTAAAATTGCCCACTACTTATGCTGGCAGGATGATTCATGCTATCTATATCTGATTAGTAAGTGTTGCAACTATAACAGAATCAGTAAAATTGCCAACTATGTGCGTTCCTTGGTCTGACTTCCTCGTTTGGTCTCGAGGGGGAAATCCCAGTATGGGTATGTCTGGTGTTAGCTTCAGGTTAGATTCGAATAGGACTTTATTATCCCTCTCTAATAGCCGACAGTTTATCGAGTCTCTATAGGTTGTTTAGTGCATGCTGCGTTGCCGCTTCAGTCCACCATACCTATATAGGCGAGAGCCGCCGAATTCTAGCCTCGCCGTGTACTGGCCTCAGTACTGACGCTCCTCTTTTTCCTTTGCCCTTTGTCGGCACCCCTTTTGTTTTAGCAGGTTTGAGATCGATGTCGTTAGCAAGGTTACCCTTCCGGCTTGGCCTGGGCAGGGTTATCGACGCCATTGGTTATTCTTCAGCGCTCTTAGCCCCATTTGCATCTTATCCGTAGTCGAACGCTCTATCGTTTTCAAGGTGATTTGGATCTTTGTATTGTATATGTGTATTCTTGACTCGATGAGTCGCCGTTGTATATATATCTGTTCTGTGGGTCCCATCGAGGATTGTTGTGTAATGGTGTTACTTCATTTTCCACCCGCACGAAAGTGCATGGTGGGCGTCGTTGAATCGTTTCTATGTGGGTTTGGCGGAAAGGGCTAAAACCTGCACAGGGGCGATTCGAGGGTGTTACATCGTCGTAGACGATGAACCTCGGTCGTAGATTCTAGTCTAATCGCACGACCTAGATTGAAAGATACCATTTCGGTTTAATTGAGCCACTGACTAGTGGGACCCCTTGTCAGCAGCCCACTGCGCTAGCGTAGTGTAGTTGGGCCAGCCCATTTACTTTCCCGCGCAGAGCCCAGTGATTCAAACAGTTATTTTCCATTTTTAGTTGAAACCAGATTCTATCAACAGATTCAAAAATAAATTCAAAGAGATTAACTAAACCAAATTGCATGATTCTAATTTTGTTAGAAAGATATTCAAATTATCTATCCAAGCCCGTTGGATTCAAACCATTTGAAATTATAGATCACCTATACCAAAAATAACAAGACTGAGACTTTTCCAACTTCAAACATTTTTCAAAAATCAACCATAAATGCTTTTGAGTTGATTCCAACTCTCAAAAATCACTATTGACAAGATCTATCTGAATATATGAAAATATTTAGGTTGACATGCAGTGACATTGGACTAGTACCAAAAGAATGCTATATAGGCATTTCTAGTCACTTTAATTCTACTAAATGATAAGCTTAAACTTTAGAAAATATGACCACCACTTTAAATCACATTCCCACCACTAAAATGATAATCTTAAACTTTATACTTAGATGTTATCAAAAGGCATAACACTAGAGTTGGATAGTTACACTTGATTAGCACCCCTCATTAGTGAATACCCTCAACTTTAGTGGCAAGTGCTAAGCATAAAAGTTGATCACTTTAGATGGGAATACTTGGTGAAAATGATTATGAAAACCTTGGAATGAGGATTCATTCTATTGAAATGTTTTGTTATGTGTTGAGAAACACAAAAGGATTTGATGATGAAAATGTTGAGGCATGAGCCTTAGCCCTTTATAAGGACTGATGGTTGGGTTTGTATGCGATAGCATTCCAATTTTACCGTACAACCACAATACTCAAATTAGGTAGGGCTTAACTGGAAGTTTATATGCCTTAGTATGGGTTCCCTTGCAGAAAGAGGTGAGCTGAGGCTACCTCGTGAATATGAATGTCCACCTATGCAGTGCCTAGGATGGCAGATGGCGATGGCTAGGAGGCCAAGCTCATAGGGGAGGTGCCTATACTACAGTGTGTAATTGAAAGGTTATGATTGATTATCCACATACTAAGTATGATGATTCAGGGTTATCCCAGACGGATGTATCGAATTTTGTGGTGAAAAGTGTACCACCTCTGCAAAGTGTCAAACTATTCGAATAGCCGTGTCCGCGGTCATGGATAGTTGGAGTGGCCATACTGTTCCATCGTCAGATGTTTTCAAAATGACTTGTGAATTGAACTATGACTTCGACTTGACCACAACAGGATTGTAGACATGAAAATTAGGTTCCCACTTAAGTGATTTAGAACATTAACTTAGTTTTCTTTACTTCTAAACTCAGTATGAGATAAACCTGCCTTTTTGAAAATAAACCTAGAGCTTATGATTCCTACTAGAACTACCTTACTTGTTAGTGATAGTTTGCGAGTACTTAAAGAGTACTCATGGCTTTGTCCCTGGTTATTTCCGTGGCCAGACTATGAGGAGGACTACCAAGATGATGGACAGCAGGAGGTCTACGACAACTAGGATCATCTCCCATCGTCAGCATTGCATGTGACCCTGAAGATGGAGCCCCTACTACGTTTATTTTCCACTGCTTTGATTGTACTAAGACTGGATCATGAGATCCTTTATTTGTAAGACCTTATTATGGTTTGTAATGGATGATGTACTGTGATACCACTTCTGTTATGTCTCGCAAAAATGGTAATCCTGGGATTGCGAGGTATGGCATAACAGGCATCTTGGATAAAAAATCCGGGTGTTGACAGCTTACCAATGTTGGGATTTGCTAGACATGGTCCAACAGTGAATATTCAAATTTATCCGTACACTATATATCTAAGTTGCACATGCCTTTTACACGTGAGAATCATATAATAGAAGTATGACATATCTTTTTTTAATAAAATTATAATAGGTGAATCTCATAAACTAATTATAATTTTGAGCCACATCCATGAAATATCAGGTGTATATTTGGTTCTTGTACTTTGTATCATGTAGAAATAAATCTTTTAGCCTGCTAATACTCGACATGCTCTAGAGAATTGGTGAAGAAGATTCTAGAAATATTGATAAGTGTATTTTGAGGTTTGTGCATAACGTTCATAACGCTAAAGACTATCAGTAAAGTCTTCTATATGCATGCTAGAGTGGATACAAGATCCACGATTTGCAATGTTGGGATTTGCCAGTCTTGGTCCAAAGGTCAAAGTTCAAAGTTATTCGTATACTATATAGTACTAGTAAATTGCACGTGCCCTGCACATGAGACTCAGATAATAGACGTATGACATATCATCACTATATAAAATTATAATAGGTAAATCAGAAAAAATATAAATCTGATCAACATCTATAAAGTATGGGTGTATATTTGGATCTTGTAATTTGTATATCATATAGAAGTCAATGATTATTAGCTATCTAAAACTTGAGAAGTATGGTAACATGGTCTAGAGAAATGAGGGAGAAGATTCTAGAATCATGGAGAAGTATGTTTTGAGTTTTGTGCATAGCATTCATTATGATGAAGACTATCAATAGAATCTTCTAGATGCTAGAATGGAAAAGAAGATCCAATGGCTAGAAATGTTGGGATTGGCAAGTCTTGATCTAACGGTCAATATTCGAAGTTATTCGTACACTATATAGTGGTAAGATATACAAGATTATATAATAGGTAAATCTCAAAAAAAAAAAATTGATCGACATCCATAAAGTATGGGTGTATATTTGGTTCTTGTACTTTGTATCATGTAGAAGTCAACGGTTATTAGCTATCTAACACTTGAATTTTTTGGTAACATGGTCTAGAGAAACGAGGGAGAAGATTCTAGAATGATGGAGAAGTGTGTTTTGAGGTTTGTGCATAGAATTCATTATGCTGAAGACTATCAATAGAATCTTCTAGATGCTAGAATGGAAAAGAAGATTCAATAGCTGGAAATGTTGGGATTCACTAGTCTTGATCCAACAGTCAATATACAAAGTTCTTTGTACATTATATATAGTGGTAAGGTAAGATAAGAAATACTATCAATATTATCTTCAAGATGCTAGAATAGACTAGTAAAAGGCACGTGCCAGACACGTATATATTGTATGAAATGTGATTTAACAAACATTAAGTCAATAGTCTTGTCAGAGAAAAATGCATACATTAAGTCTATTAATAATAACTATCTACACATATTGAGAATACAACCTATTGTGCTATGAAATTTTGGGGGTGGTGACATGATGGTTCTAGAACATGGTGGAGTTTGCTCTAGGTACTATTCAACATGAATCCAGCTGCTCTGAACCATTGGAACTTACAGCCCAATGGTTAGGATTGGTGCTATGGATCCTATTCAAAACTGCTCCATTTCTTACCACTATATAGTGTACGAATAACTCTGAATATTGACTGTTGGATCAAGACTCGCGAATCCCAACATTTCTAGCCATTGGATCTTCTTTTCCAGTCTAGCATCTAGAAGATTCTATTGATAGTATTCATCACAATGAATGCTATGCACAAAACTCAAAACACACTTCTCCATCATTTTAGAAGACCATCTTACCAAAAATTTCAAGTTTTAGATAGCTAATAATCGTTGACTTCTACATGATATACAAAGTACAAGAACCAAATATACACCCATACTTTATAGATGTTGATCAAATTTATATTTTTTCTGCTTTACCTATTATAATTTTATATAGTGATGATATGCCATACGTCTATTATATGAGTCTCACGTGCAGGGCACATGCAACTTACTAGTTATATACAATGTATATCTTCTTGAGGCTAAAATGGAAAAGAAGATCCAACGGCTAGAAATGTTGGGATTCGTGAGTCTTGATCAAAGGGTGAATATTCAAAGTTATCCATACACTATATAGTGGTAAGATAAGATAAGATAACAAAGACTATCAATAATATCTTCTAGATGTTGGAATAGAAAAGAGGATCCAACAGCTAGCATCCATTTTGGGATCCGCTGGTCATGATTCAATGGCCAATATTCAAAGTTATCCCGGCCTATAGTACATATATTAGTGGTAAGATAAGAAAAAAAAAGACTATCAATATTATCTTCTAGGTGATGGAATGGAAATCAGGATCCAATAGCTAGCATCAATGTTGGGATTCGTGGAACATGATTCAATAATCAATATTCAAAATTATCTATATACTATATATAATAGTGGTAAGATAAGAGAAAATAAATACTATAAATATCATCTTCTCGATGCTATAAAATGGAAAGAAGATCCAACGGCTGGCAATGTTGGGGTTCACGAGTCTTTATCCAATAATGGTCAATATTCAAAGTTATTTGTAGACTATATAGTGGTAAGATAAGATAAGAAAGACTATCAATTAATACTATCAATCTTCTAGATGCTGGAATGGAGAAGAAGATCCAACAACTGGCAATGTTGGGATTCGCGAGTCTTGATCCAACCCTCAACGAATAACTTCGAATATTGAGCATTGGATCAAGACTTGTGAATCCCAACATTTCTAACCATTGGATCTTCTGTTCCATTCTAGCATCTAAAAGATACTATTGATAGTCTTTAGCACAACAGACGTTATGCACAAACCTCAAAACGCACTTCTCCATCATTCTAGAATATTCTCCCCCATTTCTCTAGACCATGTTACCAAAAATTTCAAGTATATTCAGTATAGCTAATCAATGTTGGGTTCTACATGGTACAAATATAAGAACCTAATATATCCATACTTTATACATGTCGATAAAATTTATAATTTTTTGAGCTTTACCTATTATATTATCTTACCACTATATAGTGTACGGATAGCTTTGAACTTTGACTATTGCATCAAGACTCGTGGACCCAAACATTACAAACTGTTGGATCTTCTTTTCTATCATAGCTTCTAGAAGATTCTATTGACAGTCTTTAGAGCAAGTCTAGCAACACCCCTACATTTTCTCACCTATGTGTGTATGTAGGGGCCTTTCCTAAAAAATCTTCTCCTAAATTTTGCTTATCTCTAGGAGCACCCTAAATTAGCTCCCCTCTATCATAATCACAATATTTTAATAGGAAAAAGCTCACTTTGTCAATTTATTTTCACCCATCAAATGAGTCATCCACGTAGGCCCCACATATGGGAAGGTCGCGGTCGCCTTGGATGCACCACAAAATTATGACTGGGCCATCGAGTGCGCGAAGTAGAGTCAGCGTTCCATTCAATCGCTTACCCTAGTCATCGTCATCAATATTTGCCACACGCATCGACTTCATCAGCGACATATCTTGTCCCCTCGCTTCAGTAATCTGCCACATTAATCTTGGATCACCTCCTTCCTATTTATTCTCTCCCCTTCCCCGCACCAAACCATCTCTAATCCCCCGCTTCCAGTAACCATCTCCGTCCTCGTATGTCATCCATGGCCACCTTCCGGCTGCCGCCCACCGTACCGGAGTGCAAAGACCCTGACATCGCTGCACAGGAGGACAATGCCCTGCGCATTTGGGTTTTCTCCTCACAGAGAACACCATGGCAGCTGGTGTGCGCCTTCCTTGATGATGGGTACGGTCGCCGGAAGTATCATATGTACGACCTCCACGACAATCCATATGGGACGTTGAAGGTCAAGTTCGTCAAATTCAGGGACACCCGTCTCCTCTATGGCTAGGCCTTCCACTACGGCTGCGAGATGGTGGTGCTCACCAGCGCCAACATTTTAACCAACTACTGGGATCGATTACCCAACAATGACAATTTCATCCATAGTGTCCTCCCAGAGCTTCCGATGGCTCAGGAGGTGTCGCTGTTGATGGCTCAGGAGGTGTTGCCGCCTTATCTGGGGGTGCCGTCGCGTTATCCGGAGGTGCCGATGAGTCAGGAGCCGGCTATGTCACTGGAGCTGGTGTTGGTGCCGATGTCTAACGAGCTACCACTGGCGGCGTGGACTAGGTGCTAGGAGGCGCCAGACCTGCACTAGTTCAGCAGCGAGTCCTATATATGTAAACTCGTGTTGTTATGATTTTTTAACTCAACTCATGTTGTTATGTTAATGGTTGAATGAAGTTTCTTTTGGTACTATCATCAAAAACTACTCACTGTACCTTGTAGTACTAGTAGTACTGCGAATGGCGATCTTTTGAATATCCTTCCCTCAGATGTTTGTGAAGGAAGTTAAAATTTCGAAACCGGGAAAGTTTGAATTGCTACTCTATTGTAATAGTAATACTTTTTGCCACCAAGGACCAAAATGGTTCCCACCAACGCAGCTAACGAACACGCTAGACACAGACACGGAGCCGTAGACACAAGGCAGGTCGTTGGTCGACGCTCGTGCGCAACGCTACGTTGTGGACGAGGGAGAGATTAGTCGGCCGGGGTGTGAGTGGTGATGAGGGGTGAAGGAGAGAGAAAACACAATTTGTTTTGCATGCATATATATTGTAAAGGTCCTGAAATTTACTCTACTCATTGTACCCTGTACCTCGTGTTAGGAACCCATCTCAGCTTTGCTCTGACATCACACCGCCTTTAAATCTTTCTCTTCTTAGCTCTCTCGCTGCCTCCTCTATGCTCATAGTCTCTTCTCGCTCTTTATTTTTTAACAGAAAAAAGGAAATAAATTCTTCTTAGTTGCTTTTTAGAAAATAAATTCCTGTCACTTGGAAAACTGAAATTGATTATTTTTTGTTTTTAATATCTTTGACTATTTTCAAAAGATGGCCAAATTTGTCGGCATGCAAATTCTTGGATATGAGATCATAAGCACAAAGTATGATGTAGATATGGCCTTCACCTTGGTCGTTTGTCTTGAAATCCAAGAATTTTTCGTACTTGTTGGCAACTATGCTTAAATTCGTTTCAATTTCACCACTTACTTTTAGGTTAGAATTTGCATGGGCGGTGGGAGTACATTTTACATCAACGACCTAAAAAAGGGAAAATTACATTGAGGTCCATATATTTAGCACAAAGGACCTTAAATTGAGCAAAGAAAATAGTCGGATTCGGCTCCTTCTCGAGAGAGCAGCTGATCGAGCCATACGTCTCATTCTACTTCCTCTTTGATTGTTTTCAAAATATGACCAAATCTGTCACCATGCAAATTCTTGGATATGGGATCATCAACATAAAGTATGATGTAGAGATATGGCATTGACCTTGTGGTCGTTTGGCTTGAAATCCAAGAATTTTTCATACTCATTGCTAACTATGCTCAAATTCATTTAAATTTCACCACTTACTTTTAGGTTAGCATTTTACATAGTCGGTGGGAGTATATTCTACATCAAGGACCGAAAAAGGGAAAATTATATCGAGGTCCATACATTTAGCACAAAGGACCCTAAAATTGAGCAAAGAAAATAGTCGGGTTCGGCTCCTTCCTAAGAGAGCAGCTGATCAAGCCATACTCTTCATACTACTTCATATTCGATTGTTTTCAAAATATGGCCAAATCCATCGCCATACTGATCGAGCCATACTCTTCATACTTCTTCCTCTTCGATTGTTTTCAAAATATGGCTAAATCTGTTGCCATGCCCATTCTTGTATACTCGATCATCAGAATAAAGTATGATATCTAGAGATATGGCCTTGACCTTTTGGTCATTCACCTTGAAATCCAAGAACATCCATATATTTACTTTTAGTTTAGAATTTTACATGGCCGCTGGGAGTACCTTGAAATTAAATCGAGGTCCATACATTTAGCATGAAGGACCCTAAAATTAAGTAAGGAAAACAATCGAGTTCAGCTCCTTCTCGAGAGAGTAGCTGATCGAGCCATACTCTTCATACTAGTTCATCTTTGATTGTTTTCAGAATATGGCCAAATTTGTCGGCATGCAAATTCTTGGATATGGAATCATCAGCATAAAGTATGATGTAGATATGGCCTTAACCTTGGTCGTTCGTCTTGAAATACAAGAATGGTTCATACTCGTTGACAACTATTCTTAAATTCGTTTCAATTTCACCACTTACTTTTAGATTAGAATTTTACACGGTTGATTGGAGTACCTTTTACATGAGGGACCTCAAAAATAAAAAAATTACATCAAGGTCCATACATTTAACATAAAGGACCCTAAAAGGAAAATTTTCTAGATCGGCTCCATCTCGAGAGATCATTGATTGTTTTTAAAATATGGCCAAATCTGTCGCCATGCAAATTCTCTCATATGGGATCATCAGAATAAAGTATGATGTTGATATGGCCTTCACTTTGGTCGTTCGACTTGAAATCCTAGAATATACATAGTCGTTGACAAGCAAGCTTAAAATCATCTAAATTTCACCACTTACACTTTTAGGTTAGAATTTTACACAGGCGATGGAAGTACATTTTACATCAAGGACCTAAAAAATAATAAATTACATCGAGGTCCATACATTTAGCACAAATCCCCCTAAAATTAAGCAAGAAAAATAGTCAGGTTCGGCTCCTTCTCGAGAGAACAGCTGATCGAGCCATACATTTCATACTACTTCCTCTTCGATTGTTTTCAAAATATGGCCAAATCTCTAGCCAGGCAAATTCTTGGATATGGGTTCATTAGCATAAAGTATGATGTAGAGATATGGCCTTGACCTTGTGGTCGTTCGACTTGAAATCCAAGAATGTTCATACTCGTTGACAACTAAGCTTAAATTCATTTAAATATTACCACTTACTTTTAGGTTATCATTTTACACGGTCGATGGTAGTACATTTTACATCAAGGACCTAAAAAAGGGGAAATTACATTGAGGTCCATACATTTAGCACAAAGGACCCTAAAATTGAGCAAAGAAAATAGTCGGTTTGGCTCCTTCTAGAGAGAGCAGTTGATCGAGCCATACATTTCATACTACTTCCTCTTCAATTGTTTTCAAAACATGGCCAAATGTGTCTCCATGCAAATTCTTGGATATGGGATCATCAACTTAAAGTATGATATAGAGATATGGCCTTGACCTTGTGGTCGTTTGGCTTGAAATCCAAGAATGTTCATACTTGTTGACAACTAAGCTTAAATTCGTTTAAATTTTACCACTTACTTTTAGGTTAACATTGTACACGGTCGGGGGAGTATATTTTACATCAAGGACCTAAAAAGGGAAAATTACATCGAGATCCATACATTTAGCACAAAGGATCCTAAAAGGAAAACTTTATAGTTTGGCTTCTTCTCGAGAGATCAGATGATCTGAGCCAAACTCTTCATACTACTTCCTTTTTGATTGTTTCAAAATATGGCCAAATCTATTGCCATGCAAATTCTATGATATGGGGTCATCAGCATAAAGTATGATGTTGATATGGCCTTGACCTTGGTCATTCGGCTTGAAATACAAGAATGGTCATACTCATTGACAAGTAAGCTTAAATTCGTTTCAGTTTCACCACTTACAATTTTTTGTTAGAATTTTACACATATGGTGGGAGTACATTTTACATCAAGGACCTAAAAAAGGGAAAATTACATCGAGGTCCATACATTTAGCACAAAGGACCCTAAAACCAATCAAGGAAAATAGTTGGGTATGGTTCCTTCTTGAGAGAGCCACTGATCGAGCCATAATCTTCATACTACTTCCTCGTTCCCAAATTAGGACGCATATTAGGTTTGGTCAAAGTAAATCTTTATAAAGTTCGACCAACTATATGTAAAAACATACTGACTTTTCTAATGACAAATGCATATAATATGAAAAATATAGTTCATGATGATTCTAATAAAATTGAGTTGATGTCGTATACTTAGTCAAAGTTTATTAAATTTGACTTTGACCAGAATTAATACGTGTCCTAATTTGGGAAGGAGGGAGTACTACTTGCTTCACGGGAAAAAGAAAAAGGACCGCTCCTCACTTTCGAACCAGCTTGTGGCGGGTGTGCTTGGTGCTTCCTCTTCCTAGGGTATGGAGGTGGAGTAGTGCGGAGTAGGAAGGCTGGCCAGATCATAATGGTGGGCATCCAATGCGATGGGATGATTTTGTTTTTTGGGCTGGCCAGATCAACCAATCGCTTCTCCAGCACTTAAGTAGTACTTGTATTTGTACTAGTAGTACTGCTAATGGCGATCTTTTGAATATCCTCCCCCCGGATGTTTGTGAAGGAAGTAAAAATTTCGAAGCCGGGAAAGTATAAATTGCTACTCTATTGTAGTATTAATACTTTTTGCTGCCAAGGACCAAAATGGTTCCCACCAACGCAGCTGACAAACACGCCAGACACAGACACGGAGCCTCCGACACAAGGCAGGTCGTTGGTCGATGCGTGTGCTCCGCGCCACATTGTGGACGAGGGAGAGATCAGCTAGCCGGGGTGTGGGTGGTGATGAGGGAGTGAAGGAGAGAGAAAACACAATTTGTTTTGTGTGCATATATATTGTAAAGGTCCTGAAATTTACTCTACTCACTATACCATGTACCTCGTGAAGCTTTGTTCTGACATCGCACCACCTTCAAATCCTCCTCTTCGCAGCTCTCTTGCTACCTCCTCCATGCTCATAGTATCTTCTCTCTCTTTATTTTTTAACAGAAAAAAGGAAATAAATTCTTCTTACTTGCTTTTCAGAAAATAAATTCTTGTCACTTGGAAAATTGAAATTGATTGTTATTTGTTTCTAATATCTTCGATTGTTTTCGAAAGATGGCAAAATTTGTCGGCATGCGAATTCTTGGATATGAGATCATAAGCATAAAGTATGATGTAGATATGGCCTTGACCTTGGTTGTTCGTCTTGAAATCCAAGATTTTTTCATACTCGTTGACAACTATGCTTAAATTCGTTTCAATTTCAACACTTACTTTTAGGTTAGAATTTTACACGGGCAGTGGGAGTACATTTTACATCAAGGACCTAAAAAAAGGAAAATTACATTGAGGTCCATACATTTAGCACAAAGGACCCTAAAATTGAGCAAAGAAAATAGTAGGGTTTGGGTCCTTCTCGAGAGAGCAGCTGATCGAGCCATACGTTTCATACTACTTCCTCTTCGATTGTTTTTAAAATATGGCCAAATCTGTCAACATGCAAATTCTTGGATATGGGATCATCAACATAAAGTATGATGTAGAGATATGTCCTTGACCTTGTGGTCGTTCGGCTTGAAATCCAAGAATTTTTCATACTCCTTGACAACTATGCTTAAATTCATTTAAATTTCACCACTTACTTTTAGATTAGCATTTTACACGATCGGTGGGAGTACATTCTACATCAAGGACCTAAAAAAAGGGAAAATTACATCGACGTCCATACATTTAGCACAAAGGACCCTAAAATTGAGCAAAGAAAATAATCGGGTTCAGCTCCTTCTCGAGAGAGCAGCCGATGGACCCATACTCTTCATACTATTTCCTCTTTGATTGTTTTCAAATTATGCCAAATCTGTCGCAAGGCAAATTTTTGGATACTCGGTCATCAGAATAAAGTATGATATGTAGAGATATCGCCTTGACCTTGTGGTTATTCTGCTTGAAATCCAAGAATGTTCATAGTCATTGACAACTATAATCTGAAATTGATTTAAATTGCACCACTTACTTTTAGGTTAAAATTTTACACGGTCGGTGGGAGTACATTTTCCAACAAGGACCTAACAAGGGGGAAATTACATCCAGGTCCATACATTTAGCACAAAGGACCCTAAAATTAAGCAAGGAAAACAGTCGGGTTCGGCTCCTTCTCAAGAGAGTAGCTGATCGAGCCATACTCTTCATACTACTTCATCCTTGATTGTTTTCAAAATATGGCCAAATTTGTCGGCATGCAAATTCTTGGGTATGGGATCATCAACATAAAGTATGATGTTGATATGGCCATGACCTTGGTCGTTCTTCTTGAAATACAAGAATGGTTCATACTCGTTGACAACTAAGCTTAAATTCATTTAAATTTCACCACTTACTTTTTGGTCAGATATTTACATGGTCGATCGAAGTACATTTTACATTAGGGACCTAGAAAAACAACAATTACATCGAGGTCCATTCATCTAGCTTAAAGGACCCTAGAAGGAAAGTTTTCTAGATCGTCTCCTTCTCGAGAGATCAGCTGATCTGAGCCAAACTCTTCATACTACTTCCTCTTCGATTGTTTTTAAAATATAGCCAAATCTATCGCCATGCAAATTCTCTCATATGGGATCATCAAAATAAAGTATGATCTTGATATGGCCTTCACCTTGGTCATTTGGCTTGAAATCCAAGGATGGTCATACTCGTTGACAAATAAGCTAAAAATCATCTAAATTTCACCACTTACAATTTTAGGTTAGAATTTTACACGGGTGGTGGAAGTACATTTTACATCAAGGACCTAAAAAAGGGAAAATTCCATCTAGGTCCATATATTTAGCATAAACCCCCCAAAAATTAAGCAAGGAAAATAGTCAGGTTTGGCTCCTTCTCGAGAGAGCAGCTGATCGAGCCATACATTTAATACTACTTCCTTTTTGATTGTTTTCAAAATATGGCCAAATCTATAGCCATGCAAATTCTTATATATGGGATCATCAGCATAAAGTATGATATAGAGATATGGCCTAGACCTTGTGGTCGTTCGGCTTGAAATCCAAGAATGTTCATACTCGTTGACAACTAAGCTTAAAATTCATTTAAATTTCATCACTTACTTTTATGTTAGCATTTTACATGTTCGATGGGAGTACATTTTACATCTAGGACCTAAAAAAGGGAAAATTACATCGAGGTCCATACATTTAGCACAAAGGACCCTAAAGGAAAACTTTCTGGTTCGGCTCCTTCTCGAGAGATCAGCTGATCTGAGCCAAACTGTTCATACTACTTTCTCTTCGATTGTTTTCAAAATATGGCCAAATCTGTCGGCACGCAAATTCTCGGACATGGGATCATCAGCATAAAGTATGATGTTGATATGGCCTTGACCTTGGTCGTTCATCTTGAAATCCAAGAATGTTCATACTCATTGACAAGTAAGCTTAAATTCGTTTAAATTTCACCACTTATACTTTTTGGTTAGAATTTTACATGGATGGTGGGAGTAGATATTACATCAAGGACCTAAAAAGGGAAAATTACATTGAGGTCCATATATTTAGCACAAAGGACCCTAAAATTGAGCAAAGAAAATAGTAGGGTTCAGCTCCTTCTCGAGAGAGCAGCTGATCGAGCCATATGTTTCATATTACTTCCTCTTCGATTGTTTTCAAAATATCGCTGAATCTGTCGCCATGCAAATTCTAGGATACGGGATCATCAGCATAAAGTATGATGTAGAGATATGGCCTTGACCTTGTGCTCGTTCGGCTTGAAATCCTAGAATTTTTCATACTCGTTGACAACTATGCTTAAATTCATTTAAAGTTCACCACTTACTTTTAGGTTAGCATTTTAAACGGTCGGTGCGAGTACATTCTACATCAAGGACCTAAAAAAGGAAGAATTACATCGAGGTCCATACATTTAGCACAAAGGACCCTAAAATTGAGCAAAGAAAATAGTCGGGTTCGGCTCCTTCCTAAGAGAGCAGCTGATCAAGCCATACTCTTCATACTACTTCATATTCGATTGTTTTCAAAATATGGCCAAATCCATCGCCATGCAAATTTTTGGATATGGGGATCATCAGCGTAATGTATGATTTAGAGATCTTTCCTTTGAAGTAAGACATTGATTTTGCAATAAGATCAGTTATGTTCATTGCATAATAAGCTCCTTTGAAAAGCATTGGTGCACGACCTTGTAGTCGTTCGGCTTGAAATCCAAGAATGTGCATACTCGTTGACAACTAAGCTTAAATTCATTGAAATTTCACCACTTACTTTTAGGTTAGAATTTTACACGGTCGGTCGGAGTACATTTTACATCAAGGATCTCCAAAGGGGGAAAATCACATTGAGGTCCATACATTTAGCACAAAGGACCCTAAAATTAAGCAAGGAAAACAATCGGGTTTGGCTCCTTCTCGAAAGAGTAGCTGATCGAGCCATACTCTTCATACTACTTCATCTTCCATTGTTTTCAACATATGGCTAATTTTTTTGGCATGCAAATTCTTGGATATGGTATCATGACCTTGGATGTTCATCTTGAAATCCCATAATGGTTCATACTCGTTGACAACTAAGCTTAAATTCGTTTAAATCTCACCACTTACACTTTTTGGTTGGAATTTTACACGGATGGTGGGAGTATATTTTACGTCAAGGACCTAAAAAGGTAAAATTACACCGAGGTCCATACATTTAGCATAAAGGACCATAAAATTGAGCAAAGAAAACAGTCGGGTTCGACTCCTTCTCGAGAGAGCAGATGACCGGGCCCTACTCTTCATACTACTTCCTCTTCGATTGCTTTCAAAATATGGCCAAATTTGTCACCATGCAAATTCTTGGATATGGGATCATCGACATAAAGTATGATGTAGATATGGCCTTGAACTTGGTCTTTTGGCTTGAAATCCAAGGATGTTCATACTCACATTTATCTTTAAACAGTTGTCAAAAATCATGTTTATCTTCACAGAAAGTAGTACATGTAGGAGAACATCGTGTGAATTCTTTTGTTATTAGTACTCATTATTTTTTGTTTGATTGTTTTTAAAACAAGGACAATTTTTTGGTAGTCTTTCAAAAACCATGTTTCGCAATATGTCCTACTATATGTATTAACATTCCTGTGTTTCAAGCAAGATGAACGAGGCCAAATTCTATATATATTTCATAGTTTATGATAATGTGCCCATATTTTGTAGATGGGTTCACTGTGGAATGCTAAACAATGTTTCTAGTGTATGGTTGGATCCTTTATATCCAAAAAATAGCATATTAAATTCCTAGGTGCAAAAAAATGTGTTGTTTTGTGAAGTAAGTATTAGTACAAATAAAACACATCAGAATCGCACCACATACTTTGTTTCGATCCGTATATATGGAAATCTTTCTTATAAACTGGCATGGCCATCAATTTTGCCAGAAATTACACAAGAGTTTTTTTGTTGGAAACTAGTACAACAAAAGATCTTGAGAACGGGACAAATTATTATTACCGGTGGATCGCTACTCCTACAGCTACCCCTACATTCTACTCAGTAGTACTCCATTTTTATTTTACAAGAAATATTTATTGTGGAGGGAACTAGAGCAGAGTAGTATACTATTCTGAAGGGAACTGGAGCAGAGGAACATGCGTCTGTTTTCATTTTATTCAACCTCGCATATACGCTCTATCCCAGTTCTTCATTACCCTACCTCTACGCCAAGCTCCATTGTTCTTCTCCTCCACAATGCCTCTTTCTGATCCTGTTCAACACAAAGTATGAGAGTGTATGTTCTTCTCCCAGTCTCACCCCCGCCTACCACCATCGATCTTCCCTCGTTTCTAGAAAACCAAATCAAGCCACCATCCCAACTTCCATCAGCTCCCTTGCGATGGCAGGATTGAGCAAGGACAATGATGATTCTGAGTTATTCTAGGAAGTTGTCAATGTGTACACTCATCAACGCGTTCCTCTCCCACAAGTCAATGACTTTGTACCCACCAACGATCCGTTTACATTCATGCATAATGATCACCCTATTCTCCTCCGAAAGATTGATATCTTGATGGCGATGGGTATGCATGGATAGTTCTTGAGAACTAGTTCCAGTGCTATTTCAGATACAACGATGCACTTATCCACAAGGGTCTGGTGTTTGCAGCACTGAGAGTGGCAGTGTTTATGTTTGGAATCATCTGTATTTTGGTAAGTTTGATACATTCCTATTCTAAACACTAGCTTCAATTTTAATAGATGTAAACTAGTGTTGGCTGATTTGTCTGTCATTTTTTAAGGTCCTATTCTGTTCCCGTCACCACCAGGCTCGCATCTCGAGGAGGGCAACCTTGATGCCATAGATGATGACAAGCACGAACCTGGTTTATGATTCTTAGCAATATCTGCAGATGAATCTCGCCTTCTTCTTATCCATACCGAGGGCGTTACTGATGAGGAGTTTTATGGCGGTACTTATTATAGTCATGGAAATCCTGTTGTTGATCATAGTGTTGATCGCTGCGGTCGCACTTATGGAACCTATGCTACTAGGTTTGGCTGCAAGGTGTACTCAAAGGAAACTGCTTACTTGTATCCACCTAAGACATGGATAGGGATTGTTGACCTGGGAGCATATTCCCTTTTCCTTGGATTGAACTATTCGATTAACATTGCAGTAGGAGGTGCATATGTTGTCGTAGGATATCTGACGAGAAGCAACTGTGTCTACACCTCCCACCATGCAATAGGACTTGGATATACGTTGTTTCCTGAAATATACCGCTTCAGTCTAAATACCGAAGAAGCAGTTGTTAGTTCCTCAACCAACGTTCCATGGAAATCTCCGGAGACTCCATTATGGTTCATCCCGAGCTTCACCAACGCCCGTGATTGGAACCAAACTACCGTAAGTAATCATAATACTATGTAATAGGATAACTCAGTTTAGATCAAGTACATTAGATGGTCTTGCTTTTCTTTTGTAATTTATCCTTGTCATAAACTCATCATCTAGACGAGGCTTTGGGCATTTTGAGTTGTCTATGGAGGTCACACAAAGGCACTGATGTGAGAAGGAGGCATGCACACAAAAGCAGACTTGATCGTCAGTTTTGTTTCTACTAATGAAGAGTGTTTGGAGAAAAGGACAAACTGAATCTGTCACTTTGAAATGCTTCTGAATATGTCCAAGTGCCACTGAATATGAACTGGGAATCTATCGATATTTTTCTTTCTTATTATGTACTATTGTATCTTTCAAATGCTACTGAACCTGTCAAAAGTTTTGTTCGGTACTTGTTCAGATCGACCGGCCGAGTGCAAAATATGGTGCCGCTTTCCTTTTGAATCAGGCCTTGCTACATCTATTGAATTTCAATGTCTGCATTGCTGAATATGTCAATTATTTTGGTCACTGTCTGTGTACTACCAACTGGTCACTTTGAATGATGTGATGACTCTGTCAAGCGCTGCTGAATATGAACCAGGAATCTGTCTGATATTTTCACGGTCTTATTCTGTACTGCTGGATCTTTCAAATGCTATTGAATCTATAAAATGCTTTGTCATTTCTATTAGTACAATATTGTGTAGAACAAACTGTGATGTACTAGTACTTGTTTAGAAGTAGTGCATCAAATTGTCTTCCTTTTCTTTTGAAACTTAGCATTGTCACAATTATCTAGATGAGTCTTGGGCATTTTGGGTTGCATACGTGAGTCACACAGGCATTGATGTGATAAGAAGGTACTCAAAGCAGACTTGTTCATCAGTTTTACTTGATCCAATGGTTGAGTGTGTTTGGTGAAAAGGACAAACTAATCGCGTGACAAGGTTTTTAGAGCTGAAACAAGAACTAGTTCTCTCTGTACTTCTATTGTATTTCATTGTCTGTATTGCTGAATTGGCCACTTTTAAAATGCTGCTGAATTGGTCAAGTGCTCCTAAATATGAACTTTGAATCTGTTGATAACTTTTCTACCTTACTCTGTACTACTGGATTTTGACATGAATATCTGCCAAAAATAATTATCGCTTTTCTCCTCCCTCTCTGAGGTCTTTGTTTCGAATCTGGCTGAGCACATCACAATGCAATTTTTATTAACCAAGAGAAGAAATCTAGTAGCTCATTCGGCCCCTCTTTAGCCCAAAACATTTTTATTCGGTCTTTTCGGGTTTAGGGGACTTCTGACAACAACCAAGTGAAATTTTAGAAAGGAGCCCATGGAGCATAGCCGAGAACATATTAATTCGGCCTTTTAGGGGTCAGGGGACTGCTGAGCACAACCCAATGAAATTTAAGGATGAAGCCCATGGAGCATAGCCTACGGAGTATAACCCACGTAGAGTAGCCTATGTAGAATAGCCAAACTCTTTTAAATTCGGCCTTTTGGGCATTGCCCCCCACCTCTCAAAATAAAAAAACTCTGTCTACCCATGTTTTTAAGAAAATACTCTATTATGTGGCATTTTATAAATTGAGATGCCAGGAGCGCTGCCCTTTTAAATTTTAAAAGAGATAAACATAGACACACAAAATATTTTTAAGAAGACTAATACACAAGGTGTGGTACTAATAACAGTTTAATGATATCTTTTCTATAAATATCTTTGTTGTAGTGGCAACACACTCAATTTACATTTATTTGATTTGAAGGTCTTTTGTTCGAATCACATGTGTTTATGTGTGTATCTTGGGTTTACAATTTTTCTTCTAGCAATATTGTATTACGGAGAGGCTGACATCATGGACCCACTAGCATGCAGCGTCCCTCGAGTTTTTTTGAGGGTGGGTTCAAAAAAAGTTTAAATACTTGTACAGAGAGGCTGGCATCTGGGCCCCGCCAGACAAAACATACAAGGCTGCATCGGGGACCCACAAGCCAGAACATACTAGAGAGGCTGACATAAGGGCCCTAGTAGTAAGACCATACATGACTGCCACAGTGAAAACAGTGGACGCGACCGAAAAAAGTCCATCATACACACGTTGCACTTACATAGAAGCTGACATATTGGACCTAGCAGGCCCAAGCATAGCTCATGAAATTACTCTATCCGCCCCAAGCATTGCCCAAAAGCTTCTAATTCGACCTTTTTGTGGTCATATGGCCACCGACCATAGCCCATTCAATTTAGGAGTGAGCCCATGGAATATAAGCCATGACGAATAGGGCATCCGCCCCGAGTTAGCGCCGAATCTTTTTAATTCGGCCTTTATGAGCATTTTTCTACTTTGAGGCTGACATCTAGGACCCGAAAAAACAGTCCAACATACACACGTTTCTTTCAAATAGAGGTTGTCGTCTGGGACCCAGGAAGTTGCCAAGGTCAAAACAACGGACAATGCCAAAAAAAGCCCATCATATGCACATTTAATTTACACAGAGGCTAATATGTGGGACCCAGCAACGCGACCTTATATAGATGCTACATCGAGCAATGTTGCGAGTTCGAAACAGGAAGGCACAAGCGAGAAAAAAGTTCAGCATGCACATGTTTCTTATAACGAGAGGCTAAAATCGGGGACCTAGCAGTACGAGGAATTGACAGAGTCGTCGAGCAACGCTATCTAGTTCAAAACAGGGTAGCGCTAGATAAAAAATTCCATCATACCCATGATTCTTCTAATGTGAGGCTGACATAAGGGACCCACCAGCCTGAATAAATGGCTGATGCAGCGAGCGAATCTATCAAGTTCAAAACACGAAGGCGTGACTGAGGGCAAAAAATCCATCATACACATGTTTCTTCTAATGAGAGGATGACATGTGGGGCCCAGGAGGTTGATTACATGGTAGACGCATCGAATAGCGCTATAAAGTTCGGAATAGGGTAGCACGAGCGAAGGAAAAATTTCCATCATACACACATTTCTTCTAATGAGAGGATGACATGTGGGGCCCAGGAGGTTGATTAAATGGTAGATGCATCGAGCAACGTTATCAAGTTCGAAACACAAAGGCGCGACCAAGGGAAAAAAATTCCATCATACACATGTTTCTTCTAATGAGAGGGTGACATATGGGTCCCAACAGCCTGATTAAACGGTAGATGCATCGAGTAACGCTATCAACTTCGGAAAAGGGTAGCACGAGCGAAGGAAAAAATCCATCATACACACGATTCTTGTAATGACAGGCTCACATGTGGGACCTAGCAGCCTGACTAAACGGCAGACGATCGAGCAACGTTATCGAGTTCAAATCAGGGAGGCCCGACCAAAAACTATGGTCCGCTAGAGACACTGACGTCTGAGACCCACACGCCTCAAAAGACTTCGACGAGTCAACATCACGCGAGGGAACGAAAATCTTGCTTCTACCACACGCTAGCCGAGCTTCATCCATGTTTTTAGCGGTTCTGTCGTAGTAGAGGGCCGAGAAACCAGAAAAAAGTTTCCATTGGCCACGGTCGAGCCGAGAAATTCGTCGCGGAAGATGCACCTTGTACGACGCACGTCAAACCAAGTCGTTGCGGAAGGTAACATTTCTTGTAGTGAAGAGGGCGGTGGACGAAGCCACCATGTTGGAGTGGATGGTATGACACCGCAAAGATGTATCTTGGGTTCATGACCAATACTCATCAATAAGCTCACATATCGCAAAATCATATTAAGAGAAATGAATTTTCTTGCTTTTGGCATTATGATGAGAGGGTTATCCCAATCAATTAGGACCACACTCCCCCTATATCTATGCCCACACCTAAACCAAATAAAGGAAGAGATGTAAGTGGGTATGCATGAGTAATCAAGACAAGCTCCTTGAACCACGATATTTAGCTTATTCCCCAAGTAACAGAACCTTGCCTCATCAAGTGGCTTCATGAAAATATCAACAAGTTGGTTCTTCGTGCTCACAAAGGATAGCTCAATATCACCATGAGCAAGATGATCCCAAATAAAGTGATTGTGAATCTCAATATGCTTTATTCTTGTATGTTGCACCGGATTATAAGCAATTTTGATAGCACTCTCATTATCACACAAAATAGGCACTTTGTCACAATTGACACTGTATTCCTTTAAACTTTGCCTCATCCATAAGAGTTGAGTGCATGCACTAGCAGCAGCCACATACTCGGCTTCGGCGGTGGATAGAGATATACAATTTTGTTTCTTCAAAGACCAACATACCAAAGATCTTCCCAAGAATTGAAAAGCTCCATAAGTTGACTTCCTTCATCCTTGTCACTAGCCCAATCAGAGTCCGTATAACCACATAGAGAGAAATTTGAGCCTTTGCGATACCATAAACCAAAATTAGGGGAATGAACCAAATATTGAAAGATTCTGTTGACCGCCACCAAGTGGCTTTATTTAGGAGCCGCTTCATACCTTACACACACACACCTACACTCTACATAATATCAGGTCTAGATGCACAGGGGTAAAGGAGAGAGCTGATCATGGACCAGTATACCTTTTGATCCACATATTTCCCATTGGGATTGACTTGAAGATGGCATTTAGTTTACATTGGCGTAGCAACGCCATTAAGATCCATCATCTTGAACCTCTTGAGCATGTATTGGATGTATTTTTCTTGATTGATGAAGGTTCCTTCTCTAAGTTGTTTGATCTCAAATCCAAGGAAGAACCATAATTCCCCCATCATAGACATCTCAAACCTGTCAGTCATAAGCTTTGAAAATTCATCATTAAAAGCTTGATTAGTAGAGCCAAACATAATGTCGTCTACATATAGTTGGCATACGAAGAGCTCCTCCTTAACCTTCCTAGTAAAAAGAGTGGGATCGATTTGTCCAACCTCGAAGCCATGGTCTAACAAAAGCTCTTTAAGATACTCATACCATGCACGTGGGGCTTGTTTAAGGCCATAGAGCGCCTTAACGAGTTTGTAGACATGGTTCGGGAAGTTGGGGTCCTCAAACCCCGGGGTTTACTTTACATATACCAACTCATATAGAGGACCATTAAGAAAAGCACTCTTAACGTCCATTTGCTATCATTTAAAGTTATGATGAGCTGCATAAGCAAGAAGGATATGGATATACTCAATGTGAGCCACGGGAGCATAAGTTTCACCAAAGTCGATGCCTTCCACTTGAGAGAACCCATGTGCTACCAATCTTGGCTTGTTTCTTACGAAAATTCCATTCTCATCTTGCTTGTTCTTGAAAATCCACTCGGTGCCAATAACATTGCGGAAATCTTTGGGCTTCTCTACTAATTTCCAGACCTTGCTGATGGTTCAGTGTTGATGTAGAGCTCGTTGGGAACCCCAAGAGGAAGGTATGATGAGAACAACAGCAAGTTTCCCTCAGTTATGAAACCAAGGTTTAATCGAACCAGTAGGAGCAAGGAAACACCCCAAAGGTGTTGCTAGGTGAGCCTTGGCAGGGCGCACTACTGGTGCTAGTAGCAACGTGGAGACCTGCACAACACAACCACAGAACTTCGTCCCCAACTTGCGATGAGGTTGTTAATCTCACCGTGTTTTGCGGAAAACAAAGGATTAAACGTATCGAATGGAAAGAAGTAAAAGTTTGCAGAAAGTAAACACAAAGCAGTAACAGATCGTAGATTGAATGTAAAAGACAAGGACCGGGATCCATAGTTCACTAGAGGTGGCTCTCCTTAAGATAGATAACATGCTGGGTGAACAAATTACAGCGAGGCAATTGGCAAACATCGAGAAAGCAATACATGCATATACTAATCATCTTGACTCCTTTGTGACTTGATTGGGCATTACAACATTATACATAGACCGCCATCCAACTGCATCTATGACTAATAATCCACCTTCAGGTTATCATCCGAACCCTCTCTAGTATTATGTTGCAAGCAATAGATTATTGCTTTACGAACTACATGTAAAGTAAACAATACGATTGTTCTATGAACAAAGGATTGTTGTTTTCTCCCTAGTAGCAACATCACATCTAGTACCTTAGAGATTTTTGTCAGTTCCCTAGATTACCAGAGGCATGAACCCACTATCGAGCATAAATACTAACTCTTGGAGTTGCTAGCATCTACTTGGCCAAGATAGCTACTAACAACGGAAAGCATGCAAGATCACAAATAAGAAAGACATGATAGAATCAATAATCAATCTAAAATAGCATCTCAATATCCATCGGATCCCTGCAAACACAACATGTAGAATTACAAATGGATGATCTTGATCATGAACGGAGCTCACAAGGTCTAAACATGAAAGCACAAAGGAGGAGAACCAGCCATCTAGCTACTACATGGACCTGTAGTCCAAGGATGAACTACTCACGCATCACACCGGAGGCCTGCATGATGATGAAGAAGGCCTCCAGGGTGAATTCCCCTCTCCGGCAGGGTGCCGGGAAGAGCTTCAGATCCCTCCTGATCTAGGGATGGAGATGGCGGCGGCTACAGACTCTTTCGTGGATTTTTTATCGGGCCCTTAGGGTTTTCGTCCCGATGGCATCTTATAGGCAGAAGGGGAGGCCGAGGGGGTGCCGGAGGCGGCCAGACCACCCCCTGGCGCGGGCCAGGCTGGGCCGCGTGGCCAGGTGGTGTGGTGGCCCCCTGGCCCCTCTCCGTCTCGTACTCTGGCATCTGATGACTTCCTGAAAAATAGGCACTTTGGCTTTTGTCCCATCCAATTCCGAGAATATTCATTTTCTGACTTTCCTGGAACCAATAACAGCAGAAAACAGGCAGCTGGCACTGTGGCTCTTGTTAATAGGTTGGTCCAAGAAATCATATGAAAAGTACTCCAAAGTGTGGACAAAACACAAGAAAGTGGATAAAACCAAGCATGGAACATCAAAAATTATAGATACATTTGCAATGTATCACTTGCTGCGCTCGAAATTATTTAGTTATTCATGCATAGCAACAACCCAATCTGGATCTTCAAGGGCTTGAAAGACCTTATTAGGTTCCACCATAGAAATATGAGCTTGATGATCACTGAAGCTTGCAAGCTACCTTCTTGTGGACACCCTCCTTCTTAGGTCGCCTACAACTTTATCGAGCGTATGCCCTCGAAGTTCAAGATTCCTATCAGTCTGAGCTTTGCGACAAATTTCAATCTCCTTGTTGTTTCTTGGAGGGACTTCTTCATCATTAGACCCTTCGTCTTGACCATGATCAATAGTATGTTCAACACGGACATATGATGGAGAGGCTTGCCCTTGATATTGATTAACGCCCATAATAGGAGCCTACTGAGTTGAAGTTCCAGGGCCGGATAATCCGGCCGAGGGAGGGGTCGGATAATCCGGCATGGGATTTTCTACTTCTCCCTCCGTTTCCTGGACATTTCTGGCAGTTGAAGGCGCTGGGCCATATAATCCGACCTCTGGCGGAAAATACGGCCTGGGAGTTTCCGCCAATCCTGAGATTCCTTCTCCTTCCTGGAAGTTGATGGTGATGGGGCAGATAATCCGGCCTTAGGTGGATAATCCGGCCTAGGACTCCCAGTTTCTTCTAATGCTTGATGAACTTCAGGAGGTTGTTGTGTTGGTGCAGTAGTTTCTCCAGCAGGTGGAGCTTGTCGATCTTGTGAAGATGAGGGCTCTACTTGGGTAGAGAATTGTCCTTCCCAATCCATCACAAGGGGTTCCTCAATGGGGCGAAAAATCCCATGCCCATTCTTCTTATGGCATCTTGGGGTATTTCAACATCTGCAGCACAAACATCAACTTGCCCCACATGGGAGCCATCATTTTTCTCGAACACCACACTACAAGATTCTACAACAGTTTCGTAGAGCTTATTGTAGACTCTATAAGTGTGGGATTCATCACCGTAACCAACAAAGATACCTTCTAAGGCCTTGGACTCAAATTTAGCTAAACAAACTCCTTTAATGAGAAAGAAACACTTACAACCGAACACCCAGAAGTATGAAATGTTGGGATTGTTACCGGTAAGTATCTCATAAGGGGTCTTGTCCAAGATTTTGCGGAGGTAAAGCCGGTTTGATGAATGACATGCGGTAGATATAGCTTCATCCCATAAGTTGTATGGAGACCTGAATTCAGCCAACATAGACCTTGCCATGTCCATTAAAGTCCAGTTTTTCCTCTCGGCTACACCATTTTGTTGAGGGGTGTACGCAACGGAATATTGGTGTCTTATCCCCTCTTCACTTAGGAATTCATTCAGAGTGTAGTTCTTGAACTCGGAGCCGTTGTTTATTCTAATAGCCAATATAGGGACATTGTGTTGACGCTGAACTTCATTTGCAAAGTCAATAACCATTTGTTGAGTCTCACTTTTTAGCTTGAATAAATAGACCCATGCATATCTTGAGTAATCGTCGACAATAACGAGACAATATTTCTTCCCACCGAGACTTGCATGAGATGGTGGACCAAAGAGATCCACATGTTGGAGCTCCAAGATACTTTTTGATGAAATCATCGTCTTCCTTTGCTGGGGAGAGTCATGAATTTTTCCTTCAACACACGCCCTGCAAACACGATCTTTGGCAAAGGAAACATTTTCCTTTAGTCCAAGAATGTGGCCACCCTTGTGAAGGCTTTCAAAAGTTATCGTATTGACGTGGGCTAGGCGGCGATGCCATAACCAACCCACGACGGCCTTTCCGAATAGACACATCGGACCGACAGTGGTTTTCCCCGAAAAGTCCACTACATACAAGTCATTTTCGACAAATCCAACAAAAGCGACATTTAGAGACTTGCTCCACAAGAGTACCACTAAATAATCATCAATGAAAACTACAAAGCCCATCTTACCAAGGGCACGAACAGAAAGTAAATTGTAACTGAGGGTCTCAACAAGCATGACATCCATGAGTGAGATATCGTGAGCAACCACAACCTTGCCAAGACCCAATACCATTGACTTTCATTTATCACCATAGGAGACGGTTATTTGTTCATGATTAGACCTCATCTCCGTGATGATCTCCTTTCTTCCGGTCATATGACTTGTGCAGCCAATCTCGAGCACCCATTTCGATCCACTGGAAGCATAGCCCTACAAGAAAATTACTTCTTGGTTTTAGGTACCCATTTTCAATGGGTCCTTTCATGTTAGTTACAAGGGTATTTGGGACCCAAATAGACCAAGCAATATAATTATCAAAAGGACCAACATAGCTAGCACAGACATTACCATAATAATCAAGAAAAAACTCGTAATGAGGATTATTAGATCCTGCAGAACCATAATAATTAGTTTTTTCCTTCATGATGTCCTTTTCTGTGGTGCTTGTCTTTGCTTGAACTCTTTTGGCCTTGTTCTTATTCTTCTTAGTCTTAGGGACATAACCAAGTCCCTCTTTTCCATTGTTTGTCCTTTGCTCACCAAGTATCTCATCTATAACTTCCTTACCTTTGGGTAGGGATACCTAGGCAACCTCATCTTTCAACCTAGCATTCTCTTCAAGAACTTCTTCATGTCCACATGTTGGTGTAGATGTGCTAGGGACATCATACTTGTTCAATCGAGTTTGGTGCTGATCATGAGACTCATTTAGAATAGAGTGTTCACTCTCCAATGCCTTGTGCGCAATGTCAAGTTTCTCTAATTTCTCGGAGAGTCTAGCATGAGCAGCCCCAAAATCAATCTTCTCCTTCTTTAATTTATTTACCTTGGCAAGAGCGCTATCACGTTCCTTTATGAGCTTGGCCACAACCTCCTCATGTGACTCCTCAATTGACTCAAGTCTCTCCTCTAGAGAGACTCGAATCTCTCCTTCTTCTTCTAGAGCATTCTTCAAGGACGCAATTTCCATGGCATCCTCTCTTTCAATTCTACCATTTTCTTCAAGGAGCTCTTTAGAATGAGCAAGTTGACCCATGAGAGCCTCGAAATGTAGTTTGTGCTCACCTTGCAAGTTAGTGATAAAACAACCCAAAGCAATAACTTCCTCCTTAACTCTAAGACTAGTGTGATCATCCATATCAACATTCATAGTAGTCTTAGGGAAGGAAGATATATAAGGTGATACCTCGGAACCTCTTGCCATAAGGCAACTGACGTTCTTGTTGATGACATTATCGTTAGGAGAGTCGAAGAGATACGTAGGTGTAGACGTGGTGGATATTGCAGCCACCTCCCGTGAGCTATCATCATCCTCTTCGTTTTCACTTGCATATGAGTACTCCTCTTGTGCTACCAAAACAATATTTGGTTGCTTCTTGTAAGGAGTGTTTTTCTTTACAAATGGCTTCTTCCAAGGTGCATTTGACTTTTCCTTGAGAATGAGCCTGCCTGCATTGTATTCTTTACTTTGATAAGGACATTCAGCTATGAAGTGCAAACGATCTCCACAATTGTAGCAAGTTCTCAGCTTTGGACCATTTTCCTTTCACCCATTTGACCCATTCTTGCGTTCAAGTTCAGATTTTGCTTTGGTTGGGTTCTTCCAAAAAAATCTTGCATAGAAGGCCACGTACTCACCATGAGCATGCTTGACCTCCTCGAAACATCTCATGGAGACAGTGTCAAAACCCCTCTCATCTTCATCTTGTTCAATAACATTGGCATTCAATGCAACATTCACGCCTTTTTGCATTCCAATTGCATGGGCACGAGAATCTTCAACGTTCTTTGCCGCAACTTTGGATGCAACCATTTCTTGCATGACTTTGTTGGAAGTCATTTGGTGATAGTTGTAACGACCTTGTAAGCTCTTCAAATCAGTGGGCTCAAATGGCATAAGGGCACCCACATACTTCATCTTGATCCACGCATCATCAACATGTGTGGCACCATGCTTTCTAAATGTAGTGGCAATACCTTTGAGCCTTCTATACATGTCTTTGTGGTCCTCACCATCCAACATATAGAAACCTTCGGCTTCATTTCTTAGAGCATCATACCTATTCCTTCTCATGCTCTCATTTCCAATGAATAGGTTAGTGAGTGCATCCCAAGCTTCTTTTGCGGTGTTGAAAGTGTTCAATGTGTGGCATGTCCTTGGGACCCACACCAAGTTGAATCATGTGAAGAGCGGTTGCATTGAGTTAGCTATCCGTGACTTCTCTTCTTGTCAAATTGGTGGAATCTCCAATGTGGAGGCCATCTTCAATAATCCTCCAAAGCTTAATTGATGAACTGCACACATGAGATTTCATTAAGAATTGTCATTGATTAAATGAAGATGAGTAAGCTTGGGTGGATCACCCCTATTGTTTATATGAGGGTGAGGGATTGGTGGGTCGGGAGAATATAGGTGAGATACCTCACTATATTCCTCCTTACCACTTCCATTTTTGGAGGACGAGCCATTATTTTTATCACTCACCAACTCATCTTCCTTGGAGTTAGCATTAGCTTTCTCCTTAGAGAGCGGAGTGGTAGCCTCGCAGGTAGATGGAGGTGGGGCTATAGATGGGGAGAGACGAGCAATCATTTGATGCATCTCTTCCATTTTGGTCTTAATGGATTTCAACAAGGTTGTTTCCAACATCTTGATATCATCCATTGTGACCTTGTCCACAGCCTCACTCCCATCTCCCTTAGTACCCCTACTTCTCTTAGGCGGTTAAGCCCGAACAGATAGCCGAGGCTTTGATACCAATTGAAATGGATTGTATGGGCACCTAGAGGGGAGTGAATAGGTGCTCCAAATTTTAATACTTTTTCAATTTTACGCTCAACACAAAGGTAAATTCTCTAGATATGCCACTACAGAGAATTTCCCTATATGTAAACCTAACTACTAAGCGAGTAAAGGTGAGTAAAAGTGAGGAGCAACGAAACCGTAGTGGAGCATGCGGAGACACAAGATTTGTTTACCGTAGTTCCTTACTTGTTAAGGGAAGTATGTCTGCTTTGGAGAGGTGGGCGGTACTAAGACCACCACACCACAATAGGCCTCACCATGCTCTCCGATGGATCTCGCCACTAAAGGCCTGATCCACCTTTCCACTATTGGTACCCTTTGGCGGCGGGAACCGGTGCCTTTACACAACTAGCAGGGCACGCATCCACAACTGAATTGGAGGCTCCCATGATGGAAAAAAGCTGCCACAAGAACAAGTAATATCAATATCCAAAACACAAGATCTAGATATTCGCAAGAAATACTAGATCAAGGATCCTCCAAGTGAATGGAGGGGAAGTGATGCGCTTGATTGGTGTTGTCGAAGATCGAAGCCTCCTCCTTCGATTATCCAAATATCGGAGCCTTCGGGTGGTTGAAGGGAGAGATTTCCGTTGAGAGCTTGAAGAACAGAACAACACTATTTTGAATGAATCAAGAAATCTAACAGGAGGATCAATTGGGATATTTATACCCCTGCCAAAACTCAGCCGTTGGAGATTTTTGGGGCCGAATTATCTAGCCCAAGTGGGGGACAAATTATCCGGCCAGGGCAAAGCTCCGCCCCCATACTGCATGACGCACCATGGCTGACTTTTATATAAATCCTAGGGGGTGGATTATTCGTCCAGCGCAAAAAATCCAGCCCTGGCCGGATAATCCAAAGGATAGTTTGCCCCCATATCGCATGACACGCCTTGTCCACCTTTGTAGATTAAGCTAGGGCGGATAATACGTCCCTTGATAGGGGCGGATAATCCGCCCCCCAAAACCTTTTTTGGCTTCTTTTTATATGAGCACTTATCTGCAGCACTCAACACACATTAAATCTTCCTTGGTATTGTTATCTAACACATAAAACTATAGGGATTAAGAAATGTTCTTTCAAAAATTCTCTGGTGGGGCCTTGAGTATCTTTTCCGTCACGCGGA
This sequence comes from Avena eriantha, assembly GCA_910589775.1. Classification (NCBI taxonomy): domain Eukaryota; kingdom Viridiplantae; phylum Streptophyta; class Magnoliopsida; order Poales; family Poaceae; genus Avena; species Avena eriantha. The sequence continues at coordinate 531,958,824 of OU342743.1, read as the reverse complement.
TGGACAAATCCCGCTCTTGACGCATATTGCCTCAACTGTTCCTCCAAATACCTGAACACGCCTTTATGATCACCGAGTCACCAGATGACGTTTGATGATATCAAAGTACCCTCGGGTAATAGTGATTGATATGGCCTCACGGTCTAAGAAATAGGACACTAGGTCTATTCTAATCATCATAACTTGAAATTCATGATCTGATCGGGTCACGATGCTTAGGTTGGTTATAACACATCATCTCATCCTCGCAATGAGGTGACTCCATTGTCAACTGGCATAAATTCCACATGATTAGGAAACCTTGATCATCTGTTGACCAATGAACTAATGACTAGAGCTTCACAGGGAACTACTGGTTGTTTATATATCACACGTGTATTGACATTTTCTTTCAATACAGTTATAGCATGATATAAAACTTAATCATAAACTTTATGAAATATGATAATAATCCTTATATTATTTGTCTCTAGGGCATATTTCCAATAGTCTCCCACTTGCACTAGAGTACAAATAAACTAGCTGCATTTTTTCTAATCATCGACACCATATATCCTGGCACTTTTGATCATGCTTGCTCATGGAAGAAGTTGAGTCTTGGGTCTATACTTTACAGCCCCAAATCCTTTGTAACTTACTAATATCACCTTGATTGACATTAATACTTTATCATCTCATGATAACATCTTTGTGTATGCATCGTAGTCATGGAAACCGAATGAGGTCGGTTTCTAGGAGCCAACGGTGACTTTAGATCAGCCACATCAAGATTTCTCATGGGAACTGTGCCCTGGGACACACCTTTTGAATAAATACGAACTAGTCCCGCCACAACAATATGCATCAATTTAGATGGTACCCTTATTTATTATTATAAGTGTAATCATCGAAACACTAGTGCACCCTATGCAACTTTCGATGTTTTTATCACCTCGCTTCCTACTTGACTTTAGTCGGTATTATCAATACAGGAGTTTCCAATCTTCTAAGATTAACACATTCCCTTATAACATAACCCTTTATGCTTTAATATATGTCATCCTTCATAGATTTGAAAACACGTCTATAGTTCTCAATTAGACACTACGGACACACATAGCTCAATGTTCTGTGATTCGTACTTAATAACTTTTCAAGCGTTCTTTCTCGGATCATGTATTATGTTAAGTTGTCATCATGGTTTTTTTGAAGACGGAATCTATGTCTCAACATAGTGTATGACAATCATCCTTTTCTTTCTTTGCAATCATTGATGTTTAGCTTAATGTTATTCCTAATTCGAGTGACCAAGGACCAGTCCTTAATCAATTCCTATTCTGAAACTATTTTCAAAATCCTTTTTAGGAATACAACATAATATCGTAATATACTTACTATCAACTTCTAATCCCTATAGATCATTATTTATCGATACTTGCGCTTTTATTCTTAATGTGTCGTACACACACTTAAGAATCAATCTTTAATCTCCCACAGAAAATATGTTCCCAACATATTTGAGTCCGAGACTTATATAGCTTCCACTAAAAAAATATGGCATTCACATATTGTATAAGGAAGACTTTTACATCTCCCACTCAATTTTATGCAAATTGCATATCTTCTCACTATTTTGAATAACTTCAAAATCATTTGGTCAATTATCAAACTAAGAGATTTATTACGAGACAATAGTATCTTACTAGTATTAAATCTAATAGACTTTTAGCACTTCTGAATCAAATTCTTTTGAATTTGTCCAATACATTATTCATGAAAAATTGTGCCTTTGTCATTCACCTTTTCCTTCATGACTTTGTAGTCGTTTGGAAAATTCAAGTAACCCTTTACTTGACGCCGATCTCACGAATTCCGATGGTTCACTATTCATTCTAATTGAGTGTTTACTATTTCTAACTAATGGTCTTTACACTTACACTACGACGCTACAACGATTTATTCGGTGCCATCTATTCACCCACTTGATAATTAATATCACATTGCGATGCTTTGCATTTCGACGTATCAAATGCTTGCATTTCACAATTCTTCTTATGCCATTCTTATAATGTCGAATTTCATTACTATTGATCAAATCGTAGTAATTAGATTCTCTTATATCTTTATTACCCTTGGATGATAAAATACTTTGATCATATCGAATAGTTTCATGCTCATGTTTCCTTTGGTAAACCTATTTACAAAATTCAAACAATCATATAATGATAATCACCATTTTGTTGAAATACGATACATGGAATATATAGTATCTTTCAACAATTCATTAAACACTTTGCATTCATGCAATACACGGTATTTAATTTATCTTGCCGAACTTGGCAGGATTCATATGTGACAAGAAATCAAATGTCTTTCACATAATATCAACATAACTTTGAATTAAACAATGGTTTCATTCAAAATGAATATACCATTAAGTTGGGTATTTTCAAGGCATTTTCAATATTTTACAAATGTTCATGCGTTATTAATTAGTTTCAACAACTACGATAATTCACACATAATCAAAAAACATATGAACGTAAATAGATATCATTCATAGAAGCAGAACAACTGTTTGTCACAAACTCATATGAATAACTGTCTCACTAAGTGTGAGACACACTAAAGAAGTTCTCAATCTATCGATTACAATAATCATCCAAAACAATAAACTAAGTGATAAATGTCGAGGGAGAGTGTCGTTGGCTATCATCATCATGCTCGCCATCAACACGCAACATCACCTCCTCTCCAGCAAGCAGCTCTCATGCAGAAGGACATGTTTTCACCAAAACAGAAATAAGTATCAAATACTTTAATACGGCAATATGTTTTTGCAAGATTATAACATTTATAAAACTTTATATCAAATATATACCTTTGTCATCGATGACCTCTCCGGTGATTGGTTAAATCTTCACATTCTTGAGATGTGATATGAACTTGTGGAAATCTTGTGTTTACCTATCACCTCTCGTGATGCAAGTCCCGGCGTGTGCTTGGTAGCTGGGAGGTAGCGACCGAAGCACTACACTATTTGCAAAAGAGCTCATCAACTAGTTATCCATGAAGTATACAAGCCTCATGTATGCATCATGCATGCGCTCCAAGTGGTCGTCAAGCGAAGAATTCTCCTCCATATTTATGGAGAGAAAATATCCCATCAGCTCATGCTCCCATATGCGCACTTTGTTCCACGAAATGTGATCTAAGTTGTACCCATAACCGTAGGAGGATCAAGGTTACCCATAATTGGCCACAACTCATCAACCATTCCAAAGCGCATCGTCACTAATATGAAGGTGGACATCTCACGATGGTAATAGCGGTCTTCCCGCTATTCTGGGGTCTCATAGAAACATGGATGCTCCAAATCCATTTTGTAGAGTATATAGTCGACCACATCATTCTCACTAAGGAGAACATGAAGACGCATACCAGATGGCTCAAAATATATCGAGCTCGTTGGGGAACCCCAAGAGGAAGGTATGATGAGCACATCAGCAAGTTTTCCCTCAGTTATGAAACCAAGATTATCGAACCAGTAGGAGCAAGGAAACACCTCCAAAGTGTTGTTTCCAACTTGGAATCCTGCACAACACAACCACAGAACTTTGTCCCCAACTTACAGTGAGGTTGTCAATCTCACCCGTTTTGCTGAAAACAAAGGATTAAACGTATTGTGTGGAAGATAGTAATTTCTTGCAGTAAACAGAAAATAGTAAATAGATTGTAGATTGATGGTAAAAGAATGGACCGGGGTCCATAGTTCACTAGAGGTGATTCTCCTTAAGATAGATGACATGTTGGGTGAACAAATTACAGCGGGGCAATTGATAGACACCGAGAAAGCTTACATGCATATACTAATCATCTTGACTCCTATGAGATTTGATTGGGCATTACAACATTCTACATAGACCGTAATCCAACTGCATCTATGACTAATAATCCACCTTCAGGTTATCATCTGAACCCCCTCCAGTATTAAGTTACAAGCAACAGATAATTGCATTAAGCAAAGTGTGTAAAGTAAACAATATGATTGCCCTATGGACAAAGGATTGCTGTTTTCTCCCTAGTAGCAACAACACATCTAGTAACTTAGAGATTTCTGTAACTTCCCCAGATTACTAGAGGCATGAACCCACTATCGAGCATAAATACTCCCTCTTGGAGTTGCTAGCTTCTACTTGGCCAAGATAGCTACTAACAACGGAAAGCATGCAAGATTACAAATAACATAGACATGATAGAATCAATAATAAATCTGAAATAGTATCTCAATATCCATTGGATCGCCGCAAACACAACATGTAAGATTACAAATAGATGATCTTGATCATGAACGGAGCTCACAAGATCTAAACATGGTAGCACAAAGGAGGAGAACCAACCATCTAGCTACTACATGGACTCGTAGTCCAGGGATGAACTACTCACGCATCACACCGGAGGCAGGCATGGTGATGAAGAAGGCCTCCAGGGTTATCTCTCCCCTCCGGCAGGGTGCCGGGAAGAGCTTCAGATCCCTCCCGATCTAGGGATGGAGATGATGGTGGCTACAGACTCTTTCGTGGAATTTTGATCGGGTCCTTAGGGTTTTTGTCCCGGGAGACTTTTATAGGCGAAGGGGCAAGGTTGGTGGAGCACCAGGGGGCCCACACCCCCTGGTGGCGCATCCCCCTAGGTCGCGCCACCACCAGGTGTGGTTGCCCTGGTGCGCCACTTTGTCTCCCCTCCGGACTCCGTATCGCTTCGGGTAAAATATTGACTTTGGCTTTTGTCTAGTCCAACTCCGAGAATATTTCCTTACTAGCTTTTCTGAAACCAAAAATAGCAGAAAACATGTAACTGGCATTGTGGCATCTTGTTAATAGGTTAGTTCCAGAAAATGTGTAAAAATACTCCAATGTGTGGACAAAACATAAGAAAGTAGATATAAAACAAGCATAGAACATCAAAAATTATAGATACATTTCTAACGTATCAATAACCCACATAGAAAAGTTTGATCCGTCTAGTTTGAGATGGTCTCCATCAAACCAATCGTCAACAGGGAAGGTAGCATCAGGGAGAACCATTTTCTACATTAATAATTGCAAAAGGAATTTATACTAAGTTTATAATTATATGAGCTAAAACATAATAACTCCAATAAAAACTCCTATCCTAGAAGGGTTTTAACGATTACATGATCCCTATTCACTACACCACCCTCGATCATCATGGCTGGCGATATAGTTGCAAAGGTGGATGCTGAAACGTCGATCACATCATTCATGCGACTCGTGCTCGATCTTTCGACCATCCGTGTTCTAAGGCCATGTCTACACATGCTAGGCTCTCCAACTCAACCTTAGTGTATTCGCTGTGTAACATGGCTTAGACCCACTATATGCAAACGCAAATATGTCTGACACACGATCGTCACAGCCTACCTCATATAGGAGAACTTTCTTGGTGGTGCACACTAAGGGAGAACACTTATATTGGTATTTTGATTATGGGTCATCTTATTAGGCTACCTTCGAGTATCTAATACTAGCACACAATAAGATGCACAAATAATAAACATTGAATGTAAGAGCGATGTGATATGGTCCTTCACGATGTGATCTCCATCACGCGCCTCCGGATTCCGGCGCCAGGGTTCCGGCACCAGGGTACAGGTGCCTCCGACATGATAGTCCATCATCTCCATGACCATCTACTACTACTTAGCAACCTAAAGTAAACTACTTTACCTTTGCCATAACCATATCACATCACAATGCCCCCTGCAAAACAAAGTTAGACGCCTCTACTTTATCTTTGCATGTTTTACATGGATGATAGGGCTTTCATACAAGAACCGTTCTTACCTACAAACTTCCACCACAATGCTAATCAAGTAGTTGTCTATACTACACCCCTTTCGGGGCCCTCCATTGCAGATGGCATACCAACTAATGCGAGAGAGACAGACACCCCCAAAGCCACTTTATACGGTACAAGCCGTATGTCAAGCGTGGATTAGTCATGCGAATAAACACGTAAAGCCGGTTGGGGGCCGCTTCATCAAGCATTACTACGGTATACACAAGTACACTTGGGAGGGTAACAACTAAAATATCAATGCCCACATGCTATAACTCGTGTGTTCTACCCATACTAGCAATACTACACATAGATCTAGCTCTGATACTACTGTAGGGGTCCACGCATGAAAACAATAAAAAAATTCCTACGTTAAGAACCCCAATGACAGGACATATCTATTAGTAATGAAGTAATGGGAGGGGATTTTTGCGAACTTGCCCTTGAAGACCGAAAAGCGTTGTCAACGCTCGGGAGAGCGTGGTTGATGTAGACGAACCGAAGCCGACCTCAAGGCCGTGTTGAAGTCCCGGCAACTCCTGCGCCTCCAACAACTCATAGTGCCCCAAGTGTTGCACCTCACAAGGAGTTATACACGTTCGGTTCCTGACGATGACTCCCGCTCCTCCGATCCAGCAGTAGTTGCGGAAGTAGAGCTCCTAGATCCGAATCCCGTAGCGTGACGGTGCTCCACGGTGAAGAAGACTCCTGCTCGCGCGATCCGGACTTGGGACCATGGTCACGGGAGAAGAGAGAGAATCAACAAGAGGTCTCCCCAAAAGAGAGGGAACTTTTTATTGATTATTCTGTATTTATTTTGCCAAAATACCTCTCTTTATATAGGGGAAAAACCACCCCATAGCTAACTAGCTTAGCCATGTGGGACTAAACAAGGGAGAGGGGAGAGGAGGGCTGGCCACCGCTGGCCAGGGCCCAAGTGGGCCACACGCGAGGTGCCTTGGCCCAGCTGGCCACCCCTCCTCCTTCCTCCCTTCGGTCTTTCCCTCATGGGCCCTTTTCCCTCCGTATTTGGCCCAATAAGGTATTTGACCCTTTTTAAATTATTTTTCTTATTGAATAAATATAATTGAATGATTAAATCAATATTTAACACTCACTTACATATTATTCAATTATCATTGATGTGGAACTCATTCCCTCTCATTTCGGACATCCTCCGGACTTACCAAAACCCTTCTGGTTTTCTCTCTTCTCTTTTCTTCGGTGATTCTGCCGATCCCAAAACACTCTCTAAGCATCATCAAGCCCTTAAGCGTGATACCCCATGGTTCGGGAACACTCCAGACATGGTCAGGACCCTCCCGCACCAATGATCAACAGAGGGATCTGGATGACCATGTGACCCCTGTGCATTCCATGAAATCTTTTGTCGTTTGAACCATGAATATCGTGTCATATTCCTTTTTTCTCTCGGTACTTGCATTGTACGAGCTCTGATTAATGACATCACCATGTCGTGTTCAATAGTTATCAACAAATGCTACTTGACTCGTTCTGAAAAATGATATCCTCGTGATCAAATCACATGCAGCGCAACTATTCGATACAACTTCTCCGAGTGGGCCCTCGAGTATCTTTTCCGTCATGCGGATGGACACATCCTGCTCTTGATGCACATTGCCTCAACTATTCCTCTGAATACCTGAACACACCTTCATGATCACCGAGTCAACAAATAACGTTTGATGCTATCAAAGTAACCTCGGGTAACAGTGATTGATATGGCCTCACGGTCTAAGAAATAGGACACTAGGTCTATTCTAATCATCGTAACTTTAACTTCATGACATGATAGGGTCATGATGCTTAGGTTGGGTATAGCTCATCATCTCATTCTCGCAATGAGGTGACTCCATTGTCAACTGGCATAAATGCCACATGATCAGGAAACCTTGATCATCTGTTGACCAATGAACTAGTGACTAGAGCTTCACCGGGAACTACTTGTTGTTTATATATCACACGTGTATTGACGTTTCCTTTCAATATAGTTATAGCATGATATAAAACTTAATCATAAACTTTATGAAATATGATAATAATCCTTATTATTATTTGTCTCTAGGGCATATTTCCAACAAAAGTTACGTGAGTTAGATATGGAGTATAAAATACTAGCCGATAAACTTGCGGTTAAGCTTGATGATATCTTTGATCCCACTATTAAAATTAAAATAGGAGTTAATGAATTAGATGGACTTTGTGATCTTGGTGCAAGTGTTTCAACAATTTTTTAAAGTTTATTTGATAAACTAAATCTAGGGCCATTTGTAACTACTAAAATGGGACTCCATCTTGCTGATTCAACTTATAAACAAGTTGTTGGGATGAAAGAAAATATAGTAGTTGAAATCAAAGGATGTCTTGCTCTTATTGATCTTGTTATAGTGGACATGCCTGAAGATCCCATAGCACCTATAATTCTAGGTAGGCCATTCCTAAGAACTATTAAAGCTCTAATTAATTTACATGAAATACATGTATTGAGGTGACTCTTGGCTTATCCCTATAACCCCAAAGTGGGAACCCCTCCTCTAGATTGTATCTAAGAGTGAATCAAGGCCCTCCTCAAGTAATTGGTCCCTCCAAGTAAAGGATTCTAGTATCTACTAATGAGAGCACCCGATAGTGAGGATGAGACCCACCACCACCACCCCACTGTAGCCTCTCGCTGACGTTCTCCCATCTCCGGCAAACCATCCCTTCCCCACACCCCAAAGCCCCTAGCCTCATCCATCATGCTCCTCTAGCAGCTGGAAGTTTTTCTACATAGGAGCCATGGAGAATAGTAAGTTTCTTGAAGGATCCCTGGTTCTATCAGGCAACAAGAATTGTTTGGTTCTTTTGAAAGCTGATGGCTCTCCTCTGGAGGGTTGCCACCTAGAAAATAAGGAGGTTATCAAGCTAGATTCTGTTGTGAGGTTCCCCTCTAACTTGGCCAGAGTTCATGGATTTTTTGATGGATTTCCTCTAGATCTCCGGCGGTTTATTTTGACAAAGAACCTATCCCTCTCAAATGGAAAGCTAGTTCTTCTTCCCTTGTTGATCTGAGTGACACCCCTCGAGCAGCTTTCCTTCTGCTAAGGTCTCATGCTAGGAGATTGGTTTTACTAAATTTTGAAGTGTCCTCATTGATGCACAGTTCTTACTTGAAGGAGAGAATATCACCACTGGAATTGTTATTGACATGCCGATTCACCGTGTTCATGTGGGTGACAAGTTTCTGTCCCTAAAGAGGACCAACCACTTGCTAAAGATTTGATGAAGAATACTCAGATTTTGCCACCTTACCTAGATTTTGAAGAGGGTTTATCTTTTGATCAAAATGTAAGGAATAAATTTGGCCATTTTGTAAACTTCTTCAGTGGCTTTAGAAGAAGAGAATTCTTTTTGGTTATCTCTTTTAGCAGAGTCCGTTTTTGAATTAATGTGCACACACTTGGCTTGGTGCTTCAAGCTTGTTTCGGAGGGGTTGCAGCCAAATTCAACGTATTCCATCTGGGACCTATCGCTTTTCTGTTGCCTGAACAGCTATTGGTTTTGAAATTTACAATATTGGTAAATTCTCCAGAGTAGATTTTGGTCATCCACATGCGTCGCTATGGTGAGGACACCCATAGTCGGCAATGCTGGTGCCCACAGCGGTGAGGTGAAACGATCTGGCGATACTAGAGACGACGCCCTAGGCTAGATTGCCAGCGAGTGGTGGTGTTCATCCTTGGGGTCATATTCTAGCTACAGTGGTGGCATGCAGCTTACCGGCGTAGAGCAGTAAGGCGCACAGAGCAACGAGTCACACAGCCACCACCCACGATAATAAGATGAGTGTGATCTCTGCAACTTCCCTCTTCAGATATTCCTACTTTCCTCTTCTAATGTTTTTTCCATGCAAGTGCATGAGTTCGTCTTTACCCTCATCCCATCCACCGTGCTCCATCTAGTGTGTCCAATGTATGGTTTTGCATCCTGGCCTTTCCCTTATCCTTTTCTCCCTCTTCGTCTCACGTTATTTTGCATATTTGTTTTACACAGTGACCAACAACATGACTAGTGAAGGAGAAAGAACAGCGGTACAAGAGTCCTTTGGCTGCACCACGACACGGGTAATGTAATCTTTCTCCTTATTATATATCTTTTCATATCATTCTCCTGCCTTTTTTGTTTTTAATCACTTTGTTTGGTGATGTTTGTAGACATTGTCAGGATTACGCGTATGTTTGCCGACAAGGATGGCCAGACTTCTTTTTCTCATGGTAATGTAATCTTTCTTCAGTTGTATTTTCCACACCTTTTTGTGTTTTTTCACAGTGCTGACTCTATTTTTGCTTATGGTCACAAATGCCCCAGGTCTAGTTGCGAACATACTACGACGAGATGGTGAATGGCGTTTCCGTGATGATCACATGAGGACCGACGATGCTTCATGATTTGCATCTTGAATGGTCGTCTATGCTGGAGGACCGAGGCTGGGGGCGAATGCTTCGTATCATGATCATACTCCGCTTTCGTTAGTGTAGAGTTTTCTTCTTTTGTTTTCTTTTTAGTTTGGCATAAATGTTGCCTTTGTAATACTAGCTTTGTATGACTAGAAAATAATAAAAGTGTCGCCTGGCTTTAATGTGTACTTTTGCATTTCATGTAACGCATTTGTCTTCTTCTACATTCTCCTTCCTGTATCACTGCTTCCGGAGAGACGATGTTGACTTTGTTCTTTTACACGTGTCCTTGCATTCTCGGATTGTGTGGACTTTATATGAACGGATATTTCTGTTTTCGAACATCATTGAAATGCTTTCTCACGCTTAAGGATTATGTCACACACTTTGCTATGTGAGGCAGTTCAGACTTTCTTCCTTTTCTGAAAACATGCTAATACATGTTTTATGGCTTATACATTCTTTTTGACACGTGGGTGCATCCTGATACGTTCTTTCTGACAAGTTGGGTCAACGTATTATTCTTCGCGAAAAATAATAGAAGAAGTGTATAATAGCGCTAGGTTGTTTTGGCTCAAACTGCAATCCACGTCGTCCAGATTCTTTTCGGCGTGGGATGGAGCCAGAAAAGGAGGTGACGATTTAACAAAACCCCGCTATCCCGTGAGGTGGGACCCACTGCGGGCCAGGGCGGAAGATTTCTTTACCCTACGTCGCATGTTCTCTGTCATAGTTTCTCTAGGAAAGTATCGAAGCAGGCGCATCCACTTCGGGCATTAGGACTGTGCTGTCTGGGTGCTATTACTTAGCATTCTGAGACCAGATCTTGTCTCTTGCACGTAGATGTAGCGTGATCATTTCATAAAGCATTCTGCATACCGACCATGCCCTGGGGGTACAGAGAGAAGTCTAGTTTAATATAGTGGTGGATATGTTAGCCATATTGATTGGGTGTGCAAAAGATGATGGTCAAATTGATGGGGTAGTTTATCACCTCGTTGATGGTGGACTTTCTATCCTTCAATACACCAATGAAACGATTTACGGAAACTTACTTTGAAAAAGCTAAGAATCAAAAATTAATATTATCAGCATTCAAGTAACTTTCTGGTCTAAAGATTAATTTTCATAAGAGTGAATTGTTTTGCATCGGCGAGGCTCAAATTGAGGCCCACCTATTTGTAGAGCTTTTTGGCTCTGGGCAAGGATAATTTCCAATAAACTATTTGGGGATATCGATTCATTATTGGAAACTCACAAATGTCGAGTGGAAACACGTCGAGGAGAGACTACAAAAAAGGCTAAGTAGTTGGAAATCAAATTGTTATTTCTTGGCGGTAGATTGGTGCGCATAAATTCAGTATTGAGTAATATGGTACTATATATGATATCTTTCTTTTAGCTTCCTAAAGGTGTTTTGCATAGATTGGATTATTTCCGGTCTAGATTCTTTTGGCAAGGAGATAACGAGAAAAAGAAATATCATCTAGCTAAATGGAGTGTGGTTTGCCGTCCCAAAGACCAAGGTGGATTAGGGAGTCATGACCTTGAGGTCAAGAATATCTCTCTACTAGGTAAATGGCTTTTCAAGCTGCTTACTAAGGATGGTGTATGGCAAACCCTCCTAAGGAGGAAATATGTTGGCTCGAAGGCGGTGCCTCAAGTACTTTGGAAGCCAAAAGACTCACACTTTTGGGTCGGATTGATGGCTACAAAGAAACACTTTTTCCTTAGCACATTTTCTATTAAATATGGCTCGGAGATTCGTTTCTGGCAGGATAAGTGACTTGGAAATGCTACACTATGGGAACAATATCTAGCTCTATAGGACATTGTTTCGTCAAAGAGGGATATCATTGCCACGATGCTGGAATCTTGCCCTCCAAACGTCATGTTCAAGAGAGACCTAATTGGACCCAGACTTGCATAATGGAACTGAAAGGAATATGCCCGAGAGGCAATAATAAAGTGTTTATTATCTTATACCATGTTTATGATAAATGTTTATTTCTCATGCTATAATTGGGTTCATTGGAAACGTTAATACATGTGTGTTTAATAAACAAATAAAGAGTTCCTAGTTATGCCTCTCATATAAACTAGCTCATTGATTAACAGGATGATCAAGGTTTTGTGATCATGGACATTGAATGTTGTTAATAACGAGGTCACATTATTGGTGGAACAATGTGATGAACATTTAGCTAAATTATAGTAATACGATCAAATTTATTATGTTTACATTGCTATAACATCATGTGAAGTAACTTTAATCCTTAGACGACCATGAGATCATGTTAATTGCTAACACTTGAAGAGTACTTTGATAACATCAAACATCACACCGTCACAGGGTGACTATAAAGGTGGGTTTGGGTACTCTGAAAGTGTATGTTGAGGCTCATGGATCAAGAGTGGGATTTGTCCATCCCGATGATAGAGAGATATATTATGGGCCCTCACAGTGATATCATATTGACATAGCTTGCTAGCAAGTGAAAAGATCACTAGAATGTTATATCATGGGAACGAGGAAAGAGTACTTGTCAGTAATGATATCAAACTAGGTACGGGGATACCGATGATAGAATCTCGGACATATAATATATCACGATACAAAGGGAATTGGTTATAACGTTAAAGGTTCTCACGGTCACTAGAGTGATCGTTGAATGTGTGGGAGTCAGTACGGATCTCCAGGCCCCGCTACTGATTATTGATCGGACAGGGGTGTCAATCATGTCTGCATTATTCGTGAACCGTAGGGTGACATACTTAAGGGATACCCAGACTATTTGGAACAAATATGATACCAGAGAAAGATTATGAAAGCGCTAGAATTATTTCGATGGACACCTGAATTATTTTGGGTGAAATTGCTAGAATTGGTTCTGCATGTGATATTGAAATGTTGCAAGGGGTTTTATGTGAATGTTTGTTAATTAAAGTAATTAACAAAATTCTGAATAAAATAAATAAAATAGTTTTATTAAATGTGAGATGCATTGAATTTGGTGGAAATTTAATGCAAGTGAGTGGAAGTTTGAGTGGAGGAATTTTATGTGAGTTGATACTCCACCCACATGAATGAAGGGAGAGGTGAGGGCACCACCTTGGCCGTCGTCCATGGGAGGGGCTACCCCTTTACCCCCTATAAAAGGCCTCCTCCTCCTCCTCTCACTTCACACCTCCTCATGAAGGATCTCTCTTCCCCTCTAGAATATTCCCCATGGCTTCGGATTAGCGAAGTACATGTTCCTCGTCGATTTTTCTAGAAGGATTTGCTTCTTCTGCTGCTTTGATGGAGTGAGTACTCAGAGGTGGTCGGGGTACCAGACGTGTGTGCGATCACGTATGCGCTGCTGCTTTGCGGTGTTAAACTTCATCACGATCTTCAGATCAGCAAGTGAACAACTACATCATCCACGAAATTATATTTCGTTAACAAAGCTTTTCGGTCTTCGAGGGTAAGATCTCTATGGATGTATATACACATGTTGATTGTATCTAGGTAGATAGATCTTGGTGTTTAGTTATTCATATCATAGGATTTTTTGTTTTTTATGCTGCGAACCCAACAGTGGTATCAGAGTCTGGTCTATGCGTAAATGCTTTGCACGGGTAGAACACATATCTTTATGTGGGCGTTGGTGATCATGTTATTGCATCTTCTATGTATTTTGAATATTGGTGGTATAGTGGGATGAAGCGGTCCAGACTAACTTTACATGTCCTCGCACATGAGCCTTGTTCCACGCTTGACGTGAAACTAGTTTTGTATAAATGGCTAGTGGGTGTCTATCTCTCCTATTATAGTCAATATATTATTTACAACTAATAATTTTATTATTATCGTTGTGGTTTCATGTTCGTAGGAAAGAATGGTTATATCTCTGAAAGCCTTAAGCCACATAAAAACTTGCAAAAGATAAATTAGAAGCGTCTAGATTTTGGTTTTGGTGGGCAAGTGCTATGATATGGTAATGTTATAATTTGTAGTATGTCTTGATACTCTTGGAAATTATAACATACCAAAATGTAAGTTCCATAGACCTTGGCCTTACACATATAGGAATGATGAATATCATACCATGATGCACAAGATAGTGATCAAGTGCAAGAACCATATGATATCACTTTTTGCATATGATGTTTGTTTGCATCTTATATTACTTGTATGGCGCTTTAGTAGCATTATAAGTTGATCTCCCATTTGAAATATCAAGATAAAAATGTGTTCTTCCTTTAGTATGCACCGTTTAAGAAAGTTCGTTGTTTCGAGACACCACGTGATGATCGGGTGTAATAGACTCTACGTTTGCATACAACGGGTGTAAGATAACTTTACACATGCGCATACTAAGGTTATTACTTGGCAATCCTAGCATGTATAGACATGGCCTCGGAACACGAACCGAAATGTAAACATGATTCATATGGTAGATATGATGACCATCTAGATGCTCTCCTTTGAAGCTACACCAACTCACATGATGATCGGTCCTAGTGTAGTGGATTGGGTTCATGTAATCACCAAAAAGACACGAGGGATGTTGTTTTTGAGTGGGAGTTGTAATTTAGATTAGTCGAACTAAATTTATCATAAACTAAATCAAAGTGAATTTTCATAATTTGTTGTAGTCATTGGCATCCGTTTAATATCTTATGCTTAGTTATAATTGAGATAATAGAACTATAGAATTCTGGGTATTGACTTTATGAACTGGTTTCGTATTGTTTTGAGTGTCAATATAAAGTTTAAAAATCATATTGCAAACTCCATGTACTCCATGAAGTTTAATAAGTATTATTAAATCAAGAGTAACAATTCTAGTGTTAGTATCTAAAATATCATGTTTGCCTCCATGATCCTTGATATTCAAAAGATGTTTTAGTATCAAGGTTATCTAGGAGCTGAAAGAATTGTTTCAGGGACCGTCGTGTGTGGAAGACATTGTGATATCTAAAACAATGTTTATGGTTTTAATATGATAGAGTATAATTTGGAAAAATATATGTTCTCATATTGTATGAGAATTTGCGAAGGTTTGAGATGCTAGGCATCCTAATCTCCCAAAAAGGTTTTGGAAACTGACATTATACTCGTGTTTCGCCCTTATAGGCTATAGTAGCTTGATCATGAAAGTTGTCATGATAAGGATGAATAGAAGATGTAGGTAAAATGTTTACTATACTAAAAGAATGGATTTTGAAAGAACGACAAACATTTGATGATGGTGATCCACTTCAAAGTGCAAGTCCAAAGGTATTAGTATTTGACTATACACGCTTTGGACTATGTGTCATGTGTATGGCGTCACTATTGATGTTGCTAGATTCTTTCAAAAGAAAAGGAAATTCTGAAAGAGAATCTATAAAATATTTGACAGAAAAGAGAAAGACTGTAAATGTCTAGCTCAGGTATAAAGAAGATATACCTGGTATGGCTGTATTCTTTGCTTGTTAAACAATGTGGTTCTTGGATATTGGATACCGAATTTGTTGGTGTGAAGTGTCATACATAACAACACAATTCATGAACTGCAATGGCCTAAGTAACTAGCAAGAGAATATGTGATGATGTTCATCGAAAACAAATAAAGTGTTACTGTGTTTTTGTTGACATCAACGCTTGCCTTCAAGATTTGTTTTAATAACTGCTATTTTGTTCTGGTATTATGAGAACAATGGTTGTTCAAATAATTAACGTATTCCGTAGATGATGGATGAACTTTTACAAGTCTAGTTGGAGAAATCACGTCCATAAAAACGAATGCTAAAATGTTGTAAGACAAATGATTGAAAGATCACTTACAAAGTGACATCACTGTTTAAATTATATTGCAAAGAAAACCTGAAGAAACTCCATATTGATGGATTTTTGGAGTCTTTGATTCTGATCAATTGACGCTTGTGAGACTTTCGTCGAGATAATTGAAACTTCATTCAAAGGCCAAAGAAGAACGAATGACTAACTTATTGGACATTGTGCATGTTGATGTATATGTTCCATTATGTGTAGCCGTGTGTAGTGGATATTTCAACTTCATATAGTTTCTCTAAAAATTTGAGTGCATATATGTGTATATTTACTCAATAAGGAAGAAGTATGAAACATTTGAAAAATGTTCAAAAGCTTTCAAGATAAAGTGGAAAATCATTGTAACAAGAAAATAAGAATTTATGATTGGATCATAAAGGAAGATATTTGAGTTACAAGTTTAGAAAAACACCTAAGATTTGAGGAATCGTTCCATGGATTTGTGTTTCCCAATAAACCATAAGAGTATGGAGTGCTCGAGAGATGAAATCAAACCATATTTGACATGGTAAGATCAAAGGTATCATTTATAAAACTACCATTATGTTTTAAGGATTAAAGCTTTAGAGACTACCACTTTTACACTGAAAAGAGCACCATCATGATCCGTTGAAATGACACCATATGGGTTATGGTTTGGGATAAAACCCGAGTTGTATTTTCTTAAACTTTGGTATGCTAGGCATAAGTAAAATGTTTAAAATCAAAGTCGGATAAGCACATCTTTGTAGGATATCCCAAAGCAACATTTGGGTATTCCTCCATAACACCAAAGACAAAGGAGTGTGTTGCTTAGAACGTCAAGTTTCTTGAGAAGAATTTTTTTGCAGAAGTTAAGTGGGAGGACAATAGAACTTTGATTAGGTTAATGAACCTAAGAAACATGTGCTAAGTAGCGCATCACCGGAAAGTGTCCTAGAGGCGGCCAAAATGCTCATGGCTCACGTGACTACAAAGGTTGTGATCTCGGAGATTAGAGTTCCTATTGAACCGTGTAGGTCGGGTAATAATCAAATAGTGAGATTTGATAAACAAGTTATATTGTTAATACAATGATGGTCTGACTGCATGCAAAGAAGCGATGATGGGCCCTGACTCCATAAAATGACTAGAAGTCATAAAATCCATGATAGTTTCCATACACGAGAAATCAAGTTTTTTGAACTTGGAAGACCCTTCAGAAACGTGTGGATCCTA
The DNA here is from genome assembly GCA_910589775.1 of Avena eriantha. Taxonomy (NCBI): domain Eukaryota; kingdom Viridiplantae; phylum Streptophyta; class Magnoliopsida; order Poales; family Poaceae; genus Avena; species Avena eriantha. Next base: position 531,941,508 of record OU342743.1, on the reverse strand, counting down.
TTGGTTGTATTAGGATCTATAAATAAATAGACATGGATGTTTCACATCTATGAAATATTCGACATGTCAGAAAAGAGTTTGCCACAATGTTCAAGGAGTTTACTATGACAAGATTTGATCTTTCGTAGCGATATATAGTCTGGACGGATTAGTGTGGCAATCACTATATATTTCAATTTTGGTATATGATAGTTGAACAAACAAACAAACAAAAGTTCTTCTAATAGAATGGTTACCTAGGTCGTATACATGACATGGTCTGAAAGGTTTTGTTAATTCAAAGGATGCTAAAAGGACATGCAAACTTCAATGCTTGAAATAAGCATAGCGGAGTTGGAATCTTCACCATGATAAAACTATTAAAAGAGTTTAATTTCATCAGAGATGATGAAGATGCTTGCATTTGCAAGAAACTAAGTGGGAGCGCCAAGATATATTTCTAATACATTATGTAGAAGACATATTGTTGATTGGAAATGATGTATCTTTTATTGACACAGGTTAAGAATTTCATTAAAATTGGATTTTGATGAAAGACTTGGGCAAAACCAGAATATTAGGCATCAATGTCTATATGAATAGATTAAGGTGCTAATATGGTTGTGCTAAACTTACATATATGAGATATTAAATGAGTTCAATATGGAAACGACAAGAAAGGTTCTTGCTGCGTGGAAAGGGTTGAATCAAAATTCAAGTGTATCGACACTTGTAAGTGAAACAAGATGCAAGTGTTTTGATCAATCATATATACCGTGATATGTACAAATCCAGATTTGTCCTATGCTCTAAATGTTATGAGCATATACCAGGATGACTCATAAGATGATCATTGGACGATACCAAGGATATTCTTATGATCTTTGGAAGAGCTAAGAATATATTTATGTAGACATGACAAATAGTTACAAATAGTTCATTGTAAAGTGTTACATTGATACTAGTTTTGTCACTAGATACAAATTAAATTTATCTCAATTTAAACTATGGGTGGCACAATATAATGGAAAGGAGGTTCCATGATGGATTTGGATGAGTTCCAAAGTTAAGACATTGTGACGGATACTACACCAAAAGGCTAAGTATATGTAACTACCTCGGTGAATTACGCTCTTAGTTAATGCCTGGATGAACGAAAGTGGTTAAAATAGTACGGTGGGGCCCAGGGCCACTCACGGTAGACCTTTCGGCCGTCCTAACCACTTTCAAACAACGGGACAAGAACGAGCGGCGTAATCGGCAGGCAAAGGGATCAAATACATACACAAATGAGTATGTATGCAAGCCACATACAACAGTACATCATAGCCATTCCATCTAAAAGAAATAGAAATATTGCAATGCCATACGGCAAGATCCAAATATCCTAGATAGTTATAATAATTTAGGATAGCTCCTCATACACCACACATCAGAGTATCAGGCGGAAGCGGAAAACAAGATCCGAGTACGGATAAGAAGCAAATTGGCATAAGATGCCCCATAAATAAACACATCCCGCCCACAGATCACACGGAACCCCGTTCCCGGAATCTCTACACCAAATGATCGTTGCCAACATCATCTGTCTCCTCCACCCAGTATCCATCTTGCGATTACACCTGTTCATCTGAATCAAACAATTTATCGTGTGAGACCCTAGGGGTACTCAGCAAGTCTTTATGCCACTAAAGGGGACACAACCTGGGGTGACGCAATTGCAGCAAAAGATAATACCTAACAATTCTATAGAGACTCGCTAACCTTCCGCCTAACCAATGATAGACGGAAGTCCGTGAATTAAGAACAACAGTTATTACAGTATAATTAACAGATCCATCCTCCTCCTCGCTTACCAACGAGGAAGCGGACGAACAACCCCCATCATCCGTTGGCAGTTTTTATTAACCATTCCATGAGTATTGCACTATTTAATAGTCAAGTACTTAGTCAATTTGAAAGCGGTACTTTAGTTATACTTGTCTATGATCGAGAAACTGTGCTCCAAGTCGTCCATAACCGCGGACACGGCTTTCAGAAAGATTTACCCTGCAGGGGTGCACGAATAGCAACACACACTCGATCAACCTCGGAAAAACCAAATCAAAACCCAATGAGGCATTCACAACAAAGCAATCCCAGGATTCAGAAATATTTCAGGGGGGCACCCCATTAAGCTACCCGCAGCGAAGTTGGCCGACTCCGAGACGGACCCAAGGTTTGTGTGGACGGCGGTAAACGACTGGGAACCCGAAAATGTGACTGGGCTTGTCGATACAGCGAAAACGTGTCACGATCCAAAACAGTACAGGTGCTCCACGCACAATCTTAAATAAAGCAGTAACATGGCATAAGTACAGAATAGTAATAAAGCCCCAAACTAATTGTGGCCCCAAGAAGTAAGAATGGATCAAGCTCTAGCTCAGGGGGGTCCATAAGGCCTCCCGGATGTGGATAGTGCGAATAAACAAGGAACAGGAATCAAGTACTCGGGGTCCTACGGGACACAAGTGAGCATGAAAAACCAAATAGCAGATATTGCTCACCGGTGCCTCTTTCATTAGTTATCCCATCACTACTCAGGTTATGTTGTTTAGGCACCTCGTTATCCATCCGACACTCACATACCCTAAGCATGCTTTTCTACGACTCGCATGGCTCAAACAACTCCTGTAGTAATGGCTCATGGGACCGGAACAGGCTTAATGTGGTTTAAAAGTAAAGGCTATGCAGTACTTGGGATTCAATTTAATGCAATCGCGACTCAATGATGCAAGAATAAGATAGAGGCAATAGGTACTGTATGTAGGCAAGCATGTGGTAGTGCTTGCCTGACAGTTCAGTTGAAGTGTGAGATGGATCTGGGTAATACTCCTGTGATTCCTGGTAATTCTCCTGCTGGGCGTCTATTCGAAGAAGAACCAAACAAATAAGGGCCAACATAAATAAAGTGCGCAAGCATATAAATTGAAATGCAACAAGCAACCAAGCATGCCATGATGAATGATGCACAATTTACATGGCATTAAAGTAGCATGGCAAAGGTGAGGTGTGGATACAAGAAGTAAAGCATTTTATTATTTATTTGACCAAGTTTTATTGTCATAAACAGTTCAGATTTTAAATTACAACATGATGCATGCTTCAATTCATAACAAGGATTGCATAACTAGAACGGGCTCGTCGCGCTGATCGATTTAGACATATTATTTGTCAAATTTGGAGTTATAAAACAAAAGTTATTAATTAAATAAGGAAAAGGGCATTTTATTGTAATTTTAGTCATCTCGAAATTTAAAGTGTTCAAAATATATTTTGGAGGGCATATTTGAATTCCTCACATTTTTCTGATTCCAAAACATATATTACATGTATTATTTGGATTTGTATTTTAAAAATTATTTGAATCTGAAAAGAATTTGAATTTAAATAAATTTGGAAAAGATTTGAATTAAAACAGACTCGGGAATTACTTTTGTTACTCAGGCAATTCTAACCACAGACACTGACAGGTGGGCCTGGTGCTGACTGGGCACGCGCGCGGGGGGAAACTTTTGTCACTGCTGGCTCGCTTAGCCTCTGCGACTGCGGGGTGGGCCAACTGGCGCAGGCCCGCGTGTCAGCGGAGAGCGAGACAGGGGCTGACAGGTGGGACGCCGGCTGGACCGCGGGTTACGGTCGGGAAAAGCCAAGGGTTTTTCTGCAAAACTGCGAGCGTGGCTGACTGGTGGGGTCGCTAGGAGCGCGGGTCGCAGGAATCAAAAAGGTGGGGGCGTTTTTAGAAATTGTCCACGGCCCCGGCACTGTTTATCGTTTTCCTCCGTCTGGCGGCAGGTGGGAGCGCGGCGCGGAGTGGGGATTCGATCCCGGGCCGCGGGAGCGCACGCTGAGCGGGCTGACCGGTGCGGTGGTGCTAGGGGAGCTGTTAGGAGGGGGTTCGGGTGCTAGGTAGGCTCTAAGCAGCGCGGGAACCGGCCAGACAACGGCGAGCTCTGGCGCGCGGCGGCTGTTCGACGAAACGTTCGCCGGCGCTAGACGTCGACGGCAAGGCGGAGCATGTCAGGGAGAGAGGGAGGCTCACCGCGGGCTCGCTGGTGTGGTCGGATCGGAGCGAGGAGCGGCGGATCGTCGGTGAAGCAGGCGCTCCGGCGATTAGGGTTTCGCGTCGGGCGGCGCTGGCTCCGGCGGTTCTAGGGCTCCTCCTTTGCGACGGCATGTACGGGGCGAAGCAGGGGGATGTCCTCGGGCTCCCAGGCCTCTTCCACGTCGAGCTCGCGGACAGGAACGACGGGGCGCGGTGTAGCTGGCGGCGACCGGCGAGGCGGGTGGTGAGGTCGGAGGAGAAGAAGGGGAAGGAGGGGGTGCTATGGGGCGGATCTGGGTGATCCCTGAGAGCCGTGGGGAGGGAGGAAAAGAAGGGAGAGGGAGGAGGAGAGGGAGGCGTGCACGGCAGGGAAAGGGGGGCTCGGGCTTTGCCCTTTTTCCCTCGAGCACGTGCTCGGCCAGGCTGGGGCTCGTCCTGGGGGCTGGACGGCGGCAGGAGGGACTGCAGGTGGGGCTTGGTGTAGCGCAGCTGCAGGGTGGGGCTGGCACGAGGGAGAGAGAAGAGAGGGAGGGGCTAGCTCGGGCTAGGTAGACATGGCTAGGGTTAGGGTTTTCTCTAGGTTTAGGGTGGCTGGTTGTGGGCCAGGGGGAGGGTGGCCAGGTGGTCAAGCTAGAGAGAGAGGGGTGTGAGAGAGAGAGGTAAGGGGTAGCTAGGGTTTAGGAGAATTAAGGTTAGGATAATTTAGAGAGAGAGAGAAGATAGCTAGGTTAGGTTTTAATTAGATATTTAGATTTTTATCTTGTTTATGAAGCCCAACCAAGAAGGCACATGGGGCTTGATCTTGCTTGAGCTAATGGTAGAGAAACAAGAAAGAAAGAAGAAGGAAGTGAGTAGGTGGAAAAGTTCTCATGTGATCTTATATGTAGATAAAGAAAATAAAAGAAAAGAATGTGGGGAAGACCAACTCAAGTGGAACATGGTAATGCTTGAATTAACATGAGGTGGAGGTGAAAAAGAATTCCAAGAAAAGAAAAAGAAAAGAATTATGGGGTAGGTCTCATATGGTACATGCATGGAGAAATAATAATACAGAAGATGATATGGATGAGAATATGAGAATGGTGTAATGGTGGTAGATGGCCTCCCAAGCTAGGCTCCATTAAATCAAAGAAAATCCAATGGAGTAAAAAGGTGGTGAAGAATTGTGCATGGCCCATGCAAAAGAATAATGCCATGATTTATTATGTGAAAACAATAATAATATGATGGCATTAATCTTATGCATTTCCAAGAAGTGGTAAATAAGCCAAGCAAAGAATTTGGAAGATGGATCCACCCCAAACCACATGAGCTAGGATAAAAATAGCAAAAGAAGGATAAACAAGCTCATGGTTAATGGGATGGTGGGATTATAAAGTGATAGAAAGAAAAGTGGTGGAATGGAAATAAAAGATATGCCCCCAACTCAACTTGGGCATTTAAACAATATATCAATAACCAAATACAATATCAAGAGGCAAATACAATTAATAGTGCATGTGATAGAAGAACCAAAAGAACAGGAGTTTTATATGATGCTCAAATGCAAGGTGGCATGATGACATGAGCATGATATAATTATGATGCAATAATAATATCTATGAAGTAGCCAATATCTTACTAGGACAAGTAGCATTACAATTGTTAGACAATTGGGGTGCTACAGTATATGACTGCTATAGTAGCAGCAAAGGAGGGCATTTGTGTTAAGTAGTTTGTTATCAAACTAGGTCTGGTTCACAGTGGACTAGTACTATGAAGGTATATTGTACGACAATAATATCAACATGTTTTAACCCAGAGGAACTAAATGTCTCACCAAAGGACTAAATTTATACAATGCCATCTCATTTGAGAATGAGTGATGTGTAGAGACACAAGGACATGCAAATACACACAAACATGAAAGTGTCATATCCGGAGATTATGTTTACAACTAGCAAACGTGTATATAAAACACCAAAAAGCCATAGGTGTTAAATGCGCAAGTTTACAAACTAGATTATTGACTCTAGTGCAAGTGGGAGACTGAAGCGAATATACCCAAGAGGCAATACTAAAGTGGTTATTATCTTATTCCATGTTTATGATAAATGTATATTTCTCATGCTATAATTGTGTTAATTGGAAATATTAATACACGTGTGTTTAATAAACAAATAAAGAGTTCCTAGTTATGCCTCTCATATAAACTAGCTCGATGACTAACAAGACGATCAAGGTTTCCTGATCATGGATATTGGATATTCTTAATAACGAGGTCACAACATTGGTGGAATGATGTGATGAACATTCATCCAAAGTATAGTAATACAATCAAAGTCATTATGTTTACATTGCTATATTATCATGCGAAGTAACTTTAATCCTTAGACCGTGAGATCATGTTAATTGTTAACACCGGAAGAGTACTTTGATAATATCAAACGTCACACCGTAAGAAGGTGACTATAAGGTGGGTTTGGGTACTCTAAAAGTTTTATGTTGAGGCTCAGGGATCAAGAGTGGGATCTGTACATCCCGATGACGGAGAGATATACTATGGGCCCTCTCGGTGATATCACATTAACATAGCTTGCAAGCAAGTGATAAGATCACTAGAATATTATATCACGGGAACGAGAAAAGAATACTCATCGGTAACGAGATAAAACTAGGTATGGGGATACCAATGATTAAATCTAGGACATGTAATATATCACGATATAAAGAGAATTAGTTATAACGTTAAAGGTTCTCACGATCACTAGATCGTTGAATATGTGGGAGTAAGTACGGATCTCTAGGTCGTGCTGCTGATTATTGATTGGAGAGGGGTCTCGATCTTGTCTGCATTATTCGTGAACCGTAGGGTGACACACTTAAGGGATACCGACACCATTTGAAGCAAATATGATACCAGAGAAAGATTATGAAAGCACTGAAATTATTTTGATGGACCCCAGAATTGTTTCAGGTGAAATTGCTGAAACTGGTTCTGCATGTGATATCAAAATGTTGCAAGAGGTTTTATGTGAATGTTTGTTAATTAAAGTAATTAACAAAATTATGAATAAAATAAATAAAATAGTTTTATTAAATGAGAGATGTATTGAATTCAGTGGAAATTTAATGCAAGTGAGTGGAAGTTCAAGTGGCGGGATTTTATGTGAGTGGATACTCCACCCACATGAATGAAGGGAGAGGTGGTGACACGACCTTGGCCGCCGGCCATGGGAGGGGCTGCCCCCTCCCCCCCCTAAAAAAGGCTTTCTTCTCTCACTTCACACCTCCTCGTGAAGGATCTCTCTTTCCCCTAGAATATTTCCCATGGCTTCGGATTAACGAAGTACATGTTCCCGGTGAATTTTTCTGGAAGGATTTGCCGCTTCTGCTGCTTTGCTAGAGCGATGACTCAAAGGTAGTCAGGGTAACAGATGTGTGTGCGATCACGGATGCACTACTGTTTTGTGGTGCTGGATTTCATTATGATCTTGAGTTCGGCAAGTGAATGACTACATCATCCACGAAATCAGATTTCATTAACAAAGCTTTTCGGTCTTTGAGGGTAAGATCTCTATGGATGTATATTCACCCGTTGATTATATCTAGGTAGATAGATCTTGGTGCTTAGTTATTTAGATCGTAGAATTTTTTTGTTTTCTATGCTGCGAACCTAACAGGAACGCTCCGTTATAATGTTTAACCATTATGCAATTGTCGGATGGTCCTAATGAGTTTTGGTGGAATTTACATGAGAGTGGAAAATTCTCTGTAGATTATATGTATAGAGCACTAGTCCTATCCGATGTGTTAGTCGATAATAACAAGAAAATCTAGAAGATAAAGATACCAGTAAAGACGAAAATAATTTACATGGTATCCATGCCGTGGGGTGATTCTTATGAAAAATAACCTTGTTAAAAGGAACTAGCACAGAAGTAAACTATGTGTATTTTGTCATCATGATGAGACAATTAAGCATTTATTCTTCTAGTGCAAATTTGCTCATTCTATATGGTCGGTTATCCAAGTAGCTTCTAGGTTATATCCTCCTCGTAGTGTTACCAACATATTTGGCAATTGGCTACACGGTATTGACTACAAGTTCAGAATCATTCTTAGGGTAGAAGCGCTCGACGTTATTTGGTCGCTATGTCTACGTAGAAATAACAAGGGTTTTAATGATAAAATGTCTTCTCCTTTGCAGGTTATCTAACGAAGCAGCGCTACACTACGTTTATGGTCGCCTCTACAACGTGTGGAGGTTCACGACCTGTTAACGGAGGTTTGTAGACACTTGGAGGATACGACGAGAGATGTTTTTACCTGACATGGATGGCAGCGCGTGATTTTAAGATTGGACCTCCATCTCCTTAGATGTTATGCAATATCTATTGATTTCATGCATTTCGCCTGTTTTTTCTTTCTTTTTGCGATCCAACATGTTGTCGGTTATGTGCATGTTAGTTATGCCGGGTCTAATGTTTAAACTTTTTGTGATCCAACATGTTGTCGTTTATGTGCATGTTGTCTAATTTTCCAAAAAAAAAAAAAAGTCATGTACCCACCCTAGCTATCTCCATGGCAACGTTTTGTATGCACTCAGAGAGGGTCTTAGGTGCACTCATGCTGTGTTGTGGACCTGAGGGTAGCGATCTAGCTGGCTGGGGCAGTGGGGGTTACCATACGGCATTACCACTGGTACAGCACCACAAGTCCACATCTCCCCCTTTACCTTTTGTCTGCTTTCCCCAACTTGTTTCTTTGCTTACCAGCTACAGCTACACACACCGTACCGTACCGGGCCACTGGGCGGGTTTTGCATGCATGGATCCCCTCTCCGATTCGATCGATCGATCGATGGGTGTTCCCCCTATCACGACTCGTGATTCGGCCGCGTCCCCGGCCGTCGTCGTCTTTGTGTACGCGCGTGATCCGTTGGGAGCCGGCCGGCATGCCCGTTGAAACCTGACTGGATCGGAGCGGAACGTACTTTTGTTGTGGTGCGAGTGTCTGGTTGTTGTAAAACGTACGCAGTACGTGTAATTACTGAAATCAAATCATGGGCTGGGTTCCACGGACATATGGCTGCACTACATATCATCTTTGTGGTGGACAAATTAAACGATCGATGCCTCAACGCTGAAATGAGATGATCACAATCTTGTTGCTAGACATGGAGTGATCACAATCTAGCTTGCTGCGACAATTGACTTGAATCGGAGAGGGTATGAGCTAGTAAGCTAGGTTGTTCAACTTGTAAAACCTCTTGGTGTGTTTCATTGAATTCAGTTGAAGTGGTATACTTTTACTGTTAGAATATGTGACCGTATCACGTTTGTATATGTATACGGCCATATTATGTATTCCTTTTATATGTGTTCGTGTTGTAAGAGATTAGGACTCCCCTTGTAATCCTTCTATATAATGAGCAATACAAGCCACCACTACGTGTGGTGTCACCTATCTTACATGGTATCAGGCGCAAAATCCTAGACGGACTGCGTCGCCCCTGCGATCTGCAAACCACCCACCTCCCCCTTCTCGCCGTGCCGCCTCTCTTGGAGGCATGGACGATGACGCTACACGGGTCGTGCATGCCGCTAAGGAGAAGGTAGATCGTGAGGCTCGCGAGGCTGCTGACGCCAAGGCCAAGCTGGCCCTCGCCACCACCCCCCTCCTCCAGGGTGGGGCCTTCTCGCTCACCTCCATGCATGCCCAAGCCATCGGCCTCCACTTCATCAAGGGGCACGTACCAGTCAAGCTGGCCCTCGACACCGGCGTTCATCGCCAATGGCGCACCTTCTTTCGCGTCGCCCTCAGCAAGTACGCGTGCTCGACCACGTCGACGCGCCCGCTCCGATCGATCCAACTCTGGAGTGGTCCTTGTTGGATGCCACGGTGGTCTCGTGGCTCTACGGATCCGTCTCCCTCGGCCTCCTCGACGCCGTCATGACGCCGGGTGAAGATCCTCTTGCCGTCGATCTGTGGACAAGCATCAACGGCCTCTTCAACGACCACAAGATCAATCGCCAGCTCCACCTCTCCACCGAGCTCGACAAGATCAAGATGGGCGAAATATCCATGACCGAGTACCTGAAGAAGATCAAGGCCCTCGCTGATAGTCTAGCAGATCTCGTAGCACCAGAAGAAGATGCCAAGCTGGTGATCCATTGCCTCAACAGCCTCTCCGAGCAATACGAGCATGCCGCCGACTTGATCTCTCTCATGCCCGAGAACACCTTCGAGAAGTGTCGTTCTCTCCTCGCGCTCCAAGATATGAAGCGCACAAATAGCTGAGCCCGCAACTCCGACACGACTCTCGTCATTGACGGTGCCAACCCTGGCAAAGGCAACGACTACCGCCGCAAGAAGAAGAAGGTTGCGGCTTAGGCCGCCAAGGAGGGCGCTATCGTCCAGCACCAGGCCCCTGCTGCACCACCGGCAGTCGCTTCGCCAACCTGGCCCACACCGCAACTCCCATGGAACGACGTGATCCATATGTGGCCCTACGGTCGGACACACAGCTACGTGCCACGTCATGCGTCCTCTCCACATGCCTTCTACGCGCAGGGGCCCTATAGTGTGCCGCACTCCTCCTATGGATACGGCTACGCGCCCGGCCTCCTGCTTATGGCTACAACGCCGCTCCTTCGTCATCGGAACCATCATCACCGGCTCGGTCAACCGCCTCATGGGATTAGTTCGCGCTCATGCACCAGTTCTAGACGATGGACTTACAAGCACCCACTGAATGGGTAACGAACACTGGCGCCTCCTCCCACTTTGCAGCCAAGCCCGGTATGCTCACCTCCGTGTCTCCTCCTACCTCTTCTCCTCGTGCTGTTGTTGTCGGTAACGGCTCCACTCTTTCGATCACCGCTACCGGACATGCACGTTTTCCTATTTCCACCTCCGAGAGTCTCCTTCATCTTTGTAATGTTTTGCTCCTAACATAGTTAAAAATCTTTTGTCGGTTCGTCAGTTCACCATTGATAATTGTGTTTCCGTCGAATTTAACCTTCTTGGTTTTTTTGTGAAGGATCTTCAAACCAAGAACGAGATTCTCAGATGCAATAGCCTCGGAGCTCTCTATCATATCCAAACCTCCTCCACCAGTCACCCACATGCCTTCCTCGTCGTCGATCCCTCTCTATGGCACCGGCAGCTTGGACACCCTGGACAACCCGTCATGGAGTCTTTAGCTCGCTCTTCGGTTATTCTTAGTGATAAGAATAAATCTAGTTTGTGTCATGATTATCAATTAGGTTGTCATGTTCGTATTCCTTTTTCTTCTACCAATCGTGTAGCACATTCTCCGTTTCAAATTATTCATGTGATTTGTGGACATCACGGGTTGATAGTGTTTTTGACTTTAAGTATTATCTTGTTTGCCTCGATAATTTCACTCGGTATGCTTGGGTTTATCCTCTACGTGCTAAGTCAGAAGTTTCCTCGCACTTATCGTCCTTCACGCCTTAGCCCATACTCAGTTTCGTGCAAACTTGCAAGCTATTCAGTGTGATAATGGTCGTGAGTTCGATAATTCCCTCCTCCACTCTTTTGCCAATGCCATGGAATAACACTCCTCTTTTCATATTTATATACCTCGCAACAGAACGGTAAAGCCAAGAGAATTATTCGCACCCTCAATGACATTACTCGCATGCTTCTAATTCAAGCAAGTATGCTGCCACGCTTTTGGGCCGAGGCTCTTCATACACCTGTATTATTGCATAGTTGGCTGCCTTCTAAGGCAATCTCGGATCGTGTGCCTTTTCGAGCTCTTCATGGCGTCGACCATGCGTATGCTGGTCTTAGGGTCTTCAGATATCTTTGCTACACCAACACCACTACCGTTGCACCGCACAAGCTTGTGCCTCGCTCCGTGTCCTGCGTGTTTTTAGGGTATCCATCCCAACATCACGGTTATCGATGTCTTGATTGTTCCACCCAAATAATTATCATCTCTCGCCATGTTGTATTCGACGAGTCTGTCTTTTCCTTTGCCACCACCGTGTCTTCCACGTCTCCTACTCCTTCCCTGCACACTTATGATTTTCTGCAGGTTGAGCAACCGGTGTCGTCGACGCCGTTCACCGTGCCTGCCATGGGAAGCTCTGTCGCGGGCGTGCGGCAGCCTGCCATGAGCACTCGGCAGCCTGCCGCGGGCACTCGGTAGCCTGCCGCGGCTGCCTCCCCTATCGCGCACGTCCGCTCTGCCGCGAGTTCAGCCGCCGCGCCCCCCTCGTCGCCTACGACTACCCCGTCGCCCGCCTCGTCACCCGCCATGTCTGCTGAGGACAATTCCTCGCCACGTGCGGCTGCTGCACTGACTCCGCCACCGCCACCGCCTCTGGTCCGTCGACCGCGCCCTCCTTCTCCACCACTGTCACACTTCATGCTTACGCGTGCGAAGACAGGCGTGGTGCAGCCGAAGACCATCTTTGATCTTCATGTTGAGGGGTTATCTCCTCTCCCGAAGACGTACCATGGAGCGCTCAAGGACCCTAATTGGCATGTAGCGATGGTTGATGAGTACAGTGTTCTTCTCTCCAACAACACTTGGGACCTAGTTGATCCACCTCGCAATAAAAATAGTGTCACAGGCAAGTGGATATTTCGTCACAAGTTAAAGTCTGATGATTCTCTTGATCGGTACAAGGCACGGTGGGTCTTGCGAGGATTCACGTAACATGCAGGTATTAATTTTGATGAAACTTTCAGTCCGGTTGTTAAACCGGCCACGATACGGCCTATTCATCAGCTGCATGTCAAGAATGCTTTCCTCAGCGGCAAACTTGATGAGACGGACATGTTTCATTGATCCCAATTCTCCTAAGAAGGTGTGCCGCCTGAACAAATCCTTGTATGGGTTGAAGCAGGCTCCACGAGCATGGTTTCAGCGGTTTGCCTCCTATATTACATCTCTTGGGTTTCTAAGTGCCAAGACTGACAGCTCATTGTTTGTCTATCACCGTGACTCCTATATGGCTTATATCCTGCTCTATGTGGATGACATAATTTTGACTGCGTCTTCCTCGACACTGCTGCACAGATTGATTGCTTCACTCCGTTCCGAGTTCACCATGAAGGACATGGGTGATTTACATTACTTTTTGGGCATCTCTATCAAGTGCAGCAATGACTGTCTCTTTCTCTCGCAGGAGAAGTATGCTATATGGAGCTCCTTGACCGCACCGGTATGTTACAGTGCAAGTCTATCTCCACACCAGTTGATACAACTTCTAAGCTTGAAGCTCAGTCTTTTGATCCCATGGATGATCCTACAGAGTATCGCAGTATTGCAGGAGGTCTCCAGTACCTCACTTTTACTCGGCCTGATATCTCCTATGCAGTATAGAAGATATGTCTTCATATGCATGATCCACAGGCTAATCACTTGCTCCTTGTAAAGTGTGTTCTACGCTACATCCGTGGCACCACCGACTATGGTCTCACTTTGTATCGACGCACCTCGAACAAACTGATGGCCTACTCTGACGCTGACTGGGCAGGTTGTCTATGATGTACTTATGGCTATTGTGTGTTCCTCGGTGCAAATCTGGTGTCTTCGTCGGCCAAGCGACAACACACTGTTTCATGCTCGAGTGCAGAGGCTGAATATCGGGCAGTAGCAAATATGGTGGCCGAACTGTGTTGGCTACGACAACTACTTCAGGAGCTTCATCGACCGGTGCCTGATGCTTCCGTCGTCTTCTGTGACAATGTGAGTTCAGTTTACATGACACAGAATCCAGTGTATCATCAGCGCACCAAACATGTGGAGATTGATCTACACTTCGTCAGAGATCGCGTGGCAACTCGTGAGATCAAGGTTCTACATGTTCCTAGTTCATCTCAGTTCGCGGACATCTTCACCAAAGGATTACCGTCGCCTCTCTTTTTAGATTTTCGGGGCAGTCTTAATATTCGTCGGACGCCCATTTTCGACTGAGGGAGGGTGTTAGAATATGTGACCGTATCGTGTTTGTATAGGTATACGATCATATTGTGTATTCCTTTTGTATGTGTCCGTGTTGTATGAGATTAGAACTCCCCTTGTAATCCTCCTATATAATGAGAAATACAAGGCACCACTATGTGGTTTCCCCTATCTTACAGTTACATATATGATCTAATAGTGTGTCTCATGCCCTAGCGAGCGAGGATACCGGTCCAAACTTGGTGGGATTCGGTGGTCGGCGATCCAGTTGTACCACTACCGGTATTTGGATGGTAGATGAACACGCATCTTAGAATTGAGTGAACATGTGGGAGAAAGCAGGCACAATGCGTAAAAGCAATGGAAAGTTAGATGACATAATTACCATGTGAGCACTCAATCTCAACTCATGCGAAACAGAACCCAGAAATAGAATAGCTCTCCCTTCCGATCCCGCAATAGAGGTTTGCTTCTGCTGCAACACAACACAACGTGTTTAGTAATTAATACTTGACAACAATGATAACAAATCATTATGACCATGTTGTTGCATCCAATCACCGAGTTAGATCTAGACCTTACCTTTATTTTCGTTTCTGTCTTTCTTTTTTGTTGCTAGGAGATGGATCTACCTTTTCTTGAGCAGTACTACTACATGTGTAGTTAAAGTAAAATCTTCTTATGTATATATAGATAGGTAGCTAGGTAGATTCAATCTGCTGAAGGAGGGAGCAGTGCATCACATGCTGCAATGCTCATGGGCTCAACTCCTGCTGCCAATCTCGGCCTATTCAAGAAGCAGCCACCTCAGCTGTTTTTAACCAATTTTCCATGGCACGGCAGCGCAGTAACTATACAATCGCTTCTGATCTCGAGACTCAAGTTTACATTGCCAACAACCAGTCAGGATACAAACGTCCGCATCATATATAATTAAGCACCCCTATCCACACAAGCGTGCCATGAATGAGCGGCCGCATGGAAATGTTTACCTGTCGCTAGCTGGTCCATGGACTTTGGAGGCGAGTGTGTAGCCCGCCTGGGACTGGGACTGGGACTGGGACTGGGAAATGTTTACCTGTCGCTAGCTGGTCCATGAACAAGCAATGTGCGTAGGTGTTAGCTCCTTCATTCTCGGTGTCGTGTCGTGTTCCATCGCATGTGAAATCTTATTTTCCGAGTAGTATGCATGGTTTTACTGTTGCAGTATTGTGCTCGGGCTGTCGAAAACTGTTCAAAGGTTTCGTCAGGGTTTACTTGGTCTCGCGTTTCAGCACATGTACTAGCAAAAGCAGAAGGTGGTTAGGTGGTTTCAGTAATGGCATTTGATTAGTGCACATGCCGATGCCACGCCGAATCTCGATGCGTTTCATTAACGCCCATCTCGCCGAACCAGAATATCTCAACCTAGCTATATCAAGAGCGTAAAATCGTTTCAAAGTTCACCGTTATCTTGTTCATGAACAGGCCGTAGCTCCGGTCAAGATTTACTCAACTCACATGTTTGAGAAGCCAACATGAAGGTAGAGACAATATCAACATCCACATGATTTATTACATGGTTCCAAAATAGCTACAGGACGGAAGTCAGTTCGTCGTCTGTAACTTACCAACAGTATCAACAACTTTCTCTCTCTCTCTCTCTCTCTCTCTCTCTCTCTCGTTTTGAGCTGTATCAACAACTCAGTCTCGGTTCAGAAATATGAACTTGTTCCGACAGTTATCCGATTGCGGAGACATGCAGTAACAGGTCCTGGGCTGTTCAATTTAGACCAGAACGTCATGAGCAGCTTTCATCCAACTAATATTTCATGTGGCTGGGGCGTCCTCATCAGGGGTAGTACACTAGTACTAGAGAAGCAGTCGGATCTGGTGGCTGCTGGGAGAATGGAGCATGTTCAGGATGCTCTCCAGGCCCAAGCTGAGGCATATACAGCAGTCAGCAGAGCTCTCTATGAGGCTCAGATCTGGAGCATCTCGCAAATCCAAATAGAAACCGATTCACAATTGCTTGTACAAGCTATCACACGCTCTCAATGATCTCGGCCCTAATGGCACTATATCTTCTGAGATACTAATAGATTGTCTATTTATCTTAATTCTGTGCGTTTTAATGTTGATTATTGCCCACCGGCATGTAATAAGTTAGCGGACGTTCTCACCGCTTATGGTGCAAAACTAAGGGATGATGAACCCTGAGCCATATGGGCCATCTCCCTGAGTTCGCCCAGGCCTTTGTAGCCACCGATATTGCTGCACTTGTTCGGTAATGGAACGAGGTTTCCAGTTCAAGAAAGGAAAAAAGATCCACTGGACAAGGTCCAACTGAGAAGTACGTATAATTGATGATAAAGAAAATCCAAACGTTCAAACATAGCACTGAGAACAACAAATATTTGGATAGTTATTTCAATTCTTCCAATGAGGCCGTGATTGAAACTGTACTCCTAACCAAGCAAAAGATGTACCAACTGACTATGGGGATAAACATTATACATCAAGTGATTCTCTTATGACACTGCTGTTGCAAACAGCTCAGACATGGGATGCCCATCGCTACTGGGCCTAGAAACTCTCCTCCCTTTGAAAGAGTATCGATCCGATCATAACAGCAATTCCAGTTACAGCAATCGTGAAGAGAAGTCGCTTGTTTTGTGCACCTTGCATAGGGCGCGCTGGTCGTACCGGTGGAGGAGGCCGCACTTCTCTCTCTGGAATGGTTCTGGCACTTAAATGTGAAGCATCTCGTTAGTTAAAGAGGTCTACAAATATTGATTCGTAAAACTGCTACACTATATAGCCCTTCTAAGAAAATGGCAAGTTAGAGAACACTTAGGGATGCCAGTTCCATTACTATGATAAGTTATCGCCTCGATTGGAAAACTAACCTAATAACAAATACTATCAAGCTGAATTGACTTGAATTGCATTTTTGGAACAGTTTTGAATTACATTGATTGAGCATGTGCAGATCCTGTCAAGGTATACTATTTGCACATAATGGATTGCATACTTTAGTTTCACAAACGAATAGAGTTCATCGATAATAAACAGTCAAAGGAGTATGCAACACTAATCTTTAAACAGACCATACATCGCATGATAACCAAAGTAAAAAATTCAGTATCCTTCTAGACATCAGTGAGTGTCTTTACCTTGATGATTCCGCAGAAGCATTTGAGTTAACGTGGCACTGCATTTCGTGCCCTATCCATTCACGAAGTCTAACATACTTCTTGCATGTTTGACAAAACTCTGTTCGGTTTCCACATACATCCTGTATCTCAAACTACTATGATCAGAACAAATCGACATGTATCAAATAAATAAAGATGTAGCTTCAAAGGCAACAAACTATACCTGATGTTCATGAAGCTCAATCGCAGGCAATTCATACTCACAATATTCACACGCAACCATCCTCTGTGTGCACTGTTTACTTTTATGAAGATCCAACATCTCCCGTTGTAAGGTTTCTTTGCAAAGAGAGCAATTTACCTGCGTGTGATATGATGCGCTTATTGTACATTACAAGAAAACGGGAACAAGCTATGGAAATGCGTGACTGCCTGTCCAATTTGCAAGTACAAGAAGCTAACAAGCAATCATGGTGCTGGAAGAATAATACAATGCCTGTACTTTTGATTCTAACAAGTTTTGGTTTCTATACTTGCTGCAGCTAGTAGCTTAGACTTCCTTTAGAGTAGCCTCAGTTTCTTTTGGTTGCCTCGGTCACTCTTCTATTTTCATACATGTGGGTCGTCTGTAATGTTTTAGACTGTTGTGTGTTGTCATACTCCCTATCCTAATATATAACTTGCAGGCTTGCAGCAAAACCCTGCATTGTGGGAACACAAATACTTGTTGCAGCTAACTTGAACTGATCGTGCTATCAAATCTGTGTTTTATACATCTTTTCAAGATAAAGAAATATACACCACTAAAAATAGAACATGTAGCATAGACCACACAAAAAGAACCAATGTTATGGCATAATCTTCTGAAAATTCAAAACATGACGTTTAGAATCAGACTGCATACATACCGGAGCATGATATTCATCATAGTGTTCTTCCATAAGCTTCCTGGCAACCATTTCTCCGCAGTGCTCGCACTTTTGAAGGTTACGAGCACAGTGTACAGAATGCAAGCCAATGTTTGACGATGGAATTTCTCGCTGACTGGAGAAAAAGAAGATGCAAAAATTAAATTGGTTAACCAACTTGTGATCTCAATCAAACTACAACTGCACATGTCATAAAGTGCTTAGAAGTTGAGCGAAAATAGTAGTTAGACGGACTTTTGAAGGAAAAGCTATTGATCACATAGCTGTACCAACTAACGTCATGTTCATCATTTGCACGTGTCATTAGAATATGATGATGTCAAAAGGTGTGAACGTCATAGAATGCAGCTATGGCCTGATACAAAGAAATGCATCAGCAATGTCCTAGCACCAATGCAATGATCATGAATCATAATCCAATCACTAAGTAAAATCACTCCCTCGACAAGTAAAACTGGTAACCAACTTGTGATCTCAATCAAACTACAACTGAACACGCCACAAATTGCGTGGAACTTGAGTGAGAGCAGTAGTTAGACACATTGTTAGATGCAAAGCACCAAGGGCGGATTTACCGTCTGGGCAGCCTGGGCACGTGCCCGGGCTCAGCGCCACCGCCTACATGCAATCTGCACTCTGGCGAGCTGCTGGGGCGATGTATTTCGCTTGAACAGCCAAAATCGGCATACTAAGCTGCAAAATACCCACAGTTCTATAACCTGGCCATGCTGCGCCTGTTTCCTTGTTGTTTGGGGCTTTGGGCCACAGCCTATGTTAGTGTTCCCTCTCTGTTCTCTCTTCTATCTGTTCTCTCCTTTGAGTAAAAGGAGAAAATGAGGGACTAGCACTACTTCTATTAGCACACAGATGCTACAGTACTCAGCAACAAATGCCTACAGCACTTATATGTATGACACACATACATGTGCTTCAACCTGACACACAGGATATCTACTACATCTTGGCTTTGCAACTTATGCTAGCCCACAGCAACCTATGCATACCGCCATACCCCAGAAACCTATGCTAGGACCTATTTATACTTGTACATGGCCCTTTAGATTGTTTCCATGTGGCACAATCTAAACCCTACACCATACTTCTAGAATACTCTACAAACTCCTAAATATCTTGCTCTAGAACATTCCTAATTCTAGAGTTCTCCCTACATACCCTGGATACTTCATGACCTAGCTAGCTCCTTCTACTAACCGACTACATTGACAAGATTACTTCTAACAGCAAACACACAACCTATGTGTGCTCTACAGCCTGCACACAACCTATATGTGCAGATCACACCATGACAAGATTACATTCAGGCTAACAGCCTACAAGGTCAGCTTGCCTCCTGTAAGCCACGAGCGAATGAGCAATTGAACTGGAACCAATCGAATGAATCGATCGATCTGCGACAGCCAAAAAGAAGGATAGATGCTACATTCCTGCAGTCAACATGCTCTGGAGCTTGGGGCCATGTTAGCCGTGATGAGTATGGAAATTTCCTTGCTTGGGTAGCTGGCAGACTTGAACATGTTCAGTGTGCCCTTCACGCTGAAGCTCATGCATTTGTGGCAGCCATTGAGGGTGCAGTGAGCTTGGGATCTAATAGGGTCATCCTGGAATCTGACTCCATGTTTTTGGTTAATGCATTGAAGTCAAAGGACTACGAGCTAGCTGATTTCAGTGTTCTCCTTTGAGAGGTTACAATAAGGTTGCGCATGAACATGCAATTCGGCATTAGGCTAGCTAGTGTACAGATCTCTGTGTGGTTCTGAGTACTCTCCAGACTTTGTTTCCAATCCAATAAACAAAAACCTCGCTGTGATTATGGTTTAATTGAAATAAAATTTCCAGTTGAAAAGAAATAAAAGATCGACCGATCTGCCTGCCAATTTGTCTTGCTCGCGAGGCCAAACTGCAAGTGCTTGACCTGCGACATTGTATTATCGGGCGACTGCACGCAGCATGCCCAAGCTTTGAAAAAATCCTCGATCTGCCATAGGCACCAAGTGAGCGGATTTAACAATAATAAATCCCAAACCAACAAGCCATAGATAAGAGTTTTACAAGCTGAGGATATCACAGCTAATGGTGTCGCATAACCCCAAGAAGCTACTACAACCACTTTGATTAGAAGCATTCTGGAATAAAAAGCCGCTGATCACATAGACCTACCAACTACCGTAATGTTCATCATCTGTGTGTGTCATTAGATAGAATACGATGATGCCAAAAGGTGTGAACAACATAGAATGCAGCTATGGCCAGATACAAAGAAATGCATCAGCAATGTCCTGGCACCATGCAATGATCACGAATCATAATCCAATCTGTTTAATGAGTTTTCTCCACTAAAAAATAGTTGCACAAACCTACCCCAACCACTCCCTCCATAAGAGAAAAGCCAAGCATCAAAGTGCTTTTCCGCTCCATTGAATTTGATAGCTTCCCGTGAGAATTAATAGCATGTATGCCCAGCCATTGGTGGTACTGGGTTGGACTAGGACATCAAGGATACTGCCCAGTGCAAACATTTTTCAATAAGTTGTAGGGGTACTACTTTCTAGAGGTACAGATGGTCACCTATCCGGCTGGCTTAATGGCTTAAAATTATCAATCGTGCAAATCCCTTATGTGCAACAATATAGTTCTTCTAATCGTATGACACAGTCAGAATCCAAATCAGGGCCCAATGAAACCATCGCCGACCGAACTAGCTCAGATCCAAACGAAGGTAGAGGCCACAGGAGAGGGTAATGGCGTCACCGACACACGCAAGCGGCACGCAGACCGCCAAGCAACAGGTAGCCGCGCGGGACGGCAACAGAGGGGCACCAACCAGTGGGAGCAGGTGGAGGTCACGACGGCGGCGGCGGGATCGGAGCCGGCGTCGGCAGCTGCTGCCATGGCGCTCGTCGCGGGGCCGGAGAGACGGATCGCACTCTCCTGTGAGGGTTCCCGATCGGGGCGGCAAGCGCTGTGGTGGCCCAGCGGGGATGGCGCGGAGCGGAGCGGAGGGGCAGATTGGCGGGTGGGTGGCCGGAGATTTCGAGGAACGGGGGAAGTCGGGGGAGTTCGGTGAGGAGGAAAGCTGGAGAAGAGAGGAGACTCGGAGGTTGTGTGATCCGGGAAAGGGGAGAGAATTTATGATGGGAGGAAGAGATCGGGTGTTGCCGGTGTGGTCTCTGTCTGGGGGATGAAACGAGGCAAAGGCGCGCGGGGTCAAGCGTGGCACGCTATAGTTAACTGCTCTTGTACCTGTACCGAACACAACGGTGCGCGCTTGAATGCCTACCGCCGCTACGATGTAACTACACTAGATTTAGTGGCGCACGATCCTGTTGAATATGAAATTTAATGGAAATAAATAAGTGAATAAATACGTCCAGGTCGTATAGTGTCAAGGTTCAAATTTAATACGAGTAGAAGATGTCAAATGAGATTCTAATTTAGTGGTAAAATAAATAAATTCAAGGGTTGATTTACCACATCGAGCAAGAATATATACATATTCTCATCAATCTTTATATAGAGAATGACTGCAAAAGTTACAAACGGCGTATATGGCATCAAATTCTTTTCTCTCAGACTAATCAATGTCTAAAAAACACTTACCTAGTGGATCAAGGTATGGCATCAAGATAAAATTAACCATTAATATAAGACACAACCAAGACAAAATAGACAACGGAGCTAAAGTATTACCCGTTGGACCAACGTGTGATAACCGATGAAAGAGATAGTACACCTCTGCCACATGATTGAGGGGTGCACCATGGCGCACATCCCGTTATGTTTGCAATGGTTTATATCGGTAAAAATAGAGTAGAGCAAAAATAGTTTAGTTTAAACAATGCATGAATTTTTTACTGAGAATGAAATACAACTTTGGGATCTAGGTGATCAGCCTAGGCTCAACTTCTTCTGGTTGGCATTACAATCTCACCCGAATCGGTCCCATCTCCTTTTTTTTGGTGAATAGCCTTCTTTATCCAATTATCCCCAAGTCTCACGCGCTGACGCTGCCCAAATTCCCATTTCGAGGGTGCGTCTTGGCGCATGGCCCCCGTATTTCACACTAATGAATGTTATGTAAAAAACTTTATAATAAGCTTATAGAATAACAAGTACATCGTCATAAACATGATTGCTAGAACCACAAAATTACATAGTAGTCTAACCAACCAGACAACATGGTGATAACATATGGCGTGGAAAAAACAATAGAACAATAGAACCGAGGAGGCTATAAACACCCTACGGGTCGTAGACAAATGGACAACAATCTTTTATAGATACAACCATAGTTCTATAGTACGAGCTCATCTGCGTTTTCTCCAGACGTTTCTCCAGAACTTTGCATGTATGGTCTAAACCCCATATCCTGAAAGTTTACCAAAAGAGTGTTCCAAACCTTGTCCATGGGGCTTTCTTCTTTTGAGTGGTTGAGATACACGATGCTTAGAATATGTAGACAAAAGGAAGAATTTAACACTTTTTTCAAGAAAAACTCATATTCTCAGCAGAGGAGGAGAACATTCATGTATGCTTAATAAATATCTAATCTAAAATACATAAAGTTCATAAATAATAGGAAGGTAGGTCTAATAGCGAAAATGATTGAATCAAAGAGGCAAGTGAGCCCCTATTATTACCAAAAAGAGGTGCAACATAATTACCCTGTTTTGGGAATAGGGAGCTTGTCTTGTGAAACTAAAGAAATATTGTAAGAAAGAATATGGATATACATTCTACACTCTACACACATGAAAATAAGACTGTTGCCTTGGTTGAAAATAAATAAAAATGAAGAATTGTCCCAAAATTACTATCAATTAGAACAATCAGATAGTTATGTTTGTGATAGTTTGGCTACTATTTATGCATAAAGAGAAAAGCATCAAGACATGTATTTAAAAACAATTCAAGGAGAATAAATACACTTGATCCTCATTTCACATGCGCAAAAAGAAACCAACAATTCAAGCATCCATTAAGAGAAAATTTAGCATCCTCGATTGCTTAATTAGCCAGTCTTCTACTATTAAATAAATATGTTTCTTAGGTTCTCCAAAGCAGCAGAGCATGCTGAATCGCTAGCTTAGATAGTTAACCAAGTACACTATCTATAGAAATCATGGTTTATTCAACCGGTTTTGTCCATACAATGTTACATCCATACACATCGATGTTACTATATCGCCATTACCCATGTAGGCATCCTAAAAATAACTGAAGAGTGAAGGATTTTACATACCTGGGCTGCGGGCAGGTAGGACAACACATCCAACACACTAAGGGATGCAGAACACCACATCAGCTAGCCAAAATGACAACGGCTATTGATATAAGTAGTGACCTATCAGCAAACCAACCCTCGCATGAGTCACTAATTAGCAGGGGAAATGTGACGTAATCTGATCTAATAAGCACTACATAGGGAAAATCTAGTAGCAATCTAGAAAATCAATAGCTAAGCACGTATATTGACCTGACTAAACCGCAGAATAGGAAGTACAAAGGATCCGTAGAAGAGATTGATAACAATTATTCTACTCACCTCAGAAGAACAAGCTATCAATAGAGACTGGAGCATCAGAAAACTCTGCAATGGTGTTTGAGGAAGAGCTCCGACCAAGGATAGCCACATCAGTTAAAGCTTCACCAGAAGAACTGAGGCTGCTCTCAGTAATCTTGTCAGATGAAGCTAATACCACCCCACGTATTCTTTTTGCCATCTAGAACACTATATATTGTGAAGAAACTATATGCTCTAGAACACGAAAACAAAACAATGCACTGACTTAACTGCAAACTGTAAGTTGCAAAAAAACATGTTCGAAAAAATAATGCAACACCACATGTACAATCTACGTGAATGATAACCTCTCTTTTTTAGTACTTTGCTATTGATTAATTACCTTCCTTAAATCGGTCTCATATAGGAAGTGAGAAAACAGGTCACCTAACTTCCTATAATGGAAGCATCATATGCAATGAGCCCATGAGTGTATCAATAGTTCGAAAAATCAGTAATTGAGCATATACTCATGGCCGAAGATATCAAAGTACAGTATGAGTACATGATGAATGGAACAAACAAATGTACCTACCAAGTAGAGAACAATAGTTCCACTCACCCCAGAAGTATCTGGCTCGAACCATCCGAAAGGTCCGTGAAGATGCTTGAGACATGTCTAAGGATACTGTATCTGCAGCAACTAAAGCTTCCCAGAGGTATTCAGACCGCTGTCAATAGATTTTTCAAACGAAGCTAACATTGACCATATTTTACGACGGGGAGAGTGGAAGAAGGGAGTTGCTTTACATAGTGTGTAACGATCCTGTTAACCCGATAAGATGGCTTCTTGGCCTCTTGTTCAAATATTTGGTTGTTATAGAGACAAAGAACCAATACTTTCTTAAAAAATAAACATCAGTAGAAAATGCAGGCACTCTTAGGTAGGCTAAATAATGCATACCCTCTGTACAGTTTTTGTAAACACCAGAGACCAAAGCACATACAAGTGACCAAAAACTACCAGAAAAGCATTACCATATATCCTTCCCTCACATATTCGATATATATTTTGTCATATAAAATACTAAATTATGCTAAGAGATACAGTATGTGAGTTACATCCTTTGGCAATCGCTCGCTGTCACATGTGAATTGACCAAAGTACCCAACATAGGCCAAAGTTTGTGTCTTCAAGTAGAGAAAATAACAAAAGTGTCACAATAACATCAGGTGTCTTCAAAGATGCAACGTATATAACATAATTTAACTATCAGTATATAACATAATTTAACTATCAGTGATGTACCTTTTTCTATTGCGCATCATGTTGAGGGGGGGGGGGCAGAACTATGATGAGAATTGGAGATATCCATCCAATTCCGCTTTGATGCCGACATATTTAGTAGTGTAAGAACCTGATCATGAAACTATAGAGATGTTAGTATATGACTATGGTAAGATATGTAAGATACTAATAGGAAAATTAGGGAACACAATCTTCCTTAATTCAAATAGAACATCTAAAAAATAAGATGACATGCTTGATCTTCTACCATATCTCAAATAGGAAACATAAGGAAGAAAAAAACCTATAATATAAAAGTATTTTCAGATGGTAAACTTGCCCCCAAAATCTCAAAACAATGCTGAAAAATAAATAAGAATGAAAGATAATGAATAACAAAACTGTAAATTTTGTGTAGTCTCATATAGCAAACTTTCTCCCAGCTCCCAGCTCCCAGTACAACGCTACAATATGATACAAATTTCGTTTAGCAATCCAAAATCTAGGATGATTGTCTAGAAATTATAATACCAACAAAGGAAACCTTAGAATGACATATTATAAACATCATTAGAAGGGCAATCCATGTTTCTAATGAAAGACAAGCAACCCCAATTACCTTTACTCTCATAATGAATCATCTGCAGTAACAACATACTATACCATGGAGTGGGAAAATTATATTTATTATTAGTCATTTGGGTAATTGGTAATATAACACGAGCAGAAAACTGAATAGCCATTATCATTGTCCAAATCTGCATGTATTCTCATTCTGAATATTAAAGCATGAATTGCACACAAAAACCAATAAAACGGTGGCCATGAGGGATACCCGAGAAGAAATCATGGAAGGATGAGGGCTTAAATGCTTCCTATTATATTGCAGGGACGACTATCAGCCAAATGCTTCTTCACATGCTCATCGATTTGCACGGCATAAGTCAGATGAACAAATATATTTTTTCCTTCAGCCACCATTGATTTGGAGCATATTATAAGTATATAATGCTTACCTGACAGCAACCAGTTTGCATGATAACCTAAAATCCATGTGTTAGTTTTACTTTATCCATGGTAAATAGTAGTAAGTGACCTGCATATTTATGGGAAGATATCCATATCAAACAACAGAAGAATTAGGAAATAACAGTTTTCACGTCCATGCTATAGTTTTAAGCCACCCCCTACGCAACTAGTTTTAAGCCACTATACAAAGGCCAAACATCTAAACATGGGACAATATATTTTGGTTTCCATGGGGTTTGATGTAAAACAGTAAATAGCTACATACATGCCTTTGAAGAATTTCAGCGAGCTATAAAATAAAATTCACTCGGTCATTTGCGGAGAGAAATAAATAGAAGGACAATCATAAATAAATAGAAGGACAATCATATCAGGGAGCCAAAGTAATATGCATGATATGAAATACCAAAATTGACAACCATTGATATTTCTTTTGCACACCCTGATTTAGAGTAATTCTAGCAAAACATGATATATGATAATGGAGAAACATGGTGTCTCTTTCCAAGTATAGGAATACATTTGCTTGTTTCCTAACATATCAGTTTATTACAAGCAACTATGAGTCAGATATAAAACTGAACACTGATTTCATAGTTTCGAAAACTGATTCAAAGGTGAGGTGGTCTCGGAACTCACATCTTGAAAGGACCATTGCTGGTCCATTGAGACGCACAATGATGCGTACTGTTCCACCGAAGAATGCATCGATGTCCTCACAATAGCGCCACCATTTTCAGCAGCGGAAACTCCACATCGCCGCTTGAAAAGTGAACATGCTACTGAGCGCTCCCGCTGCATCGACAACCATGTTTCCCTGTCATACCGGTCTGTAGAAATAAAGGGGGTTGATAGCAAGACGAGAGTGTTTGTGTGTGAAACCCTTACTCCACCGCGCCCTCCTATAACTTGTCAAATAGCCAGCGCACTGAGCTACAACTCGTGCGGACAAACAGGTTCGACCTGTAGCAGATCCTGATCTCCCGTGTCATGTACGCATCACACGTTTGAGGAGGCAGCAGCTACAACCACATGTTTCTCCTTATTTCTCCCTCACGCTGTCGGCTTGCCGGCTGCATCTCCCTCTTTGCGGCCTCCTCTTCCTCTTGGTTCTCACCAGCAACATACCACCGCCGGCCTACCGCTGAGCTTTAGTAAGATATATGTTTGCTTTACTAAATGCAAACAAACAAAGTATGATCTTTAGTAAGATATATGTTTGGAAAAGTCATGGAATACTTCCTATCCAAAATATTTTAGTGTAGAGTATCGTGCACATTTTTTAGCAGTTGATATACCACAGGACAATTCTTCTTATCTACATTGTTCTATCTAAAGTGCACGCTAACGGTTATTTAGAAAAATATTGAGACTCATAGATCCATGAGAAGCCAAGCGTCACTTAATATGATAGATCAAATAACCTACGACTCAATTCAAGTAATTCATTTCAAAAAAACTTGCTATCGTTACAATACTTCCCTCCATTACTTCTACATACCCATTTGAAATAGATAATTGAGTTTATATGTTAGGACTGATCATGTTCGACTACTTTGTCAGTCGGTGACAACGCCGCCAAGTCCGGAGATAGAGCATACACGAAATCAAGTAGAAGAACTAATGTTAAGAGGATCAGGCATACCTCAGTACATGTTACATCTTCTCAATCTCCTATAGAATCCAAAATAGTAAAGCTTGGATTAGCAAATAATTATCTCGAGATATGTATATAACTAATGTACCAATCTAATAATAAGATTTTCAACGGAAGGAGGCCAAAAACCTTTATGTTTTACTCACAGAAAACACCGCTTCAACACTCGTGGCCACATCACCAACATTTACGCCACCGCACTCTCATCTGCCTTAAGTAGCAGCAAGCGCACGAGTTGGCGGCACCTATCCTACCCATTGATCTCGTCCATCTCTTGCAGATCTGTACAAAACTTACAAAATCGACTTGAAATCTTAAAACCTGAGATATAAGTTGATCAATCTAAATGTGTACAAATTTGAAAGCAACATCTGAATTACTATCTGATGCACATGTGTCAGACAACTCACACAAATATATTTCTCCATGAATGATTTATCAACCCTAGTTGTTCAAAGTATATATATATATAATAAATTACCAAGAAAGAAATCAGTTTAGGAGGAGCTTGTTCAAGAGGGGGCCACAACCTGTAGTTTTGGAGCCTGCTGCTCGCTCAGGCACCATGGCCATGGTCGTCCTTTCTTCTTCTTCTAGCTATGTTGGCTGGCCTCGAATTTTGCCGGTGAACCTTGACCATCCGACCGAGCAGAGCGACCAAGTAGAGCGCCTCCAGATACACTCCACCGCCATCCGAGGCACGAGCTCCCCCATGTATCCTCCACCGTCATCTAGGCCACGAGAACCTGCATGAATGAAATCACATCAGTGGAAGGAGGATGGAATACGAGAGACGGCGTTGCTCCTGTTGATGGTGATGATGGGACCTCGAGCCGAAGGAGTGGCGATGGTGCTCGGGGTAGGGAAGAGGACGTCGTGGTCGCTCCTCGCTGCTAGAAGTATGGTGGAGGAGAGGGGGTTGGGGATTGGAAGAGGAGGAGGTCGGCGATGGGAGAGAAGAGGAGGAGGACAAGAAGGAAGGGAAGGGCAAAGGCAGCGACCGGCCATGGAAGAGAAGGGGGAAGAGGGCGGGGATGAGGGAAGGGGGTGCGCGATGGGAGGGAGGAGGCGATGGGGGCTGGAGTGGGAGCGACAGGGGCTAGAGCAGGATCAACGGGTGTCTAGGGTTTCTGCTCCCTTTTATACCACATAGTGAAAAAGAATGGATGGATGAGATCGTTGGAGATGAGATCCAAAGGCCTATCAATTCTGAATTTTGGGGAGAGCTCTTCTACCCCCTCCACTTATAGGATAGATTAATCTACGGCTAAAATGAAAAACACTGAATTAAACTACTTTCTCTGGTCCAAATTAATGAAAAACACTGAATTAAACTACTGTAGTCATTTTTAAAGAAACACAGTATAATCATAGACGCTCAAAACACGTACATGCACCTACACCTACGAACGCACACACGCACACCCTACCCCTACGAGCACCTCCGAGAGACTGAGTCGATGGCGGGTCTTGAGATTGACGAAGTCACCATGGACGCCTCGCTGTCGACGGGAACGTCGCCTCCCACTGAAAGAATATCCCGCCTTTTATGTAACACACAGTACAAACCTGGGGTTTGAACTCTGATAGGTTGGGGGTACAACCACCCTCCTAGCCACCCAACCACAGGTTGATTTGCGGAGTAGTCATTTTTTACAATCAATACCACATATATTCATAATACCACATATATTCATAGCAGAAATTAGTACATGGTAGAGATACGAGAGCTCTCTCCAGCGATTATAAAGAATATCAGACTAGCGGTATCACAAGTAGTATCATGCATTTCATACATGCAAAAAGATGACGTGTCACTACAATTAATGATGAGAGAGATGATAGTAGTAGTATCATAGTAGGTAGATACGTTATCATAGCACAAATAACTAGAAAATTTAGTGTCAAACAAATCTTATACACAATTTTTATTCAGATTCTACAAATCAATAAATATCACGAGGATATAATAGTACTACATGTATTGTCGTGGTGGTGTCACGGCATATGCCATGGGTAGGCTAAAGTTGGGGCCAATGGACACTAGAGAAATCCGGGGAGGAATGATGAAGTGAAGACCGCATACGAAGAACAGGGAAGATCCCCAGAGATGATCGATGTATGATGAACTCCTTCTCTTATTGCTTTTGTATCTTGGTTACAAGTGCCCCTTGAGCTGTTTTCCTAGTTGCTACTTGGAGATTGAGGAAGAACAAGAAGTGTTCATACGCGAATTGAGAGGAGAGGAGCCCTCTGGGGCCGCCAGGGACAAGGCTTGTCCCATAAGCTTGGGCCTGGTTAGGCTTGTCAGTTTTTTCGTAGTACTTGTCGTTGGCATCTTGAGTCACCAGTCTTATTCCTTTAGCATATTCCCTAGCATCTTCCTGGGATGCCCAACATATTCCCTAGCATCTTAGGAGATGCCAAGGGCATATCCCATAGGGCATGTGCCAATCTGAGCCAGGAACGTCCCAAGACTGACACATGACGTAGTCTTGACCGAGCTTAAATATGTGTCGATGTAGAGACTGAGAGATCATCCGAAGGGGAATAAGGGGTCACCTGAGGTGAAATAACTCGGCCCGGACACCCTGGGTGATGTGGAGATTCGGCCTGGTGCATGGCTGATTCAGCCTAGTGGAAGAAGATGCCCAGGCGGGGTCAACTCTTAGGCTAGCCAAGTCAATGGGAGGAAACCCAGCCGAGTTGGGCCTTACTCGGCCCAGACAAACCAATTGGGAAACTGGCTCGCCGGGGTCTGGCCTAATCCAGACCAGGCAGGATGGCCCGATAGTGGTAACCTAAAGTGGGCAGGGGTCGACCCACCCGGGGTGACCGGTGGTGACATTGGAGGGATAATCCGGAGGGGCGTTGTGGTGTAATCCCATGGTGGGCCGAGTCGGTTCTCATCCAGCCCACCTGGGTGACGCTGGTGAAGTGAGGTGTCGAGGCGGGAGCATCGGGGAGAAGCGGGAGCTCAACAGGGCGATGTAGAGGTAGTGCGGCCCTGCAGTGGGACGAACCAGCCAGAGTCGTCCTACCCGGGTGAGCTGGTGGCGACGTTAGCGATGCTAGCGGGGGAGTGCGTTGATGCGAGCGGTGTTGGTGGGCAACACAGGGAACCTCGGCAGGTATAGCTGGTGCAGACTTGAGGTAGCACCGGGGTGGGCCTAGTTGAGGTAATCCAGCCCACTCAGGTGAAGATATGTCGGCCTAGCCAAGGCAAGGCCTAGTTCGGACGAGGTAGAGTAATTCCGGCCTGGGAGAAAACTTACCAGGCCGACTTTTCCCTAACCCGACCCAGGTTTTTTTCTCCTCCTTTTCTTTAGCCCATTCTTCTTGTACTTCTTTTTATATATTTTTTCTACATAAGCTTTCTTTATATCACTAATTACTTTATTGAATCACTTGATACACCAACTCTGGGGTATCCATGGTTACACCCCTGACATTAGTCCCCGAGGCTATGTGGAACTTGTAGAGTCACGCATAGGCTTCATATTAAAATATTCCCGGAGTTGGTTTTTGACTCACAATCCGAATTATATATAATCCAAACCGAGTCATGTGATGCAACATTCGGTACATATCCTTCATTGGGAAAAGAGTAACCTTTTTGGGTAGACTTCATGGGCATAGGCTTCATATAACCCTTTTTTGGGTAAATTTTGACATCTGGCCTTCATGGGCACTGGTCATATAACCCTTTTGGGTAAGTTTTGACATCTTGCCTTCATGGGCACTGGTCATATAACCCTTTTGGGTAAGTTTTGACATTTGGCCTTCATTGTCTCTGGTCAAATAACCCTTTTGGGTAAGTTTTGACATATGGCCTTCGTGGGATCTGGTCATATTACCCTTTTGGGTAAGTTTTCACATCTGGCCTTCATGGGCTCTGGTCATATAACCCTTTTGGGTAAGTTTTGACATCTAGCCTTCATGGGCTCTAGTCAAATAACCTCTTGGGGTAAGTTTCGACATCTAGCCTTCATGGGATCTAGCCATTTAACCTCTTTGGGTAAATTTTGATATCTGGTCTTCATGGGCACTGATCATATAACCTCTTTGTGTAAGTTGCGACATCTGGCCTTCATGGGCTCTGGTCATTTAACCTCTTTGGGTAAGTTTTCACATAGCCTTTATGGGAATTTCTTGTATAACCCTTTTTGGGCAAATCGACATATAGCCTTCATGGGCATTTGTCATATAACCCCTTTTTGGGGTAAATTGACATATAGCCTTAAATCCGAGTTATCTGACTCAAAATCCGAGTTATCTGACTCAACAACTGATATATACCTCAAATCCGAGTTATCTAACTAAAAATCTGAGCTATATGACTCAACCGCTGACATATGCCTCAAATCCAAATTATTTGATGATCTTAAGATATTTGATGATTGAGATATATGGAAATTGATAGAGATTTCGTTGATTATTTGGTCCTGCCGAAATGAGTAATGATTTGACATATAATTTGATGACAGCTCTTTGATATGCTGACCAATTGACTCTGATCATGATTTGGGATATGATATAATGCCATGATACCCTAGCAAACCGACTTAAACAGTGATTTGAGATACATGATATATGCTGGGTAACCCTGGCAAGCTGAGTTAAACAGTAATCCGAGTTATAAGATAACCTGGTAAACTGATTCTAATAGTAATCTGAGTTATAAGATAACCAGGCAAGCTGGGTTAAATAGTAATCCAAGTTATAAGATAACCAGGCAAGCTGAATTAAACAGTAATCCGAGTTATAAGATAACTAGGCAAGCTGAGTTAAATACCAATGCAAGTTAAGGATAACCTAGCAAGCTGAATTAAATATCAATCCGAGTTAAGGATAACCTGGCAAGCTGAAGCAAATACCAATTCGAGTTAAAGATAACCTGGTAAGCTGAAGCAAATACCAATCCGAGTTAAGGATAACCTGGCAAGCTGAATTAAGTTCTAAGTTCAAATGTATTGTGACGATTTGGGGTAAGTTTCCTTATCGTTGAACCTCTCAAAATGACTTAGTGAGTTAGCAGGTACATATAGCAGACGATGTATTGTAGTAATAGAAGACACAACTAAAAGGCATATAGCAGTTGACATATGTAATGGCATAATAGATGACGTATCTTAAGTCTACTCTATGTAACAATTCTATGCATGGGGATGCCGAGTCAAGTAGTGATCCGAGTCCCCGTGATACTTTTTACATCTACATGCGACTCTATCGATATGTTGGCTAGTCTCCGGGATGAGTCATCTCCTTCCCGGGGTGAATGACTAAATGACTGAGGGTGATATCCCCTGAGTGACATTCGGGTTATCTCATGCACGTGTTTATGGTTGAGTCAGTTGATACTCACTGTATACTTAGTGAGGAGGTTGAGTCATGCTAGTTGAGTTATTCTTGTTGAGTTATTCCATAACTTATAGTACTTTTGGTGATCAGGTTGAGGTTGAGTCACACTTGCTGAGTCAATCAGGAAGGCTTGTATGCCAACTTCCCTGATCTCTATATGTTGGGGAAGAGGATGCATAAGTTGTTGCTCGATGGTGAAGTAGAGGTTGATGAAGATGGTCCCGTCCGGATGGAAACCCAACCAGCGCCTCTAATTAGCCCCACGGTGGGCGCTAAATGTCGTGGTGGTGTCACGACATATGCCATGGGTAGGCTAAAGTTGGGGCCCATGGACACTCGAGGAATCTGGGGAGGGATGATAAAGTGAAGACCACATTCGAAGAATAGGGAAGATCCCCAGAGATGATCGATGTATGATGAACTCCTTCTCTTATTGCTTATGTATCTTGGTTACAAGTGCCCCTTGAGCTATTTCCCTAGTTGCTACTTGGAGCTTGAGGAATAAGAAGAAGTGTTCATACGTGAACTGAGAGGAGAGAAGCCCTTTGGGGCCTCACTTGGTAACGATCCCCTAGTGCTCCTTATAAAGGGGAGACCAGGGGACAAGGCTTTTCCCATACGCCTGGGCTTGGTCAGGCTTGTCAGTTGTCTCGTTGTACTTGTCATTGGCATCTTGTGTCATCAGTCTTATTTCATTAGCATATTTCCTAGCATCTTCCTAGGATGCCCAACATATTCCCTAGCATCTCATGAGATGCCAAGGGCATATCCCATAGGGCATGTGCTAGTCTGAGCCGGTGGCATCCCAAGGCTGGCACATGATGTAGGCTTGACCTAGCTTGAAGATGTGTCGATGTAGAGGTTGGGAGATCGTCCGGAGGGGAATAAGGGGTCACCTGGGGTGAAATAACTCGGCCCGAACGCCCTGGGTGATGTGGAGATTCGGCCTGGTGCATGGCTAATTCAGCCTGGTGGAAGAAGATGCCCAGGCGGGGTCAACTCTTAGTCTAGCCGAGTCAA
This sequence comes from Avena eriantha, assembly GCA_910589775.1. Lineage (NCBI taxonomy): Eukaryota > Viridiplantae > Streptophyta > Magnoliopsida > Poales > Poaceae > Avena > Avena eriantha. Next base: position 531,907,575 of record OU342743.1, on the reverse strand, counting down.
TGGGAGGAAACCCAGCCGAGTTGGGCCTTACTCAGCCCAGGCAAACCAACTGGGAAACTTCCCCGCCGGGGTCTAGCCTAATCCAGCCCAAGCAGGATGGCCTAGCAGTGGTAACCCGCAGTGGGCAGGGGTCGGCCCACCCGGGGTGGATGGTGGCGACATTGGAGGGAGCATCCAGAGTGGCGTGGTGGTGTAATCTCGTGGTGGGCCGAGTCGGTTTTCAGCCAGCCCACCCGGACGACGCTGGTGAAGCGAGGTGGGCCTGGTTGAGGTAATCTGGCCCACTAGGGTGAAGATATGTCGGCCTAGCCAAGGCAAGGCCTAATTCGGATGAGGTAGAGTAATTCCGGCCTGGGAGAAAACTTACTAGGCCGAGTTTTCCCTAACTCAGCCCAGGTTTGTTTTTCTCCTCCTTTTCTTTATCCCATTCTTCGTGTACTCCTTTTTATATCTTCTCTCTACATAAGCTTTCTTTATATTACTAATTACTTTATTAAATCACTTGATACACCAACCCTGGGGTATCCGGGGTTACACCCCCGACATGTATCATAGAGTTGTATCATATGCGTGATACTACTATATGAGACAACCCATTGTGACCAGTCTCATAGCAATTATCATACAATCCATGTCATCGAAAATATGACATGACACTGTAATTAATGAAGATAGAGATGTTAATGGTATCATGCTATGATATAGTATCATAGCACATAGTTATAGAAAAATTAATAGCATAATCTTGTACACAAATTTGTATTGCGATTCTACAAATAATAAATAGTGTTATAATATGATAATAGTATACGAGACTATGCACTATAGAGATGGTATCATATACTAGTATCATGTGCATGATACTATGTACGATACTCCCCACTATGACCAGACTGAACCCGTCTAGAACATGCGTCTCATTGCGCCAAAAATAACATACACTGGTGGAATATTAAGCAAATTTCGGCAGAGTTTAATTAACGAAATCAGCCGCACATATGAGTCAGTATAACTAATCACATACTCCCTCCATCTCGAAATACATATGGTAGATTTTGCAAAAGTTGGATGTATCTAGATAGGAATATGACATTATAGATCTTGCATATGTGTATATGGACAAAATACTAGTGCGAACAAAGACACAACAAGCACATAAGTTCTCCCAGGAGGGAGAGATCTTCTTTTTGGGGGGAGGGTAGTAACAAAGAGAAAAATAACCCTTGATCCTGAGTCGCTCCCGCGAGCCACCGGGAGCACCCCGGTGGCGCCCTTTCCTCGCCCTTCTCCCCCTCCCCCTCCCCCTTGTTGTCTCCAAAGGGTGCACCGGGTGAAGCATGGGCGGTGGCAGGGGGCCTTTTTCCCCTACATAGGTGACGGCGGCGCGGGATGCAGCGGCTGACGAGGGCGTGGGGCGCGGTTGCATGATGGCTACATGGTTCTGGCCCGCTCGTGGCGGTGGCTTCCTATGCGCTCTACTGTGGGTGGTGTGAAATCTTTTATCAGCGAGCTGGTGGCGGATGTGCCAGTTGAGCATAGAGACATGATCAACAATGGCAGTACCCTGGCCAATGGCAACGCAGTGACCGACCGAACCTGCAAGGAGGATTCTAGGAGGAGCATTGGGCAGTGCGGATCCTTCTGCCCACCTTGATCTTGGGCCTGGGCCCGAGCCCTTTCGAGCCCATCGTCTCTTCCCCATATCTGATGGTGCCTGCAACCAATGGTGTTGTAGGTTGCCGATCTGGCCAAAGGAGTCTCGTCTCTACCACATATTCAATGGCACCGACAACCAAGGGATGTAGGCTGCCAATTTGGCCAGAGGCGCCCTCGTTCGTAGGTTTCGGTGGTGGTGTGGCGCGATGGCAGGTCAGTGCTCTTCGAGATCCTTAGGGCGATGATCATCGATTACTCTGAAGGGAATATGCCCGTAAGGAAATAATAAAGTGGTTATTAAATTATATTCAATGTTTATGATAAATGTTTGTTTCTCATGCTATAATTGTGTTAACCAGAAATGTTGATACATGTGTGTTTAATAAACAAAGAAAATGTTTCTAGTAATGCCTCTCATTACAGTAGCTTGTTAATTGGGGAATGATCAAGGTTTCCTGATCATGACATTGGATGTTGATAATAACAAGGTCACAACATTGGTGGAATAATGTGATGAACATTCTACCAAAGTATAGTAATACGATCATGTATTAAATTTTATATTGCTATCTCATTCGAAGTAACTCTAATCCTTAGACCATGAGATCATGTCAATCACTAACTCTAGAAGAGTACTTCAATTCCATCAAACATCACACCATAACAGGGTGATTATAAATATGTCGTTGTGTACTTGGAAAGTCTTAGTTGAGGCTCGTGGATCAAGAGTGGGATTTTTCCATCCTAATGACAGAGAGATATACTTAGCGCCCACTCGGTGATATCACATTAACTTAGCTTGCAAGCAAGTGATAAGATCACTAAGAATGTTATATCATGGGAATGAGAATAGAGTACTTGTCGGTAATGAGATCGAACTAGGTATGGATGATACCAAATAATCGGATCTTGGAAAAGTAAAATATCGCAAGATAAAAGGAATTAGTTACTGCGAAAAAGGTTCACGCGGTTACAAATTCATCATTGAATTAGTGGGAGTCATTAGATCTCTAGGTCCCACTAATGATTATTGATCGGAGAGAGTCTCAATCATGTACACTTAGTTCACAAGCCCGTAGGGATACACACTTAAGGTTCGTCGACGCATTTGAGTGAATAGGGAACGTAGGAGAAAATGCTAGACAACGCAAAAACTATTCTGATAAAAACTGCCAGAATAGTTTCAGTGTATCGAAATATTGCAAGGGGATACTTTTTTAATATGTTCATTAAATTAAGTACTCATTAAATGAAGTGTTCATTGACTTGAGTGGCATTAAACCAAGTGAATTAAAGTGCTTTAATGGAAATGCATTTGATTTCTAGAGTGGAAATTTAATGAGGGATGGGTGGATATGAATGCATGTGAGTGGAGTGTCCACCGAAATAAATGGGGGAGAGGTGGGGGCACCAACATGGCTGCCACACCATGTCCCTTGGGGATTCCCCCCTCACCTATAAATGGCCTCCTCCTCATCCTCTCAATTCACTCATTCCATTCCCTCTCATATGCCCTTTGGTTGGCATCTTCTCCCCCTTGCTAGCTTGTCCACTATCATGAGTATGGTGCTTAGGTGAAGCCCTGATCAAGACCTTCTCCTCCACCACCACTACCATGTCGTAGTGCTTTTGGAGCTCCCGAGGATCCAATACATCCACTTCCCAACTGGAGCAAGGGAGGGAGGTCATCGGCACGCCGAACGTGTGATCGATTACGAAGGCGCTGTCGTTTGTGGTGCTGATCATCATCGTGTCCTTGAGGATGGTCGTGTACATTCTACACCAACCACGTTTGTTTGCAGGAACATTATCCCGCTTATGGTCTTATAGGGTGATTCCTTCTAAAACCGTTATAAGTATCACCTAGATTCGATCTTGGCAGTTGCAACCGTAGGAAAAAATGTTTTCTATGCAACAGACCCCATCATCCTCCTATTCACCGAAGCGCAAAGTTGGGACGCCGGGGAGGAGGCCTTGGAATTTGGGATTCCTATTGGTTGGCACCCGATCCAAGGACTCAGGTCCTAGCTGGTGACCATGATCGTGAGGACGGGTGGTGGTTGATGAGCAGCGTGCTGTGGTGGAGATGGTAGAGAGATCATTCCAAGGGGAAACCCTTGACCATTTGGTCCATGATGGCGATGTCCATGGATGTCGTCCCCTTCCTGAAGTTGTTGCGGTGGCTTGTTCCTCTTCGTCTTTTGTGCAATGGGTAAAAACCTAAGATTGATCGGGTGGTGGAGGCGCTCTAGCGTTGTGCTCTTCTTGAAGACACCTCCTTGGAGCTCATAGCGTGCGGCTCTCCGAAGGTGGTGTGGTAGAGTTGCAGTGCTTTGGCGTTATATCTTTGTTCTGTGTGCTTCAGCAAGGCTTGCTCTACACCCTTGATGTTTCCTTTGTTGATTTCTACCCTTAGTGCTTTTCAGAAGCAGTGTGTGGGCGATGGTGCTCGAGTCCTATGGTGGTGCCCGCCATGGTGTAATAGTCTCAGCGGTGTGCATGGTTGGTTGGCGTGCCTAGGCTCTTGGGTGAGCTATGGCCCAACATCTTTGCTCATTCAACAAATTCTCACCCTCTCTGGCTTAGTCTCTATAGGTGTCATGTCCTTCATTCCCCGCTTTCGGCGGTAGCCTCCTTGGTAGGCCGATCTTGTGTGAGTGCGTAGTGTTTTGTGTAAGCTGTATGCAGCATCATGTACCCTTTCACCATTGTTGGTGTTATTAATTTAGCATAGGGCCGTGGGCCTATGATCTAAAAAGTGCTCACAGGAAACTCCAACTCACCAGTAGTAGCACCATTGTTGGTGAAGACGGAGGGAGTAATTCGATAACTTCACACTCTATCCTATTAAGCCACCTATTTCAGCACCTAAACTCTTCGAAACTACTTCCACCATTTAATAGGCCGGGATTCTCCTTATTTATTGGATATGGCGAGGGAAAAATCAAGTCAAGCACTAGTTAATTAGATCTGATTCAGACCGTTTACCAGAAGAGCCAGGTATGTCCTCCTACCTATTCTAGTAAGGGGCAACCTTTTCGAATAATGTTTTATTTTGGCCTTTGTCTGAAACACTTATATCTAGACTTCTTTTAATAGTATATAGATTCACTCATTTTACTCTGAAACTAAACAATAAAAGATGTCTATATACATACGTTTTAGAAAAAGACTAAAACATATTAGAATTTGGAGTGCATGGAGTAATGGGTTGTTACCTATAATACAAATTATAAAATTCTCTTTAACTCATTTATGCATGGTAGTGTATGGCAGTGCTAGTGGAGCTAAAGTTTAATCCCAAATTGCTAGTTGAGTGAGAGTTGCACCTCCATACTGTTGGAAATATGACCTAGAGACAAATAGTAGTAAGGACTATTATCATATTTCATATAGTTTATGATTAAGTTTTATATCATGCTATAACTATGTTGAGTGGAAACATCAATACACGTGTGATATATAAACAAACCAGGGGTTCCCAGTGAAACTCTAGTCACTGGTTCATTGGTCAACAGATGATCATGTGGCATTTATGCCAGTTGGAAATGAGGTCATCTCATTCTGAGAATGAGATGATGAACCAATACCCAACCTAAACATCGTGATTCGATCATGTCATGAAGTTCAAGTTATGATGATTAGAAAAGGATCCTCATAGACTATTCCTTAGACCGTGAGGCTATATCAATCACTGTCTCCCGAGAGTGCTTAGATAGCATCAAACGCCATCTGGTAAAACGGTGGTTATAAAGGTGTGTTCAGGTATTCGGAGGAAACCGTAGAGGCAATATATGTCAAGAGCGGGATTTGTCCGTCCATGTGATGGGAAGATACTCAAGGGCCCACTCGGAGAAGTTATATCCAATAGCTGCGCAGCGTGTGATTAGATCACGGGGATATCACTTGTCGGAACGAGTCAAATAACATTATTCAGTAACGAGATTGAACTCGACATGAAGATGTCATTGATCAGGTCTCGGGCAATTCAAGTATCGAATGACAAAGGGAATAAGACACGACTGTCACCGGTTCAAATGACGAAAGAACTTGGTGGAACGCACAGGGGTCACATGGCCATCCAGGTCCCTCTGTTGATCATTGGTACGGGAGTGTCCCAACCATGTCTGGAGTGTTCCCAAACCGTAGGGTATCACGCTTAAGGGCTTGATGATGCTTAGAGAGTATTTATGGGATCAGTAGAATCACCGAAGAAAAGAAGGGAGAAAACCAGAAGGGTTTCGGTAAGTCCGGAGGATGTCCAGAGTGGAGGTGGAAGGTGTTCCATGGCCACGGAGATTAGATAATGTGTGAATGAATGTTAAATATTGATTTAATCATTTATTCATAATTATTTAATAAAGAGAAAATTCAATTTAATGGTCAAAGGCTTAATGGGCCAATTCCCGGAGGGGAGAGGGCCAATTAGGGAAAGGCAAGAGGGGAGAAGGGGCCATGGGGTGGCCGGCGGCCCTATTGGGCTAGCCCCCCACGTGGGGCCCATGAGGGGGTGGCCAGCGGCGCCTCCCCTCTCCCCCTCCTCTCCTTTAGTCCCATCCTGGGACTTGAGGGGAGGTAGTACCTCCCCCCCTATATATAGTGGGGTATATTGGCCTAGAAAATACACCCAATAATCAATAAAGGTCTCCCCACTTTTGGGAGGACCTCCAATTGATATTTTATCTCCCCCCTCTCTCTCTCATGACCGTGGTCCCAAGTCTGGACTGCATGAGCAAGAGACATCTTCACCGCAGAGCGCCGTCGCGCTGTGGGATACGGATCCGGGAGATCTACTTCCGCAACTGCTGCTGGATCGGGGAAGCGGGAGTCATCGTCAGGCACCGAACGTGTGTAACTCCCACGAGGTGTCACACTTGAGGCAGTCAAGTCGTTGGAGCTAGAAGGAGCGCAAGGACTTCATCACGACCTTGAGGTCGGCTTCGGCTCGTCTACATCAACCACGCTCTCCTGAGCGTTGACAACGCTTTTCGGTCTTCGAGGGTAAGTTTGCGAAAAGCCCCTCCCGTTACTGTATTACTAATAGATAGGTCCTGGCAGCTTCAGGGGTTCAGGGGTGTAGAGTAAAATTTATTGTTTTTATGCGCGGAACCCCTACACATACATAAGAAGATCCCTGTTAAAATAACCAACGATTGTGTTCCCCCTTAGTGTGCACCACCAAGAAAGTTCTTTGGTATGAGGCGATCCAGGGTGACAGGCCTGGGTGTCAGACATATCTACGTTCACATACAGTGGGTGTAAGCCATGTTGCACAGCGAATACACTAAGGTTGAGTTGGCGAGCCTAGCACGCTAGAGAAGCGTGGCCTCGGAACGCGGATGGTCGAAAGATCGAGCACGAGTCGCATGAATGATGTGACCAACGTTTAGCGTCCACCCTTGAACCCACATTGATGGCCGTGACGATCGGGGGAGATGTGGTTGATAGGGGTCGTGTGATCACTAGGAACCCTCACTGGGGATAGGTGTTTCTGAGTGGAGTTATTATTAACTCATTTAATTATAAACTTAGTCTAAATTCCTTTTGCAATTATAAATGTAGATGGCTTCTTTCGTGTTGACAACTAAATGGTTAGAAGGAGAGAAGCTCAGATTAGATGGATCGAACTTCTCCATTTGGGTTGCCAGTCTCCATGTTCTCCTTAGCAAGAACGACATGGTCGACTACATACTCGACGGGATGGATTTGGATCCGTCCACAGACCTTGAGACCCCAGAGGAGCGGAAAGACCGCTATCTCCGTCGTGAGATGGTCTCCTATATTTCAGTTGTGATGCGTTTTGGAATGGTGGACGAGCTGTGGCCTTTCGTGGGTGGTGTCAACCCTCGTTCGGTGATGCTACAGCTTAGGACACATTTCGTAGAGGAGACACGCATCTGGGAGCATGAGTTGATGGGAGACTTCCTCGCCATTAAGATGGAGGAGAACTCATCACTAGACAGCCAATTAGAGCACATGCATGATGTGTACATGAGGCCAGCATACTTCCTAGACGTCTGGATTTCAGGCTCTTTCGCAAATGCTGCTGTGCTGCAGTCGCTGCCACCAAGCTACCAAGCACAAGTCAGGACTTGCGTAATGAGGGGCGACACGGAAATGGAGTTCCACCGGTTCATGAAACATCTCAGGAATGTGTTAGTTGAACCAGATGTCGCTCAGGTCATTGATGACAAAGGTATATATTTGATATATAGTTTTATAAATGTTATAATCTTGCAAACACATTGCAGTGTTAAAGTATATCTGATACTTGTTCTGTTTTGGTGAAAACAGGTCCTTCTGCATAGAGGTGCTTGCTGGAGAGGAGGTGACGTTGCGTGTTGATGGTGAGCATGATGATGACGGCCAACGACACTCTCCCTCAACATTTATCATTTAGTTTATGTTTAGGATGATTAATGTAATCAAGAGATTGTGAACTTCTTTAGTTTGTCTCACACTTCGGGAGACAGTTATTCATATCAGTTTGTAACAATCAGTTGTTCTACTTTTAAGAATGATTTCTATTCACGTTCATATCTTGTTTGATTACTTGTGAATTATCCTTATTGTTTGAAACTAATTGATAATGTATGAACATTTGTAAAACATTAAAAATGCCTTGTTTAAATACCCAATTTAATGATATGTTCATTAATGAATGAAACCATTTTTTAAATTCAAAGTTATGTGATAATATGTGAAAGTCATTCGATTTCTTCTCACATATAAATCATGCCTAAGTTCGGCAAAATAACTTGAACACCGTGTATTGCTTGAATACAAAGTGTTTAAAGAATTGTTAAAAGTAAATACATATTCGATGTATTGTGTTTTAACAAAAATGGTAATTATCATTAAATGATTGTTTAAATGTGTAAAGTAGTTTACCAAAGGAAACATGAATATGAAACTATTTGATTTGATCAAAGAATTTCATCAACAAAGGGTATAAATATAAAAGAGAATACAATTGCTATGATTTGATCAATAGTAATGAAATTCGAATTTATAAGAATGGCATAAAAGAAATTGTGGAATGCAAAGTGTTTTAAAACGTCGAAATACAAAGCATCGCAATGTGGTATTAGATATCAAAGGGGGATAAATAGAAGGCACCAAATAAATCGTTGTAGTATATATGTAGTGTCCATTAGCTTAGAAATAGTTAGCACTCAATTAGAATTAGTGAACCATTTGAATTCGTGAAAGTTTTGGGGTTATTCGATATAACCAAAACAATAGCGAATAAATGCTTGTAGAGTATTCATTGGAAACTTTGAATACCCATAGCTTGGATTTTGGTGCATTCTTAAGAAAGCTCACTTCAGTGATATTTTTCAATTATGGAGCAAATGGAAAAATAGTGTAAAACACGATGAGGATTCAAAAACCCTGCATCAGAGTGTTGAGAAGCGCAACGGACAACATTCCTGAACGATTCTCTTCACGGAAGGAAAGAATCAATGATTTTGATCATTGTGTGTTTTCCCTCCACTGTTGTTTTTCACTATATAAAGTAGGATTTAAAATGTAAATCCATATCTTGTATGGAGACATTTGTGAATTACTTGTCATGATTTTTTGAATATGACATACCTACAAACTACAAAGGAAATAATGGTAAACTAAATAATGAGAAATCCTAGAAGCAAAATTCCCTTGAGATTAGAAAGCAATTCGTTGCTGAATCTCACAAGTAAAAGGAGTTACTTGAATTTTCCCAAATGACTGCAAAGCCATAGTAGGAAAAAGGGGGTGAATGACAAAAGCACAATTTGTCAAGTATTGGACAAATTCAAATGAATTTGATTCATGTGTGCTAAATGTCTAGCGGATTTAAAACTAGTAAAGTACTAGTATCTCATAGAAAATCTCCAAGTTTGATATTTGATCAAAAGATTTTGAAGTTATTCAAAACAGTAAGGAGATATGCAATTTGCATAAAATTGAGTGGGAGCTATGAAAGTCTTCCTAAAACAATATGTGATTGACATATTTTTAAGTGGGAGAAACATAAGACTCAAATTCAAATATGTAGGAACATAGTTTGAGTGAGAGTACTGACTCATACCCAAATATGTTAGCAACATAGTTTGAGTGGGAGCTTATAGGAGTAATTCTTAAAAGTAAGTTAAGGATGAAAGCGCAAATACTTATAAATAAGGATTTATAAGATGTAGAAGTTGATAATAACCGTATTATTGTATTATGTAGTATTCCTTAAAAGATTCTGAAAGATGTTTTAGAATAGAAGTTAATTAAGGAACTAGTCCTTAATGACTAAAATTAGGAATAGCATTAAGTTTGACATCAATGGTTGAAACAAAGAAAAGGATGATCATCATCCACTATGTTAAGACATAGGTTCTATCTTAGAAACCATGATGATAACTTAGCATGATATGTGATCCAAATAAGGAATGTTTGAAAGTGATCAAGTCCGAATCATGGAACGTTGAGCTAAGTTTTGTCTGCAGTGCCTAAGTAGAGAACTATAGACATATTTTCCAAATCCATAAGGGATGACATATCTTAAAGCATAAAGAGTTATGTTATAAGGGAATATGTTGGAAACTCCTGTAGATACCAATTAAAGTCAAGTAGGAAGCGAGGTGAACAAAACATCGAAAGTTGCACATAGTGCACTAGTGTTTTGATGAATACATTTATAATAATATATAAGGGTACCATCTAAAGTGGTGTATAAAGTTATGGCGGGGCTAATTCGCTTTTAACGTAGGATGATGTGTCCCAGGGCACAATGCCCATGAGAAATCCCTCGAGGTTGATCTAACGTCACTGTAGGCTCCTGGAATCAGGCCTCGTTCTGCTGCCATAGCGGCGATGCATACACACAGATGCTATTATATGATGATAGAATATTAATGTCAATCATAGTGACATTAATAAGTTGCAAAGGAACTAGGACTGTAAAGTACAAACCCAAGACTCAACCTTTTCCGTGAGCAAGCATGTTCTAGGTACCGGTTATATGGTGCCAATAATTGAGAACAAATGCAGCTAGTGTATTTGTACTCTAGTGCAAGTGGGAGACTGTTGGAAATATGCCCTAGAGACAAATAGTAGTAAGGACTATTATCATATTTCATATAGTTTATGATTAAGTTTTATATCATGCTATAACTGTGTTGAGTGGAAACATCAATGCACGTGTGATATATAAACAAACCAGGGGTTCCCAGTGAAACTCTAGTCACTGGTTCATTGGTCAACAGATGATCATGTGGCATTTATGCCAGTTGGAAATGAGGTCATCTCATTCTGAGAATGAGATGATGAACCAAAACCCAACCTAAACATCGTGATTCGATCATGTCACGAAGTTCAAGTTACGATGATTAGAAAAGGATCCTCGTAGACTATTCCTTAGACCATGAGGCTATATCAATCACTGTCTCCCAAGAGTGCTTAGATAGCATCAAACGCCATCTGGTAAAACGGTGGTTATAAAGGTGTGTTCAGGTATTCGAGGAAACCATAGAGGAAATATATGTCAAGAGCGGATTTGTCTGTCCATGTGACGGGAAGATACTCAAGGGCCCACTCGGAGAAGTTATATCCAATAGCTGCGCAGCGTGTGATTAGATCACGGGGATATCACTTGTCAGAACGAGTCAAATAGCATTGTTCAGTAACGAGATTGAACTCGACATGAAGATGTCATTGATCAGGTCTCGGGCAATGCAAGTATCGAATGACAAAGGGAATAAGACACGACTGTCACCGGTTCAAACAACAAAAGAACTTCGTGGAACACACAGGGGTCACATGGCCATCCATGTCCCTCTGTTGATCATTGGTACGGGAGTGTCCCGACCATGTCTGGAGTGTTCCCAAACCATAGGGTATCACGCTTAATGGCTTGATGATGCTTAGAGAGTATTTATGGGATCGGTAGAATCACCGAAGAAAAGAAGGGAGAAAACCAGAAGGGTTTCGGTAAGTCCGGAGGATGTCCGGAGTGGAGGTGGAAGGTGTCCCATGGCCACGGAGATTAGATAATGTGTGAATTAATGTTAAATATTTATTTAATCATTTATTCATAATTATTTAATAAATAGAAAATTCAATTTAATGGTCAAAGGCTTAATGGGCCAATTCCCGGAGGGGAGAGGGCCCATTAGGGAAAGGCAAGAGGGGAGAAGGGGCCATGGGGTGGTCGGCAGCCCTATTGGGCCAGCCCCCCCACGTGGGGCCCATGAGGGGGTGGCCGGCAGCGCCTCCCCTCTCCCCATCCTCTCCTTTAGTCCCACCCCGGGACTTGAGGGGAGGTAGTACCTCCCCTCCCCCTATATATAGTGGGGTATATTGGCCTAGAAAATACACCCAATAATCAATAAAGGTCTCCCCACTTTTGGGAGGACCTCCAATTGATATTTTCTCTCTCCCTCCCTCTCTCGTGACCGTTGTCCCAATTCTGGATTGCGCGAGCGAGAGTCATCTTCACCGCAGAGCACCGTCGCGCTGTGGGATTCAGATCCGAGAGCTCTACTTCCGCAACTACTGCTGGATCGGGGAAGCGGGAGTCATCGTCAGGCACCGGACGTGTGTAACTCCCATGAGGTGTCACACTTGAGGCACTCAAGTCATTGGATCCAGAAGGAGCGCAAGGACTTCATCACGACCTTGAGGTCGGCTTCGGCTTGTCTACATCAACCATGCTCTCCTGAGAGTTGACAACGCTTTTCGGTCTTCGAGGGTAAGTTCGCGAAAAGCCCGTCCCGTTACTATATTACTAATAGATAGGTCCTGGAAGCTTCAGGGGTTCAGGGGCGTAGAGTAAAATTTATTGTTTTTATGCGCGGAACCCCTACACATACATACTAGGTTGTTCTACCACTCACTAAAGTGTGAGAAAAGGATCAGGTCTTATGCACTCCTCCAATTCTGCCCGTCTCGCCTCGTCACGACCTACTTCCAGAACCTTGCGCCACTGCCTTCATCTTCCCCATCTTGGCTTGCGGTGTACACCGCATATCAGGACAGAGGGCTCCAAAACCACATGTCTCATGAACCTATACGGATGAGGGGCAGTCATTTTTTTGGGGAGCTCTCTAGGGAGACTACTGGCAACCATGATGTCGTCCGATGATGAATTCCCCAACATTGACTTCTTCTCGGATGTCAGCAACCTCTTTAGCAACCTCAACATGGGCGACAACACGAACGATGGTGCTACCGCTGCGTCTACTGCTGCTGCCAGTGTTGCTGCTCAGGCTCCACTATATGTGAACCTAAACTTTCTCTTTTAGATTTTGCTAGAGTTTCTTGTACTAGCATTTGGAGTAGAGGTGTGATACATTGCAAATGTATCTATAATTTTTGATGCTCCATGCTTGGTTTATCCACTTTCTTGTGTTTTGTCCACACTTTGGAGTACCTTTCATATGATTTCTTGGACTAACCTATTAACAAGAGCCACAGTGCCAGCTGCCTGTTTTCTACTGTTTTTGGTTCCAGGAAAGTCAGAAAAAGAATATTCTCGGAATTGGACGGGACAAAAGCCAAAGTGCCTATTTTTCCAGAAGACTCCAGGAGCTAGAATACGAGACGGAGGAGGGCCAGGGGCTGGCCACACCCTCCCAGGCGCGGGCTGGGCTTGGCCATGCCAGGGCATGGTGTGGTGGCCCTAGGCACCTCCTCGGCCTCTCTCTTCGCCTATAAGGAGCCTTCTGACCTAAAAACTTCGGGGGGTTCGACGTTTTTCCAGAAGGAGTTCCGCTCCGCCGCCACCACCAGATTCCATGAAACAGCACCAGAAACTCCGTTCTGGCACCCTGTCGGGACGAGGAATTGGAGGAGATCATCGCCATCATCCTCACCATCGCTTCTCCATCGACCATCCATGTTTCCCCATCAATGAGTGAGTAATCCCCCGCTGTAGGCTATGGGGATGGTAGGGATTGGATGAGATCATTCATGTAATGGCATCGGATTATTAGGGCATGGTGCCTAGTATCTTTTATTAGTGCTTTATGACTTTGTTGCGACTTGTTGTGCTTAATGCTTGTCACTAGGGCCCGAGTGCCATGATCTCAGATCTGAACATGTTATTGATTCATTATGATAGTATTGTTTTTGGTCTTATCTGCAAGTTGTATACACACGTTTTTGTCTGGAACCTATGGCCCCGAAGTGACAGAAATCGGGATAACCGGAAGGGAATGGCTTTGATGTGAGGATCACATGTGTTCACGGAGTGTTAATGCTTTGCTCCGGTGCTCTATTAAAAGGAGCACCTTAATTGCCAGTAGTTCCCTTGAGGCCCCGCTGCAAACGGGCTGGCAGGACAAAAGTTGTTGTGCAAGTTCTCATTGCGAGCACGTATGACTATATATGGAACACATGCCTAGGATTTTCTAGTACTTGGATGCTTTATCTTATTTATCTACAATTTCCCTATGTTCTGTTTGCTATGTGAATTGTCTTGTCCATGCAACGCCCGTCCATCCATCCCTATGCCTATCGCACTCGAACCCCACTGTTTACTGCTATTGTTACTACCGTCTTTACTTTACTACTGCTGCTACTTTGCTATTCTTACTACAAAACTGTTGCTACTGATAAACTGCTGTGAGCAAGATTGTTTCCAGGTGCAGCTGAATTGACAACTCAGTTGTTAAGGCTTATAAATATTCTTTGGCTCCCCTTGTGTTGAATCAATAAATTGGGTTTCACTTCCCTCGAAAATACTGCGATACACCCCCTATACTTGTGGGTCATCAAGACTATTTTCTGGCGCCGTTGCCGGGGAGCATAGCTTTATTTATCAAGTCCACTTGGATTCACTATTGTTCAAGCTAAGTTTATTTTCTCCTTGTTTGCTTGTTTCATTATCAAAAATACAAAAAAAATTAGTTCCTACTCTAGTTGTTATTTTCGTTGGTCTGTTATTGTCTTGCCTTATCATGCTTGTTGTAAAAGGTTGGTTTCTTTGAAACTGAAGCTTATTGGCAAGGTGGGTTCACGGAAGATCAAAAAAATTATTATAAGGAACACCGCTTGTCACAAAAAGGGAAACACTTATGGGTACAAATTGATAGATTGTATACCATTGCTAGAAACGTGTGCTCTACTTATAATGTTACTTATTGCTGTGATAAATCTCATTGCAGAAAGAGGTATAAACACCTCCCTTTTCAATGTGAGTATAATGATAATGATACCATATCCTCTTATGCTAAATGAATTTATGACTTTTATGATGCGGAACAAATTGAAGAATTTATTGCTTGTAAGGGTGCTTTTGAACTTGCTAGTTTCCTTGAAAATATTGATGATTCACCTTACAAATATGAGGTTTATGGTATACTTAAATTTTGCTTTGATAATTAAAAGGATGAAAATGGCTCTATTCTTGAATATTTTAATAGATGCTTTCCACAAATGGAAGAGACTAATGCCTTGCATGATCCTATGGAAGAAGAAATTGATGAACCTGAAATCTCATTAGATGAAAAAGAGGAGGAGAGTGATGAACAAAAGGAGGAAGAATGGATTAGCTACCCATGCCTACCTTCTAATGAGAGTATCTCTTTATCCCTTACATTATTTGATTGTCCTCCATGCTTACTAAAGGAGGATGAATGCCATGTTCCTGAGGATTCTTTTGAAAATGTTTATAATAAAGCTCTAGTGCTTGTAGATCATGAAAAGCATGCTTTATGTGATAGTTATATTGTTGAGTTTATTCATGAGGCTACTGAAAATTATTATGAGAGAGTAAAATATGGTTGTAGGAGTTTTTATGGTATTGAAACACCTCTCTATGTGCTGAAAGTTTTAAAATTACTCTTGTTTTATCTTCCTATGCCTGTCACTTTGTTATTTGCTTACACGATTCCTATGCATAGGAAGTGGGCTAGACTTAAACGTGTTTTGAATTTGCTTCTTGATGCTCTCTTTTACTTCACTCATATTTCTTATGAGAGCATCCTCTCAAACTTTTATGCCTGAAGATGATAATATGTCTATTATTCTTGGGAGACCTTTTCTAAATACCGCAAGAGCTGTTATTAATTGTAATCAAGGAAAGGTGACCTTCAATGTTAATGACAAGGAACATACTGTCTATTTCCCCAAGAAGATTGAAAGGACTTATAGTTTGAATTCAATTGAACATGTTGAAGGCATTCAAGTTGGAGAAATATATTGTCCCATACCAAGAGAAAAATTTGAAACTATTATGATTGGGACCATTCCTATCAAGGTTGAGGTAACATAATCATTAGGGGAATACAAAGTTATGTGTCATATGAAATTTTTTTGGTGACAAGACCTGATCAACCTTGTTACAAAAGGATTTCATTGAACAAAACATTGTTTTCACCATGATTATCTCCGCTTACTTTTATTCTATCCATTTTAATTTTCGCTTAGGCCTAACTTAAAGGCGTTAAAGAAAAGTACTGATTGGGAGATAACCCAAAAGTTTTAGATGAGTCTTGGAATTTATTACTTTATTAATAACCGCTCCTTATCCTTTTTATTTGCTTTTTGTGCCAAGAGTAACCTCTAACGAGAGAGAAGTAATGATTGGGAAAGTTGCTGTCCCGAAACAGATTTCTGTGCTTCACCGTAAAAATTCGTGTAAAATATCTGTACGTCCTTTTGAGGCGTGAATTTTTGTGCTTCTGCCCTAGGTTGTTATCTAACTTTCGTTAGTTCAATACTTTTTGATTTGAGCAACAGAAGGTCTTCGAAAAAATTCGTATTTACCTGCTGGTCTGTTTTGATAGATTTCTGCCATTTTCTGCATTTGCTTCTTGTTGGTTCCTTTTTGAGTTCTTTTGGGGAATTGAGCTTTTTGAGGGAAGTGCTACAGTATCTAGTGTTTTAATTTAAGTTTATTTGGTTTTAGAACTGAACCTTAAGACCTATTATCTTGAGTGCACTAATGTTGCTAATAAAGATTGTGTGAAGTTTTGTATGAAGAAAAATTTCAGGTGTATGGAAAGAATGAGTAATGAGATGAAGGATGGACTAAAGCTCAAGCTTGGGAATGCCACACGTGTCACCTCAAGAAATATCCAAGAAGTACAAGCATAAAAGCTTGGGGATGCCCAAGGCATCCCCTTCTTCATCAATAAAAATCCAAGGTTTCTTCCAAACACTTCATTTTTATTGTTTCATGCACAATTGTGTTGTTCTTGGAGCGTCTTCTTTTCCGTTTTTTGTTTTGGTTTTCATTTGCTTGGTTTGCTTAGTTTGCCGAATAAATTGGTTGGACCTCCTCTTTCATATATTGGTGTTCAAATAGTGTGGTTTGGTTTGGAAAAGAGTAGGAAAGCTAATGCTTAAGTGGTAAAGAGAGCTTGTTTTTGACTGTGCCTATGCTTTGTCATGCCATGCTTGATATTGTTTTGGCTTTATGCTTAGTATTCTTTACTGTACCATGACTTGTTATAAAAAATTGAGATTGCTTAATGTGCCTTGGATGAATCATGCGTTGTTTTAGCATATTAAAGCATAGTATTGTGGTATTCTCCTTTGATGCTTTATTTTGGTTGACTTGGCGCATGCTCACACCATGTTATGACTATCTCAAGTCACCATAAGCCTTTATGATCCTTTAGTTTTCAACTTGTAGTATCACTTTATGTTTTGATTAATGATGTTTTGTCGCTCTACATGATTATGGCCATTATTGCTCTCTCGTTTGTCGCTCCCTTACTATTGCTAGCCTTCACTTCCACTGAGTATTTTACTCATGTTTCCAACTCCCTTAAACCAAATATTGCCAAAGTGTCCACCATACCTACCTATTAGCATCATTTGCGACTTCCGTGCATATTTAATATGCCTTGTTTTCTTCTGAATAAAATGTTTGCTTGTTATGAGAAAGTTAGTTAGTAAAGCTCTCATGAACTTGATGGCACACTTTATTTTCTTGCATTTAATAAACCTGAACCATTGTGAACTCTCCATGAAAGTTATATGCTTGCAAATTATAGGCTGGGGATTAGCAGAACCGTGTTGTCACGGGGAACGCTTTCAATACTTGTAAATATATACCCAGTTGATACCTTGCTCTTTTGTTTGCGGATGTCGTTGGTGTGAAATAAAAGGGGATCTTGTAAGTCCATGGAGTTATGTATGTGTGTTAGAGAAACGCCTGGGCCGCTGGTCTAATCCATGCTGACATGGTGGAAACCTGCAGCGTAACCATAATGATATCTATGAAGCATTCTTCTTATAAAAAAAGAGAGAGATAGCTATTGAGAAAAAAAAGAGAGTTTTATGAAAAGAGGAAAGAGAGAAAAAAACCATTTTCCCATGGTAAATAAGAAGATTCCTGAGATACTCATTGTCTGCTTGCCTTGTCATTTTGATATGGGGATTCTTCCGTATCATCGGGCAAGGGGTACCCCGTTGGTGGTTCTCTATGATACGCACATACTTACGATGACAAGAACTTACCGGTAACTAAAGTTTAGTAGCATGAGGAGCGGCCCTCGTACTCAAGGGACATGGGATTTTCAGTTTATAGTCTGTCAAGCATATAACTCAGATTGGACCTCACTTTCACCTTAACCACATTAAAGATGCTTATGATAGGGGCAATGAGAGCTCAAAGCTAATGAGTACCATACTTTCAGCATTTGGAAGCCTTTCAAACTTTTCAAAACCTTTTTCATTTCCTTGTTGAGTCTCCACACATTCTATGAGCACTTTCTTGAGAGCATAGTGGCCATTCTTAGTTCTATGTGCATTGTCCCAAGACTTTTTGATTGATGCATACCTTGATATTGCCTGTTTTAAAATATTTGTATCTAGTCACTCTTGTAAACTTTGAAGGTGTCCTATGCATTTATGTTTGCTACTCTATGAGGGACAAGCTGAATGCCACTATGCTATGTTTTCTTTATGTGAAACAAACAAACGTCTTGCAAAGCATTGTTATTCATGAATCTTTTGTTTGTGCCTTTTCATGTTGCATGATAGTTTCTTTGTCTTATTGCTAGAACTTTGTCTTTCATGTTATGATTGAAGTACTATGATCCCAGATTTGAATGTTTTACAAATACTTTGATCAAGTTCATGACGGTGCATGTCACCTCAAAAATTATTCTTTCTTTTTATCACTTACCTACTCGAGGACGAGCAGGAGTTAAGCTTGGGGATGTTGATTCATTGCAAATGTATCTATAATTTTTGATGCTCCATGCTTAGTTTTATCCACTTTCTTGTGTTTTGTCCACACTTTGGAGTACTTTTCATATGATTTCTTGGACTAACCTATTAACAAGAGCCACGGTGCCAGCTGCCTGTTTTCTGCTATTTTTGGTTCCAAGAAAGTCAGAAAATGAATATTCTCGGAATTGGACAGGACAAAAGCTAAAGTGCCTATTTTTCTAGAAGACTCTAGGAGCCAGAATACGAGACGGAGGAGGGCCAGGGGCTGGCTACACCCCCCAGGCACGGGCTAGGCCTGGCCGCGCCAAGGCATGGTGTGGTGGCCCCAAGCACCCCCTCGGTCTCCCTCTTCGCCTATAAGAAGCCTTCTGACCTAAAAACTTCGGGGGGTTCGACGTTTTTCCAGAAGGAGTTCCGCTCCGCCGCCACCACCAGATTCCACGAAACAGCACCAGAAACTCCGTTCTAGCACCCTGCTGGGATGGGGAATTGGAGGAGATCATCGCCATCATCATCACCATCACTTCTCCATCGACCATCCATGTTTCCCCCATCTATGAGTGAGTTTCCCCCGCTGAAGGCTATGGGGATGGTAGGGATTGGATGAGATCGTTCAGGTAATGGCATCAAATTGTTAGGGCATGGTGCCTAGTATCTTTTATTAGTGCTTTACGACTTTGTTGCGACTTCTTATGCTTAATGCTTGTCACTAGGGCCCGAGTGCCATGATCTCAGATCTGAACATGTTATTGATTCATTATGATAGTATTGTTTTTGGTCTTATCTGCAAGTTGTATACACACGTTGTTGTCCGGAACCTATGGCCCCAAAGTGATAGAAATCGGGATAACCGGAAGGGAATGGATTTGGTGTGAGGATCACATGTGTTCACAGAGTGTTAATGCTTTGCTCCGGTGCTCTATTAAAAGGAGAACCTTAATTGCCAGTACTTCCCTTGAGGCCCCGCTGCAAACGGGCTGGCAGGACAAAAGATGTTGTGCAAGTTCTCATTGCGAGCACGTATGACTATATATGGAACACATGCCTAGGATTGTCTAGTACTTGGATGCTTTATCTTATTTATCTGCAATTGCCCTATGTTCTGTTTGCTATGTGAATTGTCTTGTCCATGCAACGCCCGTCCATCCATCCCTATGCCTACCGCACTCGAATCCCACTGTTTACTGCTATTGTTACTACTGTCTTTACTTTACTGCTGCTACTACTTTGCTATTCCTACTACAAAACTGTTGCTACTGATAAACTGCTGTGAGCAAGATTGTTTCCAGGTGCAGCTGAATTGACAACTCAGATTTTAAGGCTTATAAATATTCTTTGGCTCCCCTTATGTCTAATCAATAAATTGGGTTTCACTTCCCTCGAAAATACTGTGATACACCCCCTATATTTGTGGGTCATCAAGGTGACCCATTTATCTTGTTTAGATGCAATCTATTTGCCTGCTCTATTAGTTTGGATGATTTGTTGAATTGATATTTGGTACAGAATAAAAATCCTACAAGTTCAAGAATAAGAACAAATCTGAAGACAAAGGAAAGTTTGATTGCAAGAATAAGACCATGCACTCAACCAAATTAAAAAAGAGGAATGATAATAAGAAAGGCTCTTGCCAGGTTTATGGTGATCCTGATCATTGGGCTCCTAGTTTCCCTAATCAGTTTGACAAGCGTTAGCATGGGAACATTGGGTGCTAATGATGTGTCATGTCCTAAACCGTGTTCCCGTAAATGATAAAATCATGACTCCATGTGAGAAATGGGAGAAGAAATGGCTAAAACTCTCTTACGAACTTGGAGTTGTTTGGCAAAAGTCAATATTCCAATACCCAAGAAGCGCAATCTTAGACCAAAACCGTGGATTGTGTTTTTCTCGGATATGCATTTCATAGCATTGTCTATAGACATGCATGTTGATACAATTATGGAGTTGAACAATGCGACTTTCCCTGAGGACATATTTCCCATGAAAGGTATGTCTAGCTCATCAAATTGGGAGATGACTAGTTCATTCTAGTCAGGATTTTGCTATAATTTGTGAACCCACTATGTAGAACACCATGATGATCCCATGGGGGATGACAATGAAGCTCCCCAAAGGAGCAAGAGATAGATGACTACAAAGTCCTTTGGTGATGATTTCATTATGTGCCTCATGGATGATACTCCTACTTCTATTTTCAGAAGTCTATGCATCTCAAGATACTGACTACTAGAAGGAAGTTGTCCATAGCGAGATGGATTCCATTTTAGCTAATGGAACTTGGGAGGTCAGTAATCGTCCTTATGGGTGCAAACCTATAGGATGTAAGTGGGTGTTCAAGAAAAATCTTAGACCTGATGGTACTATTAAAAAGTATAAGGAACGTCTTGTGGGCAAGGGTTATACCCAGAAAAAGGTGAAGATTTCATCGATACCTACTCACCTGTATCCAGACTGACCACTATTCGAGTACTAATATCCTTGGCTACCTCACAAGGTCTTCTTGTTCATAAAATGGGCATTAAGACAACTTTTCTAAATGGAGAGCTAGATGAAGAAATTTATATGGAGCAGCCTGATGAGTTTGTAGTAGATGTGCAAGAAAGAAAAGTGTGTAAGTTAGTGAAGTCTTTGAATGGTCTTAAGCAAGCTCCTAAGCAGTGGCACGAGAAGTTTGAAAGAACTTTAACCGCATGAGGCTTTGTTGTAAATGAAGTTGATAAGTGTGTGTATTATCGCCATGGTGGGGCGAGGGAGTTATTCTTTGTCTCTATGTCAATGACATATTGATATATGGGATCAACCTCGCTATTATTGAGGAAGTCAAACAGTTCATGTCTCATTGCTTTGAGATGAAGGATTTGGGAGTAGCTGATGTAATCTTAAACATCAAACTATTGAAAAACGAAAATGGTGGGATTACACTGCTTCAATCCTACTATGTGGAAAAGATATTGAGTCATTTTGGGTACTAGTCACTACAAGAAAAGTTTCCTTCCGCAACGACTTGGCCCGACGGTCGTCGTAGAAGGCGCGTCTTCCGTGGCAAAATTCTTGGCGCGGCCATGGCTGATGGAAAGCTTTTATTTCCGGTTTCGTGGCCCTCTACTATGATGGATCTGCTAAAAACATGGAGGAAGCTCGGCTAGCGCGTGACAAAAGCAAGATTTTCGTTTCCTCGCGTGATGTTGACTCGCCGAAGTCTTTTGAGGCATGTGGGTCCCGGACGTCAGTGTCTCTAGCGGACCATACTTTTCGGTCGCGCCTCCCTAATTTAAACTCGATAACGTTGCTCGAGGCGTCTGCTGTTTAGTCAGGCTGCTAGGTCCCACATGTCAGCCTCTCATTAGAAGGGTCGTGTGCATGATGGAATTTGTTCCTTCGCTCGCGCTACCCTGTTCCGAAGTTGATAGCGCTGCTTGATGCATCTACCGTTTAATCAACCTCCTGGGACCCACATGTCCTCCTCTCATTAGAAGAAATGTGTGTATGATGGAATTTTTTCCATTGGCTATTGCCTCCCTGATTTCAACTCGATAACATTGCTCGATCTATCTATCGTCTAGTCACGCTGGTGGGTCCTCCATGTCAGCCTCACATTATAAGAATCATGTGTATCATGGAATTTTTTTCTTCGCTCGTGCTACCCTGTTTCAAACTTGATAGCGCTGCTCGATGTATCTACCGTTTAATCAAACTCCTGGACCCCACATGTCATCCTCTCATTAGAAGAAACGTGTGTATGATAGATTTTTTTTCCTCGGTCGCGCCTCTGTGTTCCGAACTTGATAGCATTGCTCACTGCATCATCCGTGCTGGTGGGTTCCTTATGTCAGTCTCACATTAAAAGAATCGTGGGTATGACAGACTTTTTTCTACTCTAGCGCCACCCTGTTCCTAACTAGATAGTGTTGCTTGATGAATCTGCCGTTTGGTCACGCAGCTGGGTCTCACATGACAACCTCTCATTAGAAGGATCAGTTGTATGGTTGACTTTTTTCTCTGCTCGCGCTCCATGTTTCGAACTTGATAATGTTGCTCGCTGCATCAACATTTTTTCAGGCTGCTGGGTCCCCTCATGTCAGCCTCTCATTAGAACAAACGTGTGCATGATGTACTTTTTTCTCGCTCGCGCCTCCACGTTTCGAACATGGCAACGTTGCTCAATACAACACCTGTATAAGGCCACGCTGGTGGGACCCACATGTCAGTCTATATTTAAATGAAATGTGTGTATGATAGACCTTTTTTCCGGCCATGTCTGCTATTTGGACTTCCAATAGATTTAAATTGTGTGTGTTTCCACTACACCAAAGATATTTATAGAAAATATGTTATTAAACATTCCTTAGTACCTTCATGTTATGTTTTAATGTTTTTAAAAAGATGTCGTGTGTCTGTGTTTATATTTTTAAAAATAAAAGGGCAGCCTCCTGGCATTTCAATTTATAAAATGCCACATATATAATGGGCTAGTTTCTTAAAAAGATGGCGGAGTTTTTTAAGAGGTGGAGGCGGTGTTTTTTTAAGAGGTGGGGGAAATTCTCAAAAGGCTGAATTAAAAATATTTTGGGCTATTCTACATGGTCCATCTACATGAGCTATACTCCATGGGCTCCTTTCTTAAATTTCACTGGGCTATGCTAAATAGTCCCTTGACCCTGAAAAGGCCGAATTAAAATGTTCTTGCCTATGCTCCATGGGATCCTTTCTCAAATTTCACTGGCGTGTGCTTAGCAGTTCCCTGACCCCGTGCTAAAAAAAGTAGTTCCCTGACCTCCAAAAGGCGTGTGTGTATGTTGGACTTTTTTTTGGGTCGAACTTGATAACGTTGCTGGGTTCTCCATGTTAGCCTCTCACCATGCTGGACTTTTTTCTCGCTCGCGCCTCCCTATTTCGAACTTGGCAATGTTGCTCAAATGCATTATCTCTATAAGGTCGTGCTGCTGGGTCCCATGTGTCAGCCTCTCTATAAATGAAACGTGCGCATGATGGACCTTTTTCAGCCCCGTCCACTGTTTTGACAGCGGTCTGTTGCTAGGTCTAAATATACATGGTACAGAGTAAAGGACCAAATATACACACATACTATATAGATGTCGATCAAATTATATTATTTTGAGAATTATCTATTATAATTTTATATAGTGATGATATGTCATATGTATATTATCTGGTTCTCATGTGCAGGGTACATAGAACTTACTAGTAATGTAGTAGTTTCAACAAAACAACATAGGTAGGCAGAGATTTTTCTAGGGGGTTGGGGAAGGGGATGACCATAAAGGCCGAATTAAAAAGATTCTAGGATAACTGGGGGCGGATGCCCTGTTCTTCATGGGCTCACTCTGACGAGGTTTCAACTCGTCAGTGCCCATTGTTATGGACTTGGGTTTTGGAGAAGGAGGGAGCGCTGGAGACATCAATCGGCTAGCACACAAGCACACATGGATACAAGGTTTACCCAGGTTCAGGCCTCGTAGAGGTTCCTACTCGTGCTTGTCTGCTCTTGGAATTATCGAAGGAATCGAAGATTACAGGTGTGCGCAGATGCAATCTAGCGAGAGTTGTGGAAATTAGGGTTGTGATTGTCCTCCTCGTCGCCCTTCCTAGCCTTTATATAGATAGGCTAGGTCTCAGGTAGCAGGTCGAGTCGGTTATAGATTAGGGTTCGCCTTTTGAACTTTCTATCTTAAGCTTCTTCTTGCCTCGCAAGCAATCGGAGAGTCTGTGGGCCACTCGAATTCTTCAGCGGGCCTTGGCAACGCCGTGGGCTTCTACCGTATCTAGGCCGTATATACCAAACTCGAGTACATGTAGGGTATACCCATGTCAGTAACCCCCTAAGTGTCCAGTGGAATCGTAGATTTGACTGGAGACTTTATGAAGTCTTTCGAGTGCATGTCTGAGCATGTTTTCGAGTGTTCAGTTTGTGTCATAGGGATTGTTGATATATGTGCCCGATTTATCCGATGTATCGGTATCAGTTAACTGCCTTAGGACAAAACAACACAATCTACTCAAACTCGAGCCCCTGGACTCGAATTCAAAAAAGTGCTAGCGTAATTCGACTCAGGCCGCGGAGGTAGTACATGAGTCAAATTCCAGTGTATAAGTGTGAGCACTGAACGCGTCCGTCAAGGCATGTTCATCGTACCTGCAGGCACGGATATATTTCTGGTAGTGTGCAGCAGATGCATTGCGAGGCCTTATCTTCCCACTGCAAGCGCGGCATCCGAAATTTTAGTCATTGCGGAGATGATTCGAGTGGCCCAGGAGATGTAATATCTTTGTAGGGAAAATATGAGGCGGAGTCGCCATAGCATTCGAGTGTGGATGTTATCGACACACAGTACGATGTACAAATAATCATAGGGTGTGCGGCCAGCGCTCTCTATGGGAGTAGCCCCCGAGTGCCTATTCAAGTCATAGACTCGAGAGGGGACTAATTTTTTTTGTGACTGCTATCGTCTTTAGTTGCTTGTTTTAGTCGAATGTGCTTCTAGCACTCCCTATGGGAGTAACTCGTAGTTCACAATCGAATCGTTGATTCGACTGATGGGTTTGTCTTGAATGCTGATACACCTGCATAAAAATTCTTTCGGGTGCACGGCCAGTGCTCCTGTTAAGAGTAGCCCGCGAGTGCTTGGTTGATTCGAAGGCTCGAGCAAGAACTAAAGTAGTCAAAATCTTCTTCTACTGGAATCGATGATGTCAGTGCTGACGATGTGATGAACCCAGTTGCCCGTGTGAGCGGCTTTGACGGGACGTGACGAGTGGTGGGTCCCACTTTCTGACTTTGATTTAACTGGGCGTGCGTAATCTTCTATTTTAACTGCATCTCCTTGATTTCCGTGCGTAGTGGGATAGTGGGGGACGGTTCGTGGTTCACCCTCACCACGTGTCGATGGCGATGTGTGCCACGTGTTTAGTAGGGTTTTTGCTGGCCGTTGGATGACACCTGCGAGGAGGTTAAGTAGCAGCGCAACTGCTGTAATTTTCCCCATCTCTTTTCTTGCTCGTGCCTCCTTCGCCATTGTTGTTCTCTCTGCTTTCTTGCGCACTTCCTCTTCATGGCACTGGACCAGCTCTGTGTTTTCCCTAGTTACTTTATTTGCTCGCATCACCATCGAAATATGGGCAAGAAGAAGGGAGGCGTCGCCGCTAGATCTGCGGCCATCATTGCCGCCGCCAAGAAGAAGGGCGGCACCACTGTTGTGGGCACCAGCGCTACCGCCACTAGGAAGAAGAAGGGCGGTACCCGCGTCACCAACGGCTCCTAGAGTGCGTCCATCATCAAGTCCTCTGAGCTGCACCTTTATCGTCAAGATGGAGCTCTTCCGCCCGTGGAAGATGACTCGCGAGTGCCTGGCGATGAGGTAATCCCTCGTCCTCCTCCAGGTTTCCAGGTGATGTTCCTTGTGTTCATCATTCGAGGTCTCTCTGTTCCCCTGCATCCTTTCTTCAGGGGTCTTCTTTGTTCTATGGGCTCCAGCTGTCCCCAAATTCCATTCTCCACATCGCCTACTTCATCACTTTGTACGAGTGCTGGCTCGGATCGAGCCGCACTTTGGTCTCTTCAAGAAGCTTTTTAAACTGAAGCGTCAGTCGGGGTCGGGTTCGGTAGTCTATGATGTAGGAGGCTGCAGGATCCACGTCGACTCCTCCGTCACCTACTTTGATATCAAGCTCACGACGTATGTCCAAGGGTGGAGGGACAAGTGGTTCTATGTCCACGACCAGAAGGCCGACCGAGAGCACTTCGGACTCGTGCCCCTCGATCCCGCGGCGACTTGAAAGAGGAGGCGCTCCTGGAAGAACATCGTGATGCCTGGCGAGTCCGAGGAAACAGATGTGCTCTATCAGCGCGTCTGCAACCTTGAAGACCGCATAGGCAAAGAAGAGGGTGGAGCCTCTCTCATTTGCACGTGGTTGCGCCACCGCATCCAGCCTCTGCAAGCTAGAGTCCATCCTATGTTCCGCTGGACCGGTGCTGGCGATGTCACTCGCATATCTGCCGAGGGCATTTCTGCGGGTGAGGTAGATAAGAGGTTGCGACTGGTGACCAAGTATACCGCCAAGGAGCATATCCCTGGCGAATTAGTCGTGCCTCCTTTCGATACCAACAACCCTCCACCAGAGGTAGAGTATTTTTCCGAAGTAGTATTGTATTTGTGCGATTGGTTGCCAAGTGCTTGAATCTGTGCTGTTGTGTCTTCTGAATGCAGGATTGGAAGGTGTCCTCCAATTTACCTCCTCGACCCGAATGGATTATCCCTCGTGCAGAGGAAGAGGACGAGTCGGAATCGACCGCCCCGATTGAAGAAGAGGAGGGAGCCCCTGATTCTAGCGGCCACGACACTCGCAAGCGGTCCCACAACAAGGATTCTAACACTTCTTCGCCGAGGACGCCGGAAGGTCCCTCTTCTGCTGCAGAGGAGCCAATCCCCACCATGCTTGTGCGCGCCATGGATCCTCCTGCTTGGAAGAAGCTGCGACTGCCGAAGGATTCGTCAAATGACTCCTTTGACCTCGACAAATTTAACTGGTAAGCTTTTAATGCTCGCGAGTTCGTTTTGCTCTCTTTGAGGTTGCTTTTTCTGAAGTTGCGCTGGGCATCTTTTGTAGTTAAGCGGCGTCGTCATCTTCTAACGACGTCCAATTTGTGAAAGAGTCCAGAGTCACAGACTCTAAGGCCAAGGAGGTGGCCGAACGGCCTCCTTCTCCTCTAGTGGTGGCCCACTCCGGCGCCAATTCTTTGAGTTCCCCGTATGCTAGGGAGCACCAGATGGTTGCCTAGAAGACTGCGTGATAGTCATCTTTGGAGTTCCTAGAGGAACATGTAAGTGTCCTTTTTATTGTTTGGCAGTCGAATTTGTACTTTGGGTTGCCGCTGAGTCTTTGTTTCCCTTTGGTGTAGCTCATTGTGAAGGAAGCTGCACAGCTCGCGGAGCAAGTTATTGCTATGGGTCGATAGCATGCCCTGCTGGACTATCGCCACCGCGCAGTCGAAGGTTAGCTTTGGATTTTGTCTTTGTCTTCGTGGAAATTTGTTGGCTCAATTGTTGTTATGCCCTGTCCTTTGCAGGTGAGCACAATGAGCTTCTTCGTCGTGTTTCGTCCCTGGAGAAGGGGCTTGCCGTGGCGGTGAAGAATCGCGACGAAGAAGTCGCAGCGCTGGAGGAGTCGTGGAAGCGCGAAGAGGATTTGCGCTCTTCCACTGCCGAAAGGGAGAAGTTGTTCGAAGAAAAACTTTTCTCGATTGCCAAGGCCCTCTCTGGTATTTTTCAGTTTGATTTGTGTTGCTCCTTGTTTGATGTCATGTTGCTGTGCTAACACCTTGTGTATGCAGATGCCGCCGGCCTGAACTTTGACGCCCAGTCCCAGCGTCGCGCAGATGCGTTGGCTGGTGCCATTGCTGCAGTCGAGGACTGTAGTGTTTCCCTCCATGAGACGCTGGGGAAGGCCAAGGATGTGCTCAGCCGCCTCCGTGAGGACCTGACTCCCAAGGATGGGTTAATCGACAATCTTGACGACTTGGTGGAATCCTTTGCTGGAGGTATTCCCACGGAATTCAGGAACTCCCAATGGTCTGTCAGCGCCACCATGGCACTCGCGATGGTGCAAGCCCATGGCGTGGAGTTGGATCCCGCCGCGATTTCCGAGGCGATGCATGTCGACGCTGGAGGCCAGCAGGTAGTGTTTGCTCCCTTCACTGGTAGCTATGCTAAATATGGGCCTCAACTTATCGAGACAGTCGCCAAATACTCTGAGGAGCAGCGGCGAGTGAAGGCGGCCAAGACCGCGACATCTGGGGCTACCACCGGCAAGTCCGTGGCGTCGGAGACTGCCACGGATGCGATGAAGCCCCCAAAGTTGAAGTCGAAGTTGAAGAAGAAAAATGCTCCCTAGTCTTTATGTGTAATAGCTGTAGCTTAGCCTTTTGTCTGAACCGTGCTTTTATGGGGGGGGGTGTTCCCTTGACATTTTATCGAATTTGACTATAATTCTCTGTTTATCGATGTTGGATGAGTCTCATTTGCCTCTTTCTTTATTGTACATAGGGTCCTTCGGGTGGTCCTTTGAGTGATCCTCAGGATTCTCCTCCCACCGATGAAACCTCGGCGCAGCCGCGTTCAAAGGTGGAGGAATTGTCGTTGCTTTCACGATTGTGCAATCGCATTAAGAAATTGGAGCGTGAGTTTCCCATCATCCACGGTAGTGCGGATGTGTGGAAGTCAAAGGCGGAGAAGTCCACCGCCTGTGAGAAGTATCTCTTGGAGGGAAATGGCGCAGTTGAATGAGCAGTTCAAATGTTAGCTTTCTGCCTTCTCATCTTTTCTTTTAGTCAGTTGCGGCGATGACTTGTCTTCACACTTTGCTTCTTGCTTGGTGTAGTTGTTAGCGTTCGTCATCCGCAGGATGAAAAGGACCGGGTGGCCATTCGAATGAACAACTTGACCTAGGAGCAACTGCAGGCGAGTGGGTACTTTTGGGTGGACCACGACTATGCAATTACGTTAGCGACCCTGCATGATCGTTCTTCTCGAGTACTTCAATGCTTGAAGAAGGCGCAGTCGTGCCTCATGCACATTTACCAGACGATGTTTCCTCCGTATGTTGTCCCTTCAAGCCTGTTGGCCCTTTTCATGAAGTTTCAAGATATAAGCGTGGTACGCGAGTGTGTGCGGCAGCGGTTGGTTGCTGGTGCCAAGGCTGCCTTGTTGATGGTGCGACTGCATCTGCCAGATGTGGACATGGCATCCGTTGCTGCAGGACCACCGCCGCCACCAGAAGGGATGACCTGTAACATGGTGCCAAACTACCAGGCGGTTGATCAACCAGCAGAGGACATCGTCGACTTCTTTGAAGAGTAGACGAATGTTCATCTTCTGCAAAAGTAGCGTAGTTTGTATCCTGCACATAAATGTATGAGTGTTGTAAAGTTCGTATGATTGTGTTGGGTGTATATAGTACCCATTGATATGTGAAGAGCTTGCTAGCTTGTGTATTTTTTCGAGTGTATTGTACTCTTGCAGTTCCTTTTCGTTAGCCTGACTTGTATTTATCTCAGCACCTTGCCAACCTGTCAGGTGCATTGCAACTGGGTTGGTGTTTATCAAGGGTTCGATTGGTGTTGTGTCAACTACTCATGATACTGTGATTTGTTCATAGAACAAAAGTGTAAAGGGTGGTGCAGCCCTCGAGTGATAAAATTGCAAGAAAATAAGGGAAAACACAGAGTTTTGGGGCACTTAGCTTTATTTATTCATAGAATAGTACGAGGTACAATGTGTGGCTAAGTAGTGTGGCTGAATAGCCTTATTTGTAATGTAAAGACGACTAGGGGTAGAAATGACGTAGCTGCGTGATGTTCCAGGGGTTGGTGTATGCGACTCTGCTCTCGAAATCTTTAAGGTGATAGGAGCCACCTGTGATTACTTCTGTAATCAGGTAAGGTCCTTCCCAAGGGGACTCGAGCTTGAGATGCCCTTGTTGCTTCAGTCGCAGGACCAGGTCTCCTTTGACGAAGGATCTGGGGCGTAGCCTTCTGCTGTGATAGTTGCGGAGGCTCTATTGATAAATCGTTGATCTCTCCGTTATGATTTCCTGTGCCTCGTCAAAGAGGTCGACGGAATCTTCGAGTGCAAGAGTTGACTCCTGGTTGCTGTAAGTGACCACTCGTGGAGCCTTGTAGTGCACTTCGGCAGGTAGCATCGCCTCAGCACCGTGCACCATGAAGAACAGAGTATAGCCCATGGTGCTATTTGGAGTTGTGCGCAGGCTCTAAAGTATGGATTGCAGCTCATCTGGCCAGCATCCGGCGGCTTGCTCGAGTGGCCAAAGGAGTTGTTTCTTGATACCATCACAGACGAGGCCGTTGGCCTTTTCGACTTGACCGTTGGTCTGCGGGTGAGCCACCAAAGCGTAGCTTATGTTGATTCCCAGGCTTTCGCAGAACTCCTGGACTCCTTGGAGGTGAAGTTTGTCCCATTGTCCGTGATGATGCTATGTGGCACTCCAAAGTGGTAGAAAATGGACTTGAAGAACTTGACGGCGCTGGCTCCTGATTGATTCGTCACTAGCATGGCCTTGATCCACTTGGTGAATTTGTCGACCACGACTAGGAGGTAGACATATCCTCCTTGCGAGGACTTTAGGAGCTTGCCGACTATGTCGAGTCCCCATTGTGCGAACGGCCAAGACAATGGTATTAGCCTGAGTTCCGCGCCAGGTGCGTGTGGTTTGTCCGAGAATCGCTGGCAAGCGTTGCAGCGCTGGACGATGTCCTTGACGTCGCGCATGGCCGTGGGCCAGTAGAATCCAGCTCGTAGAGCTTTGGCGACAAGGGCGCAAGTGCCAACATGATGTCCGCAAGTGCCTTCATGTATGTCAAGGAGGACAGCCCTTCCGTCCCCATTGGAGACGCACCATTGAAGTACTCCTGTGATGCCGCGCTTGTACAGTTCGGCATCGATGAGGGTGAATGCCTTGGATCATCACGCGATGTGTCGCGCATCAGTCAGGTCATCTGGTAGCCTCTTGATAAGTAGATATGTGATGTAGGGTTGTGTCCAGGATGGCTCAATCATCATGACGCCCATTGTTCCTTCGAGTCCTGTATCGAGCTCCATGTCATCGAGTGCCGCTGGCTCGTTGGGTGGCGTAGCCCCCGAGTCTGTTGGCGTGCTTGCTATCTTCTTTGGAGCTTTTGGCTTGATGGAGCGCTCGCAGATGCGCTCGAGGAATACCCTAGGTGGTATGGGGGCGCAAGTAGAGCCAATATTGGCGAGTGTATCCGCCTCTTCATTGCTTTCACGGCCCACGTGCCGCAGCTCGCAGCCGTCGAAGTCTCCCTCGAGTATGTCGTAGAGGTCGTGATAGGCGATCATGTTGTCGCTCAGTGCGTCGCACTCGTGCATTGTTTGGTTCACCACCAGCTTGGAGTCACCATAGATGATGAGCTTCTTGGCGACACAGGCTTTCGCCATCCGCATCCCATGGATTAAAGCCTCGTACTCAGCTTCATTGTTGGAGGCAGTGAACTGCATTCGCAGAATGTATTTCATCTTGTCTCCTTGGGGAGATGTCAGAATGACACCTGCGCCAGCTCCATCCTTTCGCTTGGATCCGTCGAATTGCATAGGACATATCTGGCTTTTCGGGGAGCTGATTCTCCATCCAGTGCACGAGAAAGTCCGGGAGAACTTGCGACTTGATCATGTCGTGCTTCTCATATGTGATGTCTCGTGGAGACAGTTCAATTCCTCAGAGCGCGACTCGTCCGGTGGTGTCCAGATTATTGAGTATATGCCCGAGCGGGGCGTCGTTTACCATCATGATTTGGTGCTCCTGGATGTAGTGGTGCAGTCGCCTGGCTGTCATGAAGATGCCATATGCTAGCTTCTGGTAGTGCGGGTACCGCTGCTTTGTTGGCGTGAGCACCTCGCTAAGGTAATATACTGGGCGCTAGACCCCCTGGACCTTATTTTCTTCGGCTCATTCCACCACGAGCACCATGCTGACCACCTGGTTGGTGGCAGAGATGTAGAGCAGCAATGGTTCCTTTTCGCGAGGCGTCACCAGTACTGGCAAGGTGGACAATAGACGCTTGGGATCTTCGAATGCTTC
The DNA here is from genome assembly GCA_910589775.1 of Avena eriantha. Taxonomy (NCBI): domain Eukaryota; kingdom Viridiplantae; phylum Streptophyta; class Magnoliopsida; order Poales; family Poaceae; genus Avena; species Avena eriantha. Next base: position 531,875,127 of record OU342743.1, on the reverse strand, counting down.
TTGCGCTTCGTCTGTCCACTCGAACTTGTCAGCTTTGCGGAGAAGTTGGTAGAAGGGTAGTGCCTTCTCGCCCATTCGACTGAGCGCCGTGATTCGCCCAGTCAGCTGTTGGACGCCTTTTATGTTCTTCGGCTTGTCCATGGCCAGTATGGCCTTTATTTTCTTCGGGTTCGCCTCGATCCCTCTCGCAGAGATGAGATACCCGAGTAATTGCCTAGATGGCACGCCGAAGGCGCATTTGTCTGGATTGAGCTTGATCCGGTAGCGGTCGAGGTTAGCAAAGGTCTCGCGGAGATCGTCGATTAGCGTGGCTTCCTCTTTGGTTTTGATGACGATGTTGTCAATGTAGACTTGGATATTGCGACCAAGTTGGTTCTTGAGGCAAGCCTGCATGCACCGCTGATAGGTGGCTCCTGCATTTTTTAGCCCGAAGGGCATCGTGTTGTAGCAGAACACACCAAAAGGCGTTGTAATTGATGTTTTCTCCTGGTCTTCCTCCTTCATTCGAATCTGATTGTGGCCTGAGTAGGCGTCGAGGAAGCAGAGGCGCTCACATCCCGTGATGGAGTCTATGATTTGGTCGATTCGTGGCAACAGGAAGTGATCCTTTGGGAAGTGCTTATTCAAGGAGGTGAAGTCCACGCACATCCGGAGGGTATCCGTGTCTTTTTTAGGCACAAGCACTGTGTTAGCAAGCCAGGTGTTTTCCTTGATCTCGCATATGAAGTTTGCATTGAGGAGTCTGTTGATCTCCATTCCGACTGCTTTTGCTCTTGGTTCAGACAGTCGTCGTATCGTTTGCTTGACTGGCCTTGCGTCTGGATTCACATTGAGTTAGTGCTCGGCGGATTCCCCGGGAACCCCTGGCATGTCCGCTGGACACCATGCGAAGATTTCCCAGTGCTCACGGAGGAATTCGATGAGCGCGAGTTCCTATGTAGAACTCAAGTTGTTGGCGATGAGGGCCGTCTTGGTCGGGTCCGTTGGGTGGACCTGGACTTTCTTCATGTGCACCGACGAGTCGAAGGACAGGTCGGGTGAGCTTGGCCTGCTTAGGGGAGGCAGACTGTTGTCTGTCGACTCCTTCAATCTTGCGAGTTCCTCCTGCATGCCAAAGGACTAGAAGATTCTGTTGAATTCCCCATCGCAGCTGTCGAACCTCTCGAAGTTTCCATTGATTGTGATGACGCCGTTTGGACCTAGCATTTTCATCTGCAGGTAGGCATAATGCGGCACTGCCATGAACCTAGTGAACGCGACACGTCCGAGGATGCAGTGGTATTGTGAGGGCTAGTCGACGACCTCAAAGTTGATGCGCTCTCTCTGAAAGTTTTGCGGCGTGCCGAAGATGACGTCGAGGTTGGTTTTGCCCAGGGGATATATGCCCTTCCCTAGGACGATGCCGTGGAACATCATGTCTGAAACTTCTAGACAAGTCAGAGGGATCCTCATCGCACGCAAGGTACTTGCGAACATGAGGTTAATGCCGCTCCCACCATCCATGAAGACACGACTCATATCGAAGCCTCCGACCTGTGCCTCGAGTCACTTCGACCTGTGGCTCCGACAGTGGCCTAGATGAGGAACTTGGCGTGGGTGGTCGCGCTTGTCGAAGGTGATGCAGGAGTCACTTCCACTGAGGTACTCAGTGGTGGAGGGTGGAGAGTTTATCGCCAAATTGACTTGGCAAGTGATGGCCTTCTGCACTCGATTTGCGGGACGCCCTTTTTGGATCATCCCCATGTTGCCCACGGCTCATGTGTATGGCTTGCCTCCATGATGCTGGATCGGCGCGGCCGCGGGTGGTGGTGGTCCGGTCGATTGATGACCCACAAGTATAGGGGGTGTATCGCAGATTTTTCGAGGGAAGTGAAACCCAATTTATTGATTCGACACAAGGGGAGCCAAAGAATATTTATAAACCTTAACAACTGAGTTGTCAATTCAGCTGCACCTGGAAACAATCTTGCTCACAACAGTTTATCAGTAGCAACAGTTTTGTAGTAGGAATAGCAAAGTAGAAGCGGCAGTAAAGTAAAGACAGTAGTAACAATAGCAGTAAATAGTGGGATTCGAGTGCGGTAGGCATAGGGATGGATGGATAGGCATTGCATGGACAAGACAATTCACATAGCAATCAGAACATAGGGCAATTGCAGATAAATAAGATAAAGCATCCAAGTACTAGACAATCCTAGGCATGTGTTCCATATATAGTCATACGTGCTCGCAATGAGAACTTGCACAACATCTTTTGTCCTGCTAGCCCGTTTGCAGCGGGGCCTCAAGGGAACTACTGGCAATTAAGGTGCTCCTTTTAATAGAGCACCGGAGCAAAGCATTAACACTCCGTGAACACATGTGATCCTCACATCAAAGCCATTCCCTTCCGGTTATCCCGATTTCTGTCACTTCGGGGCCATAGGTTCTGGACAACAACGTGTGTATACAACTTCCAGATAAGAACAAAAACAATACTATCATAATGAATCAATAACATGTTCAGATCTGAGATCATGGCACTCGGGCCCTAGTGACAAGCATTAAGCACAACAAGTCGCAACAAAGTCATAAAGCACTAATAAAAGATACTAGGCACCCTGCCCTAACAATCTGATGCCATTACATGAACGATCTCATCCAATCCCTACCATCCCCATAGCCTACAGCGGGGGATTACTCACTCATAGATGGGGGAAACATGGATGGTCGATGGAGAAGCGATGATGATGATGATGGCGATGATCTCCTCCAATTCCCCATCCCGGCAGGGTGCCAAAATGGAGTTTCTGGTGCTGTTTCGTTGAATATGGTGGTGGCGGCAGAGCGGAACTCCTTCTGGAAAAACGTAGAACACCCTGAAGTTTTTAGGTCAGAAGGCTCCTTATAGGCGAAGAGAGAGAGGCCGAGGGGGTGCCTGGGGGGCCCACATAACCCCCTGGCGCGGCCTGGCCTGGCCCGCGCCAGCAGGTGGTGTGGCCACCCCCTGGCTCTTCTCCGTATCGTATTCTGGCTCCTGGAGTCTTCGGGTGAAATAGGATTTTTGGCATATTTTCCCGGATTTTTCTTGATAGTTGGTTTTCTGCACAAAAAGTAGACACCAAGGCAGTTCTGTTGAAAACAGCGCCAGTCCATATTAGTTGCATCCAAATCACACAAGTTTAGAGGAGAAACAATAGCAAATGTGTTCAGGAAAGTAGATACGTTTTGGACGTATCAACTCCCCCAAGCTTAGCTTATTGCTTGTCCTCAAGCAATTCAGTTGAAAACTGAGTGCGATAAAAGAACTTTCACGAATACATTTGCTTCATGTGATGTAAATAGTCTCAACAATGTGATCAACTACTTAGACAATTCATAATAAAGAGTATGCAACCAAGTCTACTTAATAGTCATTGCAAGCTATGAAGAGATTCCAACTCAAAAATAATAAGTAGCATGCAGTATAGGCGTAAGCAACATTACAATGCTCATAAAAAGGTACGATAGAGTGGTATCTCGCTTACCTTTGATTATGAATATCAAGGCACCTCTGAAGTTCAAGTGATGACTAGAAGTAAAGATATCAAGGATACGAGCATCAGAGTCATAACACAAATAATCAAGTAATGGGACAAACACAAAGAATGACAACTATGCTCTCAAGAAGGTGCTCAGAGAATGTATGGAGACTCAACAAGTAAAGAAAAAGGTTTTGAATAGTTTGAAAGGCTTCCAAATGCTGAAAGTATGGTACTCATTAGCTTTGAGCTCTCATTGCTCCTATCATAAGCATCTTTAATGTGGTTAAGGTGAAAGTGAGGTCCAATCTGAGTTATATGCTTGACAGACTATAAACTGAAAATCCCAAGTCCCTTGAGTACGAGGGCCACTCCTCATGCTACTCAACTTTAGTTACCGGTAAGTTCTTGTCATCGTAAGTATGTGCGTATCATTGAGAACCGCCAACAGGGTACCCCTTGCCCGATGATACGGAAGAATCCCCATATCAAAATGACAAGGCAAGCAGACAATGAGTATCTCAGCAATCTTCTTATTTACCATGGGAAAATGGTGCTTTTTTCTCTCTCTCCTCTTTTCATAAAAACTCTTTTTTCTTTTTCTCAATAGCTATCTCTCTCTTTTTTATAAGAAGAATGCTTCATAGATATCATTATGGTTACGCTGCAGGTTTCCACCATGTCAGCATGGATTAGACCAGCGGCCCAGGCGTTTCTCTAACACACATACATAACTCCATGGACTTACAAGCTCCCCTTTTATTTCACACCGACGACATCCGCAAACAAAAGAGCAAGGTATCAACTGGGTATATATTTACAAGTGTTGAAAGTGTTCCCCGTGACAACACGGTTCTGCTAATCCCCATCCTATAATTTGCAAGCATATAACTTTCATGGAGAGTTCACAATGGTTCAGGTTTATTAAGTGCAGGAAATAAAGTGTGCCATCAAGTTCGTGAGAGCTTTACTAACTAACTTCCCCATAACAAGCAAACATTTTATTCGGAAGAAAACAAGGCATATTGAATATGCACGGAAGTAGCAAATGATACTAATAGGTAGGTATGGTGGACACTTTGGAAATATTTGGTTTAAGGGAGTTGGAAACATGAGTAAAACACTAAGTGGAAATGAAGGCTAGCAATAGTAAGGGAGCGACAAACGAGAGAGCAATAGCTGTCATTATCATGCTTGTAACAAAACATGACTACTCATGGCATGAAAGTGATTCAAGATCCTCAAGGCAAAATAATTCATCGAGGCTTAACTGATTATTACAGTCATGTGCATGCGTGAGCATGTGCCAAGTCAATCAAATAAAACATTCAGAGGAGGATACCGCGGTGTCATACCAATTTATGAATAGAGCAATGCAAGCAAACATTCATAAGACATGCTACAAACTATCAACGAGCTGGAGCTAATCGTACGAAAGCAAGAACTACTAAGCATCCAAAGATAACATACACGCTACATGAACAGACTAAGCATGCTCACAGTGATGAGTATATGTACAAGAATGAAAACAAATAGAGTTCGTTACCAGCCTCTTACCATGCCTCAAGTTGTCATTAATCCTCATTATTGCTCTTCACTTGTGTGGCTTGAATAGTAATATGAAACCAATATTCCACTGAGAGCTGCTGAACCCTGTAGCAAACTCACAAAACCAAAGAAGGACGACAAATATTTTTGTTGTTTTCGATTTTTTAGAACAAGAACCAAAGAGGAAAACAAGCAAAGCAAAATCTTTTTGGGTTTTTCGAATAGTTCAAACAAAGCAAAAAGGGGAAAACAAACCAAAGCAAAAGAAGAAGCAAACCAAAGAGAAACAACAATTTTTTTTGGTCTTTTTGTGTTTTAGAAAGCAAAGGCAAAAGAAGAATGAAAACTAAAAAGAGAACGAAAACATGCATATACAAAGTACCGACGCAACATGATATGGAGATGAGTGCGGTGTCGGCGTACCTCCCCCTAAGCTTAGGCTTTTGGCCTCAGTGGGTATCAATCCCAAGCTGGCCAGGATGAAGTGTCACCCTGGTACGACGAAGAGGTCCCCTCATCCTGGTGCGATCTCGAGTACGTCCCTCCGTAGTGCGCGGAGTAATCATAGGAGGGCACATCCTCCTGGTGCTGCTCGTGGAAACCCAGCAAGCGAAGCTGCTCGTCCACCTCCTCTTTGGAGCGCGACCACGGTCTCCTGTGAACACTAAACAAAGCAGGCTGTGGCAAAAGGATCTCCCTTTCATCCCCGTCAGTGAAAAGCATCCTATATACTAGACTATTTAAATCAGAAGTAGCAGTGACAAAGTGATGAGTTTTCATAGCAACAAGGTCAAGCCTCTGTGGTGCCAGCATAGCATCATAGGGATCCACTGAAAGACCTAATGCATTGACTATACGCGAGGCAATGATGGCCCCATAGATAGGCCCCTAGCAGCTAGGCGGCAAGCAATAAGCGAGCCAAGATTGTACCGAATATCATTGTTAAGCGCAGCAACAAGGAAAGCTAAGTGGTAGTTGGAGATATTACTTGTGTTCTCTCTACCCAGTACACTAGTAGCAAGATAGTATGCAAAGTATCTAAGAGCAGGGAGTTGAATATTTCTTATCTTTCCGCGTTGCGCCACGCGGTCATCATCATTGGTCACCCCTCAGTAAAGGTCCAACAAATCAGCGGGTCGCCCTTGAATTTTCTTCACGGTCCCTGCCATGCACACACCTACAATACTACAAAATCTCTCCAAAGGCATGGTGAAGGGCAGATTATAGATTTTGAAAGAGATAGTAGACTGATAGGGTGTGTTAGTAAACATGAAGCTCTCAACAAAAGTTTTGGTGAGCGTAGCGTATTGCGCACTCTCGTCTTGCATATATGAGGTCAAACCAACCCTCTCAATCAGTAGCAAGAAATCATCAAGAATACCTGCAGCTTGTAAGAAAGTAAAACAAGGAAAAGAGGATGGGCGAGCATCCCCATCATCCCTTTCACTACCAATATGAGTTGCAATGAGATCTTCGTTGTATGATGGCCTAGCTTGAGAGGCTGTTCTTGAGGGCCTTAACCTCCTAGGTGCATCACTCTAAAATATCTCTCCAAAAGTATGGTTGTTCATGCTTGGTATTCTGAAATTTAAACACCTATTAAACAAGTGATTGCAAAGTAAATATAACGAAGGATTCTACTCATAGGGACTTGCAAGAGGCCTAAACATGCATCAAAACTATATCTCTAAGTATCAGACAAGCTTACAAGCTCTCATAACCAGTCACCTACAGCAGCAAAATACTCAACATATAATCCACTAAACACAAATCTACTTGGACAAGGGGAGGAGTCACATACCAGGGAACAAATGCTCCAAATTTCAGCAAGAAAGATGTGTTGAGCAAGGAGATCGAAAAAATCGAGAGAAAGCACAATAAGAACGTGATTTTGAGCTATGAACTGGAGGTTACTCGGGAGAGAGAAGAAAGTGGCAGGTGAGAGAGTTAGTGGGGGGCCAGGGGTGGCCCACACCAGGGCATGGCGCCACCCAAGGCTGGCTGCGCCACCATGTGGTGTGCCTGCCTGGTGGCCCCCCCTGGTACCTCCCAGGTACTCCTCTGCCCCTTTTTCACGTAAAAATTTAATATGAATTTTCTGGAATTTTTCGAGACATTTTTTTTGGGCATTTTTCAGAAATAGAAGAATGATTTTCTGACAGACAGATTTTTTTCTTTTGGAAACGTGATGCAAGGACAAAACAAGGCTAGAACTACAGAAGTTCTAACATGCAAGTAACTAGCAACAAAAAGAAAGCTAAATGAAAGCAAAAACTAAGATGCAAAGGATAGAAATAAACGGAGATAATCATAATGAAAACATTGTTTTGTTCAATGGAATCCTTTTGTTAACAAGGTTGATCAAGTCTTGCTACCAAAACAATTGCATATGAGAGAAAATTTTGTATTCCACAAATGATTATGTTACCTCAACCTTTACAGCAATGGTCCGAATCATAATAGTTTCAAATTTTTCTCTTGGTATGGGACAATATATTTCTCCAACTTGAATGCCTTCAACATGTTCAATTGAATTCAAACCATAAGTCCTTTCAATCTTCTTGGAGAAATAGACAGTATGTTCCTTGTCATTAACATTGAAAGTCACCTTTCCTTGATTACAATTAATAACAGCTCCTGCAGTATTAAGAAAAGGTCTCCCAAGAATAATGGACATATTATCATCTTCAGGCATTTCAAGCACAACAAAATCAGTTAATATTAAGCAATTGTGAGCCACCTGAACAGGTACATCCTCACATATACCCATAGGAATAGTGGTAGATTTATCAGCCATTTGCAAAGATATATCAGTTGGTATCAATTTTTCAAGCTAAAGCCTCTTATAGAAGGAGAAAGGCATAACACTAACTCTAGCTCCCAAATCACACAAAGCAGTTCTTAACATAAATGTTCTTAATAGAGCAAGGGATAGTTTGAATCCCTAGGTCTCCAAGTTTCTTAGGAACCTTACCATTGAAAGAATAGTTAGCAAGCAAAGTAGAAATTTCTTCATTAGGGATCTTCCTTTTATTCGAGACGATGTCCTTCATATACTTTGAGTAAGGAGGCAATTTAATAGCATCAGTCAAAGGAATTTGCAAGAATAAAGGCTTCATCCACCTACAAAACTTGTTATAGTGTTCGTCTTCCTTTGGCTTGTGTTTCTTATCAGGGAAAGGCATAGGTTTTTCGACCCAAGGTTCTCTTTCACTACCATGTTTCTTAGCAATAAAATCTTCTTTGGTGTATTTAGTATTCTTAGTGTGGTTTTCAAGTTCTTCTTCAACTTTTTGTTCATTAGGAACTTCATTTTCTTCATTACCACTTTCAGTTTCAGCATCAGAGATAGATATACTATTAGGATCTATAGCAGGTTTAGAGGGTTCTACAACAGTTTTATGTTTCTTTTTTCCTTTTCTTACGAGTAGAACCATTCTTTTCAGCTTGTTGAGAATCCTGCTCAATTCTTTTGGGATGCCCCTCAGGATATAGAGGATCCTGGGTAGCAGCACCACTTCTACTTCTAATTTCATAAGCATGTTTTTCTTTAGGAACATTAACTAGCAAGTCGTTTTGCACTTTAACGAGTTGATCTATTTGAGTTTCAACCATTTGAAAGTGTTTAACAATCATTTTAACATCATTAGAGGTTCTTTCCACAATATCTTTCAACTCAACAATAGCTCTAGTGTTTTCTATTAGATGATTTTGCACCCTTTTATTAAAGTTATCTTGCTTAACAATAAAGATATCGAATTCTTCTAAGCATTGATCAGGAGGTTTAGAGTAAGGGATATCACCTTCATCAAAGTGTTGGAGAGAGTGTACCTCAATAGTGGATGAGTAGGGAATAGGCTTACATAATTCTTCTATAGGAGGTAAATTCTTGACATCTGCAGCTTTAATTCCCTTCTCCTTAAGACATTTCTTGGCTTCCTTCATCACTTCATCATTTAATTCAATAACTCCCCTCTTCTTTGATGTTGGAATAGGCACCGGAATAGATGGTTCAGGTACAATTAATTCAGGTATAGCTTGTTTAGGAGGAATCCAATCTTCATAGTTCTTACTTATTTTAGCCATTAATTCCTCAGCTTCCTTAGGAGTCCAATTCCTGAAAACACAATCATCGCAACTATCTAGGTATGTCCTAGATTCTTCAGTTAGTCCATTATTAAATATATCAAGAAGCTCATTCTTAGGTAATGGACTTCCAGCTTGTGCATGAATCAAAGCACAAAACCTTGCCCAAGATTCAGTCAATACCTCTTTTTCTTTCTATTTAAAATCAAAAAGCTCATGCAAAATAGCATGTCTAGCACTAGGAGGAAAATATTACTGCAGGAAAGTACTAATCAAGCACTCAGGGCTATCAATATATCTAGGAGGTAAATTACTAAACCAAGTTTTAGCTTCTCCTCTCAGTGAAAAGGGGAATATCTTGGCAACAAAGTAAGTACGCATCTTAATATCATCAGAAAACAAGCCACTCATGGTAGAAAGTTCATTCATATGTGCTACCACACTTTCATTCTTAGTCCCACAAAAAGGTTCTTTCTCGACAATAGCTATGTAAGATAGATCGAGAGAGAAATCATAATCTTCATCTATAATGTTTGTGGCAGAAGCAGCAAACTTAGCAATAGGAGACAAATTGGGTCTAATAGTACGCCTCTCAAGGAGACTCTTAGTAGTGCTCCTATCATGGGTGTTCTTACATTCTTTAATAAATTCATTGGTCATCTCAACATAACCATCTTCAATATCATAACTCTCACTAGAATCAGGTGAGCTAATAGGTGTCGTAGTGTCTTCATTAGGAGTTTCGATATTTCCGGCTATAGTTCTAGCAATCGTAGCATCTAGGAAAGGACCTAATGAACGACTCTTATCAAGCATAGTAGAAGCAGCATCATAAGCATCAGAAGTTTCAGATTCAGCAGTAGTAGCAGTGTGTGTAGCATGTGTATGTGGTGGTGTAACGAACTTACTCAAAACAGACGGTGAATCAAGAGCAACGGAGGTGTTCAGAACCGTACCTCTTCTTGTAGTGGATGGTAAAATAGGAACCTTGCCATCACGAGACTTACCCATGATGGATGGATAGCAGCAAACAATAGAGAATCCAAGTGAACTTAATAAATAAAGCTATGCTCCCCGGCAACAGCGCCAGAAAATAGTCTTGATGACCCACAAGTATAGGGGGTGTATCGCAGTATTTTCGAGGGAAGTGAAACCCAATTTATTTATTCGACACAAGGGGAGCCAAAGAATATTTATAAGCCTTAAAAACTGAGTTGTCAATTCAGCTACACCTAGAAACAATCTTGCTCATAGCAGTTTATCAGTAGCAACAGTTTTGTAGTAGGAATAGCAAAGTAGCAGCATCAGTAAAGTAAAGACAGTAGTACCAATAGCAGTAAATAGTGGGATTCGAGTGCGGTAGGCATAAGGATGGATGGACGGGCGTTGCATGGACAAGACAATTCACATAGCAATCAGAACATAGGGCAATTACAGATAAATAAGATACAACATCCAAGTACTAGACAATCCTAGGCATGTGTTTCATATATAGTCATACGTGCTCGCAATGAGAACTTGCACAACATCTTTTATCCTGCCAGCCCGTTTGCAGCGGGGCCTCAAGGGAACTACTGGCAATTAAGGTGCTCCTTTTAATAGAGCACCGGAGCAAAGCATTAACACTCCGTGAACACATGTAATCCTCACATCAAAGCCATTCCCTTCCGGTTATCCCGATTTCTGTCACATCAGGGCCATAGGTTCCGGACAACAACTTGTGTATACAACTTGCAGATAAGACCAAAAACAATACTATCATAATGAATCAATAACATGTTCAGATCTTAGATCATGGCACTCGGCCCTAGTGACAAGAATTAAGCACAACAAGTCGCAACAAAGTCATAAAGCACTAATAAAAGATACTAGGCACCATGCCCTAACAATCTGATGCCATTACATGAACGGTCTCATCCAATCCCTACCATCCCCATAGCCTACAGCGGGGGATTACTCACTCATAGATGGGGGAAACATGGATGGTCGATGGAGAAGCGATGGTGATGATGATGGCGATGATCTCCTCCAATTCCTCGTCTCGGCAGGGTGCTAGAACGGAGTTTCTGGTGCTGTTTCGTGGAATCTGGTGGTGGCGGCGGAGCGGAACTCCTTCTGGAAAAACGTCAAACCCCTCGAAGTTTTTAGGTCAGAAGGCTCCTTATAGGCGAAGAGAGAGGCCGAGGGGGTGCCTGGGGGGCCCGCACCACCCCCTGGCACGGCCTGGCCTGGCCCGCGCCAGCAGGTGGTGTGGCCACCCCTTGGCTCTTCTTCGTCTCGTATTCTGGCTCCTGGAGTCTTCGGGTGAAATAGGATTTTTGGCATATTTTCCAGGATTTTTCCTGATAGTTGGTTTCCTGCACAAAAATTAGACACCAAGGCAGTTGTACTAAAAACAGCATCAGTCCGCATTAGTTGCATCCAAATCACACAAGTTTAGAGGAGAAACAATAGCAAAAGTGTTCGGGAAAGTAGATACGTTTTGGACGTATCAGCGGTGGTGGAGGAGCTCCATGTGCCCAAGTGCCTAAGGCAGCTCCATAGCCCCTGCTGATCGCGTCGCGATTCATCTGAGCCAGGGCCTCGTGGAGTTTGAGGAACTCGCGGTAATCCTTGAGAAGGTGGATGGATTTTTTCTTGTCGTCGTGCTTGCCGATGTAGAAGTGCACGTTGCATGGTCCGGACAGTTTGTCCTGGATGGATGTTACGGGTGCCTCTTCACGAATGCGGCGCTGCCACACCTTTGTGGTTTTCCCACTGTCGCGGTATCCACCACTGCGATATCCACTGTTGCGGTTGTCGTCGCGTTTGTCGGCGTAGCCGGCTGTGACCATATTGACTTTGTCGCGGTCATCATAGACGCGCATTCGACATTTGCCTCGGCGGCCACGTCTGCGCCTGAGGTCGTCGTCATCGTCGGAGTAGGTGTGGTTTTTCACCGAATCTTCTCCGTTTGCCCACGGATTCGCGATTTCCATCAGGTGGTCGATTGTTTTGGGCTTCAAGTGGCCCAGCTCCTCCCTGAGCTCTATACGGCAGACGCCACCATTGAATGCGTCGATTGCATGGTCCTCCGAGATGTTTTTTGTGGAGTTCTTGATGATGGACCACCTCTGGATGTACGAGCGCAGCGACTCGCCAGACCTTTGCTAGCAGCTTCTCAGTTCTTCGATTGATGCGGGCCTTTTGTAAGTGCCCTTGAAGTTGTGCACGAAGCTGTAGACCAGCTCTTCCTAGCTGTGAATGGATCCGCGCGGGAGGTTGTTGAGCCATGCGCGAGCGGCGCCTTGCAGTTGCAGCTGTAGGCATTGCATGGCCGTGCTTCGACTCCCGCCGTGCAGCCTGATGGAGGAGATGTGGTCTTCCAACTAGATTTTCGGGTCCTGTAGGCCATCAAATTTTGGGTTCTCCGACGGGAGTTTGAACCCCTTAGGCATTCGCTTCTGCCTGATGGCCCTACTGAAGCATCTGGTGCCGCAGAGCTCAGTCTCGTCTTCTTCCGTGTCAGTTGAACGAGCACGCCTTGCCTGCATCTTGTCGACCTTGTGCTGCGTGATATCATCACGCGCCTCGTAATCGTGGTCATGCCACGGTGAGCGACGTCATCGTGACAGATCGTGACTATCGCCACTGGAGGAGTACGAGTAGTAGTATTTGTCCAGAGCCTTGCTTTTCTTCGGTTCTGGTGTTGGTTCTTTGTCCAGGGCGGCCTCGATTAGCCCTAGGCCCGCGATCGTAGATCAGTGCATGGCAGCTCGTGGGTCTCCAGCCAGTGGCTGGTTGTTGAGGAGGTACATGGTGACCGCTGTCACCGTATCTTGCGGCGTTTTTGGGAGCACGTTGGCCCGCGTATCCACCATCATAGAGCCGAAATCGAGGACTTTCGCGGCTTCTACGCATTCTTGCTCGGTGAGGTGGGCCAGTCAAGATCGCCTCTTGTTGGCCACGTATTCGTTGCCTTTGGAGGAGGATCCTCCATGGGAGGAGAGTCCAGCTCGTCAAAGACTCGACTTGTCCGCCGCCTTTCTGCGCGCCTCGAGTTGCATGATCACCTGCTGCTGGCGCTTGAATTCCTCTTTTAGCAGCCAATGGTAGCTCATCAGCATGTCCTGCGGTGTGTTGGGGGGTAGAGGATTGCCCCATAGAGCTTCTCGATAGCAGGCCCACTCGTTGTCGTTGAGCTTGATCATTCATCGTGAGTGACGGTTCTCCTCCCGTCCCATTATTGACGGGCACGCCGTTCCCACCATTGGTGGGGCCACCATTGGGTATGCTGCCATTGGGTATACCGCTGTTGGGCGGTCCGGTGCCGAAATTTCCGTGATTGACGCCGATATCGCCCGCATTGATGACGACCCACATGAAGTGATTGGGGAAGCTGTTGCTCCCACAACTTTCAGATCTAGAGCCGTAGGCTCCATCTTCTATGGCTAGGTCACCCAGATCGGATCCGCGACTGCTGTCACTGTCCGTACTCCCAGCTATTGCTGAGGTGTTGAGCTCGCTGAGGGTGCCGATTGGTGGCGGGATCCACGATGCTGGAGGAATCACAGGTTCTGTTGGCTGGTCAGGCATGCGAAGCGTGCCCAGTTGACCAACCTCGAAGTAGAAGCTCCCAATTGCTAGGCCGATCCCATCGCCACGGACTCAAAAGCCGGGCCAGTGGCCGGCGTGTGGACGGTGAAGTCGAACATGCCGAAGAGCTGGCGAATATCCACTGTTGCAGAGTTGTAGATCGTGGTTGACGGGACCGAAGAAGTCGCGACATCACCACTCCCAATTCCCACAGACGGCACCAATTGACGAGGGTTCAACTCGTCAATGCCCATTGTTATGGACTTGGGTTTTGGAGAAGGAGGGAGTGCTAGAGGCATCAATCGGCTAGCAAACAAGCACACAGGGACGCAAGGTTTACCCAGGTTCAAGCCTCGTAGAGGTCCCTACTCCTTCTTGTCTGCTCTTGGAATTATCGAAGGAATCGAATATTACAGGGGTGTGCAGATGCAATATGGCGAGAGTTGTGGAAACTAGGGTCGTGATTGTCCTCCTTGCCGCCCCCTCCTAGCCTTTATATAGATAGGCTAGATCTCAGGTAGCAGGTCGAGTCGGTTACAGATTAGGGTTTGCCTTTTGAACTTTATATCTTAAGCTTCTTCTTGCCTCGCGAGCAATCAGAGAGTCCGTGGGCCACTCAAAATTTTCATCGGGCCTTGGCAACGCCGTGGGCTTCTGTCGTATCTGGGCCGTATATAACAAACTCGAGTACCTATAGGGTATACCTATGTCACACTCTGAAACTGAATGTGCTATGGTCGACGGCCACAATACAATGAAAAGGCCGAATTGAAGGTTTTGGGCTATGATTGGGCCTAATAGGCTAATTTCATGGGTTCAGTAATAAAAATTCCAGACCTCAATAAGGAAGAAAAAAACGAGGGAGAAATTTTTTGCCGATATTTTCGGGTGAAAATTGTTGACAACCAGGACACATACCCCGCGTGCGCCAAAACTTCCCCGCTCGCGCCTTCCAACTCGCACCTTCACTCCAACAGCTAGCTACTATCTCTTTGCGTCATTCTTCTGGAGACGCATAGGCGATCAAAACCACAAGTCGCGCACCAAAACATTCACACTCCGTCTATCAGCCGGGCGGCCTGACACCATTGCTGGCGGTGCCGTTCTTTTCGAGATGCACACATGCCAACGGTCAGCGGGTCGATCCCCACAGTAAGCTTATAATATCCTTAGTTCGCTCAATCATTCCCTAAAAATAGTTTTGTACTCGACCTGCTCGTTTGACATTGTTCTGCACTTGATCTGTTTGTTCGAATTGGTTATCATTTTGTGCTCAGTCGATCTATTCTCTCAAATATGTAACATAGTTCTACAGTCAATTTCTGAAATAAGCTAAAATTACGTGGCATTTATAGTTCTATATTCAATCATGTTGTTCAGATATCTTGGCTTAATTAGATCTATAATAAACCTATTTGGTGAAATATCTTGAAAGCTTCTGACCATCTCTATCCTCAACAGATGGACAGATATTGGATACTGAATGGAAAAAAGCAACACCTTCATATTGGGAAGGTGTTAATGACTTCCTGAAGTTTGTTAGACAGTATAACGGTGACTCGGATGTGTTTTTCCCATGCTGACAATGCCTTAATTATAAAAAGCTGAGTCAGAGCATAGTCGTAGACCATACTTTTGTTAATGGGATGCAACGCACATATATTAGGTGGACTAAACATGGTGAACCATATGATCAACCTGTTCTTAATCCTCTAGCTGATGCTGATCCGCCTGAAGCTCATCAGATTGAGGATGAGGACCTTTATGGTTTGTTAAGGGACCTGTACCCCACTACAAGCAAAAAAGGCGCTCCTTCTCTTAAAATACCACTTTTCTCTGAACTGATAAAAGATGCCAAGTGTTCAGTGGACCCTGATTCTGGTATCTCAAGATTCGAACTGGTAATGAAATTACTAAAGGAGAAGTCGTTCAACAGGATTACCACCAAAGCTTTCAATTCAGTGATTAAGGTGTACAGCGAGTCAATCCCTAGGGAAGGACTGCCAAAAGCCTTTTATGCGATGAAACAGTACATCAAGGTACTTGGACTATCATATGAGAAGATCCATTTTTGTCCAAATAACTGTGTATTGTTCTGGGAGGATTATGAAAACCTCGATGAATGCCTAGTATGTAACGAATCAAGATGGAAAAATGGTGATAAAAAGAAGAAAGATCCTTGTAAGGTTCTGAGATATTTTTCAATTATAGATAGATTGAAGAGGTTGTTTCAGTCAGAACAAACATCTAAGGAAACAAGATGGCACAAAAATATTATCAAGCCAGACGATTACTTACTCAGACATCGAGCTAATGGGGATGAATGGAAGAACTTTGACAAGGCTCATCTAGGATTTGCACCGGATCCAAGGAACCTGAGACTTGGCCTAGCTATAGATGGATTTAACCCATTTGGCAACATGAGTAACTCGTACAACATGTGGCTAGTACTTGTTACAATTTACAGCCTGCCTCCCTGGGCATGCACGGATCAGTCAAACTGCTTGCTGGCTTTACTCATCCCAGGTCCCAAATCACATGGGAAGGATTTTGATCTGTTCATGCAACCGCTTATACGAGACTTGCATGAACTATGGAAGGGTGTCATGACTCCTGATATCCTTCCCAACAACCCTGAAGATGCCAAGTTCCCTATGCGTGCTGCTGTGCTATTTTGCACCCATGATTTTCCAGCTCTTGGCACTATGTTAGGCAGAGTGACAGCAGGTTATAATGCATGTGTTCGATGTGAGACAAAACAAGTCTTAGTGAGGCTACAAAAAGACTGGTTTCCTTGGCCACCGGGTTTTTCTTCCTCAAGGCCACAAATTCCGAAAAAACTTGAAAAAATTGTAGTTCTATTGAAAGAGGACTGAATATGGCACCGCACCACAAAAGTTCACTGCAGCTGAGTTGCAGGCGCATTTACAAAAGGTCATAAATGTCAAACCAGGAAAACAACCAGCTGCTAGACGAGGTAAAAGAAAGAATATAGAAGATGCACCGATAGTAGGAGCAGCATCCAAAAGGAAGAGAGCAGAAGAAGTAGCAGCAGATTCCCAAGGGAAGGAAAAGGAACCGAGAATATTTTATAAGCGCATATCCACTCTATGGGACTTGCTGTATTGGGCTGGTAAGACACTTCGACTTAATATTGATGTCATGCACATGGAGAAAAATATATGTGACAGCATTATAGGCACATTACTCAACATTCCATCTAAGACAAAAGATAGCTATAATGCTAGGCTTGACTGCGAAAAAATCAACATTAACAACAACTTGAAGCTGCATCCTGAAGATACGGTTGATAAGGGCGGTGAAAAACATTACAAATTTCGAGGTGCAGAATTTACCTTGCAGATGAATAAAAGTGTACTATTGTGTGACTTCCTCCGAGGTGTGAAGTTCCCATCTGGATTTGCTTCCAACATTGCAAATTGTATCAATGCAGAGGGGAACAAGCTCCAAGGGTTGAAAACTCATGATTGCCACATCCTACTACAAAGGCTTTTAGCTCTTGGCGTTAAAGGTTTAGTGAACAAGGATTTGTACAACGTGCTTGCAGAGTTGGGAAAGTTCTTTAGGGAAATCTGTAGCAAAACTCTCGACATAAGAGTTGTAGCGCGTCTTCAGACATACATAGCAAAAATCCTGTGCAAGCTTGAGCTAATATATCCACCAGCCTTCTTTGATATGATGGTGCATTTGGCTGTTCATCTGACTAAAGATGTACTTTATAGAGGTCCCGTATAGTACGGATGGATGTACCCTACAGAATGTCGACTTTGCACTTTCAAGGGTACTGCTAGGAACAAGGCTAGAGCAGAGGCATACATTGCTTTTGAAGCATTTGCATTTTTCTCAAGATACATTCCTGATCGTAAAACTATATCCAGTCTGGGTGGCAGAATTGAAGAAGTTGAAAAATCTGTTTTTAACCATGGTGTTCGCCTAGTAGGAAAGAAGGAACATAGAACATTAATGCAACACGAATATGACCAACTTACTTGGTATGTGCTAAATAACACTGATGAGGCTGAAAACTTTATTGCGTGAGCACTATTCATACATAGCCTCACATATATGAAATGAAACTTGTAGCAAGATATGTTCAGATGTCTTACTTGAGTATCGTTTTTGTAGGTTATTTAAAGCAACCAAAGGAAAATATTATGCTGCACCAGTATGTGGGGGTGGGTTTTAAGAATGGTTTAGGAATCATGTAAGATGGTGAATTGAACTTTGAATTGCATACGAATTGTGCACATGAGATGACCTCTTGATTATTTTGTATAATCGCATATCACAAAGCTGCGTGAAGAGAATCCATGTGATGTTAGTGATGGTCTCTATTCCCTATCACGTGGTCTGGTAAAGAGGGTGCAGACAGCTTCAGCTTGCAATGACGATGGTATCCACTACAACACTTATGAGCATGAGAAACATCTGAAGACACAAAACAGTGGCATCACGACTAGTGGAGAGCACTTGACAGCCAAAATGAAGAAGTCAGATGACTATGATCATTATGGTCGCATAAAAGAGGTTATTGAGTTGAATTATAGTGATAAGACTAGTGGTCGATCTGTGGTTCTATTCAAGTGTTATTGGTATGACCAAGATCCAAACAAGTAAAGAGGCCCTAGAAATGATGGGAATTTTATATCGATCAATACTACTTCTGAGTGGTAAAAGGAGGAACCTTATATTTTGGTAACTCAAGCTTCCAAGGTAATATTCTTGGATGACAAAGATAATAAGGACTGGCAAAATGTGCAAAAGTTTGAGGCAAGGAGCACCTATGCTGTGAATGAGTATGACGAGCCAGTCACCACAGATGTTCCCCACCAAGATGATCCTAGTGGTTGTATGGTAACTGAACTAGCTGACGTCGATGAAAATTTGATTTCCAGAGGTGGCTCTACGCATGATGGACAAGTATATTTTAGTGTCGAGGTTAGTGTAGTCGACAAAGACATGAATAAACTAGTTCTACCTGATGAATCTCAGGAGATGTATGATGAATGGCAAGGGGAAGAAGATCCAACCCAGTCAGAATATGTGGATCTATAACGCGGTGGTGCAGAAAGCGATGATGGTGATGATGATTAGACTATTGTTTCATATTATGCAGTGATGTGATGAACAGTTATTTGTATTGGTTTTCTGTTTGTAAAATGTATGGGACATGATGACAATTTCCTGTTGGATTGTAATCCTAGACTAATTGTTTTCCCTATCTAAATTGGATTAAGCTTAATTCGACAAGTGCAAACATATGTAGAACAGGTTCACTTGGCGTGTAGCAGAAACATTGGTTCAGTACATTAATTAATTATGAACCACATGACCAGTTTCATACAGAAGGGGGCATATGCACCTCGCGTCAGTAGAGATGGGCGAGCACATTGTCTCGGCAGATAGGGCAGCTGGAGTTGGTCTCAAACCAAGTGAAGATGCACTTGTGGTGGTACGGATGGTTGCATCCCCGGAGATGCACCATTGTGCGCTTCAACAACGCCTGCATGCATATGCTGCAATGGCCATCCTCCTGCTCAACCAGGTACCAACTATCTTGAAGCACCGACAAGTTGATGATGAGCCGGAGATTCAGGCTGAGGGTTAGGTCGAAGTGGAACCTATCGACCCACATACACGCCTCAAGCCAGAGCTGGTGCAGAATGTCGTACGGCATGATGATGTCCCACTCCTCCATCGTGAGTTGCAGGTTCTTCAGCAGCCATACACGGCCAAGAACCTTGCGCATAGTTCCGACGACCTTGCTCGCTCTTCGCAGCTTGCTGAGAGGAAGGCTGAGAGTCAACACTTCCTCTTCATAGGGTGTGGTCGCGATATCGTCCTCCTCCAGAGGGGCTAGGATGGATCTAGGCATCCTTCTGAGCTCGTACATCCTCGAGAAGAAGATCTTCAGTGTCATTGTGTACGACATCGCCTCGTTAACTAACTGTGGCTCGACGACGAAGAAGTCGGTTGTGGCTATGAAGATGCGGCAGGCACGGAAGACATGGGGGCTAGACTCGATGATGCGCTCCTGTGAGGAGTGCTCCAGTTCCGACGGTGCCGCCATTTGGGGAGTTTTTGGGGGGTAGGAGAGGGGAGGGGGCGGGGGCTAGTCGATGGTGCTGGCCTGAATGAGGCGGAAGAGGCCAGGGAAATGGGTGAGGGCATGTTTGATTTGTAGGATAGGAAAATTGTAGGAATAGGAAAATGTAGATTGCATTGTCATATTCACTCCAATCCAATAGGAATTCATATGCACCAAATTGTGTTTGATTCCATCATAGGAATCTAAAAAAGAGGTATGGGTGAATGTTTGATTTCCTACAAAAACTAGTACAAAGGAATCCTTAGGAAAAAATCCTATGGCAATCAATCCTACAAATCAAATAATCGTCATAGGAAAATTTTCTATAGGATTTAATCCTACAAAATTCCTAGGCAAATCCTTGGAATCGAATGGACCCTAAGAGTGGAATGCTCGAACAAAAGGCGGGGCCGCACTAACTCGTCACTCCCCAATTTCATCCATGGCTCTTCCTCTCTTCATGGTTCTATTTAGGCTGGTCATAGTGCTAGTGGGAGTAATTTGGGTAGTACATAGTCCTACATGTATTGCCAATTAAGCATTTAGATGACATGGCATGCAATTAAATGATGAGAGAGAGCCTTGGGGTAACTAGCTATGTTACCATAAGGGCGTCTCCAATGTGAAAATAAGGTCGAATATAAGACACCTGTGGTCGACCTTAGTGGAATTTAAACATTGTAGCACTCGATCTTAAGCTAAGAAACCTTGCGGTCGACCATACCAGTATGACCCGGCCATAAGAACTAGAAAATCATTGTTTCTATTTCCTCACTACACAGTGCGCTTGCGGCAGAATTTCAAGACAAAATGAGTCTACATTGCAATAAATGAGACTTTGCATGATACCACATCTATGTTATTTTCCACTATGGAGGTAGTAACTTATTTTATTTTATTTTGCGAAAATGGAGGTAGTAACTTAGACTAGTAACATATGCATGTTACTACTCTAAGTTACTCCCCACCATGACCAGCCTAAATATAGTAACTTGCATATGTTACTATATTCATAGTGGGTGATAACATGTGTGTGGTGTCATGCAAGACCTAATTAATTAGGTTCTAGACTCATATAAATGTCTGGTGTTATGATAATACCTCCCTCTCTTTCATCATTAATTATCATGTCATGTCACCAATTTGCTTAGTTGGCATTGCATGTACATGCAAGTTACTACTCCCACGTGATGAGATGGATGGCTGTTGTCTCTGCGTTAAATAGAGGAAGGGTTGTTGAGATGGAAAGGGAAGACCAATATTTTAACATATCCTTGACCTTTTTTGTTGCATCGGATGTGTAGCATAGGCACCAGTACCAGATGGATGAGAAGTGGTTTGGGCACCGATATTTGCATATGCTGTGGAGGGCCACCCAAGTTCTACGGATTTTCAAGCTTTTTAGCTAAAACAGAGCAACTATGTAGATGCACAGGCTAGTGGTACTTCCCCTTGCTATTGGTAAAAGAGAGAAACTATGTGGATGCGATGATGATTCAATTTATTTTTATAACATAACTAGTATAGGTACAACACAACCATGGCAGAAACTAAACCATACTCTAGACGGAATCAGCACACACATAGACACCCGAATATCATACGGTTCTTTTTTTTCAAGACCCTATGTCGCCCTCTGCCCATGCGGGCACGCCGTATGGTGTTTGATGAACTCGAGGAAGCTGCCAGCCATGTCACAACCTTTGTTGGTACACTTGAGCCTCATTCCCGAGGAAATCTGATCCACGATAGTGGTTGGTTCGAAGACGCCTCTGTATTCACATCCGGGCACTGGCCATCAGACAATTTTCCAACACATTGTGTGCATGCAATGTGCGTCGCGGCCTTGCGAAAGCACTGCTCATGCAAGGAAAAGAGATTTAGCCCAAAAACAAGAGTTGTATCGAACCAGTGAGGAAAACATCATGAAGAAAGAAGTAGTAATAACCATGTACGCGGTACGATGAACAATTTGAGAACACAGCCTGCAGCTGAAGACCTGCCTCATTGCACTCATGTCAATCGTAGCTTGAAACTACTCATCTCCCATAGAGCCGCCTTCTTCAACTACGGTGGATCTGAGAGGGATTTTGAGACCGAGCGAGAGAGCAGAGGGAGGAGCGCAAATCTAAGAGGGTTAATGAGAGCGAGCGAGAGAGACTAGTACAATAGTTAAATACTAGGTGACATGGGTATACCCTACAGGTACTCGAGTTTGGTATATACGGCCTGGATACAATAGAAGCCCATGGCGTTGCCAAGGCCTAATAATCGAGTGGCCCACGGACTCTCGGTTGCTTGCGAGACAAGAAGAAGCTTAAGATAGAAAGTTCAAAGGGAAAACCCTAATCTGTAACCGACTCGACTTGCTACCCGAGACCTAGCCTATCTATATAAAGGTTAGGAGGGGGTGGCAAGGAGGACACACGCAACCCTAGTTTCCACAACTCTCGCCAGATTGCATCTGCACCCCTGTAATCGTCAATTCCATCGTTAATTCCAAGAGCAGACAAGCAGGAGTAGGGACCTCTATGAGGCCTGAACCTGGGTAAACCTTGCGTCCCTGTGTGCTTGTTTGCTAGCCGATTGATGCCTCCAGCGCTCCCTCCTTCTCCAAAACCCAAGTCCATAACAATGGGCATTGACGAGTTAAACCCTCGTCACTAGGAGTACTAGAATCCTCATCTCACTCTAGGCAATATCGTCCGTCCATCCAAATTCAATGGCCATGAACCGATACCTTATATCTTTGGCAAGAGACTGACACGGACAAAACTAGGGAAGCGCTGTGTTTCCTGATTAATTATCTCCCTCTGACCTGGTGTACACGTCGCTTTGACGATCTAGGGCTACGTGACTCTAGGACTTGAATCCCTGGACAGATAGCGTACGGTCTACTAAGTTTTTTCTATTATTACTTGGCAGGTAGCCAAATTCAAAATCTCTGTCGAGCGGCAAAATTAAACACTGACTTTGAAGCATTTCCCGCCCCACCATTTCAAAAATTTTGTGGCAAAATCTCCCACCGGGGAGTACCATTTTTTCTGTTATTATTATTTGTCCGATAGTCAAATTCAAAATCTCTGTCGAGTGACAAAGTCAAAAACCAGCTTTGAAGCATTTCCTGCCCCACCGTTTCAAAAACTTTGATGGAAAATCTCCCACCGGGGAGTACTATTTTTCTATTATTATTATTTGGCCAGCAATTCAAAATATCTATCGAGCGTCAAAATCAAACACTGACTTTGAAGCATTTCCGGCCCCACCGTTTAAAAAAATTTGAGGCCAAATCTCCCACCGGGGAGAACCACTTTTCAATTAATTATCATTTGGCCGGTAGAAAATCTTTGTCGAGCGGCAAAGTCAAAAACCGACTTTGAAGCATTTCCTGCCCTACCTTTCAAAAACTTTGAGGGCAAATCTCCCACTGGGGAGTAACATTTTTTGTTATTATTATTTGGACGGTAGCCAAATTCAAAATCTCCATCGAGCGACGAAATCAAACACTCACTTTGAAGCATTTCGCACCCCACCATTTCAAAAACTTTGAGGCCAAATCTACCACCGGGGAGAACCACTTTTCTATTAGTTATTATTTGGCCGATAGTCAAATTCAAAATCTCTGTCGAATGGCAAAGTCAAAAACCGACTTTGAAGCATTTCCTGCCCCACCGTTTCAAAAACTTGGAGGGCAAATCTCCCACCGGGGAGTACCATTTTTCTATTATTATTATTTGGGCAGTAGCCAAATTCAAAATCTCTATCGAGCGGCAAAATAAAACACTGACTTTGAAGCATTTCCCGCCCCACCATTTCAAAAACTTTGAGGCCAAATCTCCCACCAGGGAGAACCACTTTTCAATTAATTATTATTTGGCCGGTAGTCAAATTCAAAATCTCTGTCGAGCGGCAAAGTCAAAAACTGACTTTGAAGCATTTCCCGCCCCACCATTTCAAAAACTTTGAGGGCAAATCTCCCACCGGGGAGTAGCATTTTTCTATTATTATTATTTGGCTGATAGCCAAATTCTAAATCTCTGTTGAGCGGCAAAATCAAACACTGACTTTGAAGCATTTCTCATCCCACCGTTTCAAAAACTTTGAGGCCAAATCTCCCACCGGGGAGTACCACTTTTCTATTAATTATTATTTGGCCAGTAGTCAAATTCAAAATCTCTGTCGAGCGACAAAGTCAAAAACCGACTTTGAAGCATTTCCCGCCCCACCGTTTCAAAAACTTTGAGGCCAAATCTCTTACCGGGGAGTACCATTTTTCTATTATTATTATTTGGCCGGTAGCCAAATTCAAAATCTCTGTCGAGCGCCAAAATCAAACACCGACTTTGAAGCATTTCCTGCCCCACCGTTTTAAAAACTTTGAGGCCAAATCTCCCACCGGGGAGTACTACTTTTCTATTAATTATTATTTGGCCGATAGTCAAATTCAAAATCTCTCTCGAGTGGCAAAATCCGAAACCGACTTTGAAGCATTTCACGCCCCACCATTTCAAAAACTTTGAGGCAAAATCTCCCACCACTGAGTGCCACTTTACTATTAATTATTATTTGGCTGGTAACCAAATTCAAAATCTCCGTCGAGCGGCAAAATAAAACACCGACTTTGAAGCATTTCCCGCCCCACTGTTTCAAAAACTTTGAGCAGAAATCTCCCACTGGGGAGTACCACTTTTCTATTATTATTATTTGGCTAGTAGCCAAATTCAAAATCTCTGCCGAGCGGCAAAATAACACACCGACTTTAATGAATTTTGCACTCGTCCGTTTCAAAAAAATTTGACTTTAAAATTCCCATTCTGCTCATTGTTCAGACGCCCTATGGGCACACTAAAGTCGGTAGCTTGGGGGCACGATCATAATTATTTTTCTGTTCACCTCCATAGTCCCGATTCGTGCAGTTTTTTGAGCTGGCCCTTCCAAAATCCTAGGCTTCCCTCCCACGCCCTCACCTCTACGACCACCACGTGCACCGCCCGGCGGCAATTCCACGGCTGCTAGAGCCACTTCATCGACGTCCAACCAATCGGATCTAGTTCACTAGGTCTCTCTGCCACTCACCAGAGTTCTGGTCTCACTGATTGTGCTTATGCCATTGTCGACTGCCCACGCTCTGCTTCCCTGCCACCAAAAGCTACCCAACCGTACCGGAGCAGCTTCACCATTGTCCACCTGACGGGATCTAGTTCAACAAGTTCCATGTCAACTGCTCAAGAACAGCTACACGGTCGTCGCCATTGACTGCACCGGCATATCGACTGCCCAAGATCTGTTTCACCGACGCCAATAGCCACCACAACCGCAGCACCCTCGGTGACCTGGACGTCACACTACTAGGGAAAACCCTACCCGAGGCACACCTGAAACCCTATCTGAGGCGCATATGGTATGCACCTCTAGTATTTGTTATGCGAGGCGCATATCATATGCGCCTTTAGTATTTGTTATGCGAGGTGCATATGAGGCGCATATCATATGCGCCTCCTATACTTCATATACGCGAGGCGCATATACAGATATGCGCCTCGCGTATATGAAGTATAGGAGGCGCATATGATATGCGCCTCGCATATGTTGTAAAATGCGCCTCGTATTGTACCATATATGCGCCTGCTATACTTCACATATGCGCCTCAGATATATTTTCGAAATTCTAGTTTTACAACAATTTTCAAATAATAGTTTACAGGTATTCAAATATACAATACAGTCGAGAATACAGTATAAATAACACCGAATTCTCCAGAAACTTGCAATTGGCCAAAGCATAATAGAACCAGCATGAATACAAGTACATTACACATCAATCGCGACATATGAGTTCATACATCAACTAGAATCAACAAGTGCCAAGTTTTCACACAACACCAAGTGTTTGTGACACAAGTTTACACCTCCGAGTACAAGTTCATAATCACATTACAACTTCGACGATAGAGCTCTATCTAGATGAATTAGAGCACATAACCTACCATGAAGAGCAACAAGGTGGTGATCACGAGGAAGTTCCTCCACTTCTTCCTCACGTGCCTCCTCCACTTCTCTTCTGCCACCTCTCTAGTCTTGTAGCCTTTGTAGCTGTTGCCCGAGAATTTGTTCACTTGCTTCTGGCAGTCTTCCCACTCCTCGTACACACCTAGAACCTTGCCGACGTACATGACATAGCACTTCTTCGCCATATCGTGTACACAGGATAGATGATATTATCTATGTAAGTGGAAAGCAATAGAAGTTCATAAGATAAGATCATGCATATATATATGGGTGCAACAAGATGTAAGAAATCACATTCTAATCATCGGCATTTCGAAGAAAGACAAAAAAATCAAACCAAGAATGACTTGCATTAGTGCCGCATACTTAGGTTGGGCATGGAAATAACAATGCTCGCTGTTTGATCTCGTGCGGCAAGTAGATTATATGCCCAGATTACTAGTATACTTGGCACACCAGATCAAACAGCGACATAGTCATATACATGATGCCACAACATGTTCTAATCATCGGCATTTCAAAGAAAGACCAAAAAAAAAGAAAACCAAGAATGACTAGGATTCGTGCCTCATACTATTCGTATCGCTAAAGACAAAAGAAGAGAAATACTTCCACGATTCATATAGCATGGGCATGATATGTCGAGTGGCAAAGCAAGGAAAGGACGGTCTCCATGGCAACAACTCATTTCGAGTTTGGTGTGTCTAAAGGAGTCGTTTCCGTGGACCCAGAACCCTTTCCTTGGCTTGCCACTCAACATATTATGTCTTATGTATATGAATCTTGAAAATATATGTCCTCTTTCAACTTTAGGGCTACGAGATGAAATAGTTTATCATTTCATTGTATCACCAAAGACGAAAGGAAACAAATCATTCCATGATTCATATAACAATGTCGGCAATGCTATATGAATAGTGAAGTAATATCTCTTTCCTTTCGACTTTAGGGCTACAATGAGATATTAGAAACTAAATACTTCACCATATTTAATTCATGCTATCTAATCTATTCGTATCGCCAAAGACAAAAGAAGAGAAATACTTCCACGATTCATATAGCATGGGCATGTTATGTCTAATGGTAAAGCAAGGAAAGGATTCGGTCTCCACGGCTTTCGAGTTTGGTGTGTCGAAACGAGTCATTGACACGTGGACCCAGAATCCTTTCCTTGGCTTACCATTAGACATATTATGTCTTATGTATATGAACCTCGAAAATATTTGTCCTCTTTCTACTTTGGGGCTACGAGATGAAATAGTTTATCATTTCATTGTATAGCCAAAGACGAAAGGAAAGAAATCATTCCACGATTCATATAACAATGTCGCCAGTGCTATACGAATAGTGAAGTAATGTCTTTCCTTTCGACTTTGGGGATACAATGAGATATTTGAAACTACATAATTCACCATTTATTTTAATTCACGCTATCTAATATATTCGTATTGCCAAATACAAATGAAGAGAAATACTTCCACGATTCATATAGCATGGGCAAGATATGTCTAGAGGTAAACCAAGGAAAGGATTTGGTCTCCACGGCAACGACTCATTTAGTGTTTGGTGTGTCGATAGAAGTCGTTGCCATGGACCCAGAACTCTTTCCTTGGCTTGCCTCTGAACATATTATGTCTTATGTATATGAACCTCGAAAATATTTGTCCTCTTTTGACTTTGGGGCTACGAGATGAAATAGTATTAGCTTGGGCAACATTGTTACAAGTCTACTTGCCTCATACTTAGGTTGGGCACGGAAAATGACAATGTCGCTGATGGATCTGGTGCGGCAAGTAGAGTATATGCACAAACCTCTAGTCTACTTGGCACACCAGATCCAGCAACGGCATGGTCACACACATGACGCCACAACACGTTTTAATCATCAGCATTTCGAAGAAAGACAAAGAAAGCAAACCACCAGAAGTAGGACAGCAATAACGAATGAAAAGAAACAAGCACTTAAAATAGTTCATAACACAAATAACTAGCTAGTGTCACTCACAATCAAGTTCAACAGTTGATGAAACAGTTTAACATAGTGATAAGAGGTTACAACATGAGTTCGGAACTAACAGCTAGCTACCCAGGCAATGCAATCATCAAAACTTCTTCGGCTATTGAGTCGGCTTTGGCGGGGTGGGGGGGCATTGACGAAGCCCGACCGAGTTTTCTCCATATGCTTTAACATCCTGCGGTCACCCTGCTGCGCTAAGAGTTCATTTATCTCCCTATTGGGCGGTGTATGGCCACCGTAGAAGGTGCCGCCATATTTCATGACTCCCTGGTGCACGATTGTCGCGATCTCCTCCTAGATTTTGAAGAAGTGTTGCCTAAGGTTGTGATCATGTATTATTGCAAGCCTTTCTACCCACTTCGCAAGGTCAGATGGCAGCATTTTGCTCTCCATGTCATTGAAAAATGCCTTCATCTGGTAAATGGCGTAGAAGGCATCCTTCCCGCTACCATACGGCTGCTTGACGGAGGCGAACTTGGCGTTGTGGTGGAACACGTGCGCACCAAACTTCACATGTGGCGTTGCCGGTTTGACGCCTCTAGCTGCGACATAGCCGGTGAGAGCACCATGAAGAATTTTCTTGATATTGGTGTAGTTTTTCGGGATCGCACTGTTTGAGTTGAGGTACACGGCTGTTGAGTGTTTCAAATTCAAACATATGAGCACGCAGCCTGTCTGATCATCCTCCGTGATGGGATGGTACGGAAGGAGAATCACATCCTGGTCCGAGTATGTTTGCAGGAAGGTTGAGAGGTAGTCGGTCGCCAGCGCTTTGTCCTCAGCATATTTCAGGACGACGTCACGCATGAAGTAGGGATCCACTATCTGGATGCTCGGGATCTTGTCTCTGGTGATCTGCATGGCCGTATTGAGGGAGAATAGCCGGACCAGGGTATTATGCAGCCAGAACCCGTTCAACATGTCGAAGATGTCGGTATACAAGATATCCTCAGGGGTACACTAACGCAGCACCACACAAAAGGCACCTTCTCCTTGAAAATGAGGTACGACTAATCGTTCTCGCGAATGCGGCGCTCCTCAATTGTGATACAACTATAATGAAGATTGCGCATTTGAGAGCCTGCGACCTCGAGCAACGAGTTACACATGTTCAGTGCACCTGCCACGTGTTGCTGATTCCTGGCTTGCCCCGCAGGGCCGTCCTAAGCCTAGAGAACAAGATTTGGATCCTTACCCTGGTCACCCTTAGGCTTCCTTTTGCGACCCTGCTTCCTGCCCTTTGGGGCGTCGGCCACCGCATTCACCTCAATGATCACCTTATAAGGGTGATGGGGCTGATCAAAGGAACTGCTGGCCTTGGAGGCTCGGTGAAGGGGGCGGGTGGCGGCGTCTCCTGACTAGTTGGGAAGAGACGCACCTGGCAAGGGGGTTTCACCGATGCTGGTTGGGTATCGGCAACTTGATGTGTGCCTGATGGTGCCGGCTCATACCAATCAGAAAACCTTGTGTTAACGAACTGGTCGCCAAAGTTTGGGTAAATTTCTCCATCATCATCATAGGGATCCTTTGCCATGTTGTCCAAGTCTGCCATCTCGAAGTCTTCATTATGTGCTGGCTGTGCTGCCTCTGGGGTGATGTTGAGCTGGTCCTCTGTCCCCAAACGGATCTGGCTCTTCGGCCATAGGTACAAGTAGCCGAAGCCGGTATTGACGACCGCCACCGTCTCCTCCTCATCCCATCCTTGAGGTTGAGAGGGAGGTTCCACTTGCTCGTAGCCTGGAAGCACCATACTGTATCTGACCCTCATCATGCCGGGTGGCATTGTGACATTGTGCATTTTGCGGTTCTCCGGTTGAACGATAGTACCCTTGGCAACATCCTTCAACTGGCCGCCCACCTAGTGCATTAGAGTGCAAGGAGTGTCTCCCTGCGAAAGACATGTAGGTCAGGCGTCAGTGAAATGGAGATCAAGTCATCGATGTGGTTAAGCCTCCCAATTCTCGCTTTAATTAGTTAGTTACCTTGAGGGTGTCGAACTCGGACAATGTCGAGGCACCTCCGCCGACAGGCTTGAGCGCGCAAGTGGCGGAGTGGCTGCCTGATGGCACGGTGGTGTGGGCCGGCGCCTTCGCCATAGCGGGCAAGTTAAGATCCGGAGCTGGAGGAGTCTCCACCACCACCGGCCCTACTGGAGGAGTCACCAGCGCCTCCGGCCACTCCATGTTGTCCGATTGGGCGCTGTCGAGGTTGGGAACCGGTGGCGGCCCTCGTTTACCATCCTTCTGCCACTTGCTATACTTTTCCATGTAGGCGGGAAGGATGGTATTGAGCTTATCGTTCACTTGTGACTGGACTTGTGCCTGGACTTGTGTATGAACTTGTTCTTGGAACTTTGTCTCGACAACCGACACAGACTGGTTCACGGCATCTTGGACTATATTGGGAAAGGCTTCCACCTGTTCCCTTAGGTGTCTTACCTCGGCGCTTTCGACCTTCCTTCCCTTTCGCTCTGGGGTGCCATAGTACTCGGACCATGTTATGCCGCCAAAGCCGACCACACGACCAGCCGATGACCGGGCCACCAGGGGCTTGACATTCTTGGTCTTGTTCAACGCCCTATTAAAAGACGTGTCCCACTTGGCAACAGGCGCCGACCCCTAGGATGAGGAGATCCTACACTCCTCGTCCTGCGCACAAGGACTAATCAGAATGCAATTAATCGTGAATGCAATTAATGAACTTGCATGCAAACTACTTACATATTTTCTCATGAAGTCCGTCACCTTCATAGCGAAGGGGCCGGTGGGCACCAAGGAATACTTTGAACTCCCTTTCGGCTTGGAAAACTGAGCCCTGACAAAGTGCTTTGCCTACTTCTCTTTTATGTCGTCAAAGGGAGGTATCAGCCCCTTTGCACGAGCGTCGGCGTCCTCCTTCTCCCATTTGGGAATCACAGCTCTATAAATGCCGGAGCCGAGATGGTGGGTACCAATGTTCTTCTCGTACAACTCCTTGAAGTACAGACTCTTGGCCTTGCCCATGGCGGATTCACATCTGGCCTTGAACACCTTGAAACCTTCTTGCGTGACAAGAGGCTCCTTCTTGACGACCTCCGAGTAACTTAGCTTGTCCACGAAAATCAGCTTCTTCACCCGGACCTTCCAATTCAACAAGGCCTTGGTCATCTTCCCGAGGGCGAACTTGTTCACCGGATTCCATTTGAGATTGTCATTATTGTACTTGTGTTCCTCATCACCCGGGAACGTGTATCTTGCGTGTAGCTTCCGGAAGAGCTGGATGACAAATCCCCTGTTCTCTTCGGCCTTACGATGTTCCGGAGGATTGCCGCGAGCTGCTTTGAGTAACCCAACGACAAACTCTTCCGGCTCCAAAGCGCACCTTTAGTGCTCACACTTATGATGATGGACCTTTTGATGTCGACCACGATCGGGGTACGATCCTTCCGGGCCTTCTACGATGTGCTACCACCGTTCGCAGTAGCTTCACCGCCACCATCAGTGGTAGTGGCGTCGCCATCGGCATCCCCCATCTCCTCATCACCCGACGAGGTATCTTCGTCTGCCTCCATCTCGTCGTCCCGCAGAACGAATTCCGGGTCCTCTTGGGATTCCATCTCCGGCTTCTGCTCCCAAAAGGGCTTCTTGCTAGAAGGCCTCGGCTCCACCGACATTTCTAAACACACAAATAAATGGAATTAATAAGCACAACAATTCACAGAAAATTTCGGCATAACCTTTGCTAATTTCCTATGTCTAGGAGTGCCAGAAATTCGCCAGAACGGAAATGAATCAACATTCCGGCGAAACATTGGCAATCAAAAAGAGAAACCTGCACAAAAAAGCCTAAATAGGCACAAACACAGCCATTTTGTTGCCAGCATACACAAGCATAGCCATACGCAACTTGCTGCCAGTAGCATACAAGAAATCTAGACAACATACACCACATATATGATTCACTATACAAAGGTAAGATTTTATGTCCTTCTATGCACATGCACAAACTAAAAAAATAAAGAAACAGAATTTACACTGTACTAGCAGGTCTGAAGCTTATAGGATTTGCAATAGAAGCTCATTCACAAAAAAGAAACATAAGCTCATTTGCAATAGAATTTCTGTAGCTTTTTTTAAAACCATCACCTCTAGCTTTATTACTCAGATGACACATGTTCTGAACTACACAGAATACCAGGGACCAAAAAGGGATATAGCAATTGTTGGTGGTTTACCTCCTATCTATGATGTCTTTTTTGCATTCCGTGGAAATAAAACTTACTACCTCCTTGTTAACTACTAGTTTAAGTTTGCTCATGGTCAACTTTAATAAGTTATTGCTAGTAGGGGAATCAAGCAACCACTATGATTTCACTTATTTTAAGGGTCAATGATACTACATTCTACTTGTAGATCGGAAAAACAAGCACAAACAACTAAACATATTAATATGCAGGGCGAGTCCAACCATCTCATCTGTCAGCAGTATGATGGAAAATGTCCGGAATGTGGCACCCAAAATACGGTAGTAGTATATAAAGACTAAATGAAATAAGATGAACTGTTGTATGCAATGCTTAACTAGAATATAGCTGAATTTGTGCTACTGAAGTGCAGCTGCCTATAATCCAAAGAAAAAATTTAATTTTTGTGTGTAGGGTCCAGCCGAAGCATATCAACTTTATTTAGTGCATGAACTCTGCTATTCTAAATTTTTGCACCATCTCCAAGACATGGGCAGTAACTAGCAGCTAGTTGGGATCCCAAAATGCAGACCCTAAAGAATTCCCTTTCTAATCCTCCTATGCACTGCTGCCACCAATCAGTCCCCTGCTCCGGAAACAGCCATGCGAACCTATCTATCTGGAGGGGGAAGGGAGAGGGGGAGTGGCACTCACCTTGGGGTGCTCAGCGAGGATGAAGGTGAGGTTGCAGATGAGGTGGCCGGCGGGCAGCAGGTCTTCGAGCATGAGCAGCAGGTCTTCGGGCAGCAGCAGCGGTGCAGGTCACGGGCGGCGGGCTCCTCCTCCACGGGGCGGGCATGTCATGGGCAGCAGGTCTTCGAGCACGGGGTGGCGGTAGGCTCCTCTTCCATGGGGTGGGCATGTCACGGGCGGCGGGCTCCTCCTCCCTGTGGCTGGTCGCCGAGATGTCAAAGAGAGGGAAGAGGGGTAAGGGGAAGGCGAGGGAGAGGGGAAGGGGATTGGGGCTCACCTCGACGAAGGTGAACGGTGGGCTGCTACGGGCGCGGATAGCGGCGGACGATGCGACAGGTTGCAGACCGAGAGAAAGGGAAATCGAGATAGAAAGAAGGCCCTGAATCATTTTAGGTACCAGCTTATGCGAGGCACATATTGCAAAGTGCGTCTCGTATAAGATTAGGCGAGGCACATCTAGCAAGAATGCGCCTCGACTATTCTTTAGTCCTAGCCAAAATAGGACAATGCGCTGGTATCTGTTAACAAACACACACTACCCCACTGGTTATGTCCCTTGTCCTGTTCTGAACCCTAGGCACCTTGGTTTGAATCTTGGTGGTAATTTTTTTGAAAACTTTTTTAAAGGCCATTTTCATGTAAAAACATTGTCCAAACACAATATGAACTATAAAATATACTGTAAATATTTTAAAATTTCAAATATTGCCAAAACAATAAGGTGAGGTTGCACCCATTTTAGGTACCAGCTTATGCGAGGCGCGTATTGCAAAGTGCGCGTCGTATAAGATTAGGCGAGGCACATCTGGCCAGAATCTGCCTCGACTATTATTCAATACTAGTCAACTAGCGCTGTGCGCTGGTATCTGTCAACAAATACACATTAGGCCACTGGTTTTGCCCCTTGTCCTATTCTTAACACTAGCCACCTAGGTTCGAATCCTGGTGGCAACATATTTTTGTAAACTTTTTTAAAGGCTATTTTTCATGTAAAAACATTGTACAAACACAATATGAACTATAAAATATACTGCAAATAGTTAAAAAATTCAAATATTGCCAAAACAACAAAAGTGAGTATTATGAATGTGTCTCGTCGATACATAATATTCTCAATGCAATATTATAACATACAAAAAATGATAATTATGAATGTTTCCATACATAATAATAGGCCACACACACATGACGGTTCTTGACAATGGTCGGAGCACGCTAGCGTTTCTTGACAATGGTCGTCTTCTTGCCGTTCTTTGTCGCGGTTGCATAGGTTAGGTCCGGGATCTTCAATACTTCTTTTGAACGGGAGTCCTTTCTTAGGTAGGGTTGTGGTGTATGGTGCTTGGTTGCATATCCGTCTTCCATCTTTGGGTCACCGTTCTGGTAAAAGTCTTGCCCATTGGCAACTTCGTCCATTCCGATGATGTTCCTTTTGCCTCTCCCAACGACAACCCGACTAGGCTTTGACGGGTCCGTGATGTACCAGCATTGGTCGACCTTGCTAGCTAGAACCCAAGGCTCATTTCTCGCTGGTGGTCTTTGACGGTATAACCATGGTGGTGAAATATCGGCCTTCTTTCTCAACGCTCTTGGCCCACCTGACACGGAACATCGGCACCTTCTCCGTAACGTAGTCGAGCTCCCAAATTTCATTGATCCTTCTGTAGTATCTTTCTGGGACGTCGTGGGTGTAGAATATCCTCGTAACCCCTGAGTTCTGGTAATCACAGTTATTGTCCTTTTCCTCGGTCTAGAACATGTATCTGTTGATATCGTATGCCTGATAGGTCATCAGGTTGTGCGAGGCGGCCCGTGAAAAGGAGAATATGAGTATATCTTCCTCTGAGTACTCGCCCTGCGGTGGATTAGCAATGACCTTCTCCCTGAACCACCGCGTGAAACCAGAGTGGTGTTCCTTGATAAAATCTTCCTCCAAGT
Source organism: Avena eriantha (assembly GCA_910589775.1). Classification (NCBI taxonomy): domain Eukaryota; kingdom Viridiplantae; phylum Streptophyta; class Magnoliopsida; order Poales; family Poaceae; genus Avena; species Avena eriantha. The sequence continues at coordinate 531,840,430 of OU342743.1, read as the reverse complement.
ACTGGCGCCCCTGGTTAGTGTAATTCTTCTTCATAAACTCTTTGTGCTCATATATGTATGGATCGACTACCTGCAGGTGTTGTAGCGTGACCAGGTTTGCTCTTTCAAAGTCCTTGGTTTGGTCCTCGAGGTCTACATGCTTTGGGTGCCGACCCTCGTGGTGACCCCATCCAGCGAGCCTCCCGAGGTGCTTGTTGAATGGCAGACCAAGAGGGGTCTCGGTTTGTAGAAAGTTCGAGCAGAAAGAGATGCACTCTTCGGCCAGGAAGCCATTTGCTATGCGTCCATATGGATGTGACCTGTTCTTAACGTATCCTTTGATGTCTCCATTGAGCCTTTCGAACGGCATCATGCTTCGCAGAAACGAAGGACCGAGCTGGACGATATCCTCCACGACATGGAGAAGTAGATGAAGCATGACGTTGAAGAATGCGGGGGGGGGGGGGGGGGGGGGGGGGGGATAGATCTCGAGCTCGCATAGTATCACCACGATCTCGTCATGTAGCCTCGTGAGGTGCTTAATGCCTATCGACTTCCGATAAATGACGTCGACAAAGTTGCAGAGGCCAAACAACGTTTCACGGACGTGCTTGTCCATTATACCTCCGATCGCGATCAGGAGTACCTGCGTCATCAGCACGACGATGTCGTGAGACTTCATCCCGCTGAAGCGCTGCTTCGCCTTGTATAGCCATCTGCTTATCTTCCCCGCATAGCCATTCGGAAATTTGACTCCGAGGAGGCACTTCATAAACTGTATGGCCTCCTTCTTAATCAGAGTGAAGCACGAGGCCTTGAGCTTGACCTTGCCCTTGCGACTATGGCTATTTTGCATTTCCGTCTCCTCCTCCTCGCGCTCCTCCTCGTCATCGCTAGGTGGTGGTTGAAGTTCATCCCTGATGCCCATATGCTTCAAGTTGTTCCTTGCCTTCGACCCATCTTTGGTGTTGTCAATGTTAACGAGGGTGGCAAGCAGACACTCGCCCACGTTCTTCGTGATATGCATGAGATCAAGGCTATGGGGCAAGAGGAGGATCTTCCAGTATGGAAAGTCACAGAAAATAGACCTCGCCTTCCATACCTTCAGCAGCGGCTCTGGCTTCTTCTAGGTCTTTCCTAGTGCAGGGCATGCCTTCTAGTTATTGAACATCTCGTAGAATTCCGCGCCGCTCCTCTGGTCCGGGATTCATTGGAGCTCGATCGTCCCATCGAACAGATCTCCTAGCTTTCTCTAGGTGTGATTCTTGGGAAGCCACCTCCGAGCCCTAAGGAACACAGTTTTCTCTGACCCGGGATATTTCTGTAGCTCGTGGTACGTTGTATTATCCTTGCACCTAACACGCCCATAGAATCCTTGGACCACCTGCCCCGAGAAGTATCCGTAACCGGGATAGTATTGCACCATCATGATCACTGCCGCTCTCATGTCAAAGTATTCTTGTCTCGAGGCATCCCACGTATAGGCTCCTTCTTCCCATAACGTGGCCAGCTCCTCTTTCAACAACGTGAGATACAGATTGATGTCTATACCGGGTTGTTTTGGCCCTTGAACCAGTATACTCATGGTTACGTACTTCTTCTTCATGCACAACCAGGGGAGGTTGTAGATCCATACAAACACGGGCCAGGCGCTGTGTGTGCTTCCAAACGGATTGAGTCCATCAGTGCTCACGCCTAGCCTAAGGTTCCTTGACTCTTTCCCAAAATTTTGGTAATATTGGAGGTCCAACGCCTTCCACTTGAAAGCATCCGAAGGGTGCCTTAGCATTTCCTCCTTCTCCGGATCATCGTCTTCTGGACTCTTTCTTTCCGCGTGCTAGCGCATGAGCTCTGCTTCCTTAGGGTCCACGAAATACCGCTGCAGCGAGGAGTTAAAGAAAAGTACCACACCACCTTTCTAGAAGCTTTCTTGGTCCGTCTCTTGTATCGAGAGGTCTTGCACACTGGACACGTGGTCTTCTCCGTGTCCTCGCTCTGGTAGATGATGCAATCATTTATGCAGACGTGGTATTTCACGTGCGGTAGATTGAGAGGGAACGTGAATTTCTTGGCCTTAGTGATACTAGTCGGACATGTGTTCCCCTTCTTGGGAAGAATATCATGCCAGAATGCAATGTTGTCGTTGAAGCATTCGTCGGTCATTTTGTGTTTTTCCTTCATCTCTAGATCCCTGAGCGTTACATTCAGACGGGTATCCCCGTCATTGCATCCAACAAACAATGGAGTGACCGCGTCTTTCTTCATTTGCTCCAGCTTAGCTTTCTCTGTAGCGGCGGCTCTGGCGTTACTCGTCTCGTTGAGAAGCAGATCTTGGACATGAGGGTCTCACAGCCAGCTTGGATCATGTTCGACACCTTGATCATCTTCGTGTCCATCATGCCTGACGCCACCCTGATCTTCATGATCATCACCTTCCCCGCCGCCAGTGTCTTGATCTTCGTGATCGTGACCGACATCTTGATCTTCACCATTATTGACATCCTCATCATCATCTTCGTCATCACGTATCCACCAAGTGTAGCCATACATGAAACTACGTCGGAGCAGGTGCGACTCCAGCATTCCGGAATCATGCCTTATCAGATATATCAGCTTGCAGTCGCGACACAGACATCTTATCTCCCTCTTGTTTGCACGTGCCTGATACGTCCAAAACGTATCTACTTTCTCGAACACTTTTGCTATTGTTTCTCCTCTAAACTTGTGTGATTTGGATGCAACTAATGCGGACTGACGCTGTTTTCAGCAGAACTGCCTTGGTGTCTACTTTTTGTCCAGAAAACCAACTATCAGGAAAAATCCAGGAAAATGTACCAAAAATCCTATTTCACCTGAAGACTCCAGGAGCCAGAATACGAGACGGAGAAGAGCCAGGGGGTTGCCACACCACCTGCTGGCGCGGGCCAGGCCAGGCCGCGCTAGGGGTGGTGTGGGCCCCCTAGGCACCCCCTCGGCCTCTCTCTTTGCCTACAAGGAGCCTTCTGACCTAAAATCTTCGGGGGGTTCGACGTTTTTCTAGAAGGAGTTCCGCTCCGTCGTCACCACCAGATTCCACGAAACAGCACCAGAAACTTCGTTCTGGCACCCTGCCGGGACGAGGAATTGGAGGAGATCATCGCCATCATCATCACCATCGCTTCTCCATCTTTAGGGATTGGATGAGACCGTTCATGTAATGTCATCATATTGTTAGGTCATGGTGCCTAGTATCTTTTATTAGTGCTTTATGACTTTGTTGTGCTTAATGCTTGTCACTAGGGCCCGAGTGCCATGATCTCGGATCTAAACATGTTCTTGATTCATTATGATAGTATTGTTTTTGGTCTTATCTGCAAGTTGTATACACATGTTGTTGTCCGGAACCTATGGCCCCGAAGTGACAGAAATCGGGATAACCGGAAGGGAATGGCTTTGATGTGAGGATCACATGTGTTCACGGAGTGTTAATGCTTTGCTCCAGTGCTATATTAAAAGGAGCACCTTAATTGCTAGCAGTTCCCTTGAGGCCCTGCTGGAAACGGGCTGGCAGGACAAAAGATGTTGTGCAAGTTCTCATTGCGAGCACGTATGACTATATATGGAACACATGCCTAGGATTGTCTAGTACTTGGATCTTTATCTTATTTATCTGCAATTGCCCTATGTTCTGATTGCTATGTGAATTGTCTTGTCCATGCAACGCCCGTCCATCCATCCCTATGCCTACCGCACTTGAATCCCACTGTTTACTGCTATTGTTACTACTGTCTTTACTTTACTGCTGCTACTACTTTGCTATTCCTACTACAAAACTGTTGCTACTGATAAACTGATGTGAGCAAGATTGTTTCCAGGTGCAGCTGAATTGACAACTCAGTTGTTAAGGCTTGTAAATATTCTTTGGCTCCCCTTGTGTCGAATCAATAAATTGGGTTTCACTTTCCTCGAAAATACTGCGATACACCCCCTATACTTGTGGGTCATCTGTGCCATATCGGCCCTCGCACATCTCATGCACCTATCCACAAGGGCTTTGTGGATCAGTGGTCGGACCATGGTCGCCTACACGTGGTACAAAGAGCAAGAGAATAACTAGAGCATATATGGCCGTCTTGATCACCGGAAAAATTCGGCATGACCTCCCCTAAAAAGAGGACATCCGTGAGTGCCAGAAATTCGCCAGAAAAGAAATGAATCGACATTCCGGTGAAACATATGCATCTCAAATGAAATCCCTGCACAAAAACAAGCATGCACCACAACACAATCATATAGTCGTGGTGTCACCGACAACGCGCGTGAGCATGCAAGCAACGCCTTCACGCTTCCTCCAACGACGACTTGCGCAAGAGAGCCAGAGGAGAAGTAAAGGGACATGTTGTAGATCTAGAGGAGCAAGAGACTTCACTTACATATGAGTGCCAACCAATGGAGATTGAGAAAGCTTTTATGGTGAATCAATGTGGGAAATGAGGTGGGGAGGAGCGGGGGGGCGACCAAATATGTATTTTGGTGGAGGAGGAAGAAGTGAGACAAGTGAGTGCGGTGCATGTGCCAAAAGGTGCAAAAAAAGTGAGCCAGGTTATGCGAGGCACATATTGCACTAAATGCGCCTCCTTTAATATAAACTACCTGAGGCGCATATGCTAACATGCGCCTCGCCTATGCGGCCACCCGGGCCCGCAGGGGTTATTTGAGGCGCACTCTGCTGAATGCGCCTCGCCTATTATCTAGTATAGGAGGCGCATGTGATGATGTGCGCCTCGCATATTGGACCACCGATCTCCTCCCGGGCCCACCCAACTTATGCGAGGCGCATTCTTCCCATATGCGCCTTGCGCATCTAACATATTGGAGGCGCATATTATCAGAATGCGCCTCGCATAATATGGGGGTGCTAGATTTCGTCCGTATAGAGACTATAGGAGACGCATCTTACAAATATGCGCCTCGCCTATTTTAATACTAGAGGTGCATGTCAGTGCAGTGCGCCTTGCCTATTTTATCGGAGGCACATATAGTATAAATGCGCCTCAAATGAGCATGTCTCCTATAGCCTTTTCTGTAGTAGTGTCACTCGCACGGTACCGACGATGCTTATACGCCTCTCCGACCAAGGTAAGCAAATCTCCAACCCGTTTTTGTTTTCACAGCGGTATAGCAAGTTCAAGCCTGTAAGAGTGAACTGCATTTTTGTAATCGTGCTAGTACATACAAGTCACTGAGCACACCTGTTCTTCGTGCTAGTACATACAATGTCATTAGACATGTTGGTTTGCATTCGCTGCTCTACAAATTTCAAGTCATGCACATGTCTATTATATTGTCATGCACATGTTCTTATCTTAGCTGCTTCGTACACTAGTAATTTCCTGCTATTGTGTAGTTCTTGCAAAATGTAATGTTAGTGGAAAATATTAGTGTGGATACCCTGCTCCACAGTTACTGACTCTATCTTGTTCTTCCTAAGCTAAGTTCCTGCTATTATTTCCTCCCTAGCATCGTTCTGCTATCTTGTAGTACCCGTTCAAACTCTTCATACTAGTTCGACTATAATTTTGTTATTGCCATCTGGTTCTTCAAAAGCTGCAATATTGACTATTTTCTTTTTCTTTGCGTAGATCTCAAAAAGGCAACACTGAACATGTTGGTTTGCACAGCCTACAGGTCCACCAGCGATGCCATTATATATATTTTTTGTATCTGGTGCTGGTTCGTCCTAATCAACGGCATAATTATTCTTTACTATATAGTTCATTCGTGTTTTCCACTTCTACTCGACAAGTTCTAGTATGTTGTGGTTATAATTTATATGCGGTTCATTCTTAGCTACGACAGTAACTGCATGCCATTGCGTAGCTCATCGCAAGTTCTGAGTCACCCAACGTCTCTTGCATTCCAGGAGATAACACTGCTTCCATATATATTTGCTGAAATGACCTAGCTAGTTTATACTTGAATTCTAAAAAACACTTTGTTTGATTGCTCATTTCATTGTTGGCATACTTGTTTAATGTTTGTTTGTCCTATTCTACAGGTTCACAAGCCACACCATTATATCTCGTACCTGGTTCTGGTTCGTCCTAGGCAATGACATAACTAGACTCTACTATATAGTTCATTCATGGTTTGCATTCCTGCTCTACAAGTTCATATTATGCAGTTATAATTCGTATCTGGTTCATTCTTAGCTATGAGTAGTTTGTCTTAACTTGTTATTAGTTAGTTTCAGACTGCAATTATTGCTATCGCCACCAAAGAGGGGACTACAAGATCATGTCTCAAGGTGGTTTTCAATGTAGCTGTCACACTCTAAGGGAGATGTAGTTGATGATTGAGAAAGAAAATTGAGGACTCTGCTATCAACTTGATTGGCAACTGAAATGCTAAATTTTCTTTCCCTTTTGTTCATATTTTGTAATATTTTTAAGAAGTTTGTAGCTGGTGTAATATCTAGATAACTCGCATAGGTCATGTAGGCATTTAGTTGACGCCGTCCATGATTGGCGGTACCATAACTGCGCCAGCCAGGTCGATCAGGTAACTGTATAGGGTTTTTTTATTTGCCCTTCTTGTATTGCGCCTTCCATGAACAATAAAAGATGCTCGCTAATTATACTCCTTTTATGATATTTGCATGGGCTTCAGAATTACCAAAACAGTAACGGCAACTGGCTAGAACAGTCATAGGCCAAAACAGTAACAGGCCAGGCCAAAACAGTAACAAGCCAAAATAGTAACAGTCTAAAACAATAACATGCTAAAACAGAAACATGCCAAAACAGTAGCAGGCCAAAACACCATCCAACAAGAACATTGGCAACCCAACATAGTAACATGCCAGAACAGTAGCAGACCGGAAAAGACACATGCCAGAACAGTAACATGCCTGAACGGTAGCAGGCCAGAACAGCGGCAACCAGTACACTAACATGCTAGAAAAGTAAAGAAACGCAACAGTAATGGACATGAATAGTAGACGACCAGAACAGTAACGAGCTAGAATAGTAAAAGGGCAGAACAATATCGGACCTTCTCAAAAGTGGGCCATTCGTAGGCGGCCCAGGACGAGCTGTGCAAACAGTGACGGGCTGACTGTGGGCCTTAACAGTTTCAGACCTACTTAACGCAGGCTGTTAACGGTCCGCACAATATTCGAACTGTGTGGGCTTCTATAGGATGAAACAGTAACGGGCCTGACATTCTCGGGCTGCTGCTGGTCGCATCTTTTGGGCCCATTTCAAATAGTGCAGGACGAAACAGTAACGGGCCATAATCTTATTGGGCTCCCCTAATGGGCTGGCTCACTTAATTATTAGCAGACCTTGGCTGGGCCTGGCTTCTACCACGATTTCTGTGGCTGTTAACGAAAGTAACTGGGCATTAATGGTGTTTGCCACGTAGCCTTTTGCATGGCGTCAGCAGTCAACGCGGCTGGCAAACAGATCTATGATGGAACAAGTTTTCATGGTTAAAGTGTGTGATCCGCCACAGCCAGAAAAACCCATGCTAGATTCTTTTGTGACGGGGCTTTTACCACGAAGGGCATCCGTCGTACAAGACTTGTTAGCCACGAAAAATGGGCCTTCAACCACGAAAATCGTTCGTTGTAAAAGACAACTTTTCTTGTAGTGAGTGATTGCAAGTCTTCTCCCAATGCATTATGATCCGAGTGTGATACTTCGAAAAAATTGAAGGAATGATAAAGATCAATTGAGATATTCTAAAATCATTAGCTCACTTATGTATTTAGCCAGTGCTATAGGCCTAACATCTCTTTTGTTGTAGAAAATTTAGTTGTTTTTTGTCAAATCCTGGAGATGATCATTGGCATGCTCTCGAGAGAGTTTTATGCTATTTGAAAGGTACTATGATTTATTGTATTCACTATACTGGGTATCCATGGGTACTTGAGGGTTTTAGTGACTCAAACTAGATATCTGATGTTGATGAGATTAAGGCCATGAGTGGTTATTTGTTTACACTTGGTGGTGGCGATGTTTTCTGGAAGTCTTTGAAGCAGACCATCTTAATGAGGTCAACGGAAGCATAAATCATTATTGGGGATATGAATTATGGGTATCACCATGGCATAGCCTTATTCCGGCTAACCTAGGTGGCCCATAGTTGGAAGCATGGCCTATGGCCTGATGGGCGGGCCAGTTAGAGGAATCCATAAGGGAGCCCCATGCCAGAATAAGAGGAAGGCTATGGTACCGACATAGACGAAGTTAGAGCCTTGGAGTACAAGACACGAAGTCTAGTTGGTACTAGTGTACAACTCTGTAACCTATCCGGTGGACTTTACCCTATAACCCTAAGTTCTGGCACCTTTATAAGCCGGACCTACGGGAGCCATTAGGGAACAAATCAACCTCGCATAGCGAACCACACAATCTTTGTAACCCGGTGTATTGCCATTGTAGTGATTGGAAGAAGGATGAGGATTCCTCCACCATCATGGGATCTGAACCTGGTTAAGCTGTGTTACCTCGTACCTGCCAACTCACCACCTTTCCCACCGCCTCTCAAAACACGTTGTGAGGGTTCCTGATACGTTGCAAACGTATCTATAATTTTTGATGTTCCATGCTTAGTTTATATCTACTTTCTTATGTTTTGTCCACACTTTGTAGTTATTTTTATACACTTTCTTGGACTAACCTATTAACAAGATGCCATAGTGCCAGTTGCCTGTTTTCTACTAGTTTTTGGTTCTAGGAAAGCCATAAAATGAATATTCTCGGAATTGGACGGGACAAAAGCCAAAGTCAATATTTTATCGGAAGACTCATAGAGCCCAAAGCAGACATGGAGGAGGGCCAGGGCCTGGCCACACCATATGGTGGCGTGGGTGACAACTAGCTACGGCACCAGGTGGTGTGGGCCCCCTGGCACTCCACCGACCTTGCCCCTTCGCCTATAAGAAGCCCCTGATGCAAAAACCCTAAATCGAACAGCCTCCAGCCACAAAAAGTCTCTATTCCGGCACCCTACCGGGACGGGGAAGTGCCCACTGAGCCATCTCCATCGACTCCACCACCATCTCCATCACCGTTTCTGATTCCCATGATGATGAGGGAGTAGTTATTCCTCGAGGCTAAGGGTTCTACAGGTAGCTATGTGTTCATTTCTCTCTCTATGCATGATCATATTGTGATCATGAGCTCTGTAATCAAGTAGATCTACCTGCTACTCACGTGCTTTATTAGATCTCTGCTCTCCCCATGTGTGCGAAAGTGACAGCGTGCACACCATGGTGGCACTTAGGCTAGAGATTACAAATACTTGTTATGAGTTATATTTAGAGTTGGATGTCTTTATGAAATTGTGGTGTTTGTTGGAACCATCTAGAGCTTAAGGTGATAGTGTGGTGTTATCTAGATGGGAAAGGCTTACTTTGAGGTGTGCTGTTAGAGCCCTACCATGGATTAGAGTGTTCAACCGGAGAGTAGTTAAGAGTAGTATCATGAAGAGAATATATTTATATGAGAGTGTTCACTAGTGAAAGTATGATCCCTAGGCCTTGTTTCTAAGCATTGAAACACCGTTTGCAACTAGATCTGTTACATGTTTGCTTGCTTCCATCTTTATTTCAGTTTGCCTTTAGTCTCTTCCACACCATCAAGCTATTTTCTAGCACCGTTGTCTTTTATCTATACCACTTGTATTTCACTATCTCTTCGCCGAACTAGAGCACCTATACACTTGACAAGTGTATTGGGTGTGTTGGGGACACAAGAGACTTCTTGTATCTTGATTCAGGGTTGCTTGAGAGGGATACCTTTGACCACTTCCTCCCTAAGTTCGATAAACCTTGGGTCATCCACTTAAGGGAAACTTGCTGCTGTTCTACAAACCTCTGCACTTGGAGGCCCAACAACTGTCAACAAGAATAGAAGTGCGTAGACATCAAGCTATTTCTAGCGCCGTTGCCGGAGAGGTAAGGTAAAAGGTACTCACATCCTCCGGTGTGAGTGCTCGAAGTTATTTCCTTTAGATTCTGTATTATATCTTTTTGTTTCTTGTTTTTATATTCACTAGTTAGGCTTAATGGAAAACAAAAAACATTAGAGAGCTTTATAGTATTTATCTTGAGTTAGGACATGAAGTGTTTGAAGAGAAAATTAAAAGACCTATGGAACTTTATTTGCATGCTAATAGCAATGTTGTTAGTATGAATTCTTTGGAAACCATTATTGCTAATTCTATGGAAAAGTCTAAGCTTGGGAAACCTAGTTTTTATGAAAATGATCTTTTTAGTTCCCAGCTTTGGAAGATAGCTATTCTATTGCTTATGATGAGACCAAACCTCCAATATATGATGATTACAATGATGAATACAATATTTTCAGTCTACCTACTATTGAGGAGAAAATTAATCATGATTACAATATGCCTCCTATATTTGATGATTATGGTGATGAGAATAATAATGATAGCTATTTTGTCGAATTTGCTCCCACTACAATTAATAAGAATAACTATGTTTATGTGGGGAGTATTAATTGTTTTATGCATGTGGCTCATGAGAAGAATGTTTTATGTGATAGTTATATTGTTAATTTTATTCATGTTGCTACTGAAAGTTATTCTGAGAGAGGGAAACATGGTCTTATGTATCTCAACATTATTAAGTTTTCCCTCTATATGTTGAAAGTCTTGACGTTGTACGTGTTTTGCTTTCCTATACTTGTTGCTTTGTGCTTTCATGACTTGTTGCTTTGTGCTTTCATGACTTGTTTCTTTACAAGATTATTTTTCATAGAAAGTGGGTTAGACTTAAATGTGCTTTGAATTTTCTTCTTTATGCTCTATTTTACTTCAATTCATATGTCTTATGTGAGCATCTTCTCAAACTATCATGCCTAACTTAAAGGTGTTAAAGAAAAGTACTTATTGGGAGATAACCCAAAAGTTTTAGTTGAGTCCTGGAAGTTATTTTCTTCAGTAATAACTTCCCCTTATCATTTTTGTGTGGTTTTTGTGCCAAGAGTAACCTCTAATGAGAGAGAAGTAAGACTTGGGAAAGTTGCTGTCCCAAAACAAATGTTTGTGCTTCCCTGTAAAAATTCCTGAAAAATCTATGTATGTCTTTTTGAGGCGTGATTTTTTTGCTTCTGCCCCAGGTTGTTATCTAACTTTTGTTAGTTCAACACTTTTGGATTTGATCAACAGAAGGTCTTCGAAAAAATTGGTTTTTAAAATGCTGGTCTGTTTTGACAGATTTCTGCCATTATTTGCATTTGCTTCTTGTTGGTTCCTTTTTGAGTTCTTTTGGGGAATTGAGCTTTTTGAGGGGAGTGCTACAGTAGCTTGTGTTTTAATGAAAGTTTTATTGGTGTTGAAACTGAACCTAAAGACTTATTATCTTGAGTGCACTAATGTTGCTAATAAAGATTGTGTGAAGTTTTGTATGAAGGTAAAATTTTAGGTGTATGGAGAGAATGATGTAATGACATGAATAATGGACTAAAGCTCAAGCTTGGGGATTCCACCCTGTGTAACCCCAAGAAATATTCAAGAGGTACAAGCGTCAAAGCTTGGGGATGCCCAAGGCATCCCCTTCTTCATCAATAAAAATCCCAGGTTCCTTCCAAACACTTCATTTTATTGTTTCATGCATAGTTGTGTTGTTCTTGGAACGTCTTCTTTTTCGTTTTTTGTTTTTGGGTTTTGTTTCCTTGGTTTTCTTAGTTTTCTGAATAAATTGGTTGGACCCCCTCTTTCATGAATTGGTTTTCAAATAGTTTGGTTTGGATTGGAAGAGAGTAGGAAAAGTTCATGCTTAAGTGGTAAAGAGAGCTTGTTTTTGACTGTGGGCTATGCTTTGTCATGCCATGCTTGATATTGTTTTGGCTTTATGCTTAGTGATTATTGTTGTAGCATGACATGTTATAAACAATTGAGATTGCTTAATGTTCCTTGAAAGAATCATACGTTGTTCTAGCATATTAAAGCATAGTATTGTGGTATTCTCCTTTGATGCTTTATTTGGGTTGACTTGGCGCATGCTCACACCATGTTAAGACTATCCCAAGTCACCATAGCCTCTATGATCCTTCAGTTTTCGACTTGTAATATCACTTTATGCTTTAATTAATGATGTTTTGTCGCTTTGCATGATTATGACTATTATTGCTCTCTTAGTTGGTCGCTCCCAGTCCTTTGCTAGCCTCCATAACCAAGTATGAGTTCCACTCATGCACCCAACTCCAAATAAAACCAAGTTGTTCCAAAGAGTCCATCATACCTACCTATTAGCATTTGCTATTCCAAGTATATTCATGTTTTTATCTACCTTCCGAATTAAACTTGTTATGTGAAAACTAGTGATTAAAGCTCTCACGAACTTGATGGCACGCTTTACTTTTTTGCATTTAATAATCTTGAACCATTGCGTCCATCTTTGTTGCGTATATGCTTGCGCTTTATAAGTTGAAGATAGGAGAACCATGTATCATGGGGAACGCTTTCAACATTGCACTTATTATTCTGTTGATATCATGATTCTTTTGCTTATGGATCCCGGCGGTGTGAAATAAAAGGGGAACTTGTAAGATCATGGAGTTTGTATGTGTGTTAAAGAAAAGCTTGGGTCATGATGTCTACGCACTTATATTCTTGTAGACAGTTGTTGGGCCTCCAAGTGCAGAGGTTTCTAGAACAACAGTAAGTTTTCCCTTAAGTGGATCACCCAAGGTTTATCGAACTCAGGGAGGAAGTGGTCAAAGGTATCCCCTCTCAAGCAACCCTGCAATCAAGATACAAGAAGTCTCTTGTGTCCCCAACACACCCAATACACTTGTCAGGTGCATAGGTGCACTAGTTCGGCGAAGAGATAGTAAAATACAAGTGGTATGGATAATTATAAGTAGTAACGATGCTAGAAAATAGCTTGATGGCGTGGAAAAGACTAAAGGCAAACTGAAATAAAGATGGAAGCAAGCAAACATGTAACAGATCTAGTAGCAAACGGTGTTTCAATGCGTAGAAACAAGGCCTAGGGATCATACTTTCACTAGTGAACACTCTCATATAAATATATTCTTCTTTATGATACTACGCTGAACTACTCTCTGGTTGGACACTCTAATCGTTGGTAGGGCTATAACAGCACACCTCAAAGTTCATCTTCTCCATCTAGATAACCCCACACTGTTACCTTGAGTACTAGATGGATCCAACAAACACCACAATTTCATAAAGACATCCAACTCCAAATATAACTCATAACAAGTATTTGTAATCTCTAGCCTAAGTTCCACCATGGTGTGCACACTATCAACTTCACACACATGGGGAGAGCAGAGATCTATTAAAGCACTTGAGTAGCAAGGTAGATCTAATTGATTACAAAGCTCATGATCACAATATGATCATGCATAGAGAGAGAGAGATGAACACATAGCTACCGGTAGAACCCTTAGCCTCGAGAGAGAACTACTCCCTCCTCATCATGGGAATCAACAATGGTGATGGAGATCGATGGAGATAACTCCGGGGGCACTTCCCCGTCCCGGCAGGGTGCCAGAACAGAGACTTTCTGTCCCCCGAATCTCCCCTTCGGTGGCGGCAGCGCTGTGGAACTTTTCGTGGCTGGAGGCTTGACGATTTACAGTTTTTGCATCGGGAGGCATCTTATAGGCGAAGAGGCAAGGTCGGTGGTTGGCCAGGGGGCCCACACCATGCCCTGGCGCGGCTTAGGGTTGCCCGCACCAAGGGGGGTGTGGCCACCCTGTGGCCCCTCTCCGTCTCGTCTTCTGGCTCCATGAGTCTTCTGGCAAAATATCGACTTTGGCTTTTGTTCGGTCCAATTCCGAGAAAATTCATTTTCTGACTTTTCTGGAACCAAAAATAGAAGAAAACAGGCAACTAGCACTATGGCATCTTGTTAATAGATTAGTCCAAGAAAGTGTATAGAAATACTCCAAAGTGTGGACAAAACATAAGAAATTAGATAAAAAACAAGCATGGAACATCAAAAATTATAGATACGTTTGCAACGTATCAGGCCGCTAGCCTAAGCCATGCCTAATCATGGTGGAAAATTGCAACATAACCATAATGAGCACTCTATGAAGCATCCTCAATAAAAACCTATGCAAATAGCAAATAAAAAGATTACTGAGATGCTCATTGTCTGCTTGCCTTGTCATTTTGATTATGGGATAGCTCATGTATCATGTGCAAGGGCTACCCCATTGGAGGTTCTCTATGATACATATGTACTTACAATGACAAGAGCTTACTTGTGACTGAAGTTGAGTAGCATGAGGTTCGGTACTCGTAAGTAAGGGGCATGAGATTTCAGCTTATAACTTGTCAAGCATATCCTCTTAGTTGTGTCACTTTAACCTTATTCACCTAAAGATGCTTATGATAGGGGCAATGAGAGCTGAAAGCTAATAAGTACCATAATTCTTGGAAGCTCTTTATGAAACTTGAATCCCTACTTCCTTCTATGAAGGCCTTTCTTTTACTTTTATGTTGAGTCTCCATCTTCTATCTTTATGCACCTATTAAGAGAGCATAGTGGCCACTCTTAGTTTAATGTGCATTATCCCAAGACTTGTTGATGGATGCATAACTTTGATATTGCTTGTTCTTAAACTATTTGTATCTAGTCACGCTTATGAACTTTGAAGGTGTCCTATGCATTTATTGCTACTCATTAAGGGACAAGCTGAATGCCACTATGCTATGTTTTCTATATGTGAAACAAACAAACGTCTTTCAAATGCATTGTTATTCATGATCTTTGTTTGTACCTTTTCATGTTACAACATAGTTGCTAGGTCTTATTGTTAGAACTATATATTTCATGTCTATGTTAGAGTACTTTGATCCTAGCTTTGAATGCTTGCAAATGGTTTGATCTTGATTGTGATGGTGCATGTCACCTCAAAAATTATTCTTTTTTGTCACTTATCTACTCGAGGACGAGCATGAGTTAAGCTTGGGGATGTTGATACGTTGCAAACGTATCTATAATTTTTGATGTTCCATGCTTGGTTTATATCTACTTTATTATGTTTTGTCCACACTTTGGAGTAATTTTTACACTTTCTTGGACTAACCTATTAACAAGATGCCATAGTGCCAGTTGCCTGTTTTCTGCTGTTTTTGGTTCCAGGAAAGCCAGAAAATGAATATTCTCGGAATTGGACGGGACAAAAGCCAGCATCAATATTTTACCAGAAGACTCACGGAGCTCAAAGCAGAGACGGAGGAGGACCAGGGCCTGGCCACACCATATGGTGCCGCGGGTGACCCCTGGCCGCGCCACCAGGTAGTGTGGGCCCCCTGGCACTCCACCGACCTTGCCCCTTCGCCTATAAGAAGCCCCCGATGCAAAAACTCTAAATCGAACAGCCTCCAGCCACGAAAATTTCCGCAACGCCGCCACCACCGAAGAGGAGATTCGGAGGATAGAAAGTCTCTATTCTGACACCCTGCCGGGACGGGGAAGTGCCCCTGGAGCCATCTCCATCGACTCGACCACCATCTCCATCACCGTTGCTGATTCCCATGATGATGAGGGAGTAGTTCTTCCTCAAGGCTATAGCTATGTGTTCATATCTCTCTCTATGCATGATCATATTGTGATCATGAGCTTTGTAATCAAGTAGATCTACCTTGTTATTTAAGTGCTTTATTAGATCTCTGCTCTCCCCATGTGTGTGAAAGTGATAGCGTGCACACCATGGTGGCACTTAGGCTATAGATTACAAATACTTGTTATGCGTTATATTTGGAGTTGGATGTCTTTATGAAATTGTGGTGTTTGTTGGAACCATCTAGAGCTCAAGGTGACAGTGTGGGGTTATCTAGATGGGAAAGGCTTACTTTGAGGTGTGCTGTTATAGCCCTACCATGGATTAGAGTGTTCAACCGGAGAGTAGTTCAGGGTAGCATACTGAAGAGAAGATATTTATATGAGAGTGTCCACTAGTGAAAGTATGATCCCTAGGCCTTGTTTCTAAGCATTGAAACACCATTTGCAACTAGATCTGTTACATGTTTGCTTGCTTCCATCTTTATTTCAGTTTGCCTTTAGTCTCTTCCACACCATCAAGCTATTTTCTGGCACCATTGTCTTTTATCTATACCACTTGTATTTCACTATCTCTTTGCCGAACTAGTGCACCTATACACCTGACAAGTGTATTGGGTGTGCTGGGGACACAAGAGACTTCTTATATCTTGATTGCAGGGTTGCTTGAGAGGGATACCTTTGACCACTTGCTCCCTGAGTTCGATAAACCTTGGGTGATCCACTTAAGGGAAACTTGCTGCTGTTCTACAAACCTCTGCACTTGGAGGCCCAACAACTGTCTACAAGAATAGAAGTGCATAGACATCAGTCCCCTATGTCGTACTCGTCTACATTACCATGACACTTGGCTCCCATCATTGGGAAAGTGGAGCTTCAAGCTCTACACCAGGCGATGATCAATATCTACATGGAAATCGGTGACACTGTTGCCATCGGGCGTGTTCTCTTCTCCAACAACGTGTTGCTCGTTCCTCCGGATGAATTCTGGATCTCGATGAAAACAAACTCAACCTGCTACTCCATCATACCAATTGGGGACATCCACATCTTCATTGGTAAAAACGTCTTAGGATCCAACTCCCAGGAAGCAGGCTAAGCGTCAAGGCCTGCACGAACCACCTTCAGGATGGATATGATCGCGGAAGAATGATTGGATTGGATATATGTTTCCCATCTTAGATCTGGAAAAATCAAGGCCCACCCAAACCACCCATGTGTAGGATATATAATGGTGGAAGACGAAAGTGGACCCACTTGGATACCCCAAGTGTTAGAGAAGAAGAAGTCACACTTTGTCATTGTCCATGGTGTTATGGGTCTGTTATGCTGCGTCTAGATGCCATATGAAACCTCTAGAAAATTCCTAGTCATATGGCTATGTTAAGAAACTCCATTGATGGAATATACGACGAGGATGCCTTTCACTATTTTGTTGAAGGACTCACAAATGGAATGCTACTATGGCACACATAAAGAAGCAAGTGGCCTCTAGGCGTGCCAGCTTTGAAGGCGTGATTGCAACTGTTCGTAGTTTCTCCGACGCTGAAACTGATGGCCTGGCATGCACAAACACCTCAGCTAGCAAAAACCACTTGATTGGCTATGTTGCCTCAGGTTCTGGACATAGCTTCGGTGGAGCCGGCAATGAATCTGATTCAATCCTAGATGCTCTCTACTCTGACATAAGCTATGTGGATTGCGGAAGTGAACTAGCCAATTCAAAGGAGTTCGACACAGCAATGAAGGAATTTGAAGCTGATCTCAACCTCGAGCAGCTCGAAGATCAACCTACAACATGTCATCACGTCCTCGCGGTTATCGAGGACACGACGGTTAAGAACCAGGCTACACATGTAGTAGGATCTGCTCCGCCAGTAGCAAACAATGTCGGGACATACAAAGGCTACTCCTTAGTATGATAAGGTAGGAAAGCAAGTCATGCCAACACCTGACCTGAACAAGGTTGTCATCAAAACATTGTTGTAACAAGATAGATCTCTTGAGGTTGTGGATCAGGTCTATGATCTAGTGGCTAAGGCCGTCAAGCAGTGGCGACTCTACTAGCTAGGCTTCAACAGGCTAAACCCTATCCTGCAATTTTTTCATAAAAAGATTAGCATCTATGAGCATGAAAGTTAATCACAAAAGATATTATCTTAATGTGTGTAGCAGCGTGTTTCACGGTTCTCGATGAAGCTAATAGCACTTGGGCCTCGACGCTTTTAGCCCAACTAGCTAGGTGTTGTAAAAAGAATCCTAGTTGTGTCCATCCTCTGATCCCCACGAACAATACAATGTCAAACATATACCCTAGTACTGCAGATGTGAGGCTCTCAACTACATATAGCATATAAGCACTTTTAATTTTCCAAATTCAGTACAAATAAGTCTGTTTGACTTGTAGTTCAAAAAATGTTTGTTTGACTGGCTGAGATATATATGTTTTCTTCCACAAATTTAAGATGGGTACACTTATCCTTATTATCTCTGATAAAGAAATTGATCAACAAAACGATGATTATTGGCTCAAATTTTACATATGCCGAAAACTGATACCGATTTTGTATGATGAATCCACATATGGTTGGACTAGTAGTTGGTCAAAAATAATTTCAAACTTCTATTGTGAATGATTATCAACAATGGGAGAAGCGAGACACGTGACATTTAATGTGCAATTGAACATATTAATTGAACAAAGTCATATTCCCTGTTTTTTCTGAATTCAGGATAGCGTCTTGAGCGCACCCTATGTTCTCATCCTAGATTAGCCACTGCCGTCAAGCAATAGGAAAAGGCCATCTCTTCACAGAGGGTCGTGACCAATCCAATGCTTTGCTAGTCTAGCACATACAACCACCCTAGGAACATGTCACCAAGGCAACAACACATCGACGGACCTCGCGACAACGAATCACACACAAGTTCCATGGAACAAAGGCGATGGGAAGTGCACAACATGACGTATGCCATTACAATTTATTTCAATCACGGAGGCAAGGATCAGCATCACAAGTCATCTGTGGACCCCCGCCATGATCATCGTCACGAGGAGCTGCAACCACGCCACCTCACAAGTATGCCGCCTCCGAGGCACCCACAGGGTGACATCATTATCTGCGCTAACAGAGCATAGTACAGGCGCCGTGATGATCCACAACGGCAAATATGAATGAAGGATCAACAATCATCATAAGGATGACCAAGGCGCTCATCATCCGCCAAGCAACCATGAAAGTCATAGTATTTCTCAAGCCAGAGAAAGCAAGAAGCGTAACTCTCCACCAGCACCACCACCTTCACCCCCAAGCAGTCACCATGGCAGAGGTGGAAATGCTCCACGCAAATCTAATAACGCAAGACATAATTCCCCATCCCATGGTGGCAATAAACACAGAGACCATCCTATGCCCTATGACACACGCATTCATCTAGACAATATCCAAGAGCCTGGAGAGAACTCTACCTAGGGATAAAATGCTTCGACCCTGTTATCCGAGCACAGGAATACCCAGTTACTCCAGACTGACAAAACTATCAAGGCTTACGATGGTTCGCCAAGCTGGCCACGTGGTTGCAGGACTATCACGCCACGATCAAAATCGCAGGGGGAAAGCCCAATATGGCGGTGAAGGAGCTCCCACTCATACTTAGGGGCACGACCCTATAATGGATCGTTGATTTGCCAGAAAAGTCTATATGCAACTGGTTGGACATGCATGAAGCGTTCACCAAAAATTTCGAGGGTACATACAAAAGTATGTGTATAGTCGGTGACTTACAGCGACGTGTACAAGAAAAGAATGAGACATCCAGAAACTATCTCTCTCGTTGGATCGACATGAATAATTCTTGCTCACGAGTACACGATCAGACCGCTATGGAAGCTTTTATTGATGGCTTGGAAAGGGTCTTACTGCTCTGGCATACATTGAAGCACAATCAAGACAAGGGGAAGCTCAACCTCAACTCGATTGTCTCCATTTCTAGCGAGTTTGCGGTAGCATATGACGATGCTCGATGTGCTCTTCTTGCAGTGAACGCTCCTAACCAAGCCAGGAGCAACAATAACAACAACAACAACAACAAGCGGAAAAATCCGCTTAAAGAAAAGTTGGCTGCTAACATAGTCGCAAGGACGTTCGCTCATAGAGGCAATGGTGGACAGCGTCGACGTGGCCGAGGAGCTGGCCACGGGCAGTAGTGTAGTAGCGAAACTACACAGGCTACATATTGCGTTCCTCAGCCATATGAGGAATACCATGACATGCCTTGTTTTTCTCATCTTGATGCAAACTGCAAGTCCACTCACACCAACCGCAATTGCAAGTTTGTCAACGACCTCAAGGAATACCCAGAGTCAGGCTACAAGCGTAGCCTAAAAATAGACCGCGTGGGAAAGGCAAAGGGAAAAAGGAGTCCAAGGATTCTAACAACATGGATGAAGACACTAAACCTAAGCCCACCGACAAGGGTGAAGGAAAAGGAAAAAAGCAAAAATATGTTCGAGAAGAAACACGGTGTTTACCACACCTTCCTTGGCAGCCCAACGGTCATCGCACAGAAAACCTCCCTGAGGATACTGCTTTCTACCTTCCCAAGGCCCCCTAGTATGTAAGGTAGTCAGAAATTCTGGTGACATAGGATAGAAGTGATCACCCGGAGATCGTACCAAAAGAAAACCAATATGAAACTGTTATCAACCCTCTGATCGATGGCTATGAGTTCACCAAGTGCCTCATGGATAGTGAAAGAAACATCAACATCATGTACATTGACACAGTCCACAATATGAACTTTTCCCAGACCCAAGCACTATAGCACCATATTCCATGGTGTGGTGCATGGTCGACAAGCGCAATCCCTAGGGAACATTGCCCTCCAAGTAGCTTTTTGGTGATGTTAAAAATTACCGCCAAGAAACCATGACCTTTGAGGTGGTGCATTTCAAAAGCATGTATCATGTCATCTTCGAACGCTCCATCTTCTATGCTTTCCATGCAAGGTCGTGCCATATCTACAATAAGCTCAAGATGTTGGGCCCAAATGGCATCATCACCATCTCGGGAAGTTCCAAAAATGCACGGGATGCGAGCTTGGAGAAGCCGCCTATGCTGAATTCGTCCTCTATGGTGAAGAATTCAAGAAGATCTAGAGTCAAGTTGATGCGTCAGAGATATCGGCTTTGAAGAAATAGATTTCTGACTCCGAGCCTGCCTTCACGACCACAATTGATACCAAGTTGGTGAAACTTATGGTAGTAGATGCCTCCAAGACCACCTCCATTGGCACATATCTGAATTCCAAATAGGAAAGTGCACTCATCGAGTTCCTCTATGCTAACAAATACATCTTCGCATGGCAACCTGCCGACTTAAGGGTGTACCTAGGGAACTCACCTAGCACAAATTAAACATCTATATTGGTGTGAAACCAGTGAAACAACCTCTACAATGCTTCGGAGGTGAAAACCAGCATGCCATTGGCAAGGATATAGCTAGGATATTGAAGGATGATTTCATCTAAGAAGTAATTCACACAAAATGGGTGGCCAATCCCGTACTTTTACCGAAGAAAGTGATGGAAATATTAAGGATGTGTATTGATTATACCAGCTTAAAAAAATTGTGCCTGAATTTGCCTAGCATTAACCAAGTTATTGACTCCATGGCTAGGTTAAAACTTTTGCGTTTCTTGGATGCTTATTTCGGATACCAGTAGATCAAAATGCACGAATCAGATCTACTACAAACTTTATTCATCACTCCATATGGCACGTGCTGCTATGTCACAGTGCCCTTTGGGATGAAAAACATTGGTGTAACTTACCAGTGAACGATGTTCGTTGCCTTCATGATCAAATTGGCTAGAACGTTCACGCTTACATGCACGATATCATAGTTATTTCAAAGAAAGGAAATGATATTATCGCCCGACTTGAAGGAGACCTTTGATAAATCCGGGAAATACAACATTATGCTTAAGCCCACGAAGTGTGTCTTCGGGTACCAGACAAAAAAATGTTGGGATTCATCATTTTTCACCATAGAATTTAAGTTAAGCCAGAGAAGATCAAGGCTATCATCAACATCCAAACACCCACATGCCTAAAGGATATCCAATAGCTCATGGGCCGCATAGCAGCTGTGAGCAGGTTCATCGGCAGACTTGGAGAGAACGCAATGCCGCTCTACAAGTTGCTCAAAAAGGAGGACAAGTTCGTCTTTACAAATGAGGCTGATGCTGCATTGTAAGACTAGAAGAGAATACTCTCCTCTGCGCCAATCCTTGCAGCACTAGAATCAATGGAGCCCATGTTGATATACTTGGCCGCAACCAACTGGGTTATCAACATCGCCATTGTAGTGGAGCATCAGGAAGAAAAGCATGAATATAGAGTTTGGCGACCAATTTACTACATGCGGGGTCTTGATGGAATCCAAGTAGCACTACCCGCCCTACCAAAAGTTAGCTTATGGGGTCCTCCTTGCTTCTCGGAAGCTAATGCACTATTTCTAGGAGCACCCTGTCATAGTAGTGATAAAATATCCTATGTCTGATATCATTAACAATGGCGAAGCTACAAGAATGGTGGCGAAGTGGGGCATTGAACTTGCGACTTCAAAATCACCTATAAGAAGCAAGACGCTATCAAATCACAAGATTTTGCGGATTTTCTTGCATATTGGATGGAAACCCCAGCTAACACTCCTGTTCTAGAGCCTGAGTTTTGGGTCATGCATTTTGACGAATCCAAGATGGTCAATGGCTCAGGGGATGGCATATTGCTGCAATAACCAATTGGAGAGAAGGTTCAGTATGTCCTGCAGGTCCACTTTAATGCTACAAACAACATGGTGGAGTATGAAGCACTTATTCATGGATTCCGTGTGTCCAAGGATATTGGAGTCATGGGCATAGTTTTGTTGTGGAGATTCTGACTTGGTTGCCCAGTAGGTAGCTGGCACCTTGAATGCGTAGAATCCAGTGATGGTGGAATATTGGTACAAAGTAGATAAGTGGCCAAGAGCTTCGATGGCTACAAAGTCAAGTATGTCAAAAGGTAGAATAATGAGGCAATGGTTCTACTATCAAAGCTAGGATCAGCATGCAAACTAGTCCCACCTGGCATATTTTTGTAGCACCTTCGGATACCATACATGAAGGGGCAGACCTAGAAAATCTAGATAGGGTTGATGAAGGGGATCCGAAGTAGAAAACAAAAAATTCTATGGTAGAACAACCCAAATGCCTGGATCTATCTAGGAGTTAATGTAGTAATGAGAAAAGAGACTCAGTTACATACCCTTGTAGACCAAACAAAGTTAATGTCCCGACTACACTGTTCATTCTAGTTCCTACTGCTTTTTACTTATTATTTATGTAAAAACAGTCAGCCAAAATGATTAGTTGGAATTCCAATTAATCATTGAAGAAATGCAAAAGGGATTAAAAAAAAATCCAAGTCTTAAATGAAAGGATCTGGTTGGAATCTTAAAGTGTGGTAGAAAGAACTACATATAGTTTTTTCTACGACACTCCAAGCAGTTCCCCTTTCTCGGTCCGAAAAGTGCATTGTTGGAGCTAGATTGGAACACCAAACAGCTCTAGATTCGAGGGTTTCCATTATAGCCGAACGCGAGGGAAAGATTCGGGAACGTGGCTGAAGTAGTTGAACTCATAGCTGACCTCAAGATCGTGAAGCTCCTTGCTCATCACCTCCTGATCCTTGCACGATAACCCAACACCATAAGTGGTAGTGCTATCTCGAGATACCGTAGACCCTCTGGAACTGGGATCCAATAGAGCGCCAGTGTGCGAGTGTTTTCATATCTCTCATGTGTAACTCTTCATGGAATCGCACTCGTGAGAATCAACTGAGAAAGTGGAGGGAAAATTTCCTAAGGAAATAGTACTTAGAAATCCACTTTTATTTGTGTGTGTCCTTTTCCCACCAATATAGACCCCTTTATATAGGGAAAAAAGTAGGACTCCCACCCCTAAGTCCCAGGGTGGAACTAAAGGAAAAGGAGAGAAGGAGGAGGCAGCCGCCGGCAGCTGGACCTTCCCACAAGCGCCAGCCTGCCTATGGCCTAGTGGCCCACGCGATAGAGGTGGTGTGGCTGGGTGGGCCTTGCCCGCCCATGGCCCACCAGCCTCGCCCCACTCACTATGGCCCGCCATTGCGCTGCGCGATACTGCCCGGACTGGGCCGGCCCGCTTGTGACGCAACTGCCAGTAGCTGTGTGACGCACACATCCATGCACCCTCCTGCGCTCGCGTGATTGGGACAAGATGGGCCCAACAGCGATGACTGCAGTGGCCACCCAGGGTGGCGTCCCTCTTGGGCCGATTCCCTCCAGGGATTCAACCCATTAACAGAGGTTACCCTTTAAGTTTAAATATTTATTTAGTATACATTAATTCATAATTAACATATTTAAATGTATATTTAAATCCTTATTAATCCGAAACATGTTTTGTCTTATCCCTTCTTCCGATACAACTTCGGATCCTCTTCGGAACTTTTCTGGCAATGTTTTATTGGAACGATTCCGATCCTCTCCTTTCTCATATGTGATCCCTTTGCTTCCATAGAGATCTTAGAACATTGTCGGACCCTTAAGTGTGTTACCTTACGGTCCAGGAATGACACAGGCATGATTGAAATCTCTCTCCGATCATTGCATATCCTATGCCTTGGTCAAGTATAATTGTTATGGTTAAGGAAGTTCGACTTCAACTAATTGTGTTTTTCTAAGTATACATGACAATAGGAAACTCCATTTGACTAAACAACCATCATTGTAGACACAAGTAAACAAATGCTCACTCTGCTACCAAATATATACTTCGAAATATTATGTGATAATAGGATAATGTCAAATTAGGTGACATTAAATGATTTGCAAAGAACATCGGGATCTAGTAATACAGATCATAGACAGGAAGGTTTATCCATGAGCAAGCATGATCAATAACACCATATGGGATATGATGTTTATGATGAGTAACAAATGCAACTAGATTATTTGTACTCTATTGCAAGTGGGAGACTGGAGAAGATATGCCGTAGAGGCAAATAATAAAGGGTGTTTATTATCATAACTCATTAGTTCATAATAGTTTTATACCATGCTATGATTGTGTCCATTGTAAACATTGGTACACATGTGGTATGTAAAAAAACCAAAGTCCCTAGTCGCCTTTATTCAACTAGTTCATTGGGCAACTAATGATCAAGGTTTCCTGATCATGGAGCATTTATGCCAATTGACAATGAAGTCATATATTTTGTGAATGATGTGATGGACATTACCCAACATAAGTATTGGGACACAATCAAGTCACATAGTTCATCGTTGCAATAATTAGAAACAAAGTATCCCACTCCTTTGACCGTGAGATCATATTTAATCACTATCACTCGAGGTTGCTTATATTTACATTAACCGTCACACCGTAATAGGGTGATCATAAAGGTGTAAGTTGGGTATTCTAGAGAGATAGGTTGAGGCATATGCATCAAGATCTGGATTTGCTCTCCTGTGCGACGGGAATATACATTGGGCACACTAAATCAGATCACATCCATAAGCTACACAACATGTGACTAGGTCACGGGATGGAATATCACAGGAACAAGTAAAGCAACACTTGTCGGTAATAATATTGAACAGGGTATCGTGATACTGATGATCACATATTGTACAAGTTAGGTATCGAAGTAACAAAGGTAATTATACTCAGCTTTTATGGTTCAAACAACATTGATATCATGGAATGCATAGGGGTCATTATGGACATCCTGATCCCGCTAATGATTATTGATCCAAGAGGTGTCTCGATCATGTTTGTCATGTTCCCGAACCATATGATAACACACTTAAGGGTTTTACAATGTTTGGAGATTGTTTCGGAAGCATCGTGATCACATGAAGAATGAGATGAGAATACATAAGTGTTCCATGAGAGAACTAGGATCATTGTATGAGGATCCAAAGTTGTTCGGCGTGAACCAAAAGGTGTTCCGGATCAAAGGTTATTTGATAATATATATTTTATATTATTTTTTGGAATTAATATTATAAAAATATTTAAAATTAAATTTGAAAGGGCAACTCCCCTAATGGGCCAAATCCTCGGAAGGAAAAGGCCCAAGAGGGAGCCACCCCATGGAGCTGCCGCAATCGCCTAGGACTAGGCGGGGTGGGGACCACCTGGCCACCAACCTCCTTGGGTCGTGCTCGGGGCCCACCCTGGCCTAGCCGGCTGACCCTCCTACCCTGGCGCATGCCTCCTCCCCTCCTCTCCCTTTAGTCCCACCCTGGGACTTGAGTGAATGGGGGTGTCCCTTTTTCCCCTATATAAGGAGAGTCCTACGGGAGGGGAAAATACATAGAAAATTTTCTCTAAGGTAGTTCCCTTGGAGAATCTCTCTCTCTCTCTCGTTGGCTCTTGCGCTAGTGTGGTTCCAAGAAGAACTGCACGAGCAGGAGACAACATATCTTCAACATGCCATCGCTTTGCTGGAACCCTAGTTCCAGAAGGTCTACTTCCCTAATCCTGGTTCGCTTAGGGAGCTCAGAGGTTGTAATCAAACACAGGATGTGTGCGAGACCACGGGGGTGCTACCACTTGTGGCACCCTAATTATCGTGCGAGGAGCAACACAACCTTGAGGTTGGCTACGAGTAAGACTACATCATCCATGTTCTGCATGCATGTTAAGAGCTTTCGGTTTACAAGGGTATGTCAGTTGCAACATTACTCCTAGATAGATCCTGGCATTTGGTGTTGCGGTAGTTAGAAAAATTATTGTTTTCTACTGTGAACCCCTTCACATCATACACATCCAAGTTGGAGTTTGTGGCTAGGGATGAGTTTTGATCTAGCTCGGGCGACAGGAAGACCTCTACATTGACTTGGTTGGCCACCAAGCTGTCGTAGCTGGCCATGGAATTCCAGATAGCCTCTCTATCGATGGGTTGGTTTTATTCGTCAACAATCGGTATGCTAGAGGGGATCACCTTCATGTCGGCTGAATCATAGTGGGCCTTTGTAAGTGCTAGTTCCATCCGTTCCCCTCCCTGATGGAAGAAAACTTCTAGCTTTTGATCTTCTCGGGGGATTTCCATAGGATCTAATTGAACTTAGCAGCAGATTCGCTAGCTTTGATGGCGATATCTAGGACTTGGGAAATATCCTTGATGCGCTGGACAACATGCTCAATGAATGCACCAACCAAGACAACCTGACTTGACAAGTTTGGATGACCTTATCCTAGGTTGCTTAAACCTAGAGGGGATGTGAATACAAGAAAGTCAAGGCCATCATCTATACATAGACATGGAATTTATCCAACTTATAGAAAAAGCAAAGAGAGTTACTAAGCAAATACTGCTTGGCACAGACGTAGGCTTCCACCAACAGATTTTGTTCAAGATGGAGTTTCTAGAAGGCTTTGAGACCTCTATGGTTTCGCTCGCTAGCTTCTACACTGATATCCCTAAGCTCTCAATATATGTGTTAAGCTTTTAAATTTTAGTGTCGGAATATTCCTGCATTACCTTGGCGGCTTCCTCGTGGGTATTCACCGCATCCTGCCACTCCTCGAGAATATTCACTCTCAAGCTCCTAGATATTTTTGGATTTCTCCAAAATATCTTTGGCCTTTTCAATAGCATCTGCAAGTCGAACACAAATAAAACTATGAGTGTGTGAACCCGGAAATGATACGACACACTAGGATAGATCATATAGGGAAGAAAGATGCTTGCCCTGTTGATCTCCTCCTTGAGAAGTTTGATATTTTTCTCCTTGCTCAAATCAAGTTCAGCAGCCTCCTTCTCCTTCTTCATCTTGGCGATCTCCTCCTCGGCTGCCTCCTTCCAAGCACGTTCATTCTAATAAACAAAGTTTAAGTACTTTAGTCACTCTGGAGCATTTAGTCAGAAAATTCACATTTTCAAGTAAAAGCTCAGGGGATACAATATAAGAATTTAATCTTCTCTAGAGTTTCTAGTTAGAATTTTCAATTTCAGCTAGATACTCGGGGTCTACACTAAGTGAATTTCACTAAGTTCTCTAAGAGCACCAACGACCGTATACTTAAGGTTTTCCGCCTAGGTGCTCAGGGGCTATAATAGGATATGCAATAGGAAAATTATAAGCATCAAAGACTCACTGATGCAATGATATTCAAGTTGTTGGTGAAGTGAAAGGCGTTGTTGAAAGTATCTGCGCGGTCTTTGCCATGATATATGCCGCCTTGAAGAGGTTATGAGAATAGAGAGTTGGTGGAGTTTAAGAGGCTGGAATGACTGCAACAGCTTCTGGTGGTGTCGGAGAAGCTCTAACCATTGCTTAACTCCAAGGAGTCTACGATGGCCTAGGATCTACCACCTTGTCGGTTGCCGCCACCTTCTTCCCCTTATCCTTTGGTATTGCATCCATAGCCAGAGATTCAGCTGCATTAGTAGTGTATTTGCTCTCTAGTGCCTACCTATGGCTCGGAGGGGTAACTTCAAGGGTATTAGAACTAGAGACATCATCAGTTGGATTGATATATGTCTCCAAGGTGGAGGGCTCTAGTGCCGCTATTGATGAAGTTCCTCCTTAGCTACAAGGGACAATGGTGGTAGGAGTTGGAGGAGCGGTTACTGGGGATGCAGTCGGGAAAATATCCCACAGATCTTTAGACATGCACTTTAAAGTCACAGAGGTCTTCTTACTATAATGTACAAAGTAAAGTATAAGTACTAGAAGGAGTAAAAATAAGTACAGTCGAAGGAAAGAGATACTTACGTTGCAACTGGCACTTTGACAAGGAAACATTACCTATGCCTCAGGTAGTTCCATAAACTAACAATGGTAGATGTGAGTCAGTAAGGAAGAACTAATATGAACATTTGGAGTATAAAAAGTAAAAGCAGCCATTACCCCTGGAAATTCACCCTTGGTGAACATGTCAAAGGTGATTTTGAAGCCGCGTTTCGGGTCCTTCAGTTTAACCATGTGCTTCAGTTGATTCTTGATGGTGTCATTCGAGAAGTTGTCAAGAGAGATCTTTTGGATATATCCCCTCACTTCAGTGTACTCGTGCATAAGTTTGTGTGGTGTCGCAGGGGCTGGATTCGCCTTGTGAACCAACACATGCCTAGATCAAGGTCCATCACCCCAAGTCCATCATTTGCTCGATCTTCCTTATGGCATGCGAAGCGCTAGGTCAAAGGGGAGAAGGCCTTTGGATCGCTAATTGGGGACCTCGGCAGCAGTTCCATCGACAAAGTCGGGATATGATACCTCTTGGCCCTCGAGGCAGATATTGTTGGGAATATGCCCTAGAGGAAATCATGTATGATATAATTCCCAATGTATTCATAAATTTATTAAGTTGTACTTGTGTGAACATACGATATATATATCACTGAATTTGTGATTCATTTGTGGAACTATATATTCATGTTGTTCATACTAGATTGTCCTTAGCAATAGAGGTTTTGTTGGACAGAAAGTCGTCCGATGACTCGGTACCACTTGTCATGTGAATGGTGATGCTATTCCGACTTACACAGATTTGACTAAAGAGTTTAGCGAGTTGGACTGGCCCATGTTGAGATAAAAAGAGTAAGTCATTATTTGAATGTCTCAATCAATGTAATCCTTATACCTAAGGTTGTCGCACAATCCGAGTTATGGATGAACCGACTTAGGTTCTATCAAATGATGTTGAAATGGATCGTATGGGCACCTAGAGGGGGGTGAATAGGTGATACTCCAAATTTTAACTCTTTTCAATTTTAGGCTTGACACAAAGGTAATTCTCTAGATATGTGGGGTGACCTAGCATACCATTGCATGATGTAGTACACTATAGTCACTGCCGTAACACCAACGAAACACGGTTCACTAGTATTACATCCCTCAGAGTGGTACAACAGAAACACAACATGTCCAAGACATGACTATAGATTACAACTCGACTCTTTACAAAAGATCCAGAGAACACTCTAGGTTAAAGAGAGAGAAAGAAGCTTCTTACAAACATGAACCAAAAATAATAACTCTGAACTATCTGGCTAAAAGACTAGCATCTAAACTATCTGGCTTGCAATTGATACTAATGCAATGCTCTACATAAGTAGGTTTTATGGCTAGAGTATCTACTCCTATCTAATCAAGATCTTTGTCTTCACTTCGGTTGATGTATATGTTTACTTCATTGACTTTATTGAAGAACTTGAGTTGTTGATGATGGTTTCTTGAGCAGAAATTGATGTTGACGTCGACTTCAATGGCTTCGAACCTAGCAAGGGTTAAGGAGGTACGGTTGAGTACGAGCGTACTCAGCAAGTTCACTAAAAAGGAGTGCATGATGCACTATCTCTACAGCCATAGACCAAAGGTCGTAGGTAATGCAGGTTTTCGTAAACATTTCTTCAAAGGTTTCTTTTATTCTAAAATCTATGTCCGACAGCCTTCACAGGTTGACCAGAACCTGCATGGGGTTCCTTTCCTGCCGCGTTCATAGCTCCTTCCCGGAACAAGGAGTAACATGTCACAGTTCTTACACTCTGTAGAGGTGCGTTACTTTACCCAGGAGAGACCAACTCCTTGTTGCACAACCGGGTAGCTTATTCCCATCCATAATTCCTTGATGTGGGGCCTAGTAGATGATCTAAGCCAATCGCTGCCCTTCTCCATGACCCCGCATGAAGACACGATCCCCCAAGGACTACCACGGTTACTCTTTGGGTAGCCTCTCAATGACTCTGTAAGCAGCTCTGTCTGGCAGCCACCATCAACTATGGTGAGCTTACACCAAGACATCTATGCACAGATAATCTAGACACCTAGCTCACGGGTAACTAAGGGGTCCCACCCATGTGCTGGATTCTCCATCAGAAATCAACAGCCTCACGATAAGGTTATCTGTCCATGTGAAAGGAAGAAGATCCAGCTGACTTCTCCATCCTATTCCAGATCTCATGGTTAACGCGTAATATACGGCGCTAGAATCACTTGCGACATTGGTTGTTAAGTCCTAGATATTATGTTCATTTACCATTGGAACTGTATCAGTAGATTATTACTATTTGGTAAATAATCCATAATCAAATTATTATGAAAATAGTGTTTTCTGACCTTTTTGAAATGCAGGTGATGACAGCATTTGAGTTACAAGCATTTGATAGAAAATAACCAAAGGACATAAGCAAGTTCTGAACTTGCCTTTTGTGATTGCAAGATTATAAACTCACGGTCTTCAGGACATTAGAAGATCCAAATTCTGAAAGTAACATCATTGGTCCAGTACGGACTAATGTTTCAAGACGCAAGATGTAATTATGCATAAGTAATGTAATGTGGTTTGGTAAACGCGAATTCCCGGAACAATCGTATCTAATCTAGGGTTTGGAGTTTGTGATGAGTTCTTTGGAATGTGTTGTACTTTTATATTAGTTTTACACATGTGCTTCTTGTTAAGGCTTGTGAGAGTGTGTGAAACAATATGTAAGTATAACAAGTAGTATACAATACTAAAGCATTCAAATGGTGTATGGTATCTGAAATATTTCTTGAACAATATTAAGATTTAATTAGAGCTTTTAGAGAAGTGTTCAAAGATTACTTTTAATGTTTCTTAAAAGAATAACTCTTGAGGAAAATATTACTTTACAAAGTAAAAAGTATTTAAACTTAAAGCTAACACTTTAAGGTTTTCTTATTACTTACAAGTATTAAAGTAGAAAACAATTAGTATTTTTGAGTAACTATTCCATTAGCAAGTGGAGACTTTTAATACTTCATGAAGGTGAAACAAAAGTATTATGTTTTTATGGAAGTGGTGTTCTCTAAATTTTATAAGTGAATAGGATCACTTACTGATTATAGAATTAATACTTATTTCTATAAACATGGGAATGACACTATGTTAAATACTTGAAGACTTTGTTTAGCTTTTAAAGTGGATTCCCAAACTTGTAAAAGAATTAGTACTCAAATCTGGATGATTTTATAATTGATAAAATATTTTTGGAGAGTAAGATTTACTTAATTTTAATTGGTAGTTTAGTAAGTACAACTTAAAATGTTTAGACTTATTTTGACTTCACTTAAGCATCAATTGAACTTGTTATTATACTTTCAGATTTTTAATAACTTATATGAAACGTACAAGCAAGTTTTATATAATTTGTATGCATTAAAATATAATAAAAGAGTTTAAACTAGTTTTATTAAACCTTTATATTTTATTTTACTTCAAAAGAGTGAGTTGACATTTTTAATGTGTAGCTTTTATTTTTGTGATCATTTTGGTATATTATAAATATTTTTACGATTTATAAATAATAAGATATGATTTTTATAAGTTTTATTACTTTATAAACACTTAATAAATAATAAATATTAGCTAAGTGATACAAAAATTGTATAAAACAAGTTTATAAATCTATATCTTGTTTTTCTAATACTTTTGATATATTATACCTATTTTGGGAATTTTTAAATGATAGAATATGTTTATTTAAGATTTATCCTTAATAGGGTAATTATTAAATAATACTAATTTCTTTATTTAATTTGGAAAATAATTATAATAATAGGTTTATAATATAGATTTTATTTTTTCAGGACATTTTGCTATATAATATATATTTTTTCTGAATTATAAAACAAAAGATATTGCATTTCTAAGATTTAATCATTTTATTAAACTCCTAGAAATTATTTATATTTATTTACTTTTTTACTAAATAGGCACTACCTTTTTATACCGATACACACCCCAGCCATAGCCACTGACCAGTGTGGTCAGGACCACATCGGGTGCCACGTGAGCAAGACTGGTCAAACTGGCTGACTGGGCGGTGACGCCAGCACAACGTCATGATGACATTGTCACGACCTCCACCACCAGATCGTGGTCGCCTGCGGTGATTCCGAGCGCACGCAGGCTAGCGGGACTATGCACGGGAACCAGTAGAACACGGGTGTGCGAATGACGGTCGTGTCGCCCCATTTAGGTCACCGGAAGTGCACAGACAGCGAGCTGCTACGGCGACCGACAGTGACACACAGTGCGAAGGCATTGTAGCATGCGAGAGAAAGATCTAAACGCGGTGGTTGACGAGGACCGGCGAGGTCGGAGGCGATTTCACGGTCAAGTTTTCCGGTGAACCCCGACGGAAGGGAATGAGACAATTCGTTCGATTCCGAGATCCCTTGGCTTAATTGATGAAGCTAGGTTGAAGAGGGTGACGTGGCGCTTCTCCTCGACCATGCCACGATCTCAGGGGTGACTTCTACCGACGACGGTGGTCGGCTCTGGCCAGCTAGGGTTTTGGCCCTTTTCTAAATAGAGAGGAGAAGAGAGAGTGTGGCGAGAGAATAAGAGGATGAGGACGAAAGGACATCACGGTGACGTTCTTATCCCTCCTGGCAACGACGGCGAGCATCTGGGCGGTTGGTTCCTGCTGACGCTGGTGATTGGCATCCAGTGGCAGCGCGAGCTCCAGAAAGCTGCTTGTGACGCGCAGGGGAAGACGACGACGAACCGGTACGTAGGCCTGGGCCAGAGTGGGCTCTTGCTGAGCGAGCGGAACATAGAGAGGCACACAGGCGAGTGGCAGTTAGTGCGAAGAAGCGATGGGTCGTGGGCCGCTGGCTCTACTTCCTTTTTTCCTTTTCTATTTCTATTTTTATATCTATTTTTCACAATTTTATTTCAAACATGATTTGTACAAGAGTTTGAATATCTATAAACTTTGTGGCATATTCAGAAGGTTTAGAGATTCATTTTATTAAACCTCTTTCATTTTTTGTTTATATCTTCAAAATTAATGAGTATATGAATAGTTATTTTTAGAGAAAAGTGATTAATAGGATTTAGGGTTTTAGAGATTTACTTCCTTAAGGAAAACCTTATAGAAATGATTTGCATTTTCACTTAATGACTGTAATTGTAGTGGTTTAAGATCGCTAAGGAGGTATATAGAATTCAGTTCAAGCTTAGTCTTATATAGGGATTAATATATATCCCTATTAATGTTTTAAACCTCGTGATTCATATTATGGTGATTTGAATTTCATGGATCTCTATTTTAGTGATATCTCCTATTCAAACTCTACTTAGTTTGTGGAGTTTAATACTTCCATAGAACAATCTTGGTTGGGTCCTTATGCACAAATAATAATCACTGGTAGATAAAGAAAGATACTCATCTAACAAGGGGTTATACTAAGTTTGGAAAATACTGAATATACTCATATTCTATTATGGACATAGGTAAAGATTAAGATCTAGGATTTCATGAATTGTGACCATGATTAATAACTCAACTTAGAGTGAGCTATTGAGATTGCTTCCCTAATGTGATTTTGGTAGTATATACGACTAAGTCTGTATTAGGGTTTAAGACAATCAGGTGGACAAGTCTTCCATCAATACACTCTCAACTAATATTCTACTTGTCTCTTAGACATTTCATTTGACTAAGAGATACTATCCATTGGCTACCTAAAAATAGGAATTGGTTTACTAGCCTCTATTCATGGCTTGATATGATCTTGGTTAAGGCTTCTAAAGAATCCTTACCTTAATACCTCACCAAGATAATCTTTAGATAAGGAATTCCTTTCCTAAATATACTCCATATATCTTTCTTATCTTATTCACAAAGATCTCATCTTCCTAAATAAGTCAATCATATGACTCCACCATATCCATCATCATATGATGACATGGTCATGGGGCTGTTCGTCTGCGGTACCAAAGTTCGCAGGCCAGCGCATGGCGGTATCTAAGTTGCCTGAAATTGCCGTGTTTCGAAAAGTAGGGCCGCCAACTACTGAGAGGGGCCATTTCAAGGCAAACCCACCTCACCCCTACCAAATTCAAACATTTTGTTAAACTGCCCCGTGAAGTAGATGGTCGGGACCCTCAGGACGATCCCTTCGGACATTTGACTTTGGGCGCCAAGTTGCTGTGCCCAGTCGCTGATCCCGAGCTCCAATGGAGCATGCTGTAGCCGCTGTTGCGAGGCTCTAAGCCGCCTCCGCCGCCGACAAGCCGAGCAGCTCGGAGGATGGCAGATCCTACTATCAAGGAAGAAGTTCTAGCTACAAGTGGGTGAGTTACCCTTCTCTTTGCTATTCGCACTAATTATAACTGCTAGCTGGCTACTGAACCTCAAATTGTTTGTTAGCCCAATGCTGACAAACATATTTTGTCCATAGTTTTCTGTCAAGTGGGATCTCCGCGGACCCCCCTTACCTGGTTACGGTAGTCCTCTACAGGTACGACTCTAAGGGCAAGTGGTATGGACACCATTGTTTCACGATGGAAGAAGCGCCTACGCAGATCTGCACTATATCTGGTATGGTTGCTACTCTGCGTAATCATGATGAATTATGGCCGAAGCAGACTGCAAATTTCAGCTTCATGGATGAACGTGGCATCATGGTTCCTCTAACGTGTGACAGTCAGCTAATTGGGTTGATGAAAAGGTATGCTTCAGCTGCCATGTTTGAGCTGAAATGTGATGTACTGGATGTGGAAGCTACTGCAACTAGGAGTCGCCCTTTTATTATTGGACAGGGTGGTTGGTCGAACCCAATTAACTCCTGGTAAGCAAAGGTCTCTTGGGGTTCACATGTTTGTGCTGAATTGTAATTTTTGTTTTTTACTTTGTAGATATTGGACAGTTATGCAACACTCTTGTTTCTTTGATAGGAAGCGCCACAAGGTTAGAAACATGACTGCCAGGTCAGTCATTTTGCTGCCCGAAGAAATTAAAAACGAGTGGAAAGATGATGCTGGACACGAATCTAGTGCCCATTGTCCTGGCGATGTAGAGTACGTGAAGCTAAGAAAATTAGCACCAAGGAAGAGGAAGAAGGCAGGAAATGAAGAAGCCAGTGGACATGAAGGCTTGGCACCCAGGCTGAGGAAGAAGGTTGCTGGCAATGAAGATGCATAGTAATGTATTGAACTTGAACCTATATATATAATTCTATTAAATTCTAGAGCTATGTGTGTGGCACGTTGCTGGGCGAAACAATATACCCACGTTCTCTGAGTAAAATGTACCGCGAATTAGGAGTTGGAAATGCCTGAGTCAGTAGTTGAATCCGAAATTGTGATTGTGCCACTGCTATCTGAAAACACGCAGCACCGGTTCCACGATCGCTGAGGGGCAGAAGGTCTCCAAATACGACAGAATGTAAGTGGCACAGAAATAAATTATTTAAGATGCCACACTCCACAAAGCAGCAACTTATTTCAGATGCTGCACAATGACGTGGCAACATAAACAACAATGGTAACCAATAATGCCCAGACGCTTGAGCCCGTCTATCTCACCGCCTCCCTGCTCCTGCATCCCCTGCATCTGGCGAAGCTCCTAGATCTCCATTAACCGGGTGTACGTGCTTCCACTTTATAAATTATGGATGTGCCATTTTCATGAGGCACAATCCACCTAGATTACGTTTCAACAAACCACCAATTTCAGAATACCACCATGATCCGACAAAAGGAAGTGATGCAGGGTTAAGACAGACTAATGGGAGAACAATTTTTTTCCTCCCAGGACTCCGGGACCACTAGTTTAGACCGCTAGGTCAACAAGTACTACTATTACAACTTAAAAATGCACGGAGCTCAAGCTAAATAGAACTAGTTATCACACATCTCCTTGATCTTCCTAATCTTAGCCCGATGGACATCTTCCTGCGAGAGCAAGGATCGAATCGTCTGCTCCTTCCTTTTAGCATCTTCCTTACACATCTTCAATTGTTTATCTGTATTTTTCCTCATGCACTTGTCAATACTCGTAGTTGTGAACTGCAGGACTTTGGCCTGGTGAAGATCATTCCTTGTTTGAGTTAGTTCTTGCTCTGCTTTAGCCTTCAGGGCCAACGGCACATCCCTCTCATTCTCGACTTTGCTAACCTTGTCTTGCACCCTCCCGAGATCTCGGTTAAGCTTGGTCATGTCAACTGGGTCCCATAGCTTCATCTCAACACTGTCAAGAAGTGAGCTGACTATGGATTCTTTCAACTCAACAGTGATATCCCATAGTTTGTCCAGCGTTTTCTGCATCGATTTGGGCCACTCTGGGTCTACCCATTTGACAACACCGCAACTTCCGCCTTGCATCATTGCATGATGTCCTTGACATCGTAGAAACCTCCTGCCTGCATTTCGTCCTTCGAACGCTACAAATTTAGCGGGCACATGTCCATGTTTACATAGTAGAGGACTGCCTTCATCACCTAAACCGTGATAGTCGGAGTCATACATCATCTGGTTGGCCTAACACATCATACACACATGAGTAAACAGGTTAGATCTAGCTCAAAAAATAGATAACTGGCCACAGATGATAGAGATAGAGATGAGACGACTCACATCAAAACCACCATCCCTGTTGTCACGACGCCTTTCCTCGCCGTCTCCCCTTGAACCCATGGCAAGAGGGGAGGGGGGGTGGCTGCCAGAGAGAGGATTGGGATGGAGGCGCCATCGGCTTGCGGCTACGGCAGGATGGGAGTGAAGTGGGGAAGTGGATTCGAGGGGAAGGAAGAGAAGTACAGGAAGGAAGAGTAGTAATGGGGACGTGACATTGGGATATGGCCCATTGAACTCGTGAGTCGTGACACTCGCAACAAGGGAGCACCCGGAATTGCCAGTTTGTTTGTCCAGCGCAAGCATGTCCAATCATGCCACAAAACAGCCTACTCGCAGATCTCTCTCACGAAGACCATCCCAATCGTCCAAGCGCCCCGATCGAACGGTATGTAACAATCGTCAAGCAGAACAACTGTGTTAGGGCGTGCCTTCTAGAAGACTCAGTCTAACGACCAACCATTAGGGGGCTAAGATTAGGGCTCTCCTAAGGTTAATTAGGATCCATATGTGGTTTGTGAAAAGAGCAGACATGCAATGACACTGGTGGATCCATATGTGGTTTGTGAAAAGAACAAACATGCAATCACACTTGGTGGATCCATTTGTGGTTCATGAGAAGAACACACATGCAATGACACTGGTGGATCCATGTGTGGTTTGTGAGAAGAACACACATCCAATGACACTGGGTGTGGTTCATGAAAAGAACACACATCCAATGGCACTGGGTGTGGTTCATGAAAAGGACACACATCCAATGACACTAGACGTGGTTCATGAAAAGAATAGACATGCAATGACACTGGTGGATCCGTATGTGGTTTGTGGAAAGAACGGACATGCAATGACTCTAGCTATGGTTCATGAAAAGAACAGACATGCAATGGCACTGGTGTATCCATGTGTGGTACATGAGAAGAACACACATGCAATGACACTGGTGGATCCATGTGTGGTTTGTGAGAAGAACATACATGCAATGACACTAGGCGGATCCATGTGTGGTTCATGAGAAGAATAGACATGCAATCACACTAGGTGGATCCATGTGTGGTTTGTTTAGAAGAACACACATGCAGTGACTCTAGTTGTGGTTCATGAAAAGAACACACATGCAATGACACTAGTGGATCCATGTGTGGTTTGTGAAAAGAATAGACATGCAATCACACTAGGTGGATCCATGTGTGGTTTGTTTAGAGGAACAGACATGCAATGACACTGGGTGGATCCATGTGTGGTTTGTTTAGAAGAACAGACAAGCAATGACTCTAGTTGTGGTTCATGAAAAGAACACACATACAATGACCCTGGTGGATCCATGTGTGGTTTGGGAAAAGAACAGACATGCAATCACACTAGGTGGATCCATGTGTGGTTTGTTTAGATGAACAACCATGAAATGACACTGGATGGATCCATGTGTGGTTTATTCAGAAGAACACACATGCAATGACACTTGTTGTGGTTCATGAAAAGAACACACATGCAATGACACTGGTGGACCCATGTGTGGTTTGTGAAAAGAACAGACATGCAATCACACTAGGTGGATCCATGTGTGGTTTGTTTAGAGGAACATACATGCAATGACACTGGTGTGGTTCATGAGAAGAATAGACATGCAATCACACTAGGTGGATCCACGTGTGGTTCGTGGAAAGAACAGACATGCAATGACTCTAGCTGTGGTTCATGAAAACAACACACATGTAATGACACTGGTGGATCCATGTGTGGTTTGTGAGAAGAACATACATGCAATAACACAGGCTGTGGTTCATGAGAAGAAGACACATGCAATGACACTAGGGGATCCATGTGTGGTTGTGAAAGGAAGATACATGTAATCACACTAGGTGGATGCATGCGTGGTTTCTTTAGAGGAACAGACATGCAATGGCACTGGGTGTGGTTCATGAAAAGAACAGACATGCAATGACACCGGTGGATCCATATGTGGTTTGTGGAAGGAACATACATGCAATGACTCTAGCCGTGGTTCATGAAAAGAACAGACATGCAATGACATTGGTGGATCCATGTGTGGTTCATGAGAAGAACACACATCCAATGACACTGGTGGATCCATGTGTGGTTTGTGAGAAGAACAGACATGCAATGACATTGGTGGATACTTATGTGGTTTGTGAGAAGAACAGTCATGCAATGACACTGGCTATGGTTCATGAGAAGGACACATATGCAATGACACTGGTGGATCCTTGTGTGGTTTGTAAGAAGAACATACACGCAATAACACTGGCTGTGGTTCATGTGAAGAACAACCATGCAATGCCACTTGTGGATCCATGTGTGGTTCATGAGAAGAACAGACATGCAATCACACTAGGTGGATCCATGTGTGGTTTGTGGAATAAACAGACATGCAATGAATCTAGCTGTGGTTCATGAAAAGAACACACATGCAATGACACTGGTGTATCCATGTGTGGTTCATGAAAAGAACACACATGCAATGACACCGGTGGATCCATGTGTGGTTTGTGAAAATAATAGACATGCAATCACACTAGGTGGATCCATGTGTGCTTTGTTTAGAGGAACAGACATGCGATGACACTAGGTGTGGTTCATGAAAAGAACAGACATGCAATGACTCTGGTGGATCCTTATGTGGTTTTTTTAGAGGAACATACATGCAATTTCACTAGGTGTGGTTCATGAAAAGAAAATACATGCAATGACACTTGTGGATTCATATGTGGTTTGTGGAAGGAACCGAGATGCAATGACTCTAGCTATGGTTCATGGAAAGAATAGACATGCAATGACACTGGCGGATCCATGTGTGGTTCATGAGGAGAACACACAAACAATGACACTGGTGGGTCCATCTGTGGTTTGTGAGAAGAACAGACATGCAATGACACTGGTGGATACTTATGTGGTTTGTGATAAGAACAGACATGCAATGATACTGGCTGTGGTTCATGAGAAGAACACACATGCAATGACACTAGTGGATCCTTGTGTGGTTTGTGAGAAGAACATACATGCAATGACACTGGCTGTGGTTCATGAGAAGAACACACATGCAATGACACTGGTGGATCCATGTGTGGTCCATGAGAAGAATAGACATGCAATCACACTAGGGGGATCCATGTGTGGTTTGTGGAAAGAACAGACTTGCAATGACTCTAGCTATGGTTCATGAAAAGAACACACATGCAATGACACTGGTGTATCCATGTGTTCTTCATGAAAAGAACACACATGCAATGACACTGGTGGATCCATGTGTGGTTTGTGAAAAGAACAGACATGCAATCACACTAGGTGGATCCATGTGTGGTTTGTTTAGAAGAAGACGCATGCAATGGCTCTAGTTGTGGTTCATGAAAAGAACACACATGCAATGACACTGGTGGATCCATGTGTGGTTTGTGAAAAGAACAGACATGCAATCGCACTAGGTGGATCCATGTGTGGTTTGTTTAGAAGAACAGACATGCAATGCCACTGGGTGGATCCATGTGTGGTTTGTTTAGAAGAATAAACATGCAATGACTCTAGTTGTGGTTCATGAAAAGAACACACATGCAATGACACTGGTTGATCCATGTGTGGTTTGTGAAAAGAATAGGCATGCAATTACACTAGGTGGATCCATGTTCGGTTTGTTTAGAGGAACAAACATGCAATGACACTGGGTGGATCCATGTGTGGTTTCTTTAGAGGAATAGACATGTGATGCCACTGGGTGGATCCATGTGTGGTTTGTTTATAAGAATAGACATGCAATGACTCTAGTTGTGGCTCATGCAAAGAACACACATTCAATGACACTGGTGGATCCACGTGTGGTTTGTGAAAAGAACAGACATGCAATCACACTAGGTGGATCCATGTGTGGTTTGTTTAGAGGAACAGACATGCAATGACACTAGGTGGATCCATGTGTAGTTTGGTTAGAAGAACGCACATGCAATGACACTAGTTGTGGTTCATGAAAA
Source organism: Avena eriantha (assembly GCA_910589775.1). Classification (NCBI taxonomy): domain Eukaryota; kingdom Viridiplantae; phylum Streptophyta; class Magnoliopsida; order Poales; family Poaceae; genus Avena; species Avena eriantha. Next base: position 531,799,495 of record OU342743.1, on the reverse strand, counting down.
GAACACACATGCAGTGACACTGGTGGATCCATGTGTGGTTTGTGAAAATAACAGACATGCAATCACACTAGGTGGATCCATGTGTGGTTTGTTTAGAGGAACAGACATGCAATGACACTGTGTGTGGTTCATGAGAAGAACAGACATGCAATCACACTTGGTGGATCCATGTGTGGTTCGTGGAAAGAACAGACATGCAATGACTCTAGATGTGGTTCATGAAAAGAACAGACATGCAATGACACTGGTGGATCCATGTGTGGTTCATGAAAAGAACAGACATGCAATGACACTGGTGGATCCTTATGTGGTTCATGAAAAGAACAGACATGCAATGACACTAGTGGATCCATGTGTGGTTCATGAGAAGAACACACATCCAGTGACACTGGTGGATCCTTATGTGGTTCATGAAAATAATAGACATGCAATGACACTGGTGGATCCTTATGTGGTTTGTCTAGAAGAACATACATGCAATGACACTGGGTGTGGTTCAAGAAAAGAACGGACATGCAATGACACTGGTGAATCCTTATGTGGTTTGTTTAGAGGAACAGACAAGCAATGACAGTGGGTGTGGTTCATGAAAAGAACAGACATGCAATGACAGTGGTGGATCCTTATGTGGGTTGTTTAGAAGAACACAACATCAATGAGACTGGTGGATCCATGTGTGGTTTGTGAAAAGAACAGACATGCAATCACACTAGGTGGATCCATGTGTGGTTTGTGGAAAGAACATACATGCAATGACTCCAGCTGTGGTTCATGAAAAGAACACACATGCAGTGACACTAGTGGATCCATGTGTGGTTTGTGAAAAGAACAGACATGCAATCACACTAGGTGGATCCATGTGTGGTTTGTTTAGAAGAACACACATGCAATGACCCTAGCTGTGGTTTGTGAGAAGAACATACATACAATGACACTAGGTGGATCCATGTGTGGTTCATGAGAAGAACAGCCATGCAATCACACTTGGTGGATCCATGTGTGGTTCGTGGAAAGAACAGACATGCAATGACTCTAGATGTGGTTCATGAAAAGAACAGACATGCAATGACACTGGTGGATCCATGTGTGGTTCATGAAAAGAACAGACATGCAATGACACTGGTGGATCCTTATGTGGTTCATGAAAAGAACAGACATGCAATGACACTAGTGGATCCATGTGTGGTTCATGAGAAGAACACACATCCAATGACACTGGTGGATCCTTATGTGGTTCATGAAAATAATAGACATGCAATGACACTGGTGGATCCTTATGTGGTTTGTCTAGAAGAACATACATGCAATGACACTGGGTGTGGTTCAAGAAAAGAACGGACATGCAATGACACTGGTGGATCCTTATGTGGTTTGTTTAGAGGAACAGACAAGCAATGACACTGTGTGTGGTTCATGAGAAGAACAGCCATGCAATCACACTTGGTGGATCCATGTGTGGTTCGTGGAAAGAACAGACATGCAATGACTCTAGATGTGGTTCATGAAAAGAACAGACATGCAATGACACTGGTGGATCCATGTGTGGTTCATGAAAAGAACAGACATGCAATGACACTGGTGGATCCTTATGTGGTTCATGAAAAGAACAGACATGCAATGACACTAGTGGATCCATGTGTGGTTCATGAGAAGAACACACATCCAATGACACTGGTGGATCCTTATGTGGTTCATGAAAATAATAGACATGCAATGACACTGGTGGATCCTTATTTGGTTTGTCTAGAAGAACATACATGCAATGACACTGGGTGTGGTTCAAGAAAAGAATGGACATGCAATGACACTGGTGGATCCTTATGTGGTTTGTTTAGAGGAACAGACAAGCAATGACAGTGGGTGTGGTTCATGAAAAGAACAGACATGCAATGACAGTGGTGGATCCTTATGTGGGTTGTTTAGAAGAACACAACATCAATGAGACTGGTGGATCCATGTGTGGTTTGTGAAAAGAACAGACATGCAATCACACTAGGTGGATCCATGTGTGGTTTGTGGAAAGAACATACATGCAATGACTCCAGCTGTGGTTCATGAAAAGAACACACATATGCAGTGACACTAGTGGATCCATGTGTGGTTTGTGAAAAGAATAGACATGCAATCACACTAGGTGGATCCATGTGTGGTTTGTTTAGAAGAACACACATGCAATGACCCTAGCTATGGTTTGTGAGAAGAACATACATGCAATGACACTAGGTGGATCCATGTGTGGTTCATGAGAAGAACAGCCATGCAATCACACTAGGTGGATCCATGTGTGGTTTGTTTAGAAGAACACGCATGCAATGACTCTAGTTGTGGTCCATGAAAATAACACACATGCAATGACACTGGTGGATCCATGTGTGGTTTGTGAAAAGAACAGACATGCAATCACACTGGTGGATCCATGTGTGGTTCATGAGAAGAACACACATGCAATGACACTGGTGGATCCATGTGTCGTTTGTGAGAAGAACAGACATGCAATGACACTGGCTGTGGTTCATGAGAAGAACATACATGTAATGACACTGGTGGATCCATGTGTGGTATGTGAAAAGAACAGACATGCAATCACACTAGGTGGATCCAGGTGTGGTTTGTTTAGAGGAACATACATGCAATGACACTGGGTGTGGTTCATGAGAAGAACAGACATGCAATCACACTCGGTGGATCCATGTGTGGTTCGTGGAAAGAACAGACATGCAATGACTCTAGCTGTGGTTCATGAAAAGAAGACACATGCAATGCCACTGGTGTATCCATGTGTGATTCATGAAAAGAACACACATGCAATGCCACTAGTGGATCCATGTGTGGTTTGTGAAAAGAATAGACATGCAATCACACTAGGTGGATCCATGTGTGTATTGTGAAAAGAACAGACATGCAATCACACTGGGTGGATGCATGTGTGGTTTGTTCAGAAGAACCCACATGCAATGACTCTAGTTGTGGTTCATGAAAATAACACACATGTAATGACACTGGTGGATCCATGTGTGGTTTGTGAAAAGAACAGACATGCAATCACACTAGGTGGATCCATGTGTGGTTTGTTTAGAGGAATAGACATGCAATGACACTAGGTGTGCTTCATGAGAAGAACAGACATGCAATCACATTAGGTGGATCCATGTGTGGTTTGTGGAAAGAACAAACATGCAATGACACTGGTGGATCCATGTGTGGTTCATGACAAGAACATACATGCAATCACACTAGGTGAGGTTCATGAGAAGAACACACATCCAATGACACTGGTGGATCCTTATGTGGTTTGTTTAGAAGAACACACATGCAATGACTCTAGCTGTGGTTCATGAAAAGAACACACATGCATTGACAGTGGTGGATCCATATGTGGTTCATGAGAAGAACACACATGCAATGATACAGGGTGTGGTTCATGAGAAGAACACACATCCAATGACACTAATGGATACTTATGTGGTTTGTTTAGAAGAACACACATGCAATGACTCTAGATGTGGTTCATGAAAAGAACACACATGCAAGGACACTGGTGGATCCATGTGTGGTTTGTGAAAATAACAGACATGCAATCACACTAGGTGGATCCATTTGTGGTTTGTTTAGAGGAACACACATGCAATGACACTGGGTGTGGTTCATGAAAAGAACAGACATCCAATGACACTGGTGTATCCATTTGTGGCTTGTGGAAAGCACATACATGCAATCACACTTGGTGTGGTTCATGGAAAGAACACACATGCGATGACACTGGTGTATCCTTATGTTGTTTGTGAGAAGAACTGACATGCAATGCCATTGGTTGATCCATGTATTTCATTGTAGACGACACTCACTTTCCATTTTTATACTACTCAGTTTTGCCCTTGGTTTTTTGACACTACTCAGTTTTGCCCCCTCTCTCTATCTTTCATAAAATCCCAAACCCGTGCTCACTCTGTCTGCTACTCCATGATTGGTTGTCACAGTTGTCACGCGGATCGTGCGCACCAACCGTTGATTCTGTGTGATCCAACGATGATCGTTGCACATGTCGTGCCCTTCCAAGTACAGCGTGAGAAAAATAGGACGTCTCCCTCAGCGAGACTTCTACAAGAAGGAACACGAAGCCGTCCATTGAAAAAGTTCTCGAGCGGTCATGTCATGTTTAATCAAGTCTGAAAAGCCTACTGCTGCTACTACTACGCCACAACACATGCGTCATCGAGTGGACGGTCGTTGATGGACAGCTGCAATTTATTGCCACTTGATTTTAATAAGACATATCCCATTTTTTACGCAGCGGCTCTCAATCTCACTTCCAACTGGGCCCCACCGTAAGAAGCTTGCACGCGCTAGCCGGAGGCCGAAGAGCTAAGATCGACGAGACCTAACGTCTCCGCCTTCATCGAGTCCCTCGCAGCCATCAACACATCCCTCTACCCGATCTATCACAACCCCACAAATCTCGCCGTACAACCAACTACCTTCCCCTCTTCATTTCCACTTTTAACTATCGCCAATTTTAGGGCTGTGTCAAACTTCGTACATAGAAATTGTGTATGCGCCCTTTGCATGCGGCTCAATATAGAATTTCCATGCATGGGCCGGGAAAAAACCGTGACGTACCGTGCGCGTGTCGCGGTGCACGGTGCAGTAGACTGCACGGCGCGTTGCACGATGGTGCAACGAAACGTGCCTTCCTTCCATCCACCTTAACTATAGAGCCCCTCACCGCACACCCACTCCCACTCTCACTCACTCTCCCCACGTAACCCTCTCCACCATCCCACCAGCATCCGCAAACTCCCGATAATACCCCGTCCGCACCAGTGATGGCCAAGGAGGATAAGGTGGCCATCGTTGCCTCCGAGGCCGCCGGAGAGGAGGCCCCTGTCTCCTCGCCGGTCCCCCTCAACGCGTTGAAAGCAGACGCTGTCCCTGTCCAAGCCCTAGTCGAGGCATCGATGGCAGCCGCCGTTCCCGTCCAGGCCCCCGTCCCCGCTATCGATGGAGCCGCTGAAGAGGAGCCCCCAGCCGGCGAGGAGGCCCCCGCCGGTCATGAGTAGATCAAGCACTTCTGGGGCACCTATGATCCAGATAAGTACATCACTCTGCTGAACCCCTACGATACCGGCATCGACGACCCATGGTCAGAGGTAAGTAGGGTTTGCTCCCTCCCCTGGTTCTTCTACCGTTCCCATCGTTGGATGCTAGATCTTGGTTTATTAGGATTCGCTTGTTCGCATTTCGATTGCTCGATCTTCTTACATCATCTACTCCCCATTTTCCTTTTCTTCCAATAGATTTCTGGCAGCGACGTCTGCAGCGATGACGAGTCCATCCACACCAAGACTCGTCAGGTGCTGAGGAGGCTGCGGGCCGGCCAGTACGACGCCTTCTTCAGGGGCGGCTCCCGGCGCTGCCCCTTATGCAAGGGGATCACCTTCGGCTGGGTGAGTCTCGCCGGCACTGACTTCAACTCCTTACTGAAGCATGCAGAGGCCCCGGGCTCCGGCATCCACGATGGTGGCGAGCGCGAGACCGTGAACATCAACGCCTACATCGCTGAAAACCGGGCTCTCGGCATTCACCTCCGAAACCTCCAGCGGGTGGCCATCAAAGAGGGCCGCATGCCTCCAATCAGGCCCAAGGCCACCAAGATCAAGGGACTGGGCATCAAGAAGTGGAGGAAGCGCCGGAGGGAGGACGCGGGGGCGCGGGCGCTTGCAGGATGTGCCTGCAGCTGCGGCGGCTGCTGTTGCTGCTAAGCAGCTTCTTTCTAGCTATATCCTATTTCTAGCTGAATGCATCGAACCTCGTTAAGTAACCTACTTTCTATCGCTATATCCTATTTAGCTACGCACGGCTATATCTACATTTGTTTTGTTTTCTGAATGAATGTATTCTGCCTAGTGTGATTTGCTTCTCTAGATTTGCTACCTGATCGGAGGCAAAAAGAGGTCCAAATGGGAACGAATTATCGAAGTGAGAATCTTCTCTAGATTTGCTAGCAATTTGGGAAAAATGAAACATATCTGTTTAGCGAGAGAGGAAATGGGCACTCTTTCAAACTGCCACTTAACGAGCTACCATCTTGACAAGCTACAAGACACATACATAAGCATAACACAAAGAGGGTTAAATTCATTTTACTACTATCACTTGAGGCGCTATACATCGTGACAAGCTAACCTAGTTCCACAAAATAGAAACATAACACTGACAAGTAAAATTTAATTCACTTCTCATCAGGCCACTTGAGGCGCTTGCCATCGTTCCTAGGCGACCAACTGCGACCATTCCAGGTACTCCTCAACTCACGAAATGCTTTGTCCCACCTAGGATCTGACTTGGCTGCCCTATCTTCAGCATCCTGTGGCACAATTAGCGGTGCATCACAGGCCTGATTGTTGCCGTTAGAAGATGCTGCCTCTCTGTTTGCTGCTTCAGCTGCAGCCTCTCTGTCAGCTGCTTCAGCTTCTGCAACCTCTCTATCAGTTGCTTCAGATGCAACCATTTTCTTTGCATATGCAGCTTCAAACTCAGTTATTCTGCATTTTCTACAAAGGGATCCCCTAAGCTCGTCTTCCCTCTTGCAAATAGGGCAAAACACGAGGTAACGTAGAAAAAATGGATCTTCTTCTACAGCTGGTAGGTCACGTAAGCATCTATGGCTGCATACTTCAGATTTATATCAGACAACAACCACTCGTCCCAGAAATCTAACCTATCCATAGGGAAATCTTCCTTCATTTTGTCGTACGACTCATCGAGGATTCTAGTTGCAAGTGATGCCATTCCATCCTTCCTCGAGCCCCCTAGGATCTTGACAAGACTCTGAATATCGATCCAGTTGTGCGCAGGAATTATAATTCCCTCTTGATAAAATTTCGAAAAATCAGTTGTTTTGTCGACAATGCAGAAAACAATTCCCTTTTCTACAAGGAACTGGCACAGCGCCGGACTATTCCTGTCAGTCCTGAAAGTCTGTAGTTTGTCATCACCAAAATTTGTAACTACAAATATTTTGTCAATGCAAGATCATCATCTGGATATAATTTTGAAAAGTTTAGTAAATGCAAGATCAAGACTCTCAACATTGTCTTGTCATAATTTATTTGGTCCTAAATAAAATCAAGTAGTTGCAAGATGAGCAAGTGGATAAAGAACAAGAGGAGAAAACCCTAAAAGCAGTTAGCTATAGAGAGCAGATCTACAAACTGGGAGAGGTGGTAGACGAGGACATGTTTCCGCATGGCCAGTTGAACGACAGCGACTTCACTCCCTTCATATGGGTGCTTCGGGGTGTACTCGAGGTCCAATCCCACAAACTTGTCCTCACCTATCCCAAGCCAACCCTCGTACATCCCCAGGACACGCAACACTGTCTCCTCCTCGTTGGTGTAGACAATGTCTATCTTCTTATTGTCATGGGTAGTGAAGCTTGTCTCTAGAGTGCGACGACCTTCCATGGCGGCAAGGAGAAGATGGGAAGAAGACAGATGACAAGAAGAAGAAGAGTGGTTTCTACGAGGCAGGGGAACAGTGAAACCGTCAATGCGCTTTTAAGGTAGTGGTTAACGACGGGGATGGAAGTCCAAGGAGAGACGCGTGACGGTGGCCGTTCTAGCTTCTGAGTAAACAAAAAATAATTATAACGCTGATACATGTGCCCTATTTTGTCACGTCAATACAATGGGCAGGGGGTGGGCAGGGGGTGTTGTCCTATCCACTGCGCGAACGCTGCAAGCCTACGTGACAGCCACCCTGCCTAAGCGACGAGAGCGACATAACGGCGAGAACTGAAAGGGGGCCCCAACTTGACGGCTGTTAGCCTGATTTTTTGTATTGAAACGTAAAGTTGAATTCGTGCCGAAAAAGACCCTCTGAGTATTTGGCACCCCAACTGTAGTCATCCCGGCTGATTTCAAGGAACTTGGGTACCGCGTTGCCTGGACACCCCAACTTTTGGGCCGCAAAATTATATTCTCCATGGTCATGCCACTTCAACAATTCTTATTCTCCATGCTCCTACATATAAATTCCATCCCTTAGCTACCCTTGATGAATCCATGCATGTAGTTGTTTCTAACTCCATCCATAAACTCTTTCTTATTTATCTTGCATCTACTTCTAAATCTTGCAGGACTACAATTCTTTTTATATTATATGTGGTAACCATCCTGTGGGATAGGTATGGTACTACTCTCCACAATACAAGTTTGTTCTTGTATTAGCTTGGCTAAACTACTATGCCTCCAACTACTCCATATACTCATGTTATATACTTCATCCTACTCTAGCTTGACTTCTCATGATCAAGTTAGATGATTAATCTTACTAGGCTTTGCCTAATTTCGTATACTCACAACTCTTCTTCAACACCTAGTCATCTATTCTCAAGTGACTTGAGAATAATGACCACCATCCTTTGATCAAACAAAGCTTAGGCTTCTAATTATCTGATCAAAATCTATTAACACTAAGTACTAGATTTGTACTAGTTTCTCTATAAGCTCATCTTGTTAAGAAAACTTACTTTAAGTTTATGCCCACATGGCTCAACAAGATTATCATTGGATACTCTAATACTACTACCTTCCTTATAGCTCCATAATTATTATCTAAACTCTTGGGCTTAAATACTTCTTGTAGTTAACTAATTAGTGAGTTAACTCCTCCGGCATCAAATGATTTGATCACCAATAAGGATCTAATTCCATTGATGATGGCACACTCCACCATACTAGTTCCTTCTTCTTATTAATTTACTTAAGGTCTTTGGAAGGTCAACATAATAGGTCAAAGCTATGAGTCAACAAGTTCTAGGTCAGGAATTAATCACTCAATATTGATGATCAATTGACACTCGGCCTTAACTATTTCAGAATGTCATATGTTAATATGACCACAAGGGCATGTGATGAATGGTCTTGGTTTGACTTATATTTCCCCTCTATTTGGTAAGAGTTAATGTTTAAGAACTACCATGATGCCATGGTAAGAATAAATATGGCAAGCATGTATATCAAGGTTTAGTTATGGGTTTCATTACTTAAGTTATATACTGTCGGGGGGATGACCCCGGGGTAGGCCAAGACAGGACCAACCGACCGGCTCCAAGGAGCTCTGGACGTCTGGAACCAGAACAAGGAACCACAGCCGGGTGGAATTCCCCACCCGGTCTGCATCCAAGTTTCCTCGGCTGGCCCATTTAGCCAGGTGGCTAGAAGAACCGGCTAGGAAGCTGCTCCTAGCCGGCCGCCTCCGATCCCCTAGCCATGGTACGGTGGGGATGATGCTCCCCACTGAGCGCACCTCTGACCGGACAGGCTGGCTAGCTTGGCCGGCGTTATCGGACAAAAGTGCCAAAGCTAGAGGCTGACAAGGAAAGCAAGGGCTGACGAGTAAAGCTCTGGCTTACGCATACATAGCCGGCTGACGGAGAAAGAGCCGGCTGATGAGTAAAGCAAGGGCGCTGGACACTATAGCGCTGTCCTTCCCTGTACTGGAAGCTTGACTGGACCCAGGCCTACCGTTTGGCCATGTCCAGCCGGCCCACTTTGTAAGGCCCAAATCCAAACAGTAAACCCTAGAACCCATCTTGTAAACTGCCTCCTCAACCAGTATATAAGGGGGGCAATGCTAGGGTTCTAGGGAGACATTTTTACAAGTTTGAAGTTCTCCACATTAGGCGAGTGGAGTAGTTCCTTCTTCTCCTAGCAAGGAGTAGCCAGGAAAACATCTCAAGGAGCATCTGTATTGGGCATTCGCCCCTTGATAGTAGATCCTTGCAGGAGTAGGAGCTTTACCTCGCCCAGAGGGGTCCGAACCTGGGTACATCGCTGTGTTTGCAGTATCTATGCCCAACCCGTTGCGAGTAGCCACCGATAGCATCTTGATTGTCCCCTTCATGCCATCCCCAATGGCACTATCGTGTTCCACACCATGACAGTTGGCGCCCACCATGGGGCACAATGCTTCGGCTAGGATCATCTTTCACACGGGACTTCCGCTCATCGCCTCTGGCCTCGTCCTCACTTTCGGCTCTTTCGACTGCGTCCTCAACAACGCATCCTGTTTTGCCGGGGGAACCTTCCCAAGTGACGGCTCTGTCATGCACTTCAGCGAGCATCGCGTCTATGTCGCCACCATCGTTGAGGCCTTCCCTCGTGAGATCGTCAACGTATCTGTCATGCCTCCAGGCTTCTCCGCTTCGCGCATCGCTAGTGGCAGCATCGAGGTAATGATGGCGGGCTCGGGCAAAAACCGTCGCCTGCCTCTGGAGCGCAACGGGGAAAGTCGCGCCGCTAACTCGTGCCTCCCAAACCCGAACCTACTCAACGCGTCATCAAGCACCTCCACAACCCCTTCACCCCCATCGAGGAAGATCTAGCTGCAGCTGCGGTAGCACTGGAGGCTACTCGCCAGAGCCTTCTAGAAGAAGCTAGCAAAGTGGCAGCCGCCCAACGGTGGATGAACGCGACCATGCGCGAGTACAACATCATGCACGGCTTCGCCCGCTTACCCGACACCAGCCGCCTGGCCCACCCCAAGGCCGAAACCTCGGTTCGGAGATGGATCGCACAGCTGATCCGCGTACGCCCGCGGTGCAGCCAGTTTATAGCACTCCCGCCAAAAAAATGAGAGCCGCGAAGGCGGCAGTCGTAGAGCTAAGCCACCTGGAGGGCGAGGAGGTGCTCCGTCAGCAGGCACATATCATGCTCCTCATGGTCATGAAAAACAAACAGCAGGCTGAGGTAGAACTCAGCATGGCCAGCAAGAGCAGGACCCAACCGGCTCGCCGGATGGCAGATCTGGCTGCAGGCGGTAGCAAGGCATCTTCCCCAAACAGAGCAAGGCTGAGCAACCGCCCACGCGGTGGATCAGCAGGGCGTGGGCACAACACCCGCAAGACAGCAGCTGTTACCAGCAAAAACCACGAGCCGGCTAACAAAGCCAGAAAAGGCCAAGCGCTACCCAAGTCCCGCTTATCCGGCCGGCTGGGACCGCTCGAGCCGAAAGAACCACAAGACGCGCACACACGCATCGACCTACTGGTCCAATCATGCGCGCTGGAAGAAGAAAGCCCAGCCGGTCCAAGATGCTTCGGACCGTGAATCTAGAATGAACCGTTTCCAAAGGGATTTTTGCTCCCAAGGGAGACGCCAAAGTACAACGGCTCAGTCAAGACGGAGGACTGGCTGGTGGACTACACCACCGCGGTGGGCATCGCAAATGGTAATCGCCGAGTGGTTGTGCGCTACGCCCCCTCATGCTCCTCGACTCGGCCATGACATGGCGCAACAGCCTTCCCGACAATAGCATCAACGCTTGGATTAACTTTGAGCAGGCGTTCGTCCGCAACTTCACTGGCACCTACAAGCGCCCAGGTCGACCCGACGAGCTCGCTCTTTGTGTGCAAGGGCTGGATGAATTCGATCGCTCCTACATCACCCGGTGGACAAGCATGCACACCTCCTACGAGGGGGTGCGCGAGCACTGATACGTTGCTAACATATGTATAATTTTCGATGTTCCATGCTTGGTTTTTATCTACTTTCTTATATTTTGTCCACACTTTAGAGTACTTTTTATACACTTTCTTGGACTAACCTATTAACAAGATGCCACAGTGCCAGTTGCCTGTTTTCTGCTGCTTTTGGTTCTAGGAAAGTCAGAAAATGAATCTCGGAATTGGAAAGGACAAAAGCCAAAGTTAGTATTTCACCGAGGGGGACATGGAGCCATAATACGAGACAGAGAAGGGCTAGAGGGCAGCCACACCACCTGGCCGCGCTGCCAGGCCTGTCCCGCGCCAGGGGGTGGTGTGGCCGCCTAGGGAACCTCCTTAGCCTCCCCTTTCACCTATAAGATGCCTCTGATACAGAAACCCTAAGGACCTGATCAAAATTCTACAAAAGAATCTATAGCCCTGTCATCTCCATCCCTAGATCGGGAGGGATCTGAAGCTCTTCCCGGCACCCTGCCGGAGGGGAGAATTCACCCTGGAGGCCTTCTTCATCACCATGCAAGCCTCCGGTGTGATGCGTGAGTAGTTCATCCTTGGACTACGGGTCCATGTAGTAGCTAGATGGTTTGTTCTTCTCCTTTGTGCTACCATGTTTAGATCTTGTGAGCTCCGTTCATGATCAAGATCTGAAGGAAATATGCCCTGAGAGGCAATAATAAAGTTGTTATTATGTATTCCTTGTATATGGTAGATGTTTATTTTGCACGCTATAATTTTATTGATAGGAAACGCCAATACATGTGTGTTTAATAAACAAATAAAAGGTTCCTAGTTATGCCTCTCTTATAGACTAGCTCGTTGATTAACAAGATGATCAAAGTTTCCTGATCATGGACATTGGATGTTGTTAATAACAAGGTCACAACATTTGTGAAATGATGTGATGAACATTCATCCGAAGTATAGCATTACGATCAAAGTCATTATGTTTATATTGCTATAACATCATACGAAGTAATCTTTATCTTTAGACCATGAGATCATGTTAATTGCTGACATCAGAAGAGTAACTTGATAACATCAAACGTCACACCATAAAAGGGTGACTATAAAGGTGGGTTCAGATACTCCGAAGATGTCATGTTGAGGCTCATGGATCAAGAGTGGAATTTGTCAATCCCAATGACGGATAGATATACTCTAGGCCCTCTCGGTGATATCACATTAAGATAGCTTGCAAGCAAGTGATGTGATCACTAGAATGTTATATCACGGGAACGAGGAAAGAGTGCATGTCAGTAATGAGATCAAACTAGGTATTTGGATACCGATGATCGAATCTCGGACATGTAATATATCATGAGACAAAGGGATTAAAATACTAGCGTTAAAGTTTCTCACGATCACAGAAGTCATCGTTGAATGTGCATGAGTCAGTATGGATCTCCAGGTCCTGCTTCTTATTATTGATTTGAGAGGAGTCTCAATCATGTCTGAATTATTCGTGAACCATAGGGTGACACACTTAAGGGTTGCCAAAACACCATTTTGGAGCACCTATGTTTCAGATGAAAGAATTGAAAAGCGCTGGAATTATTTCGATGGAAACCGGAATTGTTTCGGGTGAAATTGCAAAAACTGGTTCTACATGTGATATTGAAATGTTACAAGGGTTTTTATGTGAATGTTTGTTAATTAATGTAATTAACAAAATTCTTAATAAATTAAATAAAAGAGTTTTATTAAATGAGAGTTGCATTAAATTTGGTGGAAATTTAATGCATGTGAGTGGAACTTTGGGTGGAGGCTAAATTGATGTGAGTGGAGCTTCCACCACATGAATGAGGAAGAGGTAGGGGACCCCCCATGGGTACCGGCCATGGGAGGGGAGGAGCCCCCCTCTCCTATAAAAGGCCCCCTCTCCTCCCTCACAAAGCACACCTCCTCGTGAAGGATCTCTCTCCCTCTCTAGATATATTCCCCCATGGTCTCGGATTAGCAAGATACATGTTCCCGGTGGCATTGCATCTGGAAGGAGTTGCTGCTTCCGCTGATTCGCTGGAGCGAGGAGGTGGAGGTTGTTTAGTGGCCTGAACGTGTGTGCAAGGATGGATGCGCTGCTGATTTAGCGGTGCTAGGACTTCCACACGATCTTGAGATCGGCAAGCGTACGACTACATCCATGAGTTCCAACTCGTTAACAAAACTCTGTTGTCTTCGAGGGTAAGTTCTCTATGGATGTATATCCACTCGTTGCTTGTATATAGTAGATAGATCTTGGCGTATAGTTCTCATTGTAGGAAATTTTTTGTTTTCTATGCTGCGAACCCAACAGTGGTATCAGAGCCCGATCTATGCGTAGGTGCTTTGCACGGGTAGTACACATATGTTAATATGTGGGCCATGATGATCATGTTATTGCTTCTTTCATGTATTTTGGATATTGGTGGGATAGTGGGATGAAGCGGCCTAGACCAACCTTACATGTCATCGCACATGAGACCGGTTCCACGACTTACATGCAACTAGTTTTGCATAAGTGGCTGGCTGGTGTCTGTCTCTCCTACTATAGTCAATATCTGATTTACAGCGAGTTGCTAATAACCTGGTTATCCTCGTTGTGGTTCCATGTTCGTAGGTAAGACCGGTTCTATCTCCGAAAGCCCTAAGCCACGTAAAACTTGCAATGGATAAATTAGAGATGTCTTGTTTAGATCGTTGTTGGGCTAGTGTCTTAATATGGTAATGTTGTAAGTAGATGTATGGTAGATACTCTTACCACACACTTAACGTGTAAGTTCCATAGACCTTGGCCTTACACACAAAGGAATGATAAAGATCATACCATGATGCATATGATAGAGATCAAATGCATGGACCATATCATCCCACTTTAGACATTAGATGTTCACATCTTATATTGCTAGTTTGGCACTTTAGTAGCATTGTAAGATGATCCCTCATTTAAATATCAAGATAAAATGTGTTCTTCCTTAAGTATGCACTGTTCTATGGATCGTGTTTCGAGACATCACATGATGATCGGGTGTACTCGACTCTACGCTTTCATACAACGGGTGTAAGACAGTTTTAAACACGCGAATACTAAGGTTCTTACTTAGCGATCCTAGCATGTATAGACATGGCCTCGGAACACGGACCGAAAGGTTAAGCATGAGTCATATAGTTGATATGATGCCCATATAGATGCTCTCCTTTGAAGCTACACAGACTCACATGATGATTGGAATTGGTGTAGTGGATTTGGTTCATGTAATCACCAAAAAGACACGAGGGATGTTGTTTTTGAGTGGGAGTTCATTAGTAATTTGCATTAGTTGAACTCAATCTATCATAAACTTAGTCTAAATAAACTTCAGAAATTCTGTTGTAGATGGCACCACCTACTTTTAATTTCAATGTGTTCATGGAGAAAGAGAAACTTGCCGCGAATGGTAGCAACTTCACCAACTAGGCTATGAATTTGAGGTTTCTCCTCACTGCTGCACAAAAGCAATATGTGCTAGAGGCGCCGCTAGGCCTCCCACCAGCTCCTGATGCCCCTGACGAGGAAAAGAATGTCTATATAACTCATCAGGAGGACCACAACTTAGTTCATTGTGGCATACTGTATGGGCTAGAGCCAGAACTTCAAAAGCATTTCAAAAATGGCAATGCTTTTGATACCATGGGAGAATTGAAAATGATTTTCGATACCCATGCTGCCGTAGAGAGTTATAATGCTTCTGAAAAGTTCTTTAGCTGCATGATGGAGGAGAACAACTCCGTTAGTGAGCACGTACTCAAAATGTCTGGGTACGTCGATAAGCTTGTGTCCTTGGGAATAATGATTCCCATTGACCTAGGCATACATCGTGTTATCCAATCTCTGCCACCTAGCAACAAGAGCTTCGTGATGAACTATACCATGCAAGGCATGAAGAAGTCTCTTCCCGAGCTTCTGTCAATGCTTAAAACTACAAAAGTGGAGATTAGGAAAGAACATCAAGTGTTGATGATCAATAAGACCACCGGTTTCAAGAAAGACAAGAAAGGCAAGCAGAAGGGAAAGAAGGGCGGGAATTATGTTGCCACACCTGAGTAGAAATCCCGAGCTGGCCCTAAGTCTGATACCGAGTGCTACTATTGCAAGGGGACTGGCCATTGGAAGCGCATCTGCCCCAAGTATTTGGCGGATAAGAAGGCTGGCAAGGCAAACAAAGGTATATGTGATATACATGTTATTGATGTGTACTTGACTAGTACTCACAGTAGCACCCGGGTTTTTGATACGGGATCGGTTGCTAATATATGTAACCCGATTCAGGGGCTGCGGAACAAGCGATAGTTAGCAAGGGATGAGGTCACGATGCGGGTCAGCAATGGATCAAGAGTTGATGTGATCGCCGTCGGAATGCTGCCTCTCCATATAACGTCGGGATTAGTAATAAATCTAAATAATTGTTATTTCGTGCCTGCACTGAGCATGAACATTGTATCCAGATCGTGTTTGATGCGAAGTGGTTATTCCTTTAACTCTGAAAACAATGGTTGTTCGATTTATATGAATGATATCTTTTATGGTCATGCACCTGTGATGAATGGTTTATTTTGTTGGATCTCGATAGTAGTATTACGCATATTCATAATGCTGATGCTAAAAGGATTAAACTTCATAATGATATATGTCAACACCCAGATTTTTAATCCCAGATGCCTGTTATGCCATACCTCGCAATCCCAGGATTACCATTTTTGCGAGACATAACTAATTGGATATCACTGTACCTCATCCATTACAAACCATACATAAGGTCTTACACAGATAAGGATCTCATGATCCAGTCTTAATACAACAAGCAGCGGAAATAAAAGATAAGTGTAGCGGTGGGGTCCATCTTAAGGGGCACAGGCAATGCTAACGAAGGCAGATAGTCCTAGTTATCATAGCCGTCCTATTGGCCATCATCTTGATAGTCTCCTTCATAGTCTGGCCATGATAATAGCCAGGGACAAAAGCCATGAGTACTCTTTAAGTACTCGCAAACTACCACTAACAAGTATAAACTGCTAAGTTAAAGTGCTAACTCTAAGTTTAACTATAAAGTTAAGTTTGAAACCTAAGCTGAGTTCAGAAACCAAGAAAGATAAAGTAAAGTCCTAGAACAACTTAAGTTGGGAAGCTATTGTCATAACCCAACCTTTTTGTGGTCAAGTCAAGATTCATCATTCTTTTCAAAGAATTTAGAAAACATCTGACAACGAAACAGTATGGCCATTCCAACTGTCCATAACCACGGACGCGGCTATTCGAATAGTTTGACACTCTGCAGAGGTGGTACAATTTCACCACAAGATTCGATACATATGTCAGGGATAACCCTGAATCATCATACTTAGTATGCAGATAATCTAACATAACTTTCCCTTTACACACCCTAGTATAAGCACCTCTCCTATGAGCATGGCCTCCCAACCATGACCATCAGTCATCTTGGGCACTGCATAGGTGGACATCATGAGAGGTAGCCTCATCTCAGACCTCTCCTGTGAGGGAACTAATACTAATGCATCTAAATTTCTAGCTAAGCCTTACCCAATTCAGGTAGTGTGGTTGTACGGTAAATTTGGAATGGTATCGCATCCGAATCCAACCATCAGTTTTATAAAAGGGTTAAGGATCATGCCTCAACATTTTCATCATCATTAACCATTTGTGTTTTATCAACACATGTCAAAACATCTCAATAGAATGACTCATCATTCCAAGGTTTTCATAATTCATTTTCACCAAGTGTTCCCATCTAAAGTGACTCAAGTTTTTGATCTACTCTAACTACTAAGTTAAGAGTGTTCACTAAGGTGGAAAAGATGGGTTTAATATCATGCCATAGAATGACATCTAAAGGGCTCTAAATAGGTCAAGTTTTATACTTTTTATGCTACCTTCAAACTAAGTAAAGATCTTTGGGTAACTAAGAGAGTAAAGCTTGTAAAATAAGACTTAGGGTATTACTAGTCAAAGGGGTGTGATCAAAGCATGCTTAAGGCATCTTTGCTAAACCATCTAGTTTGGTCCTATCTTGCTAAGCACTAAACTTGCAAGTGTTAGCTTGCACTGTAAATGGTGGCTTGCCTTGGTTGGTGAAGTGGCTGAAGTTTTCTTCTTCTTCTTGGTAAAACTCCTCCTCCTCGAAAGCTTGGTCGGTACTATCGTCTATAAATACATAGGGAGTGCACAATCACCAAACAATACTTAACTAGGCTAAGTAGCATTCTAAGACACACCTTTGATGATCTATTATCATCACAAGCATCACAAGTTTAATTCCATAGTTTCATTCTTTTTATTTTAGAAAAGTAATTTCTACTCATCAAAAAAATTAACTAAGATTTAATTATTCACCACTTAAGATATGGGATCATGTGGACACATGTCATCACCACACATCTTAACACATGGGAATGAGAATTAAAGGTTGGATCAATATTACTTTGGTTTAAGTTCATTATTTAATGATTTAAAGTGACTAGAAATGCCTATATTGCATTATTTTGGTACTAGTCCAAAGTCACTGCATGTAAACCTTAATATTATTACATATTTAGATAGATATGATGAAATGTGATTTTTGAGAGTTGGACTCAACTCAAAAGCTAACTTGGTTGATTTTATAAAAATGTTGCAAGTTGCAAATGCTTCTGTCTTCTTATTTTTATTAGGAGAGATCTATAACTCTAATTGAATCAAATCCAACTGGCTTGGATAGATCATCTCAATACCTTTCAGACAAAATTTGTTTTATGCAATTTGGATTTGGCAAACTCACATAATTAAATTTTAAAATAGTGGACAGGAACTAGATTTAACTAAAAAGAAGAATCCAGATTTGAACGGTTGGGCTAGCGCGGGAAACGACTTGGGCCGTCCCAGTGGCGCTCCACGGCACAGGGCTCAGCTGACAGGAGGGTCCCGCTTGTCAGCGACACTTAACACGTGAAACGGTACGCGCGCTGTGGGCCGTAGGATTAGAAGGGGAATCTACGACTGAGGGTCGTCATCGACGACGAACAGGTCGCCGGCGAGCTCGAACCCTAGCGGCTCAGTGGGGGTCTGCTAGGGACGTACCAGGGCTCCAGCGGGGTCGGCGAGGCAGACAAACGAACTGGAAGACGACAGCGAGGCGAGGCGCGGTTGCGGCGGAGCTTGGGGTGGTCGCAATCAGTGGCGCCCTTCTCCTCTTGCCGCGGCTGCTCCGGCTCCAATTCTGGCGAGGCAGAGCTCGCCTTGCTCGGGCTAGAGGTGGGTGAGGTTCAGAGAGGTGAGTGGAGTGGAGTGGTGTGGAGAGAAGAGGCTGGGGAGGGCTCTTTTTATAGGCCCGATGGTGAGACCGAGCGGGATGGGCAGGCGACGGTGGCGACATGGCTACGACGGGGTAGAGGCATGGCTGTGGGTGGCGATCGACATGCGGTTCCCTGGCGGTGCTCTAGGCATTGAATGTGACCGTAGGGGTGGTGGCATGCGGTCTGGGCAAGGTGGCGCTCTGAGCGGTAGAGGCGGCGGTGTCCACGGCGAGCGGTGGCTGTGAGGCGTTGGGCGGCCAGCGGGGGTGTCTGGGGTGTTCTCCAAGTCGTGGTGGAGCGGCGGGCGCAGGCTGTGGCCAAGGGGCAGTCTGTGCGAGCGGGGACAAAGCGCGCTCTGGGGGCGGCACCGGCATGGTGTGGTGGCACTGGGCGCGGGCTTTCCTCGGTGGTCCACGTCAAGGCTGGGCTCGGGCAGGGGACAGAGGGTGGCGGTGAGGTGTGAGCTACCTCCTAGACATGGAGAGAGATGCGGGAGAGGGCTGCTGCGGCGAGTGCACGGTCGGCCGTCGAGAGGGTGCTTGGCATGGCATGGCAGTGCAGCTAGGGGGTAGGGGAGTGGGTTTAAAAGGCTTTACTAGATCATTGAGAGACAAAGGGAGTAAAGATGGGCCAAATGGGAGACTAGTTTGGCCAGAATACTGTTTGAAATAGTGAAATGTGTTTTGTTTGAAATCTGTCTACCAAGTGTTTGATGAAATGGCCGCAAGAGAAAAAGTTTTGAATTTTGGTTTCAAAATTTTTGAGTGATCTCCACTAGTGCTAGGTAGTCTCTGGTTGCAAGGGTTTTGAAAGTGGAGCTCAAAAAGATGGGTTTTGAAATAGGGGTGATCTATGCATATGCATTAGATTCAATTTTCAAATGTCATTTAAAATAAGTTAAAGAATGTTTTTAGCACATCAAAAGGTGGGCCTTGTTACCTCATTATGTGTACTAGCAAGGGGTACAAAGATCAAGAATTGTTTCTGTTAAGAAATGAGTGCTAGGAACACTCAAAGTAGTGTAGTGGATTAAAATGGCCAAAATGACCATTCCTCCTTTTTAATTCTTTTTTAGTTGATTTTCTTTAGTAAAAGCTTGGGAAAGATGTAGATGATGTTTAAATCACCTAATAAACATTTTACAAGCATTGGATCACTCAATCATGGCAATTCAAACAACTCCTATTTTTAAATGCACACATATATGAATGCTTTCATTTTAAATTTGGAAAAGTTTTTGTTGACCCCATTTTTGGTTGATTTGATCTTGATAAGATTGGATTGAAGTTTTGGGATGTTACAAACCTTCCCCCTTTAAACAAAATCTCGTCCCGCGATTTACAAAGAAAACTAGGAACTAAAGAGATCTGGGAATGCTGTCCTAATGTAATCTTCTCGCTCCCAAGTAGCTTCTTCCTCGGTATGGTTGCTCCACTAAATCTTGAGAAACTTGATGCTCCTGGTCCTGGTAGTTCTGTAGGCCTCTTCTAAGATACGGATGGGTACTTCTCGATAGGTCAGGTCATTGTTGATTCCACAGCTCTGTGATCAATGTTTTTGAAAACTTCAGTCGTCTCGGGCACTTCCAGACATTTGCGAAGTTACGAGATATGGAACACATTGTGGATGGCTGACATCTCTTCAGGCAGTTCCAGCTGATACGATACTTCTCCTCGACGGTTCAGAATTTTGAAGGGCCCGATATATCTGGGGCTAACTTTCCTTTCAGACTAAAACGTTGAGTTCCCTTCAATGGTGAAACCTTGAGATATACAAAATCTCTGACATTGAAAGTCAGGTCTCTCCTTCTCTTATCAGCATAACTCTTCTGTCTGGATTGGGCGGTCTTGAGGTGCTCATGGACTTTGTGAACTTTCTCTTCTGCTTCTTGGAGAATGTCAGGTCCGAAGATCTGACTCTCTCCTACTTGCGACCAATTCAAAGGGGTACGACATTTTCTTCCGTATAGGAATTCAGATGGTGCCATTTGCAAACTAGCTTGATAACTGTTGTTATATGAGAATTCTGCGAAAGGCAGGCAGTCTTCCCATTTTGATCCATATTCCAACACACAAGCTCTAAGCATATCCTCTAGGATCTGGTTGACTCTTTCAGTCTGTCCATCTGTTTGCGGATGGTACGCTGTGCTGAAGTTCAATTTGGTTCCTAGTCCTTCTTGGACTTTCTGCCAAAATCTTGAGGTAAACTGGGTTCCTCGATCTGATACTATGGTCTTGGGGGTTCCATGCAGACTAACAATCCTAGCAATGTATAGCTCTGCTAACTTTGCACTCTGGTAAGTTGTCTTGCTAGGTATAAAGTGGGCGACCTTGGACAGTCTATCAACTATGACCCAGATTGAGTCATTTCCCCTACTAGAGGTAGGTAGACCGGTGATAAAGTCCATTCTGACAGAATCCCATTTCCATTCCGGAATCTATAATGGTTGCAACAGTCCTGCAGGTCTCTTATGTTCTGCCTTGACTCTTTGACAGATGTCACATTTGGCGATGTAGCTTCCGATCTCTCTCTTCATCTTGTGCCACCAAAATTGCTCTTTCAAATCCTGATACATCTTTGTTCCTCCGGGGTGGATAGAATAAAGAGTATCATGAGCTTCCTTCATGATAACCTCCTTCAGCTCCGAATTTGCTGGAACACAGATACGTCCTTTGTACCATAGTACCCCTTCTTCGTCTTCGGTGAATCCAGGTACCTTTCCTGTACCAATACGACGTTTGATTCCGTCAATACTTTCATTTCCCTTCTGGGCTTCCTTGATTTGGCTAATCAAAGTGGGTTGAAGTTCAATGCTAGCTAGGAATCCTTTGTTAACTAATTCCGTCCTGAACTGCTCCAACTCTTCATACAAACTGGGTTGCTTCTCCTTGATCATGGTGTTAAGCCTACACGGCAATCTGCTAAGAGCATCCGCGACCACATTGGCTTTGCCAGGGTGATAGTGAATGTCAAGGTCATAATCCTTGATTAACTCTATCCATCTTCTTTGCCTCATATTCAGCTCCTTCTGAGTGAAGATATACTTCAAGCTCTTATGATCTGAGTAAATTTCACAGCGATTACCCATCAAATAATGACGCCATGTCTTCAACGCTAGAACTACAGCTGCTAGTCAAGATCATGGGTCGGATAGTTCTACTCATGTTGCTTCAGTTGTCGAGACAGATACGCGATGACTTTGCCTTCTTGCATCAATACACATCCTAGACCAATCTTGGATGCGTCACTATACACATCAAACGGCTTCTTGATGTCTGGCATGACCAATATTGGGGCTGATATCAATCTCCTCTTCAGCTCCTGGAAACTGGCTTCACATTTGTCTGTCCATTCAAACTTCTTGTCCTTCTTCAACAATTCGGTCATTGGTCGGGCTATGCTCGAGAATCCTTCTATGAACTTGCGGTAATATCCCGCTAATCCGAGAAATGCACGGACTTGGGTTTGAGTGGTTGGGGCTTCCCATTCTTCGACATCTTTGATCTTGGCGGGATCAACAGAGACCCCTCCGGCAGACACAATATGTCCGAGGAATCCTACCTCTTTCAGCCAAAACTCACATTTGCTGAACTTGGCATATAACTGATGCTCTCTCAGGGTTTCTAGGATAACTCTCAGATGTTGCTCATGCTCTTATTCGGACTTGGAGTAGATAAGGATGTCGTCGATAAACACAACTACAAACTTATCTAGGAAATTCATAAAGATCTTATTCATGAGATTCATGAAATAAACGGGGGCATTGGTTAATCCAAAAGACATAACCGTATACTCATATAAACCATAGCGAGTAGTAAAGGCGGTCTTCGGAATATCCATTGCACGGATCTTAAGTTGGTGATAACCAGTCTTAAGATCAATCTTTGAGAATACCTGAGCTCCAGTCAACTGATCAAATAGATCCTCTATCTTTGGCAAGGGGTACTTGTTCTTGATGGTGACATCATTCACCTTTCTGTAATCTGTGCACAGACGGTTGCCTCCATCTTTCTTGTCGACGAATAACATTGGTGATCTCCATGGAGATGCACTTGGTTGAATCAAGCCTTTGGCTAGCATAGCATCCAACTGCTTCTTCAGTTCCACTAACTCTAAGGGGTTCATGCTATAGGGTCTTTGGCCTATAGGTCCGGTTTCGGGGATTAGTTCGATAATGAACTCAATATCCCTATGCGGGGGCATACCTGGCAATTCATCTGGGAATACGTCGGGGTATTCACAGACTACTCTGACTTGGTCTATGGTGGGCAAGGCTACACTCTGGTTGCACTTGAATTGTCGGGGTAAGGTTTCCGAGATATGCTCTACTGTGACTCCAGAACTACTGGTCATGGTGATGGCTTTCTTAGCATAGTCTATCAATCATTTATGCCTTGACATCCAGTCCATACCTAGTACTACTTCCAATCCTTTGGTTCCAAGTACAATTAGGTTGGCATAAAAATCTATCCCATGTATTCTGATAGGTACAACTTTGCAAATTTTTCTAGCTTTGGTTGTTGAACCAGGGATTTGAACTATCATGACATGCTTCAGGTTGGTTGGACAAATCTTACTAGTGCATGCAGATTCTTCGGTGACAAATGAATACAATGCTCCCAAATCAAACAATACTCTTGCTAAAACTGAGTTAACAGAAATTATACCCAGCACTACATCTAGCGCTTCCTGGGCTTCTTCTGCATTCATGTGGAAGAGACGGCCGTTGCAGTTGTGATGGTTCCCTGGGGAAAATATCCATCCTGGTTGAACACGACGTTGCTGCTGAGATGGGACATTCACATTGGCATTGGCTGCAGTCTTTTTGGGACACTCATTGGAGTAGTGACCTTTCACTCCACACTCGAAACAAGTGATCTAGGACTTGTCCTTGACTGCGACAGGTACATCATTGTTGCCAGTTCTGGGTGCAGTATTGCTGTTGTTGTTATGGTTCTTGGGAGGTGCACGGTTGAAATTGTTGGCATTACCGGAGTTGTGATTGTTTCCTCCGGACTTCACATTGCTTCCGCTACGGTTGGGGTAGCTTGGGCGAGAATTTGGAGGTCGGTTGTTCCTTGATGCATATCCTGGTGAAGGGTTGGGACGGTACGTCTGGTGACTGTTGGATCCAAACTGCTGCATCATACGACGCTTGCGGTTATCGTTTGCCTGGTTAATCTTCCCTTCCATCTGAATGGCAGGGTCGACTAGCTCTTCGAGATCCTGGAAACGGATATTGACAAGGACAGTCTGCATCTCATCATGCAGTCTGTTCAAGAATCTCTCCTTCTTCTTGGCTTCCGTGTTGATCTCATCAGGTGCATATCTAGCAAGTGACAGGAATCTGTCACGGTACTCTACCATAGTCATTCTTCCTTGCTTCAATTCGCGGAACTCATCTCTCATTCTGTTGACTAGACCTTGTGGCACGTGGGTGCGACTGAACTTGACTTTGAATGCTTCCCATGTCATCACTTGACCATGGTTCATATTGCGGATGCTATTCCACCAAGCTCTTGCATCTCCTTCCAGATAGTGGGTGGCGAAGAGAACTTTCTCATTTTCATCAACTCGGGAAACTTCTAAGTTGTTTTCCATGGTCTGTAACCAGTCATCAGCATCTAATGGGTTCTCAGATTGACTGAAGATTGGGGGATTAGTGTTCTGAAAGTTTTTGAGTTTGGATCCCTGGTGATCCTGATTTGCATGCCCTTGGTTGTTGAGAGCCATCTGGCCGATCTGTTGGAGTGTTGATAGGTTGGCTTGGCGTTCTGCCCTGCTTGCTTCACAGTCTGCGATGAGATTCTGCAAGATCTGCAGCATTGGGTCTTGCGACGAGCTGCTCCCTCCTTGGTTTCCACGATTCATCTGAAGATTGAGATATAGGGGTAAGAGGGAAATTCTAAGGTTCATGGTTTTGGGGTTTTCAAATCTAAAACTTTGTGTTAGACTTAGGTTTTTCAACTAATTTCATTTTCATTCATGCAAGCAAGCACACGATACAACACACACCACAACAATCAAAGGGAAAACAGATGGTTTGAAGAACCATTCTACAAGATAAGATACAGTGAGATCGATACATCTCATGCTACGATAGTGCTCTAGTGCATCTACTCATCGTCGATGAAGTCGGAGTCCTCATCATCAGTGTAGAAGTCCACGGCATCCTCCGCCAGAAAATCATCACCATTGCTGAGGTAAGAATCCATGTCTCCCTGGATGTCTTCACCATCATCTTCTTCTTCCTTAGCGGCAAGCTGAGCTTCCTGCTCCTTGACGGTCTTCTCGAGGTCGGCCACCTTCTTGCGAAGATGAGCGATGGAGCGATCCTTCTTGGCACGCTACCGATGAAGATACTGACGGTCTTGGACAAGAAGTGCGAAAGTCTGGGCCTTCTGGTCGGCAATGGCACGGTTGTGGTTGGCTAACTCTCTGGCATTGTCCAGTTCCTGCTGTCTGTCGTGAAGCAAGAAGTCAAGGTTCTCCACTTGACGCCTCAACTCGGGGTGGCCCGGCATCTCCATTGGCATTCCCATGAAGTCACGTCTTGCATAGTGGGCAAAACGGGTTCCTTGGGTCTTGTTGACGCTAAGGGCACATAGACGTGCGAGAGCTTCATGCATTGCCCTGGCTAACCCATCTAGCCAGTTGTTCTCTCTCATGGAGAACTGAATTCTTCCAGAAGTTGGTGCTTCAATGCTTCCTCTAAGATCTGTGGTGACTAGCCACTACAGGTCTCCTCCTGGGGGTCCTGGAAGTTGAGCTCCAAGAAACTCCGGGTGCAGGCGTCCCAGTAACTCCGACAGTGAATCTAGATCCCTCTCGAAGATCAGCTGACCTCCGTTTCCCAACTAGTAAAACTTGCTGAGCTGAGTCTCCATCTACAAGAATTAAGGATGAGGAAGTTAGTGAAGTGATCAAGTGTGTCAATTTTTAAGTAGTAGTGTAAGAGTTTTGAGGCACATGAATTTTTGAGAAAGAATCCACAAGGGTAAGAGAGGAGATAGTTTTTCGGAAATACTCACTTTGGTTTTGAAACTAAGTTTTTGTTTGACGTCCATTCTAACTAGGGTCTCCTATGGTCAGGATGGCTCCGATACCAGCTTGTCAACACCCAGATTTTTAATCCCAGATGCCCGTTATGCCATACCTCGCAATCCCAAGATTACCATTTTTGCGAGACATAACGGATTGGATATCACAGTACATCATCCATTACAAACCATACATAATCTCTTACACAGATAAGGATCTCATGATCTAGTCTTAATACAACAAGCATCGGAAATAAAAGATAAGCGTAGCGGTGGGGTCCATCTTCAGGGGCACAGGCAATGCTGACGAAGGCAGATAGTCCTAGTTATCATAGCCATCCTGTTGGCCATCATCTTGATAGTCTCCTTCATAGTCTGGCCATGATAATAGCTAGGGACAAAAGCCATGAGTACTCTTTAAGTACTCACAAACTACCACTAACAAGTATAAACTGCTAAGTTAAAGTGCTAACTCTAAGTTTAACTATAAAGTTAAGTTACCTAAGCTAAGTTCAGAAACCAAGAAAGATAAAGTAAAGTCCTAGAATCACTTAAGTTGGGAAGATATTGTCATAACCCAACCCTATTGTGGTCAAGTCAAGATTCATCATTCTTTTCAAAGTATTTAGAAAACATCTGACAACGAAACAATATGGACATTCCAACTGTCCATAACCACGGACACGGCTATTCGAATAGTTTGACACTCTGCAGAGGTGGTACACTTTCAGCACAAGATTCGATACATCTGTCAGGGATAACCCTGAATCATCATACTTAGTATGCAGATAATCAAACATAACTTTCCCTTTACACACCCTAGTATAAGAACCTCTCCTATGAGCATGGCCTCCCAACCATGACCATCAGTCATCTTGGGCACTGCATAGGTGGACATCATGAGAGGTAGCCTCAGCTCGGACCTCTCCCGTGAGGGAACTAATACTAATGCATATAAATTTCCAGCTAAGCCTTACCCAATTCAGGTAGTGTGGTATATTTGGAATGGTATCGCATCCGAATCCAACCATCACTTTTATAAAAGGGTTAAGGCTCATGCCTCAACATTTTCATCATCATCAACCATTTGTGTTTTCTCAACACATGTCAAAACATCTCAATAGAATGACTCATCATTCCAAGGTTTTCATAATTCATTTTCACTAAGTGTTCCCATCTAAAGTGACTCAAGTTTTTGATCTACTCTAACTACTAAGTTAAGAGTGTTCACTAAGGTGGAAAAGATGGGTTCAATCTCATGCCATAGAATGACATCTAAAGGGTTCTAAATAGGTCAAGTTTTATACTTTTATGCTACCTTCAAACTAAGTAAAGATCTTTGGGTAACTAAGAGAGTAAAGCTTATAAAATAAGACTTAGGGTATTACTAGTCAAAGGGGTGTGATCAAAGCATGCTTAAGGCATCTTTGCTAAACCATCTAGTTTGGTCCTATATTGGTAAGCACTAAACTTGCAAGTGTTAGCTTGCACTTTTAATGGTGGCTTGCCTTGGTTGGTGAAGTGGTTGAAGTTTTCTTCTTCTTCTTCTTCTTCTTGGTAAAACTCCTCCTCCTCGAAAGCTTGGTCGGTACTATCGTCTATAAATACATAGGGAGTGCACAATCACCAAACAATACTTAACTAGGCTAAGTAGCATGCTAAGACACACCTTTGATGATCTATTATCATCACAAGCATCACAAGTTTAATTCCATAGTTTCATTCTTTTTATTTTAGAAAAGTAATTTCTACTCATCAAAAAATTAACTAAGATTTAATTATTCACCACTTAAGATATGGGATCATGTGGAAACATGTCATCACCACACATCTTAACACATGGGAATGAGAATTAAAGGTTGGATCAATATTACTTTGGTTTAAGTTCATTATTTAATGATTTAAAGTGACTAGAAATGCCTATATTTCATTATTTTGGTACTAGTCCAAAGTCACTACATGCAAACCTTAATATTATTACATATTTAGATAGATATGATGAAATGTGATTTTTGAGAGTTGGACTCAACTCAAAAGCTAACTTGGTTGATTTTATAAAAATGTTGCAAGTTGCAAATGCTTCTGTCTTCTTATTTTTATTAGGAGAGATCTATAACTCTAATTGAATCAAATCCAACGGGCTTGGATAGATCATCTCAATACCTTTTAGACAAAATTTGTTTTATGCAATTTGGATTTGGCAATCTCCCATAATTGAATTTTAAAATAGTGGACATAAACTAGATTTAACTAAAAAGAAAAATCCAGATTTGAACGGTTGGGCTAGCGCGGGAAACGACTTGGGCCGGCCCAGTGGTGCTCCACGGCACGGGGCTCAGCTGACAGGAGTGTCCCGCTTGTCAGCGGCACTTAACACGCGAAACGGTACGCGCGCTGTGGGCCGTAGGATTAGAAGCGGAATCTACGGCTGAGGGTCGTCGTCGACGACGAACAGGTCGCCGGCGAGCTCGAACCCTAGCGGCTCGGTGGGGGTCTGCTGGGTCGTACCAGGGCTCCAGCGGGGCCGGCGAGGTGGGCAAACAAACTGGAAGACGACGGCGAGGCGAGGCGCGGTTGTGGCGGAGCTTGGGGTGGTCGCAATCAGCGGCGCCCTTCTGCTCCTGCCGCGGCTGCTCTGGCTCCAATTCCGGCGAGGCAGAGCTTGCCTTGCTCCGGCTAGAGGTGGGTAAGGTTCAGAGAGGTGAGGGGAGTGGAGTGGAGTGGTGTGGAGAGAAGAGGCTAGGAAGGGCTCCTTTTATAAGCCCGACGGTGAGACCGAGCGGGATGGGAAGGCAACGT
The DNA here is from genome assembly GCA_910589775.1 of Avena eriantha. NCBI lineage: Eukaryota > Viridiplantae > Streptophyta > Magnoliopsida > Poales > Poaceae > Avena > Avena eriantha. Next base: position 531,770,848 of record OU342743.1, on the reverse strand, counting down.
TGGCGACTTGGCTACGGCGGGGTAGAGGCATGGCTGCGGGTGGCGATCGACGTGCGGTTCCCTAGCAGTGCTCTACGCATTGAATGCGTCCGTAGGGGCGGGGCATGCGGTCTGGGTGAGGTGGCGCTCTGAGCGGCAGAGGCAGCGGTGTCCACGGCGAGTGGTGGATATGAGGCGTTGGGCGGCCAGCGGGGGTGTCTGGGGTGTTCTCCAGGTCGTGGCGGAGTGGCGGGCTTGGGCTGCGGCCAAGGGGCGGTCTGTGCGAGCGGGGATAGAGCGCGCTCTGGGGGCGGCTCCGGCATGGTGCGGTGGCACTGGGCGCGTGCTTTCCTCGGTGGTCCACGGCAAGGCTGGGCTCGGGCAGGGGACAGAGGGTGGCGGTGAGGTGTGAGCTACCTCCTAGACATGGAGAGAGAGGCGGGAGAGGGCTGCTATGGCGAGTGCATGGTCGGCCGGCGAGAGGGTGCTCGGCATGGCATGGCAGTGCAGCTAGGGGGTAGGGGAGTGGGTTTAAAAGGCTTTGCTAGATCATTGAGAGACAAAGGGAGTAAAGAGGGGCCAAATGGGAGACAAGTTTGGCCAGAATACTGTTTGAAATAGTGAAATGTGTTTTGTTTGAAATCTGTCTGCCAAGTGTTTGATGAAATGGCCGCAAGAGAAAAAGTTTTGAATTTTGGTTTCAAATTTTTTGAGTGATCTCCACTAGTGCTAGGTAGTCTCTGGTTGCAAGGGTTTTGAAAGAGGAGCTCGAAAAGATGGGTTTTGAAATAGGGGTGATCTATGCATATGCATTAGATTCAATTTTCAAATGTCATTTAAAATAAGTTCAAGAATGTTTTTAGCAGATCAAAAGGTGGGCCTTGGTACCTCATTATGTGTACTAGCAAGGGGTACAAAGATCAAGAATTGTTTCTGTTAAGAAATGAGTGCTAGGAACACTCAAAGTAGTGTAGTGGATTAAAATGGCCAAAATGACCATTCCTCCTTTTTAATTCTTTTTGATTTGATTTTCTTTAGGAAAAGCTTGGGAAAGATCTAGATGATGTTTAAATCACCTAAGAAACATTTTACAAGCATTGGATCACTCAATCATGGCAATTCAAACAACTCCTATTATAAATGCACACATATATGAATGCTTTCATTTTAAATTTGGAAAAGTTTTTGTTAACCCCATTTTTGGTTGATTTGATCTTGATAAGCTTGGATTGAAGTTTTGGGATGTTACAATATATCTGCATATATGTGGCACTGCCGTCTAGGTCATGTTGGCGTTAAACGCATGAATAAACTCCATTCTGATGGACTTTTGGAATCACTTGATTTTGAATCATTTGATACATGTGAGCCATGCCTTATGGGCAAGATGACTAGAACACCGTTTTCCGATTCAACGGAATGGGCGACCGATTTATTGGAAATCATACATACTGATGTGTGTGGACAAATGAGTGTGTCGGCGCGAGGTGGATATCGTTATTTTGTTACTTTCAAGGATGATTTGAGTAGATATGGGTATATCTATTTGATGAAACATAAGTCTAAAACCTTTGAAAAGTTCAAGGAATTCCAGAATGAAGTGGAAAATCATCGTAACAAAAGGATCAAATTTCTGCGGTCCGACCGTGGAGGAGAGTATCTTAGTTACGAGTTTAGCACACATATGAAAGACTATGGAATAGCTTCACAACTCACGCCTGCCGGAACACCACAACGTAATGGTGTGTCAGAACATCGTAATCGTACTTTAAGGGATATGGTTCGATCTATGATGTCTCTGACTGACTTGCCACTGTCATTTTGGGGTTATGCACTGGAAATAGCTGCATTCACTTTAACTCGGGCACAATCTAAATCCATTGAAACGACACCGTATGAATTATGATTTGGAAACAAACCTATGTTGTCATTTCTTAAAGTTTGGGGATGCGATGTTTATGTGAAGAAACTTCAGCCGGATAAACTCAAACCCTAAGCGGAAAAATGCGTCTTAATTGGATACCCTAAAGAAACGATTGGGTATACCTTCTATCACAGATCTGAGGGCAAGGTTTTTGTTGCCAAGAATGGATCCTTTCTTGAGAAGGAGTTTCTCGCGAAAGGTGTGAGTAGTCGGAAGGTAGAACTCGAAGAGGTTATTGAACCTTGTCTTCATGAAATGGCGAGTGGAGCAGCACCGGAAATTGTTTCGGAGTTGACTTCACTCGATGAAGAGAGAGCTAATGATAATAATCATGAAACTCTGAAAGATGACACTACCGAACCTCGCAGGTCAAGCAGGACACGTGCAACTCTTGAACTGTACAGAAATCTTGTTATAAATTTCATGATTAATGAAATAGATGACCCTGCAACGTATGAAGAAGCGATGATGAGCCCGAATTCCAACAAATGGATAGAAGCCATGAAATCCGAGATGGAATCCATGTACGAAAACCAGGTTTGGACCTTGGTGGACTTACCTCACGATTGAAAGGCCGTTTAGAATAAATGGATTTTCAAAAGAAAAACTGATGCTGATGGTAATGTGACCTTCTATAAAGCTTGACTTGTCTCAAAGGGGTTTCGAAAAATTCAAGGAGTTGACTATGATGAGACGTTCTCTCCTGGGGTGATGCTAAAGTTGGTTAGGATTATGTTAGCAATTGCTGCATATTTTGATTATGAAATATGGCAGATGGATGTCAAAACCACGTCCTCAATGGTAATATTGAAGAAGAGTTGTATATGATACAACCTAAGGATTTTGTTGATCATAAGGATGCTCATAAGGTATGCAAGCTTCAGCGATCCATCTATGGACTGAAACAAGCATCCCGGAGTTGGAATCTCCGCTTTGATGAGGTGATCAAAGAGTTTGGATTTGTCCAAACTTATGGAGAGGCTTGTATTTACAAGAAAGTGATTGGGAGCAATGTGGAATTTCTGATATTATATGTGGATGACATATTATTGATTGAAATGATATAGATCTTTTAAATAGTGTTAAAAGTTATCTAAACAACAAATTTTCGACGAAGGACCTTGGTGAAGCTTCATATATATTAGGCATTAAAATCTATAGAGATAGATCAAGGCGCCTAATTCGGCTATAGCAAAGTACATACCTTGATAAGATATTAAAGAAGTTTAATATTGACGGAAGTAAGAAGGGATTCTTACCTATGTTGCAAGGCAAGACATTGAGTAAGACTCAAAGTCCAGCTATGGCGAAAGAAAGAGAGATAATGGATAAGATCCCCTATGCCTCAGCCATAGGCTCTATAATATACGCCATGTTATGTACAAGACCGGATGTGGCACATGATATTAGTTTGACTAGTAGGTACCAATCTGATCCAGGTTCGGAACACTGGATAGCGGTCAAGAATATCCTTCAGTACTTAAGAAGAACTAAAGATATGTTTCTTGTATACGGAGGTGAAGAAGAGCTAGTCGCTAAGTGTTATGTCGATGCTTGCTTTGACACCCATCCGGATGACTCTAAGTCTCAATCAGGATATGTATTTCTCTTGAACGAAGCAGCAGTTTGTTGGAGGAGTTCCAAACAACCTATGGTGGCTGGATCAATGACAGAGACGGAATATGTTGCTGCTTTAGAAGCGGCACAGGAAACGGTTTGGATGAAAGAGTTCATAATGAAACTAGGTGTGGTTCCTAGTGCATTGGACCCAATGGTGATCTATTTTGAAAACAATGGAGCCATAGCCAACGCCAAGGAACCAAGGTCTCACAAGAATTCCAAGCATATTAAGCGCCGGTTTCACTCCATCCGCGAGCATGTCAAGGATAGAGATATAAAGATTTGTAAAGTAAACATGGACCTAAATGTATAAGATCCGTTGACTAAAGTTCTCCCTAGGGAAAAACATGATCAACACCAGAACTCCATGGGTGTTAGATTTATCACTATGTGAACTAGATTATTGTCTCTAGTGCAAGTGGGAGACTGAAGGAAATATGCCCTGAGAGGCAATAATAAAGTTGTTATTATGTATTCCTTGTATATGATAGATGTTTATTTTGCATGCTATAATTGTATTGATAGGAGACGTCAATACATGTGTGTTTAATAAACAAATAAAAGGTTCCTAGTTATGCCTCTCTTATATACTAGCTTGTTGATTAACAAGATGATCAAAGTTTCCTGATCATGCACATTGGATGTTGTTAATAACGAGGTCACAACATTTGTGAAATGTTGTGATGAACATTCATCTGAAGTATATCATTACGATCAAAGTCACTATATTTATATTGCTATAACATCATACGAAGTAATCTTTATCCTTAAACCATGAGATCATGTTAATTGCTGACATTAGAAGAGTAACTTGATAACATCAAACGTCACACCGTAAAAGGGTGACTATAAAGGTGGGTTCACATACTCCGAAGATGTCATGTTGAGGCTCATGGATCAAGAGTGGAATTTGTCAATCCCGATGACGGATAGATATACTCTAGGCCCTCTCGGTGATATCACATTAAGATAGCTTGCAAGCAAGTGATGTGATCACTAGAATGTTATATCACGGGAACGAGGAAAGAGTGCATGTCAGTAATGAGATCAAACTAGGTATTTGGATACCGATGATCGAATCTCGGACATGTAATATATCATGAGACAAAGGGATTAAATTACTAGCGTTAAAGGTTCTCACGATTACAGAATTCATCGTTGAATGTGCAGGAGTCAGTATGGATCTCCAGGTCCCGCTTCTGATTATTGATTTGAGAGGAGTCTCAATCATGTCTGCATTATTCGCGAACCGTAGGGTGACACACTTAAGGGTTGCCAAAACACCATTTTCGAGAACATATGTTTCAGACAAAAGAGTGGCAAAGCGCTGGAATTGTTTTGATGGAAACCAGAATTGTTTCGGGTGAAATTGCAGAAACTGGTTCTACATGTGATATTGAAATGTTACATTAATTAAAGTAATAAACAAAATTCTAAATAAAATAAATAAAAGAGTTACATTAAATGAGAGTTGCATTAAATTTGGTGGAAATTTAATGCATGTGAGTGGAACTTTGGGTGGAGGCTAAATTGATCTGAGTGGAGCTTCCACAACATGAATGAGGAAGAGGTGGGGGCACCACCCATGGGCGCCGGCCATGGGAGGGGAGGAAACCCCTGTCCTATAAAAGGCCCCCCTCTCCTCCCTCACAAAGCACACCACCTCGTGAAGGATCTCTCTCCCCCTCTAAATATATCCCCCCATGGTCTCGGATTAGCGAGATACATGTTCCTGGTGGTATTGCATTTGGAAGGAGTTGCTGCTTCCGCTGATTCGCTGGAGCGAGGAGGTGGAGGTTGTTCGGTGGCCTGAACGTGTGTGCGAGGACCGTTGCTGATTTGCCATGCTAGGACTTCCACACGATCTTGAGATCGACAAGCATAGGTCTACATAATCCCTGATTTGCATCTTGTTAACAAAACTCTGTTGTCTTAGAGTGTAAGTTCTCTATGGATATATATCCACCTGTTGCTTGTATCTAGTAGATAGTTCTTGGCGTATAGTTCTCATCGTAGGAATTTTTTTGTTTTCTATGCTGCGAACCCAACAAGATCATCTATTTGTAATCCTGCATGTTGTGTTTGTGGGAATCTGATGGATATTGAGATGCTATTTCAGATTGATTATTGATTCTATCATGTCTTTGTTATTTGTGATCTTGCATGCTCTCCGTTGTTAGTAGATATCTTGGCCGAGTAGATGCTAGCAACTCCAAGAGTTAGTATTTATGCTCGATGGTGGGTTCATGCCTCTAGTAATCTAGGGAAGTGACAGAAATCTCTAAGGTACTACATGTGCTGTTGCTACTAGGGAGAAAATAGCAATCCTTTGTTCATAGAACAATTGTATTGTTTACTTTACACGCAATGCGTAATGCAATTATCTATTGCTTGCAACTTAATACTGGAGGCGGTTCAGATGATAACTTGAAGGTGGATTATTAGTCATAGATGCAGTTGGATTACGGTCTATGTATAATGTTGTAATGCCCAATCAAATCTCATAGGAGTCAAGATGATTAGTATATGCATGTATTTTTTCTTGATGTTTGTCAATTTGCCCCGCTGTAATTTGTTCACCCAACATGTCATCTATCTTAAGGAGAACCACCACTAGTGAACTATGGACCCCGGTCCTTTCTTTTACCATCAATCTACAATTGTTTAGTGTTTAGTGTTTACTTTCTAAAATCTTTTACTTTCTTCCACACAATACGTTTAATCCTTTGTTTTCAGCAAAACCGATGAGATTGACAACCTCACTATAAGTTGGGGGAAAAGTTCTGTGGTTGTGTTGTGCAGGACTCCGAGTTGGCAACAACACCTGGGAGGTGTTTCCTTGCTCCTACTGGTTCGATAACCTTGGTTTCATAACTGAGGGAAAACTTGTTGTTGTGCTCATCATACCTTCCTATTGGGGTTTCCCAACGAGCTCGACGTGTTGAGCCAATAATCAAGCTTTTTCTGGCGCCGTTGTCGGGGATTCAAGGACATCTTCACAAGGGGAGTCCCTCATAACCAATCTCTTTACTTTTTTTATTTGTTTTGCTTAGTTTATTTTTTCTTTGTTTGCTTGTTTCTTTATCAAAAACACACAAAAAATAGTTTTACTAGTTTGCTTTCTTTATTAAAAACACAAAAAATTAAGTCTTTTTTGTAGTTGCTACCTCTTCCTTAGCTCACCATGTTGATCCCTAAATTCACTCTGAAAGAACTTTCAATAGGTAGTGGCTCTATAATTGGAAAAGATAATAGTGAAAAATTCTTTAATCATATTCGTAAGCATGAGGATATTGAGGATAGATCCCTTGCAGAACTTTCTCCAAATTATGAAATTGATGCAGCTTCTTTGGTTCACATGTTGGAAGCTAGGTTTTTTAACCTTAACCCCTTAATGCAAGTAATTTTTCTTAATCTTAAAGAAATTGAGGACCCTGAAAAGAGAGATTTTATTCTAGAAACTTTGCTTAAAGAATTCTATGATGTTGCCAAGGAAGCTAGAAAAGTCTTTGAATGTTTTAATATCCTAGGCTCATGTGTAGATGTTATTGGTACACGAGAAAATATGAACAAAACCGAACCTAATGGGGAGGAAATTAAGATACCAATACCTTTCAAACCTATAGCAATGCATGAAGCCATAGAAAAGAATCTTAATTGGATTGTTCCTGAAAACCCATTTGATGAAAGTAGTGAACCCAAAAGCATTGAGAGAGGATCATCTAGAAATTATTTGGATGAGATACCTTGCCCTGTTGAAGATATTTCTAGTATTGCTTTTAATGCTTCTTCATTTCAGAACACTTGATTCTTTTTCTTACTTCTTATGCCTAACTTAAAGGCGTTAAAGAAAAGTACTTATTGGGAGATAACCCAAAAGTTTTAGATGAGTCTTGGAAGTTATTACCTCTGTAATAACCGCTCCTTATCCTTTTTATTTGCTTTTTGTGCCAAGAGTAACCTCTAATGAGAGAGAAGTAATGCTTGGGAAAGTTGCTGTCCCAAAACAGATTTTTGTCCTTCACCGTAAAAATTCGTGTAAAATCTCTGTACGTCGTTTTGGGGCATGAATATTTGTGCTTCTGCCCCAGGTTGTTATCTAACTTTCGTTAGTTCAACACTTTTTGATTTGAGCAACACAAGGTCTTCGAAAAAATTGGTTTTTACCTGCTGGTCTGTTTTAACAGATTTCAGCCATTATTTGCATTTGCTTCTTGTTGGTTCCTTCTTGGGTTCTCTTTGGGGAATTGAGATTTTTGAGGGAAGTGCTTCAGTAGCTTGTGTTTCAATTGAAGTTTTATTGGTGTTGAAACTGAACCCAAAGACTTATTATCTTGAGTGCACTAATGTTGCTAATAAAGATTGTGTGAAGTTTTGTATGAAGGAAAAAATTTCAGGTGTATGGAGAGAATGATGTAATGAGATGAAGAATGGACTAAAGCTCAAGCTGGGGGATGCCACACGTGTCACCCCAAGAAATATCCAAGAATTACAAGCGTCAAAGCTTAGGGATGCCTCTTCTTCATCAATAAAAATCTCAGGTTTCTTCCAAACACTTCATTTTTATTGTTTCATGCACAGTTGTGTTGTTCTTGGAGCGTCTTTGTTTTTTTTTTTTGCTTGGTTTTCTTAGTTTGATTGAATAAATTGGTTGGACCCCCTCTTTCATACATTAGTTTTCAAATAGTTTGGTTTGGATTGGAAAAGAGTAGGAAATTTCATGCTTAAGTGGTAAAGAGAGCTTGTTTTTGACGGTGGCCTATGCTTTGTCATGCCATGCTTGATTTTGTTTTGGCTTTATGCTTAGTGATCTTTGCTATAGCATGACATGTTATAAACAATTTAGATTGCTTAATGTGCCTTGAAAGAATCATGCGTTGTTTTAGCATATTAAAGCATAGTATTGTGGTATTCTCCTTTCATGCTTTATTTGGGTTGACTGGGCGCATGCTCACACCATGTTATGACTATCCTAAGTCCCCATAGCCTTTATGATCCTTTAGTTTTCGACTTGTAATATCACTTTATGCTTTAATTGATGATGTTTTGTCGCTTTGCATGATTATGGCCATTACTGCTCTCTTAGTTGGTCGCTCCTAGTCTTTTGCTAGCCTCCATAACCAAGTATGAGTTCCACTCATGCATCCAACTCCTAAAACCAAGTTATTCCAAACAGTCCAACATACCTACTCATTAGCATTTGCTATTCCAAGTATATTCATGTTTTTATCTACCTTCTGAATTAAACTTGTTATGAGAAAACTAGTGATTAAAGCTCTCACGAACTTGATGGCACACTTTACTTTTCTTGCCCTTAATAAACTTGAACCATTGTGTCTTCTATGTTTTATATGCTTGCACTTATATGTTGGGGATTAGCAGAACCATGTTGTCATGGGGAACGCTTTCAACATTGCACTTGTACTTTGTACCTAGTTGATATCATGCTCTTTTGTCTATGTATGTCGTCGGTGTGAAATGAAAGGGGAGCTTGTAAGTCCATGGAGTTATGTATGTGTGTTAGAGAAATGCCTGGGCCATCGGTCTAATCCATGCCTAATCATGGTGGAAACCTGCAGCGTAACCATAATGAGCTGTCTATGAAGCATTCTTCTTATAAAAAAAGAGACAGATATTGAGAAAAAGAAAAAAAGAAAAAAAAGACATATGAGAAAAGAGGAAAGAGAGAAAAAGGCACCATTTTCCCATGGTAAATAAGAAGATTGTTGAGATGCTCGTTGTCTACTTAACTTGTCATTTTGATATGGGGATTCTTCCGTATCATCGGGCAAGGGGTACCCCGTTGGCGGTTCTCTATGATACACATGTAGTTACCATGACAAGAACTTACCGGTAACTAAACTTGAGTAGCATGAGGAGCGGCCCTCATATTCAAGGGACATGAGATTTCCAACTTATACTTTGTCAAGCATATACTCCATAGTTTGTTCACTTTAACCTTAATCACTTCAAGATGCTTATGATAGGGGCAATGAGAGCTGAAAGCTAATAAGTACCATAATTTTTGGAAGCTCTTTATGAAACTTGAATCCCTACTTCCTTCTATGAAGGCCTTTCTTTTACTTTTATGTTGAGTCTCCACCTTCTATCTTTATGCACCTATTGCGAGAGCATAGTGGCCATTCTTAGTTCTATGTGCATTGCCTCAAGACTTGTTGATTGATGCATAACATTGATATTGCTTGTTCTTAAAATATTTGTATCTAGTCACCCTTATGAACTTTGAAGGTGTCCTATGCATTTGTTTGCTACTCTATGAGGGACAAGCTGAATGCCACTGTGCTATGTTTTCTTTATGTGAAACAAACTAACGTCTTGCAAAGCATTGTTATTCATGAATCTTTTGTTTGTGCATTTTCATGTTACAACATAGTTTTTATGTCTTATAGTCAGAGCTTTATCTTTCATGCTATGTTGAAGTACTATGATCCCAGCTATCAATGTTTTACAAATACTTTGATCAAGTTTATGATGGTGCATGTCACCTCAAAAATTATTCTTTCTTTTTATCACTTACCTACTTGAGGATGAGCAGGAGTTAAGCTTGGGGATGTTGATACGTTGCTAACGTATCTATAATTTTTGATGTTCCATGCTTGGTTTTTATCTACTTTCTTATGTTTTGTACACACTTTGGAGTACTTTTTATACACTTTCTTGGACTAACCTATTAACAAGATGCCACAGTGCTAGCTACCTGTTTTCTGCTGTTTTTGGATCCAGGAAAGTCAGAAAATGAATATTCTCGGAATTGGACGGGACAAAAGCTAAAGTCAGTATTTCACCGAGGGGGACACGGAGCCAGAATACGAGATGGAGAGGGGCCAGAGGGCCGCCAGACCACCTGGCCGTGCGGCCAGGCCTGGCCCACGCCAGGGAGTGGTGTGGCCGCCTAGGGCACCCCCTCGGCCTCCCCTTTCGCCTATAAGATGCCTCCGATACAAAAACCCTAAGGACCCGATCAAAATTTCACGAAAGAGTCTTTAGCCGCCATCATCTCCATCCCTAGATCGAGAGGGATCTGAAGCTCTTCCCGAGACCTTGCCAAAGGGGATAATTCACCCTAGAGGCCTTCTTCATCACCATGCAAGCCTCCGGTGTGATGCGTGAGTAGTTCATCCTTGGACTACGGGTCCATGTAGTAGCTAGATGGTTGGTTCTTCTCCTTTGTGCTACCATGTTTAGATCCTGTGAGCTCCGTTAATGATCAAGATCATCTATTTGTAATCCAACATGTTGTGTTTGCGGGGATCCGATGGATATTGAGATGCTATTTCAGATTGATTATTGATTCTATCATGTCTTTGTTATTTGTGATCTTGCATGCTCTCCGTTGTTAGTAGATATCTTGGCCCGGTAGATTCTAGCAACTCCAAGAGGGATTATTTATGCTCGATAGTGGGTTCATGCCTCTAGTAATCTAGGGAAGTGACAGAAATCTCTAAGGTACTAGATGTGATGTTGCTACTAGGGAGAAAACAACAATCCTTTGTTCATAGAACAATCATATTGTTTACTTTACACACAATGCGTAATGCAATTATCTGTTGCTTGCAACTTAATACAGGAGGGGGTTCGAATAATAACCTGAAGGTGTCATAGATGCAGTTGGATTACGGTCTATGTATAATGTTGTAATGCCCAATCAAATCCCATAGGAGTCAAGATGATTAGTATATGCATGTATGCTTTCTCGATGTTTGTCAATTGCCCTGCTGTAATTTGTTCACCCAACATGTCATCTATCTTAAGGAGAACCACCACTAGTGAACTATGGACCCCGGTCCTTTCTTTTACCATCAATCTACAATTTTTTACTATTTTGTGTTTACTTTCTACAAGCTTTTACTTTCTTCCACACAATACGTTTAATCCTTTGTTTTCAGCAAAACAGGTGAGATTGACAACCTCGCAGTAAGTTGGGGGCAAAGTTCGGTGGTTGTGTTGTGCAGGACTCCGAGTTGGCAACAACACCTGGGAGGTGTTTCCTTGCTCCTACTGGTTCGATAACCTTGGTTTCATAACTGAGGGAAAACTTGCTGCCGTGCTCATCATACCTTCCTCTTGGGGTTCCCCAACGAGCTCGACGTGTTGAACCAATAATCAAGCACCTGGCGGTTGACTTGTTCATCAACGGCTACAGAGACGACACTATGCTCAAGCACAAGTTTCACTGGGTGGAGCCCACCACCATTGCGTAGACCATGGCCACGCGGACAAGTATGCCACCGCTGACGCAGCAATGGAAAGATCTGTCTGGGTGGACGACCAAGGGAAAATCATCATCAACGTCACTGTGGATCGGCGCCAGACGGAAGGGAATTGCCATAACTCTAGGCGGCATGACAACCGCCACGACAAAAGAAAGGATGACCAACCGGATAACCAATATGGTTCTAGGCAGGTGGCCGAAGTGCAGGAGGATCCGGCTGCAGGCGGAAGCCAGAGACAGAAGCCTGATGACCGGCCTCCGAGCCCCAAGTACACCATCGAGTCAATGCTTGATGGGCCATGCAAGTTCCACAGTGGAGGCAACAAACCGGCTACACATACCACACGCCAGTGCACCTGGACGAAGAAAATGGCGGAAATTGCTGGCGCACCGGCCGCGCATGCTCCACCACCCCCAGCCGGTGGGCCGCTAGGCGATCGAACCAGCACCAAAGGGAAGATGACGATAACAACTACCCCCGCCAGTTGGGAAACTACCACATATTCAGGACGGAGCCGGATACCAAGCACAACAAGAGACGCCGCAAGGCGGAGGTGAATGCAATCGTTCCTCTGTCCCCCAGTACCTCGACTAGTCGGAACAAGAAGTTGCATGGAGCCAGAAGGACCAGCCAGCTGAGCTGCCTCACCCAGGCACCTACGTGATGGTTTTGGATCCTATCCTTGTCTCCCAGAAGCATTCCTGCAGATTCTCCCGCGTCCTCGTGGACGGAGGGAGCAACATCAACCTCCTGTACCACAACTCGCTAGACCGGCTGGGTATTAGTGAGTCGCAGCTCGAGCCATCAAGCAACTCCTTCCACGGAGCTGTTCCGGGCCCGTCACATTCGCCCATCGGAAAGATCCGGCTGGATGTCATCTTTGGCATGAAGGATAACTTCCATCACGAGCCCACCTGGTTTGAGGTGGTCAACCTCGGCAGCACGTACCACACAATCCTGGGGTGCCCGACGCTCACTAAGTTCATGGCGGTACCGCACTAAGTGTACCTCAAGATGAAGCTACCAGGGCCAAAGGTTGTCATCACCGTAGACGGCTGCTACAGGCGGTCTGTGGAGTGCACCACGGACGGTTCCAAGATAGCAGAGGCCATGATCATCACGGAAGAGAAGCCCATTATCATGCAAAATGTGGCAGCCCTGCAGAAGGACATGCCGGCTGGCGAACCCAAGCCGGGCGGAGAAGCACAGTTCAAGCCGTCCAAGGGCACGAGAAAGATCTTGTTGGACGAGGCCGAGCCAGACAAGTTCGTCCTGGTCGGAGACGACCTTGATAGCAAATAGGAAAGTGCACTCGTCAACTTCCTCTGTGAGAATCGAGATATCTTCGCATGGTCCCCAAAGGACATGTCGGGTGTTCTGAGGGAGCTCGCCGAGCACTCTTTACATGTCAAGCCGGACGCTAAGCCGGTCAAACAATCATTACGCCACTTCACGGAAGAGAAAAGAAGAACCATCGGTGAGTAGATAACCCGGCTGCTCGTAGCCGGATTCATCATGGAGGTTTTTCACCCGGAATGGCTGGAAAACCCCGTACTGGTGCTGAAGAAGAACAAGACTTGGCGCATGTTTGTTGACTACACCAGTCTCAAGAAAGCATGCCCCAAAGACCCATTCGCCTGCCAAGGATAGACCAAGTGATCGATTTCACGGCCGGCTGTGAGCTGTTGTCGTTTCGGGACGCGTATTCCGGCTACCACCAGGTCCGGCTGAACCCCGCTGATCAAATAAAGATAGCACTCATCACTCCCTATGGAGCCTACTGCTACACCACCATGCCGTTTGGACTGAAGAACGCTAGGGCAACATACCAACGCTGCATGCAAAAATGCCTGCAAACTCAGATCGGCAGAAACGTACACGCCTATGTCGATGATGTAGTGGTCAAGACCAAGGAGCGCCAAACACTCCTTGAAGATCTGAAGGAAAAATTCACCAACCTCCACCGGTTCCAGATGAAGCTCAACCTAGACAAATGTGTGTTTGGCGTCCCAGCCGGCCAGCTACTCCGTTTCCTCGTATCAGAGCATGGAATTGAGGCGAACCCGGAGAAGATTGGCACAATCAAGCGCATGCAGCCGCCTAAGAACTTGCGAGACGTCTAGAAGTTCACCGGATGACTGGCCTCCCTTAGCCGGTTCATCAGCCGGCTGGGCGAAAAAGCAGTCCCGCTATACCAACTCATGAAGAAGACAGACACGTTCGTCTGGACATCGCAGGCGGATGAAGCCTTCCGCAACCTCAAGCACATGCTCACCTCACCACCTATACTGGCAGCACCAGCGGAAAAGGAGCCCATGTTGATGTACATCACAGCAACCAACAGGGTTGTTAGTGTGGTGCTAGTAGTGGAGAGGCCAGAAGAAGGAAAGGCACAGCCGGTGCAATGACCAGTGTACTACCTGAGTGAGGACTCTCACTCTCTAAGCAGAATTACCCTCATTACCAGAAGCTGGTGTACATGGACGCCAAGAAATTGAAACACTACTTCCAAGAACATTCCATCCGGGTGGTGGCATTAGCGCCATTCTCAGAGATCATTGGCAACAGAGATGCCACAGGCCGGGTGGCGAAATGGGTCATACAACTCGCCTCCCACAACATACAGTACGATCCAAGAACGGCGATCAAGTCTCAGGCCTTGGCAGATTTGCTCGTTGATTGGGCAGAGACGCAGTACCTACCTCCTTGCCCTGATTCCACGCATTGGAAGCTGCATTTTGACGGCTCCAAGATGTATGGAGGGCTCGGAGCCGGAGTGGTCATCACCTCTCCAAAAGGAGACCGTCTGGAATATTTGCTGTAGATCCACTTCCGCGCGTCCAACAACGTCTCTAAGTACGAGGCGCTCGTCCACGACCTCAAGATGGCAAAAGAGATTGGCATCCGACGCATTCTATGCTTCGATGACTCGGATCTAGTGGTGCAGCAAGTGTTGGGCGATTGGGACGCCAGGAACGCAAACATGGCTCTATACCGCTTCTTCGTACAACAGCTATGTTACTGTTTCAAAGGGTGCGAGTTTCATCATGTCCCCAAATAAACAACGAAGCCGCGGACACGCTCGCCCGCATCGGGTCAACAAGACAGGCAATTCCACCTGGAGTCTCCCTCGAGCACCTGCGCAAGCCGTCAATCACGTCGTCTCCAGAATCCGACTCCATCATACTAGACACGGACCCGGGGACTGCCGGCTCCAAGACCTCCGCAACAACTTCACCGCACCTGGGGACCGCTTCGCCGCACCCGGGGACTGCTTCGCCGCACTTGGGGACTGCCAGCTCCAAGACCTCCATGACGGCTTCACCGCACCCAGGGACTGCTGGCTCCAAGACCTCCGTGACGGCTTCACCGCACCCAGGGACCGCCGCATCCATGAAGGAAATATGCCCTGCGAGGCAATAATAAAGTTGTTATTATGTATTCCTTGTATATGATAGATGTTTATTTTGCATGCTATAATTGTATTGATAGGAAACGTCAATACATGTCTGTTTAATAAACAAATAAAAGGTTCCTAGTTATGCCTCTCTTATAGACTAGCTCGTTGATTAACAAGATGATCAAAGTTTCCTGATCATGGACATTGGATGTTGTTAATAACGAGGTCACAACATTTGTGAAATGATGTGATGAACATTCATCTGAAGTATAGCATTACGATCAAAGTCATTATGTTTATATTGCTATAACATCATAGGAAGTAATATTTATCCTTAGACCATGAGATCATGTTAATTGCTGACATCAGTAGAGTAACTTGATAACATCAAACGTCACACCGTAAAAGGGTGACTATAAAGGTGGGTTCACATACTCCAAAGATGTCATGTTGAGGATCATGGATCAAGAGTGGAATTTGTCAATCCCGATGACGGATAGATATACTCTAGGCCCTCTCGGTGATATCACATTAAGATAGCTTGCAAGCAAGTGATGTGATCACTAGAATGTTATATCACGGGAACGAGAAAAGAGTGCATGTCGGTAACGAGATCAAACTAGGTATTTGGATACCGATGATTGCATCTCGGACATGTAATATATCATGAGACAAAGGGATTAAATTACTAGCGTTAAAGGTTCTCACGATCACAGAAGTCATCGTTGAATGTGCAAGAGTCAGTACGGATCTCTAGGTCCTGCTACTCATTATTGATTTGAGAGGAGTCTCAATCATGCCTGGATTATTCGCGAACCTTAGGGTGACACACTTAAGGGTTGCCAAACACCATTTTGGAGCACATATGTTTTAGACGAAAGAATTGCAAAGCGCTGGAATTATTTTGATGGAAACCGGAATTGTTTTGGGTGAAATTGCAGAAACTGGTTCTGCATGTGATATTGAAATGTTACAAGGGGTTTTATGTGAATGTTTGTTAATTAAAGTAATTAACAAAATTCTGAATAAAATAAATAAAAGAGTTTTATAAAATGAGAGTTGCATTAAATTTGATGGAAATTTAATGCATGTGAGTGGAACTTTGGGTGGAGGCTAAATTGATGTGAGTGGAGCTTCCACCACATGAATGAGGAAGAGTTGGGGGCACCTCCCATGGGCGCCGGCCGTGGGAGGGGAGGAGCCCCCCTCCTCCTATAAAAGGCCCCCTCTCCTCCCTCGCAAAGCACACCTCCTCATGAAGGATCTCTCTCCCCCTCTAGATATATTCCCCATGGTCTTGGATTAGTGAGATACATGTTCCTGATGGCATTTCGACTGGAAGGAGTTGCTGCTTCTGCTGATTTGCTGGAGCGAGGAGGTGGATGTTGTTCGGTGGCCTGAACGTGTGTGCGAGGACAGATGCGCTGCTGATTTGCGGCGCTAGGACTTCCACACGATCTTGAGATCGGCAAGTGTATGACTACATCATCCACGAGTTCCAACTCGTTAACAAAACTCTATTTTCTTCGAGGGTAAGTTCTCTATGAATGTATATCCACGCGTTGCTTGTTTCTAGTAGATAGATCTTGGCGTATAGTTCTCATCGTAGGAATTTTTTTGTTTTCTATGCTGCGAACCCAACAGTGGTATCAGAGCCTGATCTATGCATAGGTGCTTTGCATGGGTATTGCACATATGTTAATATGTGGGCGATGATGATCTTGTTATTGCTTCTTTCATGTATTTTGGATATTGGTGGCATAGTGGGATGAAGCGGCCCGGACCAACCTTACATGTCATCGCACATGAGACTGGTTCCACGATAGTCATGCAACTAGTTTTGCATAAGTGGCTGGCGGGTTTCTGTCTCTCCTACTATAGTCAATATCTGATTTATACCGAGTTGCTAATAACTTGGTTATCCTCGTTGTGGTTCCATGTTCGTAGGTAAGACCGGTTCTATCCCCGAAAGCCCTAAGCCACGTAAAACTTGCAATGGATAAATTAGAGGCGTCTAGTTTAGATCGTTGCTGGGCTAGTGTCTTGATATGGTAATGTTGTAAGTAGATGTATGGTAGATACTCTTACAAGAAACTTAACGTGTAAGTTCCATAGACCTTGGCCTTACACACAAAGGAATGATAAAGATCATACCACGATGCATAAGATAGAGATCAAATGCCTGGACCATATCATCCCACTTTACACATTAGATGTTCGCATCTTATATTGCTAGTTTGACGCTTTTAGTAGCATTGTAAGATGATCCCTCATTTAAATATCAAGATAAAATGTGTTCTTCCTTAAGTATGCACCATTCTATGGATCGTGTTTCGATACATCATGTGATGATCGGGTGTACTCGACTCTACGCTTTCATACAACGGGTGTAAGATAGTGTTACACACGCGAATACTAAGGTTCTAACTTGGCGAGCCTAGCATGTACATACATGGCCTCATAACATGGACCAAAAGGTTAAGCATGCGTCATATAGTTGATATGATGCACATATAGATGTTCGCCTTTGAAGCTACACCGACTCACGGGATGATCGGACTTGGTGTAGTGGATTTGGTCCATGTAATCACCAAAAAGACACGAGGGATGTCATTTTTGAGTGGGAGTTCATTAGTAATTTGGATTAGTTGAACTCAATCTATCATAAACTTAGTCTAAATAAACTTTACAAAATCTGTTGTAGATGGTACCACCTGCTTTTAATTTCAGTGTGTTCATGGAGAAAGAGAAACTTGCTGCGAATGGTAGCAACTTCACCAACTGGGCTATGAATTTGAGGATTCTCCTCACTGCTGCACAAAAGCAATATGTGCTAGAGGCGCCGCTAGGCCCCCCACCAGCTCCTGATGCCCCTGACAAGGAAAAGAATGTCTATATAACTCGTCAGGAGGACCACAACTTAGTTCATTGCGACATACTATATGGGCTAGAGCCAGAACTTCGAAAGCGTTTCGAAAATGGCAATGCTTTTAATACCATGGGAGAATTGAAAATGATTTTCGATACCCATGCCGACGTACAGAGTTATAATGCTTCTGAAAAGTTCTTTAGCTGCATGATGGAGGAGAACAGCTCCGTTAGTGAGCACGTACTCAAAATGTCTCGGTACGCTGATAAGCTTGTGTCCTTGGGAATAACGATTCCCATTGACCTAGGCATACATCATGTTCTCCAATCTCTGTCACCTAGCTACAAGAGCTTCGTGATGAACTATAACATACAGGGCATGAAGAAGTCTCTTCCCGAGCTTCTGTCAATGCTTAAGACTGCAGAAGTGGAGATTAGGAAAGAACATCAAGTGTTGATGATCAATAAGACCACCAGTTTCAAGAAAGACAAGAAAGGCAAGCAGAAGGGAAAGAAGGGCGGCAAATCTGTTGCCACACCTGAGAAGAAATCCCGAGCTGGCCCTAAGTCTGATACCGAGTGCTACTATTGCAAGGGGACTGGCCATTGGAAGCGCAACTACCCCAAGTATTTGGTAGACAAGAAGGCCGGCAAGGCAAACAAAGGTATATGTGATATACATGTTATTGATGTGTACTTGACTAGTACTTGCAGTAGCACCTGCGTCTTTGTTACGGGATCGGTTGCTAATATATGTAACTCGATCCAGGGGCTGTGTAACAAGCGACAACTAGCAAGGTATGAGGTCACGATGCGGGTCGGCAATGGATCAAGAGTTGATGTGATCACCGTCGGAACGCTGCCTCTCCATATGCCGTCGGGATTAGTGATAAATCTAAATAATTGTTATTTGGTGCCTGGACTGAGCATGAACATTGTATCCGGATCGTGTTTGATGCGAAGTGGTTATTCCTTTAAATCTGAAAACAATGGTTGTTCGATTTATATGAATGATATCTTTTATGGTCATGCACCTGTGATGAATGGTTTATTTCTGTTGGATCTCGATAGTAGTATTACGCATATTCATAATGTTGATGCTAAAAGGATTAAACTTGATAATGATATATATGCATATATGTGGCACTACTGTCTAGGTCATATTGGCGTTAAACGCATGAAGAAACTCCATTCTGATGGACTTTTGGAATCACTTTATTTTGAATCATTTGATACATGTGAGCCATGCCTTATGGGCGAGATGACTAGAACGCCCTTTTCCGGATCAATGGAACGGGCGACAGATTTATTGGAAATCATACATACTGATGTGTGTGGACCAATGAGTGTGTCGGCGCGAGGTGGATATCGTTATTTTGTTACTTTCACGGATGATTTGAGTAGATATGGGTATATCTATTTGATGAAACATAAGTCTGAAACCTTTGAATGGTTCAAGGAATTTCAGAATGAAGTGGAAAATCATCGTAATAAAAAGATCAAATTTCTGCGGTCCGACCGTGGAGGAGAGTATCTTAGTTACGAGTTTATCACACATATGAAAGACCTGGGGAATAGTTTCAAAAATCACACCTGCCGGAACACCACAACATAATGGTGTGTCAAAACATCGTAATCATACTTTAATGGATATGGTTCGGTCTATGATGTCTGTGACTGACTTGCCACTGTCATTTTGGGGTTATGCAATGGAAACCGCTACACTCACTTTAAATCGGGCACCATCTAAATCCGTTGAAACGACACCATATGAATTATGGTTTGGAAATAAACCTAAGTTGTCATTTCTTAAAGTTTGGGGATGCGATGTTTATGTGAAGAAACTTCAGCCGGATAAACTCGAACCCAAAGCGGAATAATGCGTCTACATAGGATATGCTAAAGAAACGATTAGGTATACCTTCTATCACAGATCCGAGGGCAATGTTTTTGTTCCCAAGAATGGATCCTTTCTTGAGAAGGAGTTTCTCACGAAAGGTGTGAGTAGTCGGAAGGTAGAACTCAAAGAGGTTATTGAACCTTCTCTTCATGAAATGGCAAGTGGCGCAGCACCGAAAGTTGTTTCGGAGTTGACTTCACCTGATGAAGAAAGAGCTAATGATAATAGTCATGAAACTCCGAAAGAGGACACTACCGAACCTCGCAGGTCAAGCAGGACACATGCATCTCCTGAACTGTACGGAAATCCTGTTATAAATTTCTTGATTGATGAAATAGATGACCCTGCAACATATGAAGAAGCGATGATGAGCTCGGATTCCAACAAATGGCTAGAAGCCATGAAATCCGAGATGGAATCCATCTACGAAAACTAGGTTTGGACCTTGGCGGACTTACCTCATGATCAAAAGGTTGTTGAGAATAAATGGATTTTCAAAAGAAGAACTGATGCTGATGGTAATGTGACCATCTATAAAGCTTGACTTGTCGCAAAGGGGTTTCGACAAATTCAAGGAGTTGACTACGATGAGACATTCTCTCCCGTGGTGATCCTAAAGTCGGTTCGGATTATGTTAGTAATTGCTGCATATTTCGATAATGAAATATGGCGGATGGATGTCAAAACCACGTTCCTCAATGGTAATATTGAAGAAGAGTTGTATATGATACAACCTAAGGGTTTTGTTGATCCTAAGGATGCTGATAAGGTATGCAAGCTTCAGCGATCCATGTATGGACTGAAACAAGCATCCCGGAGTTGGAATCTCCGCTTTGATGAGGTGATCAAAGAGTTTGGATTTGTCCAAACTTATGGAGAGGCTTGTATTCACAAGAAAGTGAGTGGGAGCAATGTGGCATTTCTGATATTATATGTGGATGAAATATTATTGATTGGAAATGATATAGATCTTTTAAACAGTGTTAAAAGTTATCTAAACATCAAATTTTCGATGAAGGACCTTGGTGAAGCTTCATATATATTAGGCATTAAAATCTATAGAGATAGATCAAGGCGCCTAATTCAGCTATCGCAAAGTACACACCTTGATAAGATATTAAAGAAGTTTAATATGGACAGAAGTAAGAAGGGGTCCTTACCTATGTTGCAAGGCAAGACATTGAGTAAGACTCAAAGTCTGGCTACGGTGGAAGAAAGAGAGATAATGGATAAGATCCCCTATGCCTCAGCCATAGGCTCTATAATGTACGTCATGCTATGTACAAGACCGGATGTGGCACATGCTATTAGTTTAACTAGTAGGTACCAATCTGATCCAGGTTCGGAACACTGGATAGTGGTCAAGAATATCCGTAAGTACTTAAGAAGAACTAAGGATATGTTTCTTGTATACGGAGGTGAAGAAGAGCTAGTCGTTAAGTGTTATGTCGATTCTATCTTTGACACTGATCCGGATGACTCTAAGTCTCAATCCGGATATGTATTTCTCTTGAACGGAGAAGCAGTTAGTTGGAGGAGTTCCAAACAACCTATGGTGGTTGGATGAACGACGGAGGCGGAATATGTTGATGCTTCAGAAGCGGTGCGGAAAGCGGTTTGGATGAAGGAGTTCATAACAGAACTAGGTGTGGTTCCTAGTGCATTGGACGCAATGGTGATCTATTGTGACAACAATGGAGCCATAGCGAACGCCAAGGAACCAAGGTCTCACAAGAATTCCAAGCATATTAAGCACCGGTTTTACTCCATCCACGAGCATGTCAAGGATGGAGATATAAAGATTGGTAAAGTACACACAGACCTAAATGTAGCATATTCGTTGACTAAAGTTCTCCCTAGGGCAAAACATGATCAACACCAGAACTCCATGGGTGTTAGATTTATCACTATGTGAACTAGATTATTGTCTCTAGTGCAAGTGGGAGACTGAAGGAAATTTGCCCTAGGAGGCAATAATGAAGTTATTATAATTCCTTGTATATGATAGATGTTTATTTTGCATGCTATAATTGTATTGATAGGAAACGACAATACATGTGTGTTTAATAAACAAATAAAAGGTACCTAGTTATGCCTCTCTTATAGACTAGCTCGTTGATTAACAAGATGATCAAAGTTTCCTGATCATGGACATTGGATGTTGTTAATAACGAGGTCACAACATTTGTGAAATGATTGAAGGGTTCCGTAGCAGAAAACAAAAAATTTCTATCTACTCAAACACTAATACTAGGATCTATACTATGTAGACATAAGTAACGGAGAAGGAATACAATATCCATACCTTTGCAGAGAGAGGCACGCCTTACGCAGGAAGGCGTATATTGATAAAGACGAGTAGCACCCCAAGTGTGGTGCCTCCGAAGTTCGTCACACATCCGGTGTAGGGGACGTCAACCGGGCTCCGATCCAGCCGAGCAGCGGAAGAAGCAGATGCCGGATCACCGATCACACGACGGTAGTGTGAAGGTGGAGAACTCAACCACGAGGTCCTCCCCAATATTACGGGGAAGTCCTCAGTAGATGAGAGAGAGAATGAGAGGAATGGGTGTCCTCCAAGGGGAGGGGGGGACCCCTTTATATAGTGGGAGGGGGCGCACCACCCAAGGGCCAGGCGGGGTGGGACTAATCCCCACACCCGCCGGCCACCTTGGGGCAGCCGTCGGGCCTAGGTGGGCCCCATTGGGGCGGCCCACCAGCCCTAGGCCGGCTGGCCCCCACTCCCTAGGCGCCTTGCCCACTTGGGCCTCCCTTCGGGTGAGGCCCATTAGCAATATAATGCCTTCAAAAATAAAATAAAATAAAATATATATTTAATATTAATTCTCCAATTAACATTCAAATACACATATTATATTATTCCTTCACTTCAGAACATCTTCTGGACCCCTTTCCGATCTTCGTCAGATGTTGACAAAACTATTCCGGTCTGTCTCTCCATTTCTCATATGATGCCTCATCTACCCTAAGCGTCCCTACCCTTAAGCGTGTCATCCTTCGGTTTGGAAACACTTCGAACATGATAGAGACCACTCTCATATCAATGATCAATAGAGGGACCTGGATGGCCATGTGACCCCCGTGCGTTTCACGAATACAATCGCTCAAACTGTGAGATAGTCGTTCCCCATTCCCTTTGTCACTCGATACCTAATTCATCCGAGACTTGATCTTTGGTATTTGCATACCTTAGTTCGATCTCGTTACTGATGAACTTGTTTTCTCATTCTCATGTCATTGCATTCCGTGACCCAGTCACATGCTTGCAAGCTTCATTAATGCAATGTCACCGAGATGAACACATGTATCTGTCCGTTACACAGACTAGACAAATCCTGGTCTTGATATGTACTCCTCTACGCATCCCTTCGGAAAACCTGAGTAGCACCTTTTGGTCACCCTGTTACGAGATGACTCTAGATAACCATCTAAGCTTCTTCCGGAATGGTGATTTGCATTACCTCACAGTCAAAGGATCAGGTTACGAGGTTCTCTGTGTTTTATCATCAATGGTGAACTTTGTAACTAGATCTCATGAAGATATAATGGTCGGATGTTTGTCTATCATGTTATTCAACTAATAACATGACCTCATTGTCAGTTGGTATAAATGCCCATGGTCTTGAAACACAGACCATCCTCATGACCAATGAACTAGTTCACTAGAGGTAACTAGAGACATGGTTTGTTTACATACCACACATGTATTAACGTTTCGTATTAACACAATTATAGCACAGTATGAAACGTATTATGAACACACAGGAGATATATCAAATAATACACTTTATTATTTGCCTCTAGGGCATAACTCCTCCAGTCTCCCACTTGCACTAGAGTATATCAAACTAGTTTACAATAGGTAGGAACCTAACACCAATGGAATCTCGGTGTTGTTCAGGCTTTTCTAAGTGGAGAGCTTTCGTCAACGGATCTGCTACATTCAGTTCCGTATCTACTTTGCAAATCTTGACTTCACCTTCGTCAACGTTTTGCCAGATGACGTGAAATCTAAGCTTGATATGTTTGGCTATGGAATGAGTTCTTGGCTCCCTTGCATTTGCAATAGCTCCCGTGTTTTCACAATAGATCGTCACGGGGTCTTGCGCATTGGGAAAAACTCCCAGTTTGATGACGAAATTCCTTAGCCAAACAACTTCATTTGCTGCATCAGTTGCAGCAATGTATTCAGACTCCATTGAAGATTGTGCCACCACCGGCTGCTTCTTGCTTTTCCAGCTTACCGCCCCACCATTAACCAAGAAAACAAATCCTGTTTGAGACTTTGAGTCATCATGATCTAAATTCCAGCTCGCATCTACGTAACCTGTTACGTTTAGAGCTTCATCACCTCCTCCATAGATCAGGAACATATCCTTTGTTCTTCTCAGATACTTCAGGATATTTTTCACAGCTGTCCAGTGATCCGGTCCTGGATTACTCTAATATCAGCTTGTCAAACTAAGAGCCAATGCCACATCAGGTCGGGTACTAAGAATTGCATACATGATAGATCCTATTGCTGAAGCATAGGGGATGTAAGACATCTTTTCTCTATCACTGTCCGTTACAGGACATTGAGTCATACTCAAGTTGCAATTCTTCATCATATGTGTAAAACCCCTCTTGGTGTTTTCCATTTTGAACCTCTTCAAAATATTATCTATGTAAGTACTCTAACTTAATGCTATTAGGTGTCTCGATCTATCTCTATAGATCTTGATTCCTAATATATATGCAGCTTCACCTAGATCCTTCATGGAAAATTCGTTGCTCAAATACACTTTCACGCTATTCATAAGATCCACATCGTTTCCCATGAGTAATATGTCATCCACATATACTACTAAGAAAACAACCGAGCTCCCACTCGCTTTCTTGTAAACACAGAACTCTTGTTGGTTTTGGACAAATCCAAAACTCTTGATCACTTGATCAAAACATTGGTTCCAGCTCCGAGATGCTTGCTTCAATCTATAAATGGACCGTTGAAGTTTGCATACCTTTCCAGCATCCTTAGGATTGACAAAACCTTCTGGTTGCATCATATACAACTCTTCATCAATGTGACCATTGAGGAATGCGGTCTTGACATCCATCTGCCAAATTTCATAGTCGAAATGTGCAGCAATTGCTATTAAAATCCTGACAGCCTTAAGCATTACTATGGAAGAATAAGTCTCGTCGTAATGAACTCCTTGAATTTGTCGAAAACCCTTTGCGACAAGTCGAGCTTTGTGAATGGTCACATTACCATTCGCATCTGTCTTTTTCTTAAAGATCCATTTATTTTCCACGGCTTTGTGGCCTTCTGGAAGATCCACCAAGGTCCAAACTTGGTTTTCATGCATGGATCCTATTTCGGATTTCATGGCTTCTAGCCATTTCTCGGAGTCAGCACTATCCATAGCTTCTTTGTAGTTTGCAGGTTCTTCCTGATCATCTAAGATGACAGACATTACAAGGCTACTGTACCAATCTGGAGTGGCATGAACCCTTGTAGACCTGTGAACCTCAAGAGTCTCGACGTCATTGTTTTGATCGGCATCAATGGACCCTTCCTCCATGCTGGAGAGCGGTTTCGGAACAGCTTCCGTTGCGCTACTCGGAATACGGAGAGAAGGATCAACAATTTCATCTAACTCAATTTTCCTTCCACTCACTCCCTTTGCAAGAAACTCCTTTTCGAGAAAGGTGCCATTTTTAGCGACAAACATTTTGCCTTCGTCTTGGTTGTAGAAGGTATACCCAATGGTTTCCCTTGGGTATCCTACAAAGATACATTTTTCCGATTTGGGTTCAAGTTTGTCAGGCTGCAGTTTCTTAACGTAAGCCTCACAACCCCAAACTTTCAGAAATGATAACAATGACTTCTTGCCATGCCATATCTCATATGGGGCTGTCTCCACGGATTTGGATGGTGCTCAGTTTAAAATAAAAGCAGTGGTTTCTAACGCGTATCCCCAAAAAGACACAGACAAATCAGTTAAAGACATCATGGACCGTACGCTATCCAATAGGATTCGGTTACGACGTTCCGACGCACCATTACGCTGTGGTGTTCCGGCTGGCGTAAGCTGTGGTACAATCCCACAGTCCTTCAAGTGCATGTTAAACTCATAACTCAAATACTCGCCTCCTCGATCTGATCGAAGGTGCTTGATTTTCTTGTTAAGTTGATTCTCTACCTCTTTCTGAAATTCCTTGAACTTTTCAAAGGTTTCAGACTTGTGCCTCATCAAGTAGATATATCCATATCTACTTAAGTCGTTAGTAAAGGTAACAAAGTAACGATAACCATTGCAGGTTGAGACACTCATTGGTCCACATACATCTGTATGCATGATCCCAAGTAGGTCTACGACTCTCTCCATTATACCGGAGAATGGTGTCCCGTTCATCTTGCCCATGAGACATGGCTCACATGTATCAAGGGATTCAAAGTCCAATGATCCAAGAAGCCCTTCTGAGTGAAGCTTCTTCATGCGCTTTACGCCAATATGACCAAGACAACAATGCCATATGTACATGGAATTATCGTCACTATGCTTGCAATGTTTAGCATCAACACTATGGATGTGTGTATCACAATCAAGATCAAGTAAGAATAAACCATCACGTACAGGTGCATGAACATAGAAAACATCATTCATATAAATTGAACAACCATTTGTTCCTGATTTAAACGAATAATGGTCTTGCAACAAGCAAGACCCACTCACAATCTTCATACTTAGTGCGGGTACATAATAACATTTATTCAAAATCAACAATAATCCTGACGGTAGACGTAGATGGAGGGTGCCGACGGCCATCACTTCGACTTTCGAGCCATTGCCGACGCGCATCGTCACCTCGTCCTTCCTCAGGCGCCTCCTACTCTGCAGATCCTGCTGAGAGTTACAAATGTGAGCAACAGATTTGGTATCAAATACCCAGGTGTTACCCCTGGCGCTTGTAAGGAATACATCAATAACATGTATATCATATATACCTTTGTCCGGAATGGCTATCTTGCCAGCTCGCTTGTCTTCAAGGTATTTGGGGCAGTTGCATTTCCAGTGCCCATCCCCATTGTAGTAGAAGCACGAAGTGCCAGGCTTGGCAGCCTTTGAGGTGGTGGGAACAAACTTGCCATCCCTCTTAGGCTTCTTGCTCTTGCCTTTTCCCTTTTGCCCCGGTTTCTTAAAGTTGGTGGTCTTGTTGACCATCAGCACCGTGTGTTCCTTCTTGATTTCTACCTCAGCAGTTTTGAGCATGGCGAACACCTCAGCAAGGGTCTTAGTCATCCCTTGCATGTTGTAGTTCATCACAAAACCCTTATAGCTAGGGGCAGCGAATGCAGCACCCTATCTATAGCGAGTTCCTCCGAGATTTTGCAATCCAGGGCGTTTAAGCGTTTAACGTAGCTAGACATTTTGACCATGTGCTCACTAATACAGCTGTGCTCTTCCATTTTAGCAGATAAGAAGAGCTCGGAAGCATCATACCTCTCTCCACGAGCCTGTGGAGCAAAGAAGCCTTGAGATCCTCAATGATCTCAAAAGCATTCATCTTCTCAAAACGCTTTTGAAGCTCCGGCTCCATGGCATAGAGCATTCCACTCTAGGTGAGGGAGAAATCATCCGCCTTGGACTGCCAGACATTCTTTTCGTCCTCAGAGGCGGAATCTGCAGGCTTAGCCGAAAGCTCATCCTCGATGACATAAGTCAGCTTATAGGGGACTAGGAGGATCCTAAGATTGCGGAACCATGCAGTGAAGTTGGTTCCATCAGTTTTCAGCTTGTCCTTCTCGAGGAAAGTGCTAAGGTTGAAGGTGGGTGGGAGAGACATCTACAAAGGAATTTGCAAAGTATTTAGACTATGTTCATAATAATGAGTTCGAGTTTTAACTAAAATAACTCCCACTTAAACGAACATCCCTCTACTCGTTTAGTGATCACATGATCCCTATCCTCTGCACCTCCCCCGATCGTCATGGCCATCAGTGCAGTATCAAAGGTGGAAATTCCCTAATGTCGATCACATCAACCATGTGATTCATGCTCGACCTTTCGGTCTCTTGTATTCCGAGGCCACGCTTCTCTAGCGTGCTAGGCTCGCCAGTCCTAACTCGTGTGTATTTGCAGTGCAACATGGCTTACACCCACTGTATGCGAACATAGATATGTTTGACACCCAGGCCTGTCACCCTGGATCGCCTCATACTGAAGAACTTTCTTGGTGGTGCACACACAAGGGGAATATGATAACTGGAATACTATGAGGGATTATCTTATTATGCTACCATCTAGTAAGTATACTAGCACAATAAGTAATACTTCTAAAGTGAAGTGTTATGTCATGGTTATAGCTTTATGATCATCATCAATAGCTTCAACGAGAGTTTCAGAAACTTGTCATTGCCATGTTATAATACTTTCCCCTATGCAATAATAAAATAGACGCTTCTAAATTAACTATTGCAGTATTTACGCGGCTTTAGGGCTTTCGCAGTAGAACCCCTTCCCACCTACGAACATTGAGCCACAACATGGATTCAATGATTGTCGTTCTTCTTCCCTTTTCAGGGCCCTCCAGTGTCAATGCCATATCAACTACTGTAGAGAGACAGACACCCCACCTAAGCCACTTCGATTTGTGGACCAGTCTCGTGAATCACCACGTGAGGTCGGTTTGGGGCTGCTTCATCAAACAGTGCCGCAATATGAACAATAACACTAAAGAGGGTAGCAACTAGAGAATCAATGCCCACATATTGCTATGTGTTCTCTCCGTACGACATGTCTACCCATAGACCCGCTCTGATACCACTGAAGGGTTCCGTAGCAAAAAACAAAAAAATTCTATCTACTCGAACACTAATACCAGGATCTATACTATGTAGACATAAGTAACGGAGAAGGAATACAGTATCCATACCTTTGCAGAGAGAGGCACGTTTTACGCAGGAAGGCGTATATTGATGAAGACGAGTAGCACCCCAAGTGTGGTGCCTCCGAAGTTCATCACGTCCCGTGTAGGGGACGTCAACCGGGCTCCGATCTAGCCGAGCAGCGGAAGAAGCAGATGTCGGATTGCCGATCACGCGACGGTAGTGTGAAGGTGGAGAACTCAACCACGAGGTCCTCCCTAATATTACGGGGAAGTCCTCAATAGATGAGATAGAGAGAATGAGAGGAATGGGTGTCCTCCAAGGGGAGGTGGGACCCCTTTATATAGTGGGATGGGGGGCGCACCACCCAAGGGCCAAGCGGGGTGGGACTAATCCCCATACCCGCCGGCCACCTTGGGGCAGCCGCCGACCCAAGGTGGGCCCCACTAGGGCGGCCCACCAGCCCTAGGCCGGCTGGCCCCCACTCCCTAGGCGCCTTGCCCATTTGGGCCTCCCTTCGGGTGAGGCCCATTAGCAATATAGTGCCTTCAAAAATAAAATAAAATATATATTTAATATTAATTCTCCAATTAACATTCAAATACACATATTATATTATTCCTTCACTCCGAAACATCTTCCGTACCCCTTTCCGATCTTCATCGGATGTTGTCGAAACTATTCTGGTCTCCCTCTCTCTCTATTTCTCATACGATGCCTCATCTACCCTAAGCATCCATACCCTTAAGTGTGACATCCTTCGGTTCGGCAACACTCCGGACATGATAGAGACCACTCTCATATCAATGATCAACAGAGGGACCTGGATGGCCATGTGACCCCCGTGCGTTTCACGAATACAATCGCTCGAACCATGCGATAGTCGTTCCCCATTCCCTTTGTCACTCGATACCTAATTCATCCGAGACTTGATCTTTGGTATTTGCATACCTTAGTTCGATCTCGTTACTGATGAACTTATTTTCTCGTTCTCATGTCATTGCATTCCGTGACCCAGTCACATGCTTGCAAGATTCATTAATGCAATGCCACCGAGATGGCCACATGTATCTGTCCGTTACACAGACTAGACAAATCCTGGTCTTGATATGTACTCCTCTATGCATCTTTTCGGAAAACCTGAGTAGCACCTTTTGGTCACCCTGTTACGAGATGACTCTAGATAACCATCTAAGCTTCTTCCGGAATGGTGATTTGCATTACCTCACAGTCAAAGGATCGGGTTATGAGGTTCTCTGTGTTTTATCATCAATGGTGAACTTTGTAACTAGATGTCATGAAGATATAACGGTCGGATGTTTGTCTATCATGTTATTCAACTAATAACATGACCTCATTGTAAGTTGGCATAAATGCCCATGGTCTTGAAATATAGACCATCCTCATGACCAATGAACTAGTTCACTAGAGGTAACTAGAGACATGGTTTGTTTACATACCACACGTGTATTAACGGTTCGTATTAACACAGTTATAACATAGTATGAAACATATTATGAACACACAGGAGATATATCAAATAATACACTTTATTATTTGCCTCTAGGGCATAACTCCTTCAATGATGTGATGAACATTCATCCGAAATATAGCATTACGATCAAAGTCATTATGTTTATATTGCTATAACATCATACGAAGTAATCTTTATCGTTAGACCATGAGATCATGTTAATTGCTGCATCAGAAGAGTAACTTGATAACATCAAACATCACACCATAAAAGGGTGACTATAAAGGTGGGTTCAGATACTCCGACGATGTCATGTTGAGGATCACGGATCAAGGGTGGAATTTTTCAATCCCTATGACGGATAGATATACTCTGGGCCCTCTCAGTGATATCACATTAACATAGCTTGCAAGCAAGTGATGTGATCACTAGAATGTTATATCACGGGAACAAGAAAAGAGTGCATGTCGGTAACGAGATCAAACTAGGTATTTGGATACCGATGATCAAATCTCGGACATGTAATATATCATGAGACAAAGGAATTAAATTACTAGCGTTAAAGGTTCTCACGATCACAGAAGTCATCGTTGAGAGTGTAGGAGTCAGTACAGATCTCCGGGTCCTGCTTCTGATTATTTATTTGAGGGGAGTCTCAATCATGTCTGCATTATTCGTGAACCGTAGGGTGACACACTTAAGGGTTGCCAAACACCATTTTGGAGCACATATGTTTCAGACGAAAGAATTGCAAAGCGCTAGAATTATTCGATGGAAACTGGAATTGTTTCGGGTGAAATTGCAGAAACTGGTTCTGCATGTGATATTGAAATGTTACAAGGGGTTTTATGTGAATGTTTGTTAATTAAAGTAACTAAAAAAATTCTTAATAGAATAAATAAAAGAGTTTTGTTAAATGAGAGTTGCATTAAATTTGGTGGAAATTTAATGCATGTGAGTGGAACTTTGGGTGGAGGCTAAATTGATGTGAGTGGAGCTTCCACCACATGAATGAGGAAGAGGTAGGGGCACCCCCCATGGACACCGGCCATGTGAGGGGAGGAGCCCCCCTCCTCCTATAAAAGGCCTCCTCTCCTCCCTCACAAAGCATGCCTCCTCGTGAAGGATCTCTCTCCCCCTCTAGATATATTCCCCATGGTCTCGGATTAGCGAGATACATGTTCCTAGCGGCATTGTGTCTGGAAGGAGTTGCTGCTTCTGCTGATTCGCTGGAGCGAGGAGGTGGAGGTTGTTCGGTGGCCTGAAGGTGCATGCGAGGATGGATGGGCTGCTGATTTGTGTCGCTAGGACTTCCACATGATCTTGAGATCGGCATGCGTACGACTACATCATCCACGAGTTCCAACTCGTTAACAAAACTCTATTGTCTTCGAGGGAAAGTTCTCTATGGGTGTATATCCACCCGTTGCTTGTATCTAGTAGATAGATATTGGCGTATAGTTCTGATCGTAGGAATTTTTTTGTTTTCTATGCTGTTAACCCAACAATCCAGCCTAGAGGCTGCCAGCTCCACTACTCCACCCGGTCGACCTCCAGACAAGCCCAACCTGGCTATCCGCGCAGAAGTAAATCTGCTCATGCAGGCGGTATGCGCCATCCGGGAAACCCCAACATGGGCCAAGCCATTCATGGATTTCCTAGCTAGAGGAGAGCTGCCCGAAGAGGAGGTAAAGGCAAGGCAGGTGAAGCACAGAGCCATCGCATATACTATCATCAACAACGAGCTCTACAAGCACAGCGTTGGGGGCATTTATCTGCGATGTGTGAGCCACGAGGAGGGGATCCGGCTGCTGGTTGACATTCACCAGGGCGAATGCGGACACCAGGCGTCGTCACGGGCCATAGTTGCAAAGGCATTTCTCCATGGGTTATACTGGCCCACGACACTAGAAGATGCTGAACAAATAGTCAAGGCATGCAATGGTTGCCAGCGGTTCAGCCAACAGAAACACACCCCGTTTGCGATACTCAAGACGATTCCCATCACTTGGCCCTTTGCTGTCTGGGGGCTGGACATGGTTGGCCCTTTCAAAATGGCCCAATCCGGCATCACGCACTTGCTGGTGGCGGTAGACAAATTCACCAAGTGGATCGAAGCAAAGCCAATAAAGAAGCTGGATGGACCTACAGTGGTCAAGTTCTTCACGGATATAATCACACGCTTTGGCTACCCCAACAGCATCATAACACACAATGACACAAATTTTGTCAAAGGAGCTTTCGCGCGCTTTTGCAGAGACAAGGGCATCCGCCTGGACCTTGCATCACTACGACTGGCTAGGAGAGCCTCGCCAAGGCGGGAGCCGGCGCCGACCCGGTGCAGCGTCACAGGCACAGCCAGCGCAGAAGGTGCCGCCTCGGGCATTGCAGCCGGCGTACCTTCATCTCCGGCAGGCGAAAGGGCGGATGCAGTGGCGATGGTCCCGGAGCCGGGCAAAGCCATCGGCTTGCTGTGGTAAAGAAAAGGGCGAACTAAGCGAGTGCGATCCCATTAGTACAAGTATATAAGAAGTAAAGGAGCACCTACCCAACGACGCTCGGCATGGTGGCCGCGACTCTGGGGCGGCGGCTCTTCTTGGTGGCACCCCCAGCCGGCGCGGCGCTGGTCGAGGCGGCACGCTTCCCCCTGGCCCTGGGCGCGGCGGCCTCATCCAGGTCCACATCCTTGCCATGCGCGGCTGTTCCAACACAAGCAAAATATCAAGTTTGTGGCTAGAGCGCAGTGGGAGCAAAGTAGGCAAGGACAAGAAAAAAACTCTCACCGGGTGGGAACTCGCATCCCTCGTCAGCCCACATGGGGAACCGCTCCAGCTCCACCGGCGGAGCCTTTGTGGGCTTGTGGTCCGCAGCGAAGTTGGGGAGCTCATTGTTCCCCATGCCGTCCTCCGCTAGCTGCACCATAAAAAGCTACTCAACAAGGGAAGATAAGAGGCACGAAACAGGAATACCTTGGGAAAATCCACCCGAAAAAGAGGAGGAAGAACATACCTTCGGCGAAAGCCGACCGCAGTGGTACGGCCAGCAGGAGAACTCCTAGTCCTCCTCCAACGCCTCCTTAGATATGGTGGCGAGCCACTTGCGGAGGGCAGCGTACGGCACATCCATCCGGGATACCCGGGTGGGATCCAGATGGCTGGAGAGGTGGCACATCTTGTGTGACCGGTGCTATAGCGGGAACACGCGACTCGCCATCCAGGACAGCAGAATATCCCGGGCGGTGTGCTGATCCTTCTCTATGAGGACCGCCAGCCGGGCGGCCATCCGGTCGATGTCTCCCTAGGCGCCCAAGTGCTGGACGCTCCAGGCCTTCCGGGTGGAAGGGACGTTGGCGAAGACTGGAATCTTGATCCAGTCCACCTCGGTGGCATTGCGCACGTAGAAATACGAGCGCTGATATAGCTTGATGGTGTTGGGGAGCTCCAGACATGGCATCGCCGCCGATGGCCGCGGGTAGATGGCGCAGCAGCCCGTCTCTGTCAGCGGGCCTCCCTTCCCCACAACTTGAACTTTGAAGTAGAAAAACTTAAAAAAATTCGTGGTGTTGGGGCGGACGTCAAGATATGCCTCGCAGTAGGCCGCGTGATGTGTCAGCATCGCCACGGCATTGGCTCCGAGGTGGTGGAGTTGGAGGTCGAAGGAGACAAGCAGCTCCAAGACGAACCGGCTCAGCGGCAGCCCAAGGCCATGAGTGAAGTGGGCGAGGAAGACGACGGCCTCGCCGGGCTGAGGGTTAGGCACCCGCTCTCCCTCAAGCGTGAGGCGGTGCTTCACCAAGTGCTCGGATGGTAGGAACCTCCCCCGCCGATACTTCCACACTAGCTCCTCGGTGACATAAGAGTCGCACCACCCGCCGGTGATGTCCGACATCATGTTGTTGGGGAAGGTAGCCATGTTGGAAGCACGGGGGCCCGTCGCCGCACCAACAGAAGAGCGGCGCCGACGACCAAGAAGTGGTGGTGCAAGAAAGAAGAAGAAGGCTAGGGCGAAATGGAGGGCAATAGCAACAGGCGCAGGAAGAAGATGTGGGGAGACCCCGCTCCCCGACACCCCTATGTATCAGAAAAAAAGAACTGCGGCGGTTGTCTTCCCTCTCTGCCACGTGGCAAGAAACTACCCCACCCCCACGTGATGGTTCGGGGCGGATCGTATGCGTCCAGACAAGATGCACAGAAGATCCCGCATGCGTTACTGCGGGAGGCAAACCGCGCCCACGATCTCCAAGAAACCACAATGATGAAGGCGTGCGCGCAGTTACCAAAAACTGCCGCGACAGGCCAAGAGATCAAACTGATGCGACGCTCGCCAAAAATGGCAAGCGCGGCTGATGCGAGCAGCGACATTAGCAAACTGGCGATCCCTCTCCCGGCTGGGTGGGACAGCCGGTCCAGAAGATCAGCGCTCACACCCTGTGGGTGGGGCCATCGGCCCCGTAGCCGGTTAACCCCAGCCAGGAAACAACAAAGAATCTCAAGACGGTACCAGACAAAGACTACAAGACAAAGGCTATGAGACAAAAGAAAAATGACAAGGCCCCTACATCATCAATCATTTGAAATGAGCACGCAAGAACTTCTCTATAGGGCAAAGTCCTAACACGCTCGGGGACTAGTGTCGGGGGGATGACCCCGGGTAGGCCAAGACGGGACCAACCGACCAGCTCCAAGGAGATCTGGCCGCCTGGACCTAGAACAAGGAACCACAGCCGGGTGGAATTCCCCACCCGGTCCGCATCCAAGTTTCCCCAATTGGCCCATCTAGCCGGGTGGCCAGAAGAACCAGCTGTGAAGCCACTCCTAGCCGGCCGCCTCGGATCCGCTGGCCATGGTACGGTGGGGATGGCGCTCTCCACTGAGCGCACCTTTGACCTGACAGGCTGGCTGGCCTGGCCGGCGCTACCAGACAAAAGTGCCAAAGCTGGAGGCTGACGAGGAAAGCACGGGATGACGAGTAAAGCTCCGGCTTATGGATAAAGTGCTGGCTGACGGAGAAAGAGCCGACTGACGAGTAAAGCAAGGGCGCTGGACACTGTAGCGCCGTCCTTCCCTGTACTGGAGGCTTGACTAGACCAGGGCCTACCGTTTAGCCTTGTCCAGCTGGCCCACTTTGTAAGGCCCAAATCCAAATAGTAAACCCTAGAACTCATCTTCTAAACTGCCTCCTCAACCAGTATATAAGGGGGGGGCAGTGCTAGGGTTCTAGGGAGACATTTCTACAAGTTAGAAGTTCTCCACATTAGGTGAGTGGAGTAGTTCCTTCTTCTTCTACTAGCAAGGAGTAGCCAAGAAAATAGCTCAAGGAGCATCTGAATTGGGTTTTCACCCCTTGATAGTAGATCCTTGCAGGAGTAGGAGCTTTAACTCGCCCAGAGGGCTCCGAACCTGGGTACATCACTGTTTTTGCAGTATCTGTGCCCAACCCGTTGCGAGTAGCCACCGATAGCATCATGATTGTCCCCTTCATGCCATCCCCGATCGCACTGCCAAGTTCCACACCACAACATATACTTAACTTGGTATTCAGGTTTTGTTGTAAGTAATACCTTGATATCATTTTTGGAATATTAAATATTCATCCTTGAGTTGTGATATGGAATACCATGTAAGGATCTCTAAAACATCTAATACTCATTATTAAGTAGTGTGTTGTTACTTAGTTCTATTACATTTGATCTACCCTTGGATCAAATTATATTACCCAAAACAAGGTTGTTAGCAAAGATCATATTGAAACCTATTGCAATCAACATGATGATCTACTTCAGTTCCACCAAGTTAAGAGAAGCTTCATATGTTTGACAAGTTCTATTTAAAAGCGCGAAAATTATCCGGATTTTCTATGCATGAATGCAATGCACACATCTCATCTCAGCTTATTTCTAAGCTCTAATGCTGGGATGTTACAGACTCTCCCCCTTAAAATAAACTTTGTCCTCGAAGTTCATACTCTCTTATGTTTCGGAATGAGGTGTTGACTTGTATAGAGCACAACATATCTTAACTCCATTATGATCGCCAATGAGGAAAATTGAATTATCCCTTATCCAGATCTTTTTCCTTGAATTCTCTTCATACTCGGCAACTTCCAACCATCGTTTCCAATCTGTAACACAACTCCTTCTACTATAATCTCTTGGGTTATGTCTTCATAGTCCTACTTACGATTTATTTTTGGACACATTTAATCCATTTCGATCAGGCTTTCCTATTACCCTATACTGGCGTATATTAGAGTACTTTATTCCCCTTTAAGGACAACTTAGGCGTTATTTCTGTAAGAACTAGTCCACTAGGTTTAAAATGTTATATCTACTTCGATCATTCATCCGAACATATGCTCAGAAATACTATATAGTGATGACTTCTTATAACCTTATGAGAATAAGACTTAACCTCATCATTACTTTATACTTCTTATCCAACCTTTAGTCAGAAAGTTAGACAACAACACTTCAGTGTTTATTGTTTACTCTCCCCCTTGGGGTTTTCTAATGGTCTCTAAACTACATTTATAATACCCATTAACTAAATAGTAAGGATATTGGTCTCTGTTTAGCTTATACTTTACCTCTACAAGGTTTCATGAAAGGGTCTACGGTACACCCACATAGTTGTGGATCTCCGAAATGAATCTTCCAATGTTATTTGTCTTACTTTTAATCTTTTGGACATCCTCTCTTTGGTAAGCCCGATTTCGCGAAACGTCTCGAAGGTCGTTTTCTTAAAAAAATTATACTTCTTTATGACTCTCTTAACTTAGGCCAAGTTTTCTGCTCTTTTAATTACACAAAGATGACCTGGTTAGCTAAACTTCTAGGATACCAGCTACGGATACCAGCTACGGATCCTCCTAGGTGTATGGATTAACCTACGAGTTTCCTACTTCTTAATGGCATTCTCTATGAGTTGTCAGAGCTTGAATACCACTTTTGTTACAAAACTCTTCTTTGCACCGATTCATGATACTTCCATGATCTTGGTATAACTACTTCATTAGCTTTTGAGCAACATCACCTATCTTGAGTGAAATTAAGTTCATTCCTTTATGTTGCTCTCCACCTTTTTATGCACTAATAATCCTTCTTATTATCAGCTCATAGTGAGTTGGGATTGATCCATCCTTCAAAATAGTGTTGATACTTCTTATATTTAGCTTCCTTCTTCTAGCAGTCTTCATCTTGATCTTCGGAACTCGTCACTCCCTTACACAAATTCCCTTTTCTATCTAGGTTTATAACACCAAGTAATAACTTGCTAATGCAACATGCATTTTCACACCAAGTCAAACTTCATGTACAGATCTAGTCAATCAAGAAAATCCAAGAAAAACCAAGAAATCCAAATGTGGTACATATAACACACATTATTCTAAGCCCGGAATATAGTAGTTGAGTATAATACCTCCAGAAATCAGGCTTAGTTGTGTAGTATATGACAGCTCCTAATATAGGTTTACATCATGATACTTAGCACTTAAGGGTTAAACTATACTTTCTATCAGTATTTACCCAAATTGCTCAATTGCAATTGGATAATTTTGAGCAAAGTGGTCTCACTTTGGTTCGGACTAACCTCTTACCTTTCTTTCAGGACTACTAAAGACTGCAGACTTTCCATTCTATCGTAAACTATCCTCACATGATCTATCAAAGCTACTAACAAAATTATAGTTACTATCTTAATGCAAAAATCATCGTAATATTATGGCACCTATGACTTCTATTATACACCTACATTGTTCTTCACTTACTATTGTTACAAGATTTGGTACTGAGTACTTGTCCTAATTACAGACTTTTCATGGTCTTGGAGCTATTCTCAGCATGAACTTGTTAAGATTTACCTAGTCATCATGATTAAAGAGCTAATCTCACCATGACGATTCTTCTTCTTAGCTTACAACTAATGATTCTTAACAAAATACTACTGCATCACGGAATTCTCAAGTGAATGCCACATGATTTACTTCCAATTATATCTATAGATACTCTAATGGTCTACCTTTGTGGTATAATGGTATCAACAAGTGATAAGGTTCTGCTACTTCACGGAAATTCTAAATATAGACTCCATCACTAATACTACTCCACATGATATCCTAATCTTAGTCCTAATCTTCTTTGATATTTTATATTACTTAAGATATCTTATATTTAGAGCTACACTAAAATGACATTTCTCTAGAGAATACATATAACTAATCCTTAACAAAGATGACAAGAACATCCAACTTAAGTGTGATAAGGTTTATCCTCAAGTGGATACCCATCACAAGTCTTGGTTTAGATAAGATGGCTCCTATAGTCGCTATCCAACCTACAGATCTTCCTAGAAGGGTTTTAATCCTAAGGTCAAAGCATATGCTCTGATACGAGCTGCGGTGACCCAGCATACCACTGCATGATGTAGTACACTATACTCGTTGACATAACACCAATGACACAGCGTTCACTAGTATTACATCCCTCAGAGTGGTACAACAGAAACACAGCAGGTCCAAGACATGATTATAGATTACAACTCGACTCTTTACAAAAGATCAGAGAACACTCTAGGTTAAAGAGAGAGAAAGAAGCTTCTTACAAAGAAGAACCAAAAATAATAACTCTGAACTATCTGGCTAAAAAAGACTAGCATCTAAACTACCTGGCTTGCAATTGCTACTAATGCAATGCTCTACAGAAGTAGGTTTTATGGCTAGAGTATCTACTCCTATCTAATCAAGATCTTTGTCTTCACTTCGGTTGATGTATATGTTGACTTCATTGACTTTATTGAAGAACTTGAGTTGTCGATGATGGTTTCTTGAGCAGAAATTGATGTTGACGTCGACTTCAATGGCTTAGAACCTAGCAAGGGTTAAGAAGGTACGGTTGAGTACGATCGTACTCAGCAAGTTCACTAAGAAGGAGTGTATGATGCACTATCTCTACAGCCACAGACCAAATGTCGTAGGCAATGCAGATTTTCATAAACATTTCTTAAAAGGTTTCTTTTATTCTGAAAACTATGTCCAACAGCCTTCATAGGTTGACCAGAACCTTCATGGGGTTCCTTTCCTGCTGCGTTCGTAGCTCCTTCCCTGAACAGGGAGTAACATGTCACAGTTCTTACACTGTACAGAGGTGCGTTACTTTACCCATGAGAGACCAACTCCTTGTTGCACAACCGGGTAGCTTATTCCCGTCCACAATTCCTCGATGTGGGGCCCAGTAGATGATTTAAGCCAATCGCCACCTTTCTCCATGACCCCGCATGAAGACACGATCCCCCAAGGACTACCACGGTTACTCTTTGGGTAGCCTCTCAAGCACTCTATAAGCAGCTCTGTCTAGCGGCCACCATCAACTATGGTGAGCTTACACCAAGACAGCTATGCACAGATAATCTAGACACCTAGCTCGCGGGGAACTAAGGGATCCCACGCATGTGCTGGATTCTCCACGAGAAATCAACAGCCTCACGATAAGGTTATCCGTCCATGCAAAAGGAAGAAGTTCCAGCTGACTTGTCCATCCCATTCCAGATCTCTTGGTTAACGCTTAATATATGGCACTAGAATCACCGGCGACATTGGTTGTTAAGTCCTAGATATTATGTTCGTTTACCATTGGAACTGTATGAGTAGATTATTACCATTTGGTAAATAATCCATAATCAAATTATTATGAAAATAGTGTTTTCTGACCTTTTTGAAATGTAGGTGATGACAACATTTGAGTTACAAGCATTTGATAGAAAATACCAAAGGACAGAAGCAAGTTGTGAACTTGCCTTTTGTGATTGCAAGATTATAAACTCACGGTCTTCGGACATTAGAAGATCCAAATTCTGAAAGTAACATCATTGGTACGGTAAGGACTAATGTTTAAAGACGCAAGATGCAATTATGCATAAGTAATGTAATGCGGTTTGATAAACGCGAATCCCCGGAATAATCGTATCTAATCAGGGTTTGGAGTTTGTGATGAGTTCTTTGGAATGTGTTGTACTTTTATATCAGTTTTACACATGTGCTTCTTGTTAAGGCTTGTGAGAGTGTGTGAAACAATATATAAGTATAACAAGTAGTATACAATACTAAAGCATTCAAATGGAGTATGGTATCTGAAATATTTCTTGAACAAGATTAAGATTTAATTAGAGCTTTTAGAGAAGTGTTCAAAGATTACTTTTAATGTTTCTTGAAAGAATAACTCTTGAGGAAAATATTACTTTACAAAGTAAAAACTATTTAAACTTAAAGCTAACACTTTAAGGTTTTCGTATTAATAAAAAGTATTAAAGTAGAAAACAATTAGTATTTTTGAGTAACTATTCCATTAGCAAGTGGAGACTTTTAATACTTCATGAAGGTGAAACAAAAGTATTATGTTTTTATGGAAGTGGTGTTCTCTTGATTTTATAAGTGAATATAATCACTTACTGATTATAGAATTAATACTTATTTCTGTAAACATGGGAATGGCACTATGTTAAATACTTAAAGACTTTGTTTAGCTTTTAAAGTGGATTCCCAAACTTCTAAAAGAATTAGTACTCAAATCTTGATGATTTTATAATTAATAAAATATTTTTGGATAGTAAGATTTACTTAATTTTAATTGGTAGTTTTAGTAAGTACAACTTAAAATGTTTAGACTTATTTTGACTTCACTTAAACATCGATCGAACTTGTTATTATACTTTTAGATTTTTAATAACTTATATTAAAGGTACAAGCAAGTTTTATATAATTTGTATGCATTAAAATAAAATAAAAGAGTTTAAATTAGTTTTATTAAACCTTATCTTTTATTTTACTTCAAAATAGTGAGTTGACATTTTTAATGTGTAGCTTTTATTTTTGTGATCATTTTGGTATATTATAAATATTTTTATGATTTATAAATAATAAGATATGATTTTTATAAGTTTTATTACTTTATAAACACTTAATAAATAATAAATATTACCTAAGTGATACAAAAATTGTATAAAACAAGTTCATAAATCTATATCTTGTTTTTCTAATACTTTTGATATATTATACCTATTTTTGGGATTTTTAAATGATTGAATATGTTTATTTAAGATTTATCCTTAATAGGGTATTTACTAAATAATACTAATTGTTTTATTTAAGTTGGAAAATAATAATAATAGGTTTATATTATAGATTTTATTTTTTCTGAACATTTTGCTATATAATATATATTCTGAATTATAAAACAAAAGATATTGCATTTCTAAGATTTAATCATTTTATTAAATTCCTAGAAATCATTTATATTTGAATTTATATTCATTTACTTTTTTACTAAATAGGCACTTCCTTTTTATACCGATACACACCTCAGCCACATCCACTAACCTGTGGGGTTAGGGCCACGTGGGGTGCCACGTGAGCAAGACTGGTCAAATCGGCTTACTACGCGGGCGGTGACGCCAGCACAAGGTCACGATGACGTTGGCACGGCCTCCACCATCGGATCGTGGTCACCGACGGTGATTCCGAGCATGCTCGGCCAAGCGGGACTATGCGCGGGAACCAGTAGAACACGGGTGTGCAAATGACGATTGCGCCGCCCCATTTAGGTCACCGGAAGTGCATGGACGACAAGCTGTTGTGGCAACCAACGGTGACACACGGTGCGAAGGCATTGTAGCACGCGAGAGAAAGATCTAAAGGCATGGGAAGATGCTCAATGTCACCTGGACGCTAACACGGTGGTTGACGAGGACCGACAAGGTCGGAGGCGAGTTCACGGTCAAGTTTTCTAGCGAACCCCGACGGAAGGGAACGAGACAATTCGTTTGATTCCGAGCTCCCTTGGCTTAATTGACAA
The DNA here is from genome assembly GCA_910589775.1 of Avena eriantha. NCBI lineage: Eukaryota > Viridiplantae > Streptophyta > Magnoliopsida > Poales > Poaceae > Avena > Avena eriantha. The sequence continues at coordinate 531,728,708 of OU342743.1, read as the reverse complement.
ATGTCGTGGAAATGGACATGGCAGTCGCTGCCATAGGCAGCGATTGATAGAATCGGGGCGAGAGCTGGCGGCCATCTGCGGTGCGAGATGGGGGCGGATGCACATGGATTTATGCAGGTTTGCCCCCCTAGAGGCTATTGACCTACTCCTGCTAGATTATATTGATGGAGAGCGAGTTACAGGGGTGCCAAGCTCGGCGTTTAAGCAGCGAGTCGCTTGAAGGGTGTATGATGGAACGTAAGTCCTCAGAGTACCCTAGGGAGCTTTATATAGGAGGCACCTCGCTAGGGTTTACAGTTTACAATCGAACAAGATATGGATTCAGAGGCTTTGACCTAATCCGACCGGGCTTCGAGTATGCTTATGGGCCTCCAGTCTCCAATCGCCAGGCCTTCTCTTCAATTGCATTCCAGTCGCGTCCTGCAGGCCCACTCGCTAGGCTTTTGGTCCGATTGGAATGTCCTGCTGGGCATACCCAATTCGGTATATCCCCATAAATAGTCCCTGAGGCCATCGTTGATTCAAACGCAGGTGTTCATTTGGTAATCAGAGTAGGCGAGTCCAATTTGGACGCCCAGTCCAATCGGCGATGGACTCTGCCGAGGAAATTTTCCACCAGGTTTCCATTCGTAGCCTTTGCGGATGTAATAACTTCCGAGTCACTTCCCCCGTCGACCGGATATGCCATTGTTGCAGGCAAGTCGAGTGGAAGAAGATGGACCGTCAGCTTAGTCAAACTATCCGTTGGGTGGTCCAACGGTAACTTCAGCACGATTACCGCGGGTAACGGCTATCCCGAGATGGGCGGGTAATGCTTCTTTATAAGGGGAGTGACGGATCGGCCCTGTAGACCCTTCCCCACATTCTTCATCTCTGCACATCCATTGCCTCTGTCTCCCCTTGATCTAAATTCTCCAGACCGAACGACCTTGCCTCTTGCCTGATGGCGCCTCCGAAAGGTCCGTGGGGGAAATCCAAGTGCACAGTAGCGCAGCTCAAGTCATTTGAGGATGTGGGGGTCCTCTATAAGGGGAATTGGTGGATCCCCGCATCTTCCAAGGTCAAGCTGAAGCCACGCGCCGGCGAGTTCATCTTCTTCCCAAGCCACTTGGAGAGGGCCTTAGGGTTCCCCACCTCGCTATTCTTTCGGCGGTTCTGTGTGTACTACGCGATCAAGCTATCGGATCTCGGCCCGCACAGCATCGAGCAGCTGACAATCTTTGTCGCCTTCTGTGAATGCTACCTCGGCTGCAGGCCATACTTCCCACTATGGTTGGAGCTGTTCCACGGCCGCATCGAGCGCGAGGGGTCTGATGGCCCGATCTTGGCAGCCAGAGACATTCCATTTCAGTTGAAGCCAAAGGCCAATTTCATCAAGCTCCTGTTGCCGAAGAAGGCCACGAGTGAGTGGAAGAAGAGTTGGTTTTATGTGAGAGAGTCCACCCCCTCCGGCAAAGTGGCGCTACCTGAGTTCGTCACGGAGAGAAGCAAGCCCTGCTAGCTGGCAGCGGACAAGCTCTCCGATGATCAGAGGATGGCCGTCACGGAGATGATGGACCAGATCTAGAAGTTGATGGACCAAGGGCTATCCCCGATCAATCTGTACAACTGTTGGCTCGGGCGGCGCTTGGTCCCGTTGGCGACCCAACCCCATCGGATGTACGAGTACACCGGGAAGAACGATCCTTCCCGGACCAGCAAGGAGTCGTTGGATGTCGTGGACTATAAGGCCGTCTTGAAGAAGATTACCTATGCAGAATTTACAACCACGTCGGCCGGGCTCGCTCCGTACGTGCTCGAGAAGAATGAAGCTCCTACGGTAAGGCTCCCCCTCTGGGTTTATCTTTAGTCGTGATTCTCACGGTGTAATTTGCGACCACATCCTTTGATGTTTGTTCTTGGCCACTCTCAGATATTTCAGGTTCTTGAAGGGTGGATTCCCCCACTCGACGAAGAGGTCCCCAAGGAGCTCGAGGAGGGTACCGAAGGAGAGTCCTCAAAGGGCTAAGAGGAAGAGAGGGAGGTCCCTCCCCCAGCGCCCGAGGCTCGCAAGACTCGCATGCAGAAGCAACACGAGTTCGAGGCGAGCCGTAGTCTTAAAGAGCGTGACGAAGACGACCAGATTTTGCAAGAGCACAGCTCACGGCTGTAACATCCCAAATTTTTCATTTGAAAATCATCATTAGTGCATTCAAATCAGCATGGCATGTACTACATTGCATTAGACTTGTCCTCCAAAAATTTGGTGAAATTTTGAGACTTTTTGGAGAACATTTGCTAATTCAAACAAAAACTAGAAAAGAAATTCGAATAGAAAAAGAAAAGGAGGGAAAGAAATTCAAACAGCAGCAGCAGCAATCTGGCCTTTGGTCCAATCTGGCCCAACAGCCCACCCGGGCCACTCCTCTCCCTTCTTTGTTTTTCTGCACGCCCCAGCAACCTACCCCCTCCCGCTGACAGACCGACCCCACGCCACGTCACCCCACCACCCCGTCGTCTTCAACCCCCGGCAACGAAGCGCCCCACTCCCTCTGCCATTTTCGAATCGATTTGATTCCGGCCGTTTCTCGCAGTAATTCCCCCTGTTGACTGCTCCTACTTAATCCTCACCCCCCTCCTCGTCATTTCCCCCAGTCACCACCCCCGGAAAGCCCCCAGGCTCCCCTAATTTCGAGCTCAGACCACAGCCGTCTGAAGCCACTCCAGCGACGATTCCGGTGAGCTCCGGCCACGACGCCTCCTTCTCTCTGTCCTACTTTGATTGCCGTATACTGGCGCGTGTTTTAAACCCGACCACGTGTTTTCTCTTGCCCCAGATCGACGACACGGACCAAGTCCGGTGAACTCCTTTGTCGCCACCGTCTAACGATTTTTCCGGTGAGGGCAAGGTTCCTGCCGCTCCTTTTTGGGCACTGCTAGACCGTGCCGGACCAGGCGCTTCCCCCTAACCCTTTTTCTTCTCTGCTCGTGTACCAGATCGACGCCACCGTCTCGTGGCCGTGACCTCTGCCGTCGACGCCACTCCGGCGAGGAATACCGAGCGCAGCGGAGCTCCCCTCTCTCCATCGCGACCACCAACCATATCGCCGAGACCACCGCAAGCCCTCAGTAAGACTACCTTTTCCCCTACCCCTCTAGAATTGCCAGAACGCTGCTCACCTGACGTGCCGCCGCCACGCGCTGTTGCTGGCGTCGCTAGTCTCCGGCGAGTTGTTTAGCAGCCGTTCGATCAGATTTTAGCGGATAGGATTAGATCACTTATCGAAAGGGTACGGGCTAATCAGATCCATCCGTAGTCACTTAAGATCTGACGGCCCACAGCGATCGATCCGACCGAACCGGTACCAGCCAATAGGAAAGCGCCACGTCGCCAGGCTATTTCGTTTAAATAGAAAAATAGACTGATTTAGTATTTAACTTAGAAATTCAATAACTTTTGATCCACAAATCAGAAAAATACAAATTTGGTGTCTATGGATTCAGAAAAATGAGACCTCTATTATGGAGGCCTTGTTTCACACTTTTGCCTCTAAGAAATTGGATTTATAGGCAGAACCTTTTTAGGAGTATTTTGTTCACAAAAATTGTTCTATAAATTATTTTTGAGTATTTCTTATTCATTTAGATGAGGTATTCTATCCTCAGTACTGTAGACTCTGTAAATTATAGAGTTGTGATCATATCATTATATTTTGCATGCATTCATGTTTTTGTAATGTTTTATTGATTGAATTATTGTTGTTGTATTGATCTTGTGTAGATTGTGTGGATTGTGAAGTTTGTTGCTGTGAGGATTGTACCTATTCCCCTAGCTACCAAGGCAAGTGATATTTCATCCCATGTCCTATTATTTTCACTATTGCACTAGTGATATTTTGGTAGATCTTAACATGATAGAATTATTCCTATGTTACTATACTATGCTATGCTATCCTATAGACTATTTCTTGGTAGTATCCCCTAGTTAAAGGACTTTGTATGCTAGAATGCTTAGCTATGCTAGTAGAATTTGTGGGTGGAAAATACATATCAAGATAGTATGGAAAGATATTATGTTTGTTTGACTAAGAAAACAACTATTATTAATGAAACACCTGGGTGGATTGGGACTTGCTTGGATTATGTTGAGTGGTTACTCAGGGGCCATGTCTATGGTCAGCTGGTGTATCACACTTGTGGATGGCCACCCAGGAACAAAGAGATTGGAGACATTCTAGTCATGAAGCTTCTAGTGCAACCACATGGCATATGGGCTCTGCCTTGACCAACTAAGTTGCAAGAACTCAGCCAGACGGACAGAAGGTGGTAGATGTGATAGGATGGAACGCGTCCGTGGTGGTCTGAGGGATTGCTTCTGAAAGGTCTTGTCTCGATGCATGTCGAGTCTTGTGGGGAAAGTGCACCACCTCTCGAGAGGGTAAAACTAAGTACTTAGCCGTGTCCCCGGTTATGGACAACTTCTAAGCCTCAAGACAGTGAAGTAGTTCAATAATCTCCTCATCCAAATTTCTCTAAGTTAAAACTTGTGGGTGAACAGGGGTAAAGGTTCAGTGATGTCTATCATTGGTACCTTATAGCTTGAATGAAAAACTTCTTCAAAAACTATAAGTTAAACTAATTTTAGCAAAGCCAGCCATAACCCCACTTAGCCATATATTCATGTAGTGGTTGGATTATACTAAGTATCTTTGGTATCACTTGCCAATACAATTCCAAATGTATTGACCCTTGTGGCTGTAACTTATTATGTTGCAGGATACTCTGATGATGAGTAGGGTCGCGGGTCTAGACTCGACATGCTTGCCTGTGGCACATGAAGACTAAAGACTCTATTATTATTATGCTATGTAATGTGAACTTGTGTCTTAGCCTTAGGCTAAGTGAGTTGTAAGAACCATTATACTCCTGGATGTGCGATGTAATAATTACCTTTGTTTCTGTGTACTACATCTTAAACTGTGGGTGCTAGCATTTCGATCCAGGGACTAGCACTGCAATCACAGGGATCTTACCTTATCATGGTGAGATCTTACAACGGCGAATGGCCACGCCAGCGAAACCTGCACGCGAACTGAAGTCACCCACGAAGAAGCCGGCTCTGAAGCCAGCGTCGCCATCCAAATCGGCAGTGGTGTTTGAGTCGGACGATGAATCTGACGACGATGTGACGAGAACTTCACGTGAGATCCCGGAGGGTGCGACTCCGATGATGGGATCAGAGGCTAAAGACGCGGGAGTGGCGGTGGAATTTCTTCTTGCGGCGATCGCGTGGACAGCCTCGACGGCGTCGGAGCAGGAGGCTGCTGAAGCTGCGGCATCAAAGTCGCCACAACCTTTGGGGACGACCGTGTCTTCTAAGCTGGAGGTTCCCGCGACCGTGGCTTCATCATCAAAGAAGCCCGCGGTGTCATGGGCTTCGGATGTCTTCGACAAGGGTCTCACGTGCAAGCTAGGCCTTGAGCTAGACAAGCCATCTCACATCAGCACGGGGTTACACGTTCTTCTGGTGGCCAAGTGAGTCACGAGTTTCCCTCTCCAATTTTTGGGTAACTTCTTGTATGATTTCTTTACTAACTTTGGTGGTTTTGCAGCTCCTGTGCTAAGAAGATAGGTCGCCCTTCAGTGGCTAACATTCCGCCGGTCGTCACCACAGGGGAAGGCGATCCCCCCAGGAAGAGGAAGCCTGTTGTGGATGTTGCGCCTACTGAGGGTGCAAAGAAGCAGAGGGGTGAACCCGACGATGCTGCAGCAAAAGACAGCACCAAGGGGAGTGACCCTGCCGCCGACGGCGAGGAGGTGGCAGCCACTCAATCGGAGCCAGCCGAGGTGGCTTCGACAACGGAACCTCCGGCTCTAGCAACCAGTGCCCTGGCGAGGGCGTTCGCGTTGTTTCCGCGCTTCAAGGCGAAGGGTTATCCGTTCGTGGCGGAAAGCCAGTCTCCGCAGATGCTAGAGATCGTCGATGAGGACGTTGGACCTCATCGCGGGCGCACCTCCTTCGTGGTCCCTTCAACAGACGCCAATGGACTTCACAGTATGCTTGGTGCCGCCATTCAGGTACATCCAGTCCCCGAGTGTCTAGTCGCTGAATTTCAGTGGCTAGGCACTGAGTTTCTTCTAGTCGCTAGTCCACGAGTGTCTAGTCGCTGAATTTCAGCGGCTAGGCACTGAATTTCTTCTGGTTGCCGATTCCCGAGTGTCTAGTCGCTGAATTTCAGCGGCTAGGCACTGAATTTGTGTTTTTGCAGTTGCTAATTGTTCATTCTTCTTGTAGCGCATGCAGAGGGAATCGGCTGATCGGCAGGCTGCGAAAGAGCATCTGGAGCGTGACCTACGCGTCGCGTAGGAGGCTAACCAGCGACTCTAGGAGTCTGCCGGTGAGTACTTGTTTTGTTTGGTGATTGCGAGCGGCTGGTGTTTATGGTAGGCTGACTATTGTTGTTGTTCCTTTCAGATGGTCTTCCAGCTGCCATTGCCAAAGCCCAAGAGGTGTTATTTCTGGTTGAAGAGCTGGATGTGGCGAATGGGTGCATCGATTCGCTAGTGAAGGAATTGGAGGAGGTGAAAGCGTCAATGATCTCTTTTGAGGATAGGGCCAAGGCCGCAGTCGCTGCGGCTGAGGAGGAGCAGAAGGCTGCTGACTCAATCATCCTTGGGCTGCAGAGCGATCTTGCTGCCTTGGAGAAGCATGTGACTAAGAACTGCCGGAAACTCCTTGGTGAGGCGGTGCTCTTTTCTTTGATATGTGCTATGAATCCCCGAGTGGGTGAGTCTGTAGTGACACTGGGCGTCTGATGTTGCAGATTTGATAGGGCAAGGCGATCCGTTGGTGCAGACCTTCAATGCCTCATAGTGCGTGACCGTGGTGGTGAACGCGGCCACCGCCTCGACGTTGTGCGTCCAGGCGGTTCTTCAAGGGATGTCCCCCACCGAGGTTATACCTGGGGGACTGATTGAAGTATGGTTCTACCTGGAAGAGGCACCCACCATTGTAGAATGGATGGCGCGTCGGCTTTCAGGCGCGGGGCCACCACAGCGTTGAGCCTGGGGCTCGCGTATTTCCCTGATGACTTCGACCTCGACGACGTCACCAGCGGCTATCCTTCAGCGACTGGATCGGTGGAGATGTCGGAGGTGTTGAGGCTGACCGCCAAGGCTTCGACCTTTACGGATCGGGTGCTGGCGATAGGGGACTTGCTGCCGTACCAGGAGACGATTGTTGCGCCGGGCAACCCTGAGCCGGAGCATCGCGACCTAAAGTCAGAGCAGCCCTTCCGGTCGGTGTTGTCGAAGTCGCTGTCGACCTACCCGATGAATCTATGGGAGCCATATGTCTGTGTCAAGGGCGGTGGCGGTGCTTCTTCATCGGGGCCTGCGAAATAGATAGCTGCCCTGGGGGCTTTTTGTAAGATATGCCAAGTGGCCACTTTTGTAATATGAACAATATTTATGTGTGGGATCAGTCGACTCGCAATGCATTTTCAGTTATGTGGTATGTCTGACTTTTGTTTGAGTGAGTCCACGAGCGCGTCCGCCCTTTAGTGGGGTATAACTCGTTTGTGTACATGTGTGTTTGCTTTGGATTTTTGTATTGGTTGTGACTGATTTGCCGTGGTGTGTGGGGCGAGTCCTCGAGCGCGAGTGGGGTTGGTTTAGGCGAGTCCCCAAGCATGGTACTTAGCCGTCTTGGGCGTGTGCCTATTGTAAGGTTTCGTGCGTTGTTTGTAACGCGTCTCTTCCCCTGGCTTAGAGAGCCAGTCGTGTGGCGAGTCCAAGGAAGCTCTCTTACTTGGTGTGTTCGTGAGCCACGTGAGGGTTTCTTTTGCGAAGTCCCCATGCGTGGTACTTAACCGTTCGAGTCGCTTTGCACGAGGATGGGGAGGACAGGTCGTTGTTGGAAGCGTTTGTCGGTCGTCTTGGCCCGGTGAGCTAGTTGAGCGGGGTGACTCCGATGGTGGCTCCGGGTTGGCGTGTTCGTGGAAATGGCCAGGGCAGTCGCTGCCATAGGCAGCGATTGATAGAATCTGGGGCGAGAGCTAGCGGCCATCTGCGGTGCGAGATGGGGGAGGATGCACATGGATTTATCTAGGTTCTCCCCCCCGGAGGGTAAAGACCTACTCCTGCTAGATTAGATTGATGGAGAGCGAGTTACAGGGGTGGCGAGCTCGGCATCTAAGCAGCGAGTCGCTTGAAGGGGTGTATGATGGAACGCAAGTCCTCAGAGTACCCTAGGGAGGTTTATATGGGAGGCACCTCGCTAGGGTTTATAGTTTACAACCGAACAAGATATGGATTCGGAGGCTTTGACCTAATCTGGCTAGGCTTCGAGTATGCTTCTGGGCCTCGAGTCTCCAATCGCCATGCCTTCTCTTCAATCGCATTCCAGTCGGCGTCCTGCAGGACCACTCGCTAGGCTTTTGGCCCGATTGGAACATCTTGCTGGGCATACCCCATTCAGCATATCCCCATCAATGAAGCTAGGTGGAAGAGGGTGACGCGACGCTTCTCCTAGACCATGCCACGATCTCAGGGGGGACTTCTACCGACAACGGTGGTTGGCTCTGGCCGGCTAGGGTTTCGGCCCTTTTCTGAATAGATATGAGAAGAGAGAGTGTGGCGGGTGAATAAGAGGATGAGGACGAAAGGACATCGTGCTGGAGTTCTTATCCCTCCCGGCAACGGTGGCAAGCATCTAGGCGTTTGGTTCCTGCTGACGCTGGTGATTGGCATCCAGTGGCAGCCCGAGCTCTAGAGGGCTGCTTGTGACGCGCGGGGGAAGACGACAACGAACCGGTACATGGGCCTGGTCTGGAGTGGGCTGTTGTTGAGCGAGCGGAACATAGAGAGGCACGCAGGCGAGTGGCAGTTAGTGCGAAGAAGCAATGGGTTGTGGGCCGCTAGCTCTACTGCCTTTTTGTCCTTTTCTATTTCTATTTTTATATCTGTTTTTTACAATTTCATTTCAAATATGATTTCTACAAGGGTTTGAATATCTAGAAACTTTGTGTCATATTGAGAAGGTTTAGAGATTCATTTTATTAAACCTCTTCCATTTTTTCTTTATATCTTCAAAATTAATGAGTATATGAACATTTATTTTTAGAGAAAAGTGATTAATAGGATTTAGGGTTTTAGAGATTTACTTCCTATAGGAAAACCTTATAGAAATGATTTGCATTTTCACTTAATGACTGTAATTGTAGTGGTTTAAGATGGCTAAGGAGGTATATAGAATTGTGTTCAAGATTAGTCTTATATAGGGATTAATATATATCCCTACTAATGTTTTAAACCTTGTGATTCATATTATGGTGATTTGAATTTCATGGTTCTCTATATTTGGTAATATCTCCTATTCAAACTCTACTTAGTTTTTGGAGTTTAATACTGCCATAGAACAGTCTTGGTTGAGTCCTTATGCACAAATAATAATCACTGGTGGAGAAAGAAAGATACTCATCTAACAAGGGGTTATCCTAAGTTTGGAAAATACTGAATAGACTCATATTCCATTATGGACATAGGTAAAGATTAAGATCTAGGATATATTGCCTTCATGAATTGTGACCATGATTAATAACTCAACTTAGAGTGAGCTATTGAGATTGCTTCCCTAATGTGATCTTGATAGTATATACGACTATGTCTTTATTAGGGTTTAGGACAATCAGGTGGACAAGGCTTCCATCAATACACTCTCAACTAATATTCTACTTATCTCTTAGACATTTCATTTGACTAAGAGATACTATCCATTGGCTTCCTAAAAATAGTAATTGGTTTACTACCCTCTTTATTCTAGGATGTTAAACAAAGAGGTAGACATGGTTATGTTCATGGCTTGATATGATCTTCTAAAGAATCCTTACCTGAATACCTCACCAAGATTATCTTTAGATAAGGAACTCCTTTCCTAAATATACTCCATATATCTTTATTATCTTATTCACAAAGATCTCATCTTCCTAAATAAGTCAATCATATGACTCCACCATATCCATCATCATATGATGACATGGTCAGGCCACTTAAACAATTCTCATTCTCCATGCTCCTACATATAACTTCCATCCCTTAGATACCCTTTATGAATCCATCAATGTAGTTGTTTCTAACTCCATCCATAAACCTTTTCTTATTTACCATGCATCTACTTCTAAAACTTGCAAGACCACAATCCTTTGGGATAGTTATGGTACTACTCTCCAAAATACAAGTTTGTTCTTGTATTAGCTTGGCTAAACTACTATGCCTCCAACTACTCCATATACTCATGTTATATACTTCATCCTACTCTAGCTTGACTTCTCATGATCAAGTTATATGATTAATCTTACTAGGTTTTGCCTAATTTGGTATACTCACAACTCTTCTTCAACACCTAGTCATCTATTCTCAAGTGACTTGAGAATAATGACCACCATCCTTTGATCAAACAAAGCTTAGGCTTCTAATTGTCTGATCAAAAACTATTAAAACTAAGTAATAGATTTGTACTAGTCTCTCTATAGGCTCATCTTGTTAAGAAAACTTACTTTAAGTTTATGCCCACTTGGCTCAACAAGATTATCATTGGATACTCTAATACTACTAGCTTCCTTATAGCTCCATAATTATTATCTAAACTCTTGGGTTTAAATAATTCTTCCAGTTAACTCATGAGTGAGTTAACTCCTCCAACATCAAATGATTTGATCACCACTAAGGATCTCATTCCATTGATGATGACACACTTCACCATACTAGTTCCTTCTTCTTATTAATTTACTTAAGGTCTTTGGAAGGTCAACATAATAGGTCAAAGATAAGAGTCAACAAGTTATAGGTCAGGAATTTATCACTCAATATTGATGATCAATTGACACTAGGCCTTAACTATTTAGGAATGTCATATGTTAATATGACAACAAGGGCATGTGATGAATGGTCTTGGCTTGACTTCTATTTCCTCTCTATTTGATAAGAGTTAATGTTTAAGAACTACCATGATGCCATGGTAGGAATAACTATGGCAAGCAAGTATATCAAGGTTTAGTTATGGGGTTTCTTTACTTAAGTTATATACTTAACTTGGTATTCAGGGTTTGTTGTAAGTAATACCTTGATATCATTTTTGGAATATTAAATATTCATCCTTGAGTTGTGATATGGAATACCATGTAATGATCTCTAAAAGATCTAATACTCATTATTAAGTAGTGTCTTTTGACTTAGTTTTATTACATTTGATCTACCCTTAGATCAAATTATATTACCCAAAATAAGGTTTTTAGCAAAGATCATATTGAAACCTATTGCAATCAACTTGATGATCTACTTCAGTTCCACCAAGTTAAAAGAAGCTTCATATCTTTGACAAGTTTTATTTAAAAGCACGAAAATTATCCAGATTTTCTATGCATGAATGCAATGCACACATCTCATCTCAGCTTATTTCTAAGCTCTAATGCTGGGATGTTACAATATACAACTAAGATGAATTTACCTATATGTCAATCTAGCTACTAAGCGAGTAAAGGTAGCGAGAGGAACGAGGTAACCATAGTGGAGCATGCGGAGACATAGGATTTGTTTTACCATTGTTCCTTCCTTGTTAAGGGAAGTGCATATGCGTTGGAGGGGTGGGTGGTACTAAGACCACCATGCCACAATAGGCCTCACCCCGTTCTCCGGTGGATCTCGCCACAGCTGGCCTGGTCCACCTTTCCACTATGTGGTACCCTTCGAGGTGGGAGCCGATGCCTTTACAACGCTACCAGGGCACACATCCACAACTAAATTGGAGGCTCCCGTGATGACAACAAGCTTCCACAATAAAACAAGTGATCAAATAATGAAACCATGATCTACAAATTCAAAGAAACTCTAGATCAAAATTCCCCCAAATGAATGGGAGAGGAAGTGAAGATCTTGATTGGTGATGATGTAGATCGAGGCCTCCTCCTTCGATTACCCAAAGATCAAAGCCTTTGGGTGGTTGAAAGTGGAGATATCGCGTGGAATCGATTTGAACATTGCTCAGCTTTTTCGTTGGATCCAAGAAGGTCTGAAATGAAGGTTTGATGGGGTATATGTACCCCCTCCATAAAAGCTGCCGTTCGAGCAAACTGGGGCCGGATAATCCGGCCCAAGTGGGGTCCAGATAATAGGGCCAGGGCAAACCTCCGGCCCAGAATGGAATATCTGGGCCAAAAGTCTTCCCTCCTCTCTACATGACGCACCTTGAGTCCTTAGCAAAAACTCCCTAGGGGTGGATTATCTGCCCCCCTAGGAGGGGCGGATTGTCCGGCCAGGGCAAAATGTCCGTCCTTGGTCGGAGAATCCGGGGGAATCCTCTGCCCCCTCTCCGCATGGCGCGCCTTGGCTCCTTTGTGAAAATTCCCTAGGGGCGGATTATGCGGCCCCCTGGGACGGGTGGATTATCCCTCTAGGGAGAAATTTCTGCCCTTCGTCGGAGAATCAGGGGAATCCTCTGCCCATACCGCGTGACACACCTTAGCTCCCTTTGTTGATCGAGTTCGGGCAGATAATCTGGCCTTTACTAGGGGTGGATAATCTGGCTCACCAGACCATTTGTTTTGTTGCATTTTGCTTTGCAGTCCTTTTTTGGGAAACACTACAGCACTCAATACAAAATTAAATAATTCTTAGTATTGTTATCTAACACACAAAACTATAGGGATCATAAAATGTTCTTTCAATCTCCCCCTTTTTGGTCTTAGATGCATACTAGGATTTGAAATAGAGCCCTAATAACATCATCATTCCAAGGACAAAAATACTCCCCCTAAATGTGTGAATATTAGTAGTTTGCATTTGAATACAAATGCACGCATATAGGTTCAAGACTTTTCATGAATTGTAAACTAAGAACAAACCATGAGTTTGTGAGAGATATATCATACCAACGATAATGAAGTTCTCAACAACATAAAGATAGACTCATTAATAGCTCCATATTGAGAATGCTGAGGATAAATCCATCTCGGCCATCTTAATAAACCAATAGAGATAGTTCCATAATGAGATATATCTAGAATTCCATAATGATAAATCCATGACAATAACCTTAGTCTCACAACTAAACGACATAGTCTCATGATAACCAAATAGCAAATAAAGGTTCAACGCTAAATGGGTACAAGCAAGAAGATAAAACGAGCAAGAAAAATGGCAAATGTGCTTGTACCCAACCCATGCAAATCACCTCATCACCCTAATAGAAATACTTCTCCCCCTTTGGCATCAAAACACCAAAAAGGTAAAAGAGCGATTCTAACGGTCCAAGAGATCACTCCTCCTCATCCTTTTCCTTGTTGTCCTCGCCCTCTTTGTCATCATTGTACTGCTCATCATCGTATTCATCATCACTAGATGGCAGATAAGGTTCCCTCCCTGGGCCAGGGAACAAGTGTTGCTCCATCTCACCATAGTTGATGCTAGAAGTGTTCCATTGCGCATAAGGAGTGGGGGCGGACTGCGGAGGTGGATTGTCGGATGCCCTAGAGACATAGGGAAGAATGAGATTCTGAGTGTGAGCCATGTCATAACACTAACGGTAGGCCTCATATTGTCCCTTGTGCATATCTACACCCATGCAAAGAATGTTGCGTTGAAACCAATTAAGTTGCTTCTATAGCAATGGACGGAACAGTGGGTTTCCTACCATGAGTGGTAGCACTAGCATGAGCATCTCCCATGAAAGAATTGGATGCTGTAGGAGTATGAGAGGGTTTCCTTTGCTTGACATATGGCTTCTTGACCTTGTGTTCGCCATCGACTGGCCCAGTAAAATCCTCATTAGGAAGCATAGCCTTAATGAGCATCATGATGAAAGGAGCATATGGAATGGAGTGCATGTTGCATAGTGCGTCAGTCATCTTATGAAAAATGAAGTCCATATCATCCAAGGTGTAATCCATAGAGGGGTCTTCATAAGCAACACATTCCTATGCAAAGCTAAGTAAGTTGACCAGATGATCACAATGCTATCATTGTTCCCTCCACTCAGAATAATGCAATCACGCAACATGAGAACCAGGTGAGAGTAGAGTGGGAGAAGACCATCAACCTTACAAACCACACCATTAGGTCCATAACATGCTAAGAGTAATACATCCTTGCTGGCTTTATTGGGACTAAGGATGCGATGCCCACATGGACGATCTCGACCACGGAAGGGATAGGCAAGAACGTGAGAAAAGGTGTAGAAGTCATCCTAGAGGAATTGAGAACCACTCATACACTTCATAGTGCGAGCTTAATCCCCATACATCACGAGCATGGAGTAAAATTGTTGAACCAGTGTAGTGTCATAGGGACAATGAATCTCCATAAGATGATGCAGCCCCTCTTTTCAGTCACAGCGAGGGCATGAGGAAAGTGAGGCTTGTTCTTCATGGCAGTCAAGTCCAGTGGATGCATGGGGCATATCTTCCAGCTATAGTAGATGCCTTGAAAAATATACTGCTGATCAGCACACCAAAAGTTGGGATCTTCAAGATCCCCATCACGTGGAGCATCTTGAAACTAATCACGTTGCCGAAGGGTAGAGTACTCAACGAGATCCATGGTCTTATAGTTGACTCGTGTTTTCTTGCCATTCCTCTTGGAAGCAGCCCTGTTCCTTTTGTCCCTCTTTGCCTGTTTAGCCATCCATTTAGTCTCTCTCTCTCTCTTTTGTCTCCTTAGTTTAACCTTGTCCAAAAGAGTACCGTCTTCGTTGGGCCTAAAGTACCTAGCACGAGGACGCCTCTTATAAGTCTGAGAGACACCGTGAGAACCACCTGTGAAAGGAGTAAGGTAGGTAGAAAAAGATAAGGACACACAATTCCAGGAAGGAATGCTAAAAACAATAGAGAAACAACCATGAAGCCTCTGCAACAATATGAGTCAAAAGGTAGTAGGTGCAATCCTTCCACGCCGGATAATCTGGCCCTGCCAGGGGTGAATAATCTGGCCCTGGCGAATTTTTTCTAATCGACTCAGACTGAAGGCATATGAACAAATCGGCAAACATGGTTGGTTTTCTATTGTAATTAACAGGTAAAAGAATCAATCGATAGCCTATACTCCAAGTTTCTACAACCAAACATCAACTTCTACACAAAAGCAATAATGGGGAGTTACCCTCACTCATTGGTAGATCTACTTGGAGGACAAGGTACATGGGAGGATGGAGAATCAGATTCGGTTGAAAACTAGAGGAACGGGCGGCCAGGGGAGAATCGAGGAGGAGTAGGGTGGCCGGAGTCGGCTGTGAAGGAGGAGGGTGTCGAGGAGGGGAGTGATGCTCTGTTTGAGCCTCTCCCCCCGATGCCCTGCCTTAAGAGACAAAAACCACCCGGGCTAGATAATCCGCCCCCACTAGGGGCGGATAATCTGGCCCTCTCTAATTTTTGTTGTTTACACAAGAATCAGGCTAGCACAACCCAAAGAAACCTCACAAGTTTATAAATGGACTTGTGAGCAAGATAGATGGATGTCTTGAGGTGGGAATAGGTTTAGGTTTAGATATCCACACTGAGATGGTACTACACACCCAAAATTGCAAGAACCAAAAAAAATGAAAAGCCAATTTTTTGGGGTGTTTTCGATAAGAATAAAAGATAGACAATGAAAACCAAAAAGATCCACAAAGACCTAACTCTTCACCAAGAAGAGGGAGGTGGCTGAAGCCACCTTGTAGGAGTGTATGGTATGACACTGTGAAGATATATCTTGGATTCATGACCAATAATCATCAATAAGCTCACATATCACAAAATGATATTAAGAGAAATGATTTGTGTTAATTTTGGAATTATGGGGGGAGGTTTAGCCCAATAATTAGGACCACACCCCCTCTTTCCATGCCTGCATCTAAACCAAATAGTGGTTAAGACATAGATGTGTATGCAAGGGAAATCAAGTCAAGCTCCTTGAATCTACAATATTTAGCTCATTCCTCAAGTAAAAAAATCTTGGTTCATCAAGAGGCTTCGTGAAAATATCCGCAAGTTGATTCTTCATGCTCACAAAAGATAGTTCAATGTCTCCACGAGCAACATGATCTCAAATTAAATGATTGCGGATCTCAATATGTTTAGTTCTTGTGTGCTGCACTGGATTGTAAACAAATTTGATGGCACTTTCATTGTCACATAAAAGAGGCACTTTTTAACAATTGACACTGTTGAAAGGGTCGTGTGGGCACCTAGAGGGGGGGGGGGTGAATAGGTGCTACTTCAAATTTTACTCATTTTCAATTTAGGGTTTGACACAAAAATTTAAATTCTCTAGATTATGCAACTATGGTGAATTTACCTATATGTCAATCTAGCACATACACTAAGCAAGAACTAGATAAGTAAAGTGGGGTAAAGGATAGAAGTAACCAAAGTGGAGCACACGGAGACACAAGGAGTTGTTTCCCGTAGTTCCTTCCTTTTGAGGGGAAATACGCCTACGTTTGGAGAGGGGGTGGTTTCAAACCACCAACGCCACGAGAGGCCTCCCTTGTTCTCCGATGAACCTCACCCCAACAGGTTCCATTCACCTCTTCCACTATATCAGCAACCATTGAGGTGGAATCTGTCACCTTTTCAACAAGTTCGAGGCACACATCCACAACCTAATTGGAGGCTCCCGAATACAAGCAAGCTGTCAAATAATCAAAGATAAGCTTGTAAGAACCAAATCATAAGCTAGGGTTTCCAATGAAACACTAGAGCAAGGGGCCCTCAAGTGAATGAGGGGGAAATGAAAACCTCTCTTAGTGAAGCTATAGATCAAGGCCTCCTCCTTCGGTTCTCCAAATATCAATGACTTGGGATGGTTGACTGAAGAGATCTTAAGGATTTGGTGGCTCAAATGGTGCTTCTGTTCTTGAACTAGACGAGCAGCTCCCAAGGTAGAAGAAGGGGCCTTTATATAGGGCCCCTAGAATAGCCGTTGGGAGCCACTTACCCTGGATAGTCCAGCAAATCTAGCTGGACAGTCCAGTCCAGCCGGATACTCCGAGCGATAACCAGCGGACACTTCAGCCTGGCAAAGTTTCCAGCCAGAGTCCGGACAGTGTCCGGGTGGTGTCCGATATGGCACACAGAATGTCTGAGCAGGTCGACAAATCCTCAGGGCTGGATAGTCCGGCAGAAGCCAACCGGATAGTCCGGCTGGGCCGGACACTCTGGTGCATATCAGCTAGACAGTCCGGCAGGAACTTTGTTCCTCCACAGAATTGATCCTGGGAAGCCCTTTTCCTTAGGTACAAAATACACTTATGTAGCTGATATCTCCTGAGACATTTAACAGCAGATTAAACCTCTCAAAATGTTGTCAACAAACATCAAAACAATAGGAAGGGAAGAAATGCCCTTTCAATCTCCCCCTTTTTGGTGTTTGATGACAACCCAAGGATTTGCCTATAGGATAGGTAATAATTTTCCCAATAGGAGATTTACAAAATATAGTAATGCTCCCCCAAGGTGTGTGACCAATTAGCGCTGCATTTGAATACAAGATCACACACCCTAGGATCACATCCTCACTAGATTTTGTAGTTAACAGGTTATGACATGATATAATAATGACAAGATCAATAAGCTAGGCATAACATAGTCATTAACGTAACCGGGTAAGCATGTCAAAACACACATAACGGAGTTCAACACAACATAGTACTCAAACAAGTAAGGTGAAGACATGAAGCTTCAATGAGGCAAATCGAAATAACGTGAAGCTCGTGTACCCATGCAAATCCCCGGTAGCAACCTAATAAAAGGGCTACTTCTCCCCCTTTGGCATCAAGATGCCAAAAAGGGAAAAGAGCACAACTAAACGTCCCCATGCCAACTCTAGCCATTGTAGTCATCATCGTTGGCATCATCATCCTCATCACGATCCCCATCATCATGGTCATCCTGAGTAGAGCTCTGGCCGTGAGGGCGATAAGAAGAAGACACGTCCTCAAACATGGACTAGTCCACACGTCCCTGACTCTAGTGACCATAGGAAAGAGTACCATCACAGAGCGGTGCCTGGTGTGGTTCCTCCGTCACGGAGGAGCACATCGAGAAGTATCGCGCCACCCACGTCTTGTCGCCGGAGACGGAGGTGAAGGTGCGGTTGGCTTCGGCGGGAGAGGAGTCGCTACACCCGGCGGAGGGGGAGCGGGTCATTTTCCTTGCCCACCTTGCCTGCAGATTCGCTCTGCCGGTGCATCCCTTCTTCCTGATGTTCCTTGTGTTCTTCGACTTACGCATCCACCACCTCGGCGCCAACGCCAACGGCATGCTAGCACACTTCGTGGCATTCTGCAAGAGCTACCTCGGGATCCAGCCGGATCTCGGGTTGTTCTGCTTGTTGTTTCGCGTGCGGCCACAGGTGCAGTTTACCCAAGGGCCGCTGGTGATGTGCGGTGGCGCCTCCATCTACTCCCGCACGCAGACTGGCTACACGAAGTTCTGGCTGCAGGACACAGTGCAACTACGGCAGCAGTCGTACTTCTACGTCAGCAACGTCACCGCCATCGACCGGATCAATCTACCGGCTTCCCAGGACGTGGAATCTAGCCGGCAGAATTGGGACCTGAAGATCCACGGGGAGAAGGCGGAGTCGGACATGATGCTATAGCGGATGCACTCCCTCGTCACCGCCGGCTTGACTGGCCTGGACATCACACTTAGTTGGATGTCTCGGATGATGATGCCGCTGCAGCAGCGCGCACACAAGATGTGCTTCTACTCCGGCCGGCTGGACCCGACCTGGCTGTCTCACCATGATCCCCGCTACCACAACCTTAAGTAGTGGGTGTGGACGATTACGAAGGAGCGGCCGCTGGAGCACTGGAAGTTTGGGCTGGTCCCCTACAGCCGGGATAACCGCATGCCCCGGGTAAGCTTTCGCCAGCCGGTATTCTCTGTTTCTTGGCACTTCTTTCTATTCGTCTGAACTTTATCCTCTTTGTTTCGCAGACCTTCCCCTGCATCATCCGGGAGGAGGGCGAGACCCCCCTACAGAACTTCACGCCTAACCTTTCCGAACCGCGTGCTCGCCGGTCCGGCGAGGAGTTGGATGGGGATGGCAACGTCTTCAACAACCGGAATGACGAGCTGACACATGACCACCACGCGGAGGTCGACGAGGAGGAGTAGGCCACGCCGGCTCCCGAGCCGGCCCGGCGCCGTGCGGTGGATGGCGACTCCGGCCGGTCGGGCGCTGGTAGGAGCAGCTCTAGCCGGTCTAGCACCGGTGGGAGCGGCTCCAGCCGGTCCGGTGAAGGAGGAGGCGGGTCCATTTGGCCTACCGTGGAGGAGCCAACCCCCAAGAGGAGCCGGCCCGGCGCCCTCCCCCCAGCCGCCTTGGCTGCAAGAAGGGGCTGCCCCCCGTGGTGCAGGGGTAAGTTACCTTCCGACTTTACGCCTTTTCCTCTTTTAACTCTTAGACGACTTTTTCTGTCTTTTGCCTTACTTGCTTTCTTATTTCCCTTCTCTTCTATTTTTCAGCTCGCTGGTCTCCTTCGGTGCCATGATCCCAGCGCGGGTGCCCACTGGTTCGCCACCCCACGCGTCGGACACCACGCCACCTCCGGCTGCTACTGCCCCTCCTCCTTTTCCTAGGGCTTCCTCTCCGCCCTCGCCTCGGGCTGATCTGGCTACCGCAGCTGGAGTAGGGGACGCCCCGCCGACTATGGTGGTGCATCCAGAAATGGCTGCGATGGCCCCACAAAGTGGAGGTAGTTCCCCCGTAGCGGCGTGGATGCCTTCCACCGGCAAAGAGCTCGTGGTCGTCGCCGACGACAACTCCGACGACGAGCCGGGGGAGAAGTGGCGAACGACAGTGCTCGAGGCAAAGGAGTCGCTGGCTGTCAATGCCGTTGACGATGACGCTTCCTCCGCTGCCTCGCTGGCGGACCTAGCTGCCACCCTTCAGCTGGCAGTGAAGGAGATCCGGCTGCTCGAGGCCACGGCTGGTGGCAACCGGACTCTGGAGCAGAAACTGGCTGCTGCCAATGGGACCTTGCAGAGTAGGTCTTTTTACTCGGTTCTAGTAGCCGGATACCTTCTTCCTCTTATTCTTCTTTTTTTTCTTTATTGCTGATAGGCGGTTTCTCGCAGCCATCTTGGTGTGTGCCCAGCGGGAGATCGATCGTCTGAAGAAGGCGAACAACTGGCAGAGCAAGTCCAACTCCACGCTCTGGCTACAGAACAAGGACTGGCATTCCAAGGCGGAAGCCCTGGAGGCCACCATCAAGGAGTGCGATGCCACCCTCTCCAACCGGGCCCGGCCTTTGACCTCCTCGATGCCCAGAACAAGGACCAGGAGAAGGAGGTCAAATGGCTGGCGGTTCAGGAGAAGTCTCTGCTCAAGGAGTTGATGCAGATTGGGCGCACCACCAAGGGTAAGAAGTTTTCCGACTAGCTTTTCTTGTCCGGATCCGGTAGACGGACCTGACCTTCTTTTTTTTGACAGTGTTTTATCCCGGCGTAGACTTGCTGGCGTACAACTAGCTGCAGGAGAACTGGCCAGGGGAGCAACCCACTGCTCAGGATGTGGTCATCCTTCTCGGCGAGGAGGCCGCTCAGCTACGCAAAGTAGCTCAGTCGGTCTTCGAGTTCCCGTGGCCGGACACGGCAGCTCCGGCGATGATCGCCCAGCTGGCGGCTAAGGTGATGGAGGTGCCGAATGCCATCGATCGTCTGCGGCACCTGGCAGCACGAGCCGGAGCAGAGATGGCCTTGGCCTTGATGCTCTCCTAGTACAAGGACACCCGCATCGAGAAGATCGACGGGGGCTTCCGCACCGGCACCTACCTCGCCGCCATTCGCCAAGCCCATCCGGAGCTCCGTGCCTCCAACATCAAGATTGCCAACTACACGGATGTCGATGAGGTCATCACCGACTCGGAGTCCACCGGGACACTGGATGTGGGAGCCGAAGCCTCGTCGCAGCCGACTGGCAGGGACGTCGGAGCCAGAACTGCTAGCACACCTCCTCAGCCTCCCGAAACCACCTCTAGCCAGGTCCCTCCTCATGCAAAGGGCCCCACAACTTAGATATGATCCTCGGGATGCCGGGTGACTTTGTAACTATTTTGTTTTGTTGAACTCTGTCACTTTTGCCGGCTGTCTCTGACGTCGGGTGAACCTATGGGAGATTTGTCTCCCTTTTTATCCAATCGTGTTGCTTTGCCTGCTTCTATTTTTCTTGTGGCTTGTGTATGCTTCGAGGTATTTAACTTTTGCCGATTACACTTATCTGGCTACGTTCGCCTGGCTAGACACCTTTAGTCGGGGGAACTCCAACTCCAGTGGGGGCGCGCTAGCGCACCCACTAGGTGTAGCACTCGAGATTCATAGTAGCTGGCATAGCCAGGTGCTTCAACTCTTATTCTTTCTTTTCTTCAAGCCCTTAGCTTCGTATGGCTAGACACCTCTAGCCGGTTAACACAATCGGGAGATGTCCGGTTACCTTGCCTAGCTGAACGCCTTTAGTCAGGGGATCTTCAACTCTAGTGGGGGCGCGCCAGCGCACCCACTGGGTGTAGTCCCCAAGATTCGGAGTAGCTGGCGAACCCAGGTGCTTCGAATCTTGTTCTTTCTTTTCCTACCCTTGCCCTCACGTGGGCTCCAAATATCCGGCTAAAATCCCTTTAGCCGGTCGGACCTACATGATTCCACTAGGGGTGCACGAGCGCACCCAGTGGGTGTAGCCCCCGAGATTCGGAGCGCTTGATGAAAGCAAGGACTTCGAATCTTCCCTCTCCTTGAAGTCCAACTCGACGTAGTCGTACAAAAAAAATACACATGTAGGCCCATTTGTTAATAGGTTTGTCGGTTAAGGTATTGCTTATTAACCGGAGGATAGCTTTAGTTTACGAAAACTAGCTTGTGCTTCTCTAGACACTTAGTCGATTTCCTGTGCGCTCTACTATTTACACTGCGTCCGTGTCGGGCAGCCGGGTTGCGGTCTGCAGCCGAAATCGAAGGAAGCTGACAATACATTGCGCACGGTACTGAGGGCTTAGTAGCCGGATCACCTCAAACTAGACGCAAGGCTAGAACGCCCGATCCGTCGCATCTCCTCCCCATCTTTCATGTGGGATGCCTCGAGCTTTTGCTCTTGCTAGCCAGACAGCCGGGTTGCGGTCTGTAGCTGAGATGAAGAGTGGTCCTCTGACATCGTCGCACACTACTCAGCCAGTTGTTGATTTAGCAGGTTGGGCCAGCCGGCGAGCCCCGGGTAGGGGTTGCCAGAGCCGAAAAAACTGAACCGGAAATAGATACACACAAATTTCTATCAAGGAGCCCCCGAGTATCTCTCGGGGCTCCGCATTTTTCATTCATAAAGTTCGTGGGATACATACTGTCTGGCGACTAGGTGTAAAATGGGCGGAGTAGGGCCATGTTCCAGGGGTGTTCTGTTTCCTCGTCCGACTTGTCCATCTTGTTCTTGCACGGCTGCTGCACGTCGATGAGGTAGTAGGAATTGTTGTGTAGCCCACGGTAGATGATGAAGGGGCCCTCCCAAGGTGGTGAAAGCTTGTGCATGCCCTTCGTGTCCTGCACCAGCCGGAGAACCAGATCGCCTTCACGGAACATGACGGACCGGATCCAGCTCAAATGGTAGTGGCGTAGGCGCTACTAGTATAGGGCCGATCTGGACAATGCCAGCTCGCGGGCTTCCTCGAGGAGGTCCATGCCATCCTCCTGTGCCTCCTTGTTGGCCTTTTCGTCGTGGAGGAACTTGCGTAGTGAGTCGAACTCAATGTCCGCGGAGAGGACGGCTTCCGAGCTATAGACGAGGAACAACAGGGTGAAGCCGGTTGACCTATTCGGCATGGTGCGGAGGCTCCACAGCACAGCCGGAAGTTCCTCAATCCAGCATCCGGGCGATCGCTCCAAGGGCTCGATGAGGCGCGGCTTGATGCCGGCTAGCACTAGGCCATTTGCCCTTTCGACTTTCCCATTAGACAGCGGGTGCGCGATGGAAGCGAGGTCCAGCCGGATGCCCTTGTTGCTGTGGAACCGGGTGAAGGCCCCCTTGGTGAAGTCCGTGCCGTTATCCATGATGATGTTGTTGGGGTAGCCGAACCGGTTAGTCATGTCCGTGAAGAAGGTGACGACTATCGCCCCATCCAGCTTCCGGATAGGCTTGGCCTCTATCCACTTTGTGAACTTGTCTATCGCTACCAGCAGGTGGGTCAGGCCTGCGCGTGCCTGTTTGAAAGGTCCAACCATGTCGAGGCCCCAGACAGAAAAGGGCCAGGTGATCGGTATGGTCTTGAGTACTGTTGCTGGCATGTGCCTGAGCTGCCCGAAGCGTTGGCAACCATTGCACACGTGGACCAGCTGCTCGGCATCCTCGAGAGCAGTGGGCCAATAGAAGTCGTGGCAGAACACTTTGGTGACTATTGCCCTGAATGAAGCGTGATGTCCCGTACTCGCCCTGGTGGATGTCCTTGAGTAGTCGGTTGCCTGTGTCCACATCGACACATTGCTGGAAGATGTCGAATACGCTGTGCTTGTAAAACTCCTTGTTGATGATGGTATATGTGTGCACACATCACCGGATTTGCCTGACCTCCACTTCGTCATCCGGAAGTTCTCCGTTGGTGATGTAGTTCATGAAGGGCTGAGCCCAGGATGGGATCTCCCGGATGGTGAGGACGCTCTCATTCTCCGGCTGAGGGGTGTCGATGGGTCGTCCGGATGAAGTACCCGGAACGGCAGCCCCTGGGCCTCCTGATGAGGCGGTAGCCCCCGGGTCTTTCAAGCTGGAAGGTGCGATCATGCCGGAGTCGGTGCGAGCCTTTTTCTTGGCAGGTTCTGCTGGTTCCGTGTCTGCCGTGCCGTCAACCGGAATGCTTCCCACCCAGATAATGGAATCCGACTCAGGAGACGAATTGATGGAGGGTTTGCGCAGATGCTCCAAGGAGACCCCTAGTGGGATCGCCTGCCTGGTGGATCTGATTCGGTCGAGCGAATCGGCTGTCTCGTTGTTGACGCGAGGGACGTGATAGAACTCACATCCGTCGAAGCAGGCGCTGAGCTTCTATACGTGGAACCGGTAGAGGGCCATATTTGCGTCATGGGCGTCCCATTCTCTGGATACCTGCTGCACCACTAGATCTGAGTCGCCGAAGCAAAGGATCCGGTTGACGCCAATCTCCCTAGCCAGCCGGAGGCCATGCACCAACGCCTCGTACTCGGCGATGTTGTTGGAGTCCTTGAAGTGGATCTGGAGAACATACTCCAGCTGATCTCCTTTGGACGAGGTGAGGATGATGCCGGCTCCCAAGCCCCTGAGCATCTTCGAGTCGTCGAAGTTCATCCTCAAGTGGTCCGAGTATGGAACCAGGGGGAGGTATTGGGTTTCAGCCCAATCGACGAGGAAGTCTGCCAGAGCCTGCGACTTGATCATGAGCCTTGGCTCGTACTGGATGGAGTAGGCGGCGAGCTCGATGGCCCATTTGGCGACTCGGCCGGTGGCGTCCTTGTTGCCGATGATTTCCGAAAGGGGTGAGGTGCACGCGACCTTAATCGGATGGTCCTGGAAGTAGTGCTTGAGCTTCTGGCATGCTAGGTACACGACGTAGCACATCTTCTGGTAGTGGGGGTAGTTCTGCTTGGAGAGGGAGAGAACCTCGCAGAGGTAGTAGATGGGTCGCTGAACCAGCTGAGCCTTGCCTTCCTCGGGGCGCTCCACCACCAGGACAACGCTGACGACCCGGCTGATGGGTGTTATATAGAGCAACATCGGCTCCTTGCTAGCCAGCGTGGCTAGAACCGACAATGTGGATAGAATGCACGTGAGGTCATGAAAGGCGGCGTCAGCCTGCGAGGTCCAGGAGAACTTATGCGTCTTCTTCATCAGCTGGTACAACGGAAGTGCCTTCTCCCCTAGCCGGCTGACGAAACGGCTGAGGGAGGCCAGGCATTCGGTGAACTTCTGGACTCCGAGCAGGCCCTTGGGTGGCTGCATTCTCTCAATGGCCGCAATTTTCTCTGGGATCGCCTCGATCCCTCGTTGTGAAATGAGGAAACCGAGTAGCTGGCTTGACGGGACGCCGAAGACACACTTCTCCGGGTTCAGCTTCATCGGGTACCAACGGAGGTTGCCGAATGTTTCCCCCAAATCCTCGAGGAGGGTGTGTTTCTCCTTCGTCTTGATGACGAGGTCATCCATGTAGGCATGCGCGTTTCGTCAGATCTATGAGTGTAAGCATTTATGCATATAGCACTGATAGGTAGCGCATGTATTCTTCAGACCGAAAGGCATGGTTACATAGCAGAAAGCCCCGTACGGGGTGATAAACGACGTATTTATCTGGTCAACCGGGTTTAGCCAGATCTAATTGTAACCGGAGTAACAATCCAAAAAGGACAACAAATCGCAGTCGGGCGTGGAATCGATAACCTGATTGATATGGGGAAAAGCGAAGGGGTCTTTCGGGCACACCTTGTTCAGGCTGGTGTAGTCGATACACATGCGCCAAGTCTTGTTTTTCTTCAACAACAGGACTAGGTTGGCCAGCCAGTCCGGGTGGTACACTTCCATAATGAACCCGGCTATAAGGAGCTGGGTGATCTCATCACCAATGATCTTTCTCTTCTCTTCTGCAAACTGGTGCAGAGGCTGCTTGACCAGCTTGGCATCCGGCCGCACATGAAGTGAGTGCTCGGCGAACTCCCTCGGCACACCTGGCATGTCCTTGGGTGACCATGCGAAGATGTCCCTACTCTCACGGAGGAAGTCGACGAGCGTGCCTTCCAATTTGTTGTCCAAGTTGGCATTAATGGTGACGAACTTGGTCGGGTCGGAGGGGTCGAGCAGAATCTTCTTCGTCTCCCTGGCCGAGTGGAAAGCTGCGTCTCGAACCGCCTTCTTGCTAGCCGGCATCTCTTGCTAGGCCATGGCCACATTACGCACGATCTCGCGCTTCTCTTCGGCTATGATGAGGGCTTCAGCCAGCTTGGAGCCGGCTGAGGCGCACTCCATTGATCGCCTAAAGCAGTCGTCGATGGTGATTACACCATTTGGCCCTGGCATCTTCTTCTTGAGATATGTGTAGTGGGGGACGGCTATGAACTTGGCGAGGGTGGGGCGCCCGAGGAGAGCGTGGTAGGAGCTTGACAAGTTCACCACCTAGAACCATACCGGCCCGTGCCGGAAGTTCTCCTCGGTCCCGAAGATGACGTCCAGCTGGATTTTACCCAGCGGAGCGCAAGCCGGCCCCGGCAATACGCCGTGGAATGTCGTGGTATTCGGGCGCAGGTCGTGTTCGCGGATGCCAAGCTTTTCCAGCGATGACCGGTAGAGCAGGTTGAGGCTGCTGCCGCATGTCGACGAGGACGTGTGTAAAGCGACAGGTGCGCTTGTTGGAGATGATGAGGGGGTCAAGCACCATGGCGTAGCCCCTGGGATTCGGAAGCTGATCCCGCTGATCCTACCGGCTCCAGGCGATGGGGGTCTCCGACCAGTTCAGGTACTAGGGACTGAGGAGACAATGGCGTTGACCTCCTTGCAGCACTGTCTACGGCTGTGCTTGTCATCCATCTCGGTCTAAAAGATGTGGTAGGTGGCCTGCGGCTGAGGGTAGCCGTTGTTGTTGTTACCGCCATTACCATCATTGTCGGCTCCCCTAGCTGGTTGTGGGGGTCCACCAGGAGGGGGCGGGGGTAGCCGTTGCTGGTTGCCTTGGTCCTTCAGCTAGAGGGTCTAGCTGCAGTTCCGGGTGGTGTGCGTAGCCGGCTTGAAGGGTCTGCTATGCCACTTGCATGGGCTGTCAAACATTTGGTCGAACGTGAGCCGTGGCTTCTGCCTTCTTGCATCGCTAGCGGATGCGTCGGGTGCGCCCTCCATGGCATGACCTGTCGCGTGTGGTAGCTAGGCTTCTGCTATCTGGCTTGGCGGTCCCCATGGAACCGGATGTCGTTGTTGTGGCGCCTGGAGGATCCGGCTTCTCCAGTCGGGTTGCTTGGCCGGTCGCGAGCCGGCTCAGAAGGAGTTGGACGCCCGTCAGCGCTCACCCGGAGAGGTTTGTTCATTGCGGCATCGTCCATGGCGTACTAGTCCGCAACCATCATGAGATCCGCCATTGTTTTTGGCTCGTCACAAAGTAGCCGGTGGCGAAGCATGGTGCCTTCTCGGCACCCCTCAACGAAGAACCCAATCGCCTGGCTCTCTAGGATACCCTCGCAGGTGTTGCACAGCTCCATCCACCTGGCGAGGTACTCGCGGTCTGACTCGCGGTCGCCCTGGATGCACAAAGCCAAGTCACGTGGGCGGCCCGGATGCTTGTACGTTCCGTTGAAGTTGCTGACGAATACCTTCTCAAAATCTGGCTAGGCATTGATGCTGTTGGGCGCGAGGCCGTTGAGCCATGTCCTCGTCGACCCGGTTAGCATGAGGGGGACGTAACACACGGCTGTGCGCTTGTTCCTATGCGAGATGCCGACTGCCATGGTGTAGTCAGCCAGCCAGTCCTCTGGCTTCATGCTGCTGTCGTACTTGGGGGTATCCCGGGGTAGGGTAAACTTATCTGGAAACGGCTCGTTCTAGATGCGAGGTCCCAAACAAACCGGCCCGATGGAATCTTCCTCTTCCGTGAGGCGCGCTTGAGCAAGGAGCTCGATGCGGTCGCGGGCATCCAGACGATCCGCGTTGGGCGCTCCAACCCGACCCGAGAGACGGGAACCGGAAGGTCATGGCGCTCCGGTTGGTGGAGGGGGCGGTGGTAGGTTGTTGTTCACCGTCTGCTCCTAGCGCGACTGGCCCTTGTTGCCAGAGCTGCGGTGCTTGCTGCGGGCCTTAGCCGGAGGGGAGGACGCCTGCTGGGTCTCGCGAGGTACGCCCTTGCTGTTGTCGGGCGGCTTGCTTCCCCTGGAGAAGTTGGGGTCCTCATGCATCTACCGGAAGGCATCAGCCTGCTCATCCACGATCCGGAGGAGCTCCTATACCCGGGCATGCTGCCGGTCTCGCTCCTTGCCCTCCAAGTTGGGCAGCTCAACCGCCGCGGCTCGCGCCGCGCGGAGGTTCTTGATGGGCGTGCTGTAGGTGGGCCGGATGAGAGCGGGTGGCGGATCCGGCTCGCCGTCCCTCTCTATCCTTCCGCCTAGTTTGCCGCCCCGGCGCCTCACTTTCTCGTGCCGGCTCGGCTCCACGGTAGCTAGAGTGTGGCCATGGGCGCGGTCATACTCGCGCTGGGTGATGTCGATCTACTTCTTGGCAACAGCCAGCTCGATGACTTCTTACATGAGAAGTTGCCTCTCCATGGTGAAATTAGCCTCCACCTCCTCCGGGTTGTCCCCGAGGTTAACCGGCGTCAGGAGCCGGTCGATGGCCTCTTCCATCGGGTTCTTTGACCACGGTGGGGCACAAGTTCCGACCTCATCCACGCCCTGCTACCAGGGACGACGAGGTTGGGAGCTAGAGCCGGCCATCATCACCTCGACACTGCGAGGAGTGACGGAGGCACCGCTGTCGAGGTGCAGCGGCTCCATGACAGAGACAATCTCCCTAGGGAAACATCCCGGCACGGTGGCGACATAGACGGGGAGGTTGCTGAAAAGCAGAATGGAGTCGTTTGCTAGAATCATGGATTGGCAAAACATGAAGCATTTTCGATGACGTAGTCGAACTTGCCGAGCTTAAGCACTAGGCCGGAGGCAACGCGCTCACCGGCTGAAGTGAGGGGTCCTATGCGGAACGTGACTCCGGTCGAAGCCATCTAGCCCCACGGTGGGCACCAACTGTCGTTGTATTGGGAACGACAGTACCTAAAGAGGTTAGATAGAGGTCTAGGGACTAGCAGGGAAGCTCTTGCCAGCATCCGCGGGCTGGATTGGATACGAGCAAGTGTAGCGACACACAAGAAGTACCCAGGTTCGGAGCCCTCATCGTGAGGTAAAGCTCCTACTCTTGCCGATCTGACTATCAGTGGTACACGGACTACAATTTCTCCTCGAGTTGTATCTTCTATCTACCTCCTTAAATGCACACATACCAACCCTTGCTACGAGTGCCTTGCCCCTCCTTATATAGGCAGAGGGGCAACGGTCTCACTGGCCAATCCGGCTGGCGGGCCCATAGGCGGGCCCCAGCCGGCTGGTCATCTACAGTATTCAATATGGTTACATCCCATTGAGATACATGCGGTAGGGTCTTCATGGGTATAGTGAACGCCGTGTGAGCCTATCGTCGGCATCTGGCCACTGTGCCCGTGTCACCCAGCAAAGTCTTCGGTATGGCCGTGTAGTTGCGGGTCTTGTCATCATACCAGGGAGTGTCGCGGACTGTGAAGCACGTCGCCCTGTCCTCCTGATTGCGTCCAGCTATGCTGATGTAGCCGGTCCCATGTCTTGTTGCTCCTCCTAATTCCGGCTACTGGATAGTAGCCGGTACGAAGTGTCTGGGTCTGGCTACTGGAAGGTAGCTGGACGTGAACTACGTGTCGTAGATCTTGTCTGGTTGGGGTATCCAGAGGTCATCCCCCCGACACCCGCCTTGGGAGCGAGTGTATGCCGAAACATGCAAAGCAGAATGTTGTAGAT
Organism: Avena eriantha; assembly: GCA_910589775.1. NCBI lineage: Eukaryota > Viridiplantae > Streptophyta > Magnoliopsida > Poales > Poaceae > Avena > Avena eriantha. The sequence goes on along the minus strand of OU342743.1, from coordinate 531,699,174 downwards.
GAGCTTGATGTTGGTGGTTTGGCCAACCACACCATTCTGAGAGTATATTGGGGCCAACCTCTTCTTGTCATATGCTTGACCATGTACATGCATTCTGAGACCACTGGGAGCATTGGGATTGAAATGCACTCCAAGAATGTGTGCAAACTGAGCCATGCTGGAGCGACAACTAGTAGTTCCAGAGATCCACCCGAGGAGAATATCTGTAGTGTCCCCAAGACCACTATGGGATAGAACTGCTGGACCAACTCAACATTGTAGTCTTCTTTTACTTCAAAGATGGTGTGCAACCCCATCTTCTCAGTCAACCAAAGAGCGTCCTCAAAGTACCTATGAGCTTGGAGCTTCTCAAGATCCAACCACTACATGGGGCACACAAGAGTCCTGAAAGCACAAAACACCTCAGAAAAGTGTAGGGCTTGTTCATTTATCCAGAAGCGATCATCATCCGAGGTGCGAGATAGAGAATAGAACTCCTGGATTCTCATCTCCACAAACTCTTCGGTAGCCAAATCTGCCAGAGTGGTCAATGCTTCAAACTTCATGCGCTTGGTTTCATCCCTTTTCAATTTTCTTACCTTTTCTTGCTTTGCTGCAGCGCGATCACGAGCAGCCTGTCTGACCATGGAAGGATCAACATGAATGCCACTTTCTTCATCACGGAACCTACGAGGACAGGCCTTTTGAGCAACCTTAGACCGATGAGGACGAGAGCCACCTTTGAGATCAAGTAGAAGGATAACATATGGGTAAGCACATTTGTCGTAAAGATACAAACACATAGGAGTAGTCAAAGTAATACACAAGCTAATCTGGCTAGAAACACCCGGACTGTCCGGAAAAACCATCCCAGAGACTCCGCCACGCCCGGACAGTCCGGTGCATATGCGTTGGACATTTCGGCTGGGCCAGAGTGTCAAACCCATACATGCCGGACATTCCGACTGGAGCCTAGATGATTTTCGGGCAGTTCATGAGTGTTCAACCAGAGCAAATCGGGATTGCTAGAACCACTAAAAGGAATAGTATAGCATTCATATATGATGTACCCATGGATCTAGGTAAGAAATTGCCCACAAAATTCATCTAGAGCAAACCCTAGAGATGGAGAAGGGGCGGGCACAATACCAGCATCCATGGGGACCTTCACTAGAGGGGAAAGGATCCCAGCAGCAAGGGGAAGGCAATGGCTGGCAGCAACGGTCGGATCCAGGGTGCAGGAGCCCTCTAGGTGGAGTTCTTGGTCGGAGGCAACATGCAGAGAGCAAGAGGGAGTCTGGGAGAAGAAGGAGGACTAAACCGTCCACTTCTCTGACCCCTTTTACGAGTTGGAAACTGCTGGGGCCAGAGTGTCCGGGTGATATGCACTGGAGTGTCCGGCCCGGCCAGAATCTCCGGAGTGAATCAAGCAGAGAGTCCAGTCTGGCCGGATACTCCGGTTGGTTCAGGGCGGACAGTCTGGTCCCCCACGACCAAAACCCCCAGTTTCAAGTAGTGGACAAATGTGTGGCAAGAGGAGCATTATTAGAGATGAGAATAGGCCTGGGATTCAAATATTGATATTCAAGAATATGGCAAATTAAGTTCCACATCAAACAAACCAAGAATCAACTTCTTCAATAAGAAGAGGGTGGTGGACAAGGCCACCATGTAAGAGTTTGTGGCATGATACCGCGAAGAATTATCCTTGGGTTCATAGCCACTACTCATCAATGAAGCTCACATATCACAAAATGATATTAAGAGAATTGAATTTCTTAATGTTGGCATTATGGGGGGAGGGATAGTCCAATGTATTAGGACCGCACTCCCCCTATCTCCATGCCTGCACCTAAACCAAATAAGAGTCAAGACATAGGTGAGTATGCAAGGTGATCAAGTCAAGCTCCTTGAATCTATGATATTTAGTTCATTCCTCAAATAGCAAAATCTTGCTTCATCAAGTGGCTTCATGAAAATGTTGGCAAGTTGGTCTTTGGTTGACACATAGGATACCTCAATATCACCTAGAGCAACATGGTCTCTAATGAAGTGATGACGAATCTCAATATGGTTTGTCCTTGTATGATCCACTGGGTTGTAGGCAATCTTGATAGCACTTTCATTTTCACATAGAAGAGGCACTTTGTCACAATGGACACCGTATTCCTTTAAAGTTTGCCTCATCCATAGCAATTGAGTACAAGCACTAGCATCTGCCAGATACTCGGCTTCGGCGGTGGAGAGAGATATACCATTTTGCTTCTTAGAATACCAACACACCAAAGGACCTCCCAAGGAATTGGCAAGCCCCGAAAGTTGATTTTCTATCATCCTTATCACCAGCCCAATCCAAATCCGTGTATCCACAAACAGAGAAAGTTGAGCCCCTAGGATACCAAATAACAGAGTTTGGAGTATGAACCAAATATCGAAAGATTCTCTTGACCGCCATCAAATGGATTTATTTAGGAGCCTCTTGATATCTTGCACACACTCCTACACTCAACACAATATTGGGTCTAGATGGACAAAGGTAAAGCAAAGAACCAATCATGGACTGGTATACCTTTTGATCCACATCTTTACCATTTGGGTTTAGTTCAAGATGGGTCTTTGTTGCCGATGAGTTTTGATCTCCATCTAGCTTGGCGATGAGTTTTGATTCCAACGTTCTATCCATTCTAGCTTGGCGATGAGTTTTGATCTCCTTGTTGTTTCTTGTGGGGATCACTTCATCATTTTGGTCCTCGTCTTGACCATTAACTTGACCTTGATCATCATCGGAATCATTCCCTTCATGAAGAGGCAAAGATTGACCTTGGTCTTGATCAGGCATACTTCTAGACAAACGTTGGGATGCTCTTATGGTTGTTTCTATAGATCTTCCTTGTGTGATAGACTTAGCAGCGCTGGACATTCTGGCAAATGGAGACTCACGCTCCTCCTGGCTAGAGGTTTCTCCCTGATCAACTTGTTGATGGTCTGCGGCTTGTCTTTGGCTTGGGTCATTGTCCTCCTCGATAGGAGCTTTATGGTGTTGTGAAGATGAGGGCTCCACTTGAGTAGAGCATAGTTCTTCTCAATCCGCCATAAGGGGTTCCTCAACGGGGTAGATGAATCCCACACCCATTCTTCCTATGGCATGCTGAGGCATTGCATCATCTACATCACAAACATTATCAACACGCACCCCTTTGCATAATCATATTCTTCAAAAACCACACTCCAAGATTCTATGACAATTCCGGAGAGCTTGTCATAGACTCTATAAGTGTGGGATTCGAGACCATAACCAACAAAAATACCCTCTAATGCATTGGAATCAAATTTGGACAAACGAACACCCTTAATCCGATAGAAACACTTACAATTGAACACCCGGAAGTATGAAACATTGGGCTTATTATCAGTAAGAATTTCATATGCAGTCTTGGTCAATTCTTTGGGGAGGTAGAGACGATTTGATGCATGGCATGCGTTGGATATTGCTTCGGCCCAAAAATTGTATGGATATTTAAAATCCGCCAACATGGTCCTTGCCATATCAATAAGAGTATGGTTCTTCCTCTCAGCTACACCATTTTGTTTAGGGGTATATGCAGCAGAATATTGGTGTTTTATCCCCTCATCACTAAGAAATCCATTCAAGGTGTAGTTCTTGAACTCGGTGCCATTATCACTCCTTATTGTTAACACAGGGACATTGTGTTGACGTTGAGGCATGTTGATGAAGTCAATGAAGTTTTCTTGGGTCTCACTTTTCAGCTTGAGGAAATATACCCATGTGTATCTTGAGTAGTCATCAACAATCACAAAACAATATTTCTTCCCACCAAGACTTGCATGAGATGGAGGACCAAAGAGATCCACATGAAGGAGCTCTAAGATCCTCTTGGACATGATGTAGTTCTTTGGCTTGTGGGGAGAATCATGCATCTTTCCTTCAACACAAGCCCTGGATACACAATCTTTGGCAAAACAAACATTTTCTTTTAGTCCAACAATATGACAATCCTTGTGGAGACTTTGCAAAGTTCTCATGTTGACATGGGCTAGAAGGCAATTCCATAACCAACCCACATCGTCCTTTCTGAATAAGCACATCGCACTTGTAGTGGTTTTCCCCGAAAAGTCCACCACATACAAGTCATTTTTGACATACCCAACGAAAGCGACGTTTAGAGACTTGCTCCACATGAGGATCACAATATCATTATTAATAAAGACGGCAAAGCCCACTTTCCAAGAGCACGGACTAAAAGTAAATTATAGCCAAGGGTCTCAACAAGCATGACGTCCACGAGAGTAGTATGCTGGGCAACCACAACCTTGCCGAAACCCATTACCTTAGACTTTGACTTGTCAACATATGTCACGGATATTTGATCAACATTTGGTCTCAACTCCTTGACACTAGATGTGCTTCCGGTCATATGACTTGTGCATCCACTATCAAGCACCAATTTTGATCCACCGGAAGCGTAGGTCTACAAAAGATCAAGCGAGTTTTTAGGTACCCATTTTTCAATGGGTCCTATTTTGTTAGCAACAAGGGTCTTGGGAACCCAAATAGAACAAGCAATATAACCATCAAATGGACCAACATATAGTGCATACACATCACCATAATAATCACACATTAAAACATATTGAGGGTTAGCACTTCCCGCAAAGACATCATGAGACATACTTTTGTCACTTGTGGTCTTACTACCCATAATGGCCTTGTCTTTTTCTTGTGCGGGATTGGCCTTCTTCTTCTTCTTGTTCTTCTTCTTGGTTTTGGAGATAAAGCCAATGCCCCCTTTCTCACCATTTGGCCTCTTCTTACTCAAGAGGTCATCAATTGACTTGTTTCCTTTGGGAAAGGTGGCCTTAGAAAGCTCCCCTTTCAACCTAGCATTTTCTTCAAATATATTTGTACAACTAGACGGAATGAAAGTACTAGGTGAAGAAATATTTGTCAATAGAGTATGAAGCTTTTCACGAGACTTTGTGAGTAACAAGAGTTCACTCTCCAAGGCCTTGTGAGCCTTGTCAAGCATCCTAAAGTCCTCGGCAAGTTTTTCATGAACAACACCAAACTCAATCTTGTCCTTTTTAGCCTTTTTATATTTAGAAATAGCATGGTCACATTCCTTGATGAGTTTATTAATAATTAGGTCATTTGCTTCATCAAGCCCTTCAAGTTTAGTTTCAAGAGACATCCTAGTCTCTTGTTCTTCTTCTAGAGCATTATTTAGAGCTTCTACCTCAATCATGTGCTCTCTTCCTAATTTACATCTCTCATCAAGAAGCTCTTGTGTGTGTGAAAGTTGATTTAAGAGGTCCAGAAAATGTTTCTTGTGCTCCCCTTGCAAGTTAGTCATAAACACATCAAAAGCAACTAATTCCTTTTTGACCTCAAGAGATATCTCATCATTAAATTCATTCTCAACTAAGGAGGTGGGGTGTGACGATGATAATACCTCCGTTCCTCTTGCCATAAGGCAAGTGGCGTTCTTGTTAGAGATGTTCTCATTTGGAGAGTCGAAGAGTGAGAAGGTAGGTGTAGAAGTAGTGGCAAGTGCAGCCACACCACTTGATGTTTCCTCTTCTTCATCATCATCATCGGAGGAGAATTCTTCATGTGTTATCAAGACAATTTCACTCGACTTCTTGTTGGTGGGATTCTTCTTGATGAAGGGATTCTTGAAAGGATCTTTGGAGGTTTTCTTAAACACAAGTTTACCCCCATGATCTTCTCTTTTCTCATAGGGACAACCAGCAACAAAGTGATAGTGGTCACCACAAGTGAAGCAAGTTCTCAATTTAGACCCATTGTATTTTCTCCCATTGGGGTTGCTTCTTCGTCGCATCTCCATCTTGGCCTTGGCGGGGTCTTTCCAAAAATTTCTTGCATAGAAGGCCATGTATTCAGGATGAGCAACCTTGACATCTTCGGGGTGGCTCATTCAGAGGGCATCATCACTCCCTTCTTCTTCATCATACTCCACAACCTTGGACTTCAAGGCAAGATTCACACCACTACTCATTCCAATAGCACGAGCACGGGTGTCTTTGGCATTCTTGGCAGCAACCTTGAAAGCGTCCATCTCTTGCATAACTTCATTGGAGGTCATGAGATGGTAGTTGTGTCTTCCTTGGAGACTCTTCAAGTCAGTGGGCTCGAAGGGCATGAGTGCACTCACATACTTACTCTTGATCCAAGCATCATCAATGTGAGAGGCACCAACATTCCTAAAGGTGGTGGCTATGGATTTGAGTCTTCGATACATGTCTTCATGATCCTCACCATCCTTCATAAAGAAACCTTTAGCCTCATTGCTTAAGGCATCATACCTATTTCTTCTCATGCTCTCATTGCCAACAAACAAGTCAATGAGAGCATCCCAAGCTTCCTTGGCGGTATTGTAGTTCTCAATATGGGGAAAATCATTTGTCCCCAATCCAAGTTGGATCACGTGCAAGGCTGTTGCATGGAGTTGGCTATTGACCACTTCTCTTCTAGTGAAGTTCGTTGGATCCTCAATTTTGAGTCCTTCTTCAATAATGTTCCACAAGTCAATGCAAGAGCTGCGCACACGAGATTTCATTAAAACTTGCCATGCAGCAAAAGTATGTGTAGCTAACTTAGGTGGGTCACCTCTATTATTTATATGGGATGAGGGATTGGAGGGTCAGGAGAGTACCATCGGGGAACCACATGGTGCTCTTCCTTCCCATTAACCTTTTTGGTTGTGGAGTCAGTGGAATTATGTTCATACCCCACCACTTCACCTATTGGCTTAGCCGGAGCATTTTCCTTAGGGTTAGGTGATGTTTCCTCTTGGGAGGGAGGAGGTGAGGCTGACTTTTCCATAACAAGTCGCTCAACAAGTTGATGCAACTGTTGGATTTCATTGCCCAAGGTAGAGCTCAAGCTTGTTTCCAAATTCTTGACATCTACCATGGTCACCGAGTTGTTAGCCTCACTCCCTCCCTCATCTCCTGAGTTGCCCATAATCTCTTAGGCGGTTAAGCCCGAATAAAGAGCTGAGGCTCTGATACCAATTGAAAGGATCGTATGGGCACCTAGAGGGGGGTGAATAGGTGATACTTCAAATTTTACTCATTTTCAATTTAGGGTTTGACACAAAAAGGTAAATTCTCTAGATTATGCAACTATGGTGAATTTACCTATATGTCAATCTAGCATATACACTAAGCAAGAACTAGATAAGTAAAGTGTAGTAAAGGATAGAAGTAACCAAAGTGCAGCACACCGAGACACAAGAATTTGTTTCCCGTAGTTCCTTCCTTTTTAGCGGAAGTACGTCTACGTTTGGAGAGGGGTGGTTTCAAACCACCAACACTACAATTCTCCGATGAACCTCACCCCAATGGGTTTGATTCACCTCTTCCACTATATCGGCAACCTTCGAGGTGTAAGCTGGCACCTTTACAACAAGTTCGAGGCACACATCCACAACCTAATTGGAGGCTCCCGAATACAAGCAAACTATCAAACAATCAAAGACAAGCTTGTAAGAACCAAATCACAAGAAAGAGTTTCCAATGAAACACTAGAGTAAGGGGCCCTCAAGTGAATGAGGGGGAAATGAAATTCTCTCTTGGTGAAGCTATAGATCAAGGCCTCCTCCTTCGATTCTCCAAAGATCAATGACTTTGGATGGTTGAGTGAAGAGATCTTGAGGATTTGGTAGCTCAAATGGTGCTGATGTTCTTGAACTAGACAAGCAGCTCCCAAGGTAGAAGAAGGGGCTTTTATATAGGGCCCCTAGAATTAGAGCCGTTGGGAGCCACTTACCCTGGATAGTCCGACAAATACTAGATGGATAGTCCGGACCAACCGGATAATCCGGGCGATAACCAGCGGACACTCCGGCCTGGCAAAGTTTCCGGCCAGAGTTCGGATAGTGTCTGGGTGGTGTCCGATATGGCACATAGAATGTCCGAGCAAGTCGACGAATCCTAGGGGCCAGACAGTCCGGCAGAAGCCAACAGGATACTCCGGCGCATATCAGTCGGATTGTCCGGCAGGTACTTTTTTCCTGCAGAGAATTGATCTTGAGAAGCCCTTTTCCTTTGTTACAAAATACACTTATGTAGCTGATATCTCCTGAAACATTTAACAACAGATTAAACATATCCAAGTGTTGTCAACAAACATCAAAACAATAGGAAGGGCATAAATTCCCTTTCAACTGTATTCCTTTAAAGTTTTCCTTATCCATAACAACTGAGTGCATGCACTTGTAGCATTCACATATTCAACTTCAGCAATGGAGAGAGATATACAATTTTGATTCTTAGAAGACTAACACACCAAGGATCTGCCATAAATTGACAAGTTCCAGAAGTTGATTTTTTATCATCCTTATCACCAGCGCAATCTGAATCAGTATACCCACATAGAGAGAAATTAGAGCCTTTGGGATAGCATAATCCATAGTTAGGGGAATGAACCCAATATCGGAATATTCTCTTGACCGCCACCAAGTGGCTTTGTTTACGAGCCGCTTGATACCTTGCACACATCCCTACACTCAACACAATATCTGGTCTAGATACACAGAGGTAAAGCAAGGAGCCGATCATGGACCAGTATACCTTTTGATCCAGATCTTTACCATTGGGATTTAATTTGAGATGACATTTAGTTTGAATTGGTGTAGAAAACGCCATTAAGGTCCATCGTCTTGAATCTCTTGAGCATGTCTTGGATGTACTTTGCTTGATTAATGAAGGTTCCTTCTCTTAGTTTCTTGATCTCAAATCCAAGAAAGAACATCAACTCTCCCATCATAGACATCTGAAACCTATCAGTCATAAGCTTTGAAAATTCATTGTTAAAAGCTTGGTTAGTAGAGCCAAAGATAATGTCATATACATATAATTGGCATACAAAAAAGCTCCCCATTAACCTTCTTAGTAAAAAGGGTGGGGTCAATCTGCCCAACCTTGAAGCCGCGGTCTAATAACAACTCTTTAAGAGTTACTCATACCATGCACGTGGTGCTTGTTTAAGGCCATAGAGAGCCTTATCGAGTTTGTATAAATGGTTCAGGAAGTTGGGGTCCTCGAATCCTAGGGGTTGCTTAACATACACCAATTCATGTAGAGGGCCATTAAGAAAAGCGCTCTTAACATCCATTTGCTATAATTTAAAATTATGATGAGCAACATAAGCAATAAGGATACGGATAGACTCAAGGCAAGCCACATGAGCATAAGTTTCGCCAAAGTCGATTCCTTCCACTTGAGACAAACCTTGTGCTACCAATCTTGCCTTGTTTCTTACAACAATGCCATTCTCATCTTTCTTGTTCTTGAATGTCCACTTTGTGTCGATAACATTGATAAATTCTTTGGGCTTCTCTACTAACTTCCAAAGTTTTTTGCGCTCGAAATTTTTGAGTTCTTCATGCATAGCCACCACCTAATTCGGATCTTCAAGTGCTTCAAATACCTTTTTAGGTTCCACCATAGAGATACGAACTTGATGGTCACTAAAGCTTGCCAACTCTCTTCTAGTGGAAACCCTTAGGCTTAGATCACCAACCACTTTACCAAGTGTATAACCTCTGAGTTCTAGATTTCTTTCAGCTCTAGTTTTGCGACGAGTTTCGATTTCCTTATTGTTTCTTGGAGGAATATCTTTAACATTTTGGTCCTCATCTCGCCCACAAGCTTTACCTTGATCAACGGTAGGTTTAGCATTGACATTAGTAGAAGGATCTTGCCCTTGATCTTGATTCACAACCATATCAGGAGGTTGTTGTTGTGGACTAGAAGGGCTGGATAATCCGGATGAGGGAGGGGCCGGATAATCCGGCCTAGGATCTTCAGCTGCTTCTTGATCGTTGCTGGTGCGTGAGGGAGTAGCAGGGCGACATAACTCGCCCCTAGCCGATAATCCGGCCTAGAACTTCTAGCTTGATCAGATGATGGATGATCTTCATAGATTTGTTGTGATGGTGCAGTATTTTCTTCAGCGGATGGAGTTTGTTGATCTTATGTAGATGAGGGCTCTATTTGGGTAGAGCATTGTCCTTCCCAACCCGCCACAAAGGGCTCCTCAATGGGGCGGTAAAATCCCATTCTTCTTATGGCATCTTGGGGTATTTCAACATATGTATCACAAACATAAACTCGCCCCACATGGGAGCCATCATTTTCCTCGAACACCACACTACAAGATTCTACAACAATTCTGGAGGTGTTGTTGTAGATTCTATAAGTGTGGAACTCAGCACCATAACCAACAAAAATACCTTCTAAAGCCTTAGACTCAAATTTAGACAAGCGAACTCCTTTAATGAGAAAAAAACACTTACAACCGAACACCCGGAAGTATGATATATTGGGCTTGTTACCAGTAAGTATTTCGTAGGGAGTCTTGTCCAAGATCTTGCGTAGGTAAAGCCGGTTTGATGAGTAACATGCAATGGATATAGCTTCAGCCCAGAAATTTTATGGGGACTTGAATTCAACCAACATAGATCTTGCCATATCCATCAAAGTCCAGATTTTCCTCTCAGCTACAGCATTTTGTTGAGGGGTGTACACAGCGGAATATTGATGTCATGTCCCCTCTTCACTTAGGAATTAATTCAGTGTGTAGTTCTTGAACTCGGAGCCATTGTCGCTTCTTATTGCCAAAATGGGGATGTTGTGTTGACATTGAACCTCATTGGTAAATTTGATGACGGTTTGTTGAGTCTCACTTCTGCTTGAAGAAGTAGACACATGTGTACCTTGAGTAGTCATCAACAATGACAAGGCAATACTTCTTCCCACCGAGACTTGCATGATATGGATGACCAAAATGATCCACAGGAAGGAGCTCTAAGATACTCTTTGATGAAATAATTATCTTCGTTCGATCGGGAGAGTCATGCATCTTTCCTTCAACACAAGCCCTGCAAACACGATCTTTGGAAAATGAAACATTTTCTTTTAGTCCAAGAATGTGGCCACCCTTGTGAAGACTTTGCAAAGTTCTCATGTTGACATGGGCTACACGGCGATTCCATAACCAGCCCGCACCGGCCTTCCCAAATAGGCACATCGGACCTGTAGTGGTTTTCCTCGAAAAGTCTACCACATACAAGTCATTTTCGACATACCCAACGAAAGCGACCTTTAGAGACTTTCTCCACAAGAGTACCACAATATCATCATCAATAAAAACAGCAAATCCCATCTTACCAAGGGTACAAACAAAAAGTAAATTATATCCAAGGGTCTCAACAAGCATGACATCCACGAGAGAGATCTCATGGGCAACCACTACCTTGTCAAGGCCGAATACCTTTGATTTGGCCTTATCACCATAGGTGATGGGGGAATACCAATTGGGGTATACCCATGAAGCGGTGTCGCTAGATAGATCGATCCGACTGAAGCCAAGCCTAGAGTGGGTCGACTCGCCGAATACGGTGATTGGCGCAAATGACTCACCGACTTGAGGCCCAAGACGGCGACTCCAATAAAAGGCCCATTAGCACTTGTAAACCCTAAATGGCTGCATATATAAAGCCACCAGGGGCACCCCCACGGGGTATGTCGTATTAGATCTCTCCACAACATATTAGATCTAGTCTCTTCCTCCGCCTACGGCGGCTCTCATGTAACCAATCTATGATCATATACTGGATTGATATCAGGACGTAGCGATCCTCCATCGAGGGGACGTGAACCTGAGTACATCGTGTGCCAATCTCGCTCCCAAATTCTCCTACGTCGCCTTGCCCTTTTCTCTACGTAAGCTACCATGTAGCATCTGTCATGGTCAATACCGCGATAGTTGGCGCCCACCGTGGGACAAGCGGTGCTTGGAGGAGATGATCCGGGCGGGATCCCTCACCATCGACCTCGACCAGATCGCATCTGGCCGATTAATTCGCTTCACTGCGTCCATCTTCATCGACTCGCAACGCTAGACTTGATCTTCATCGACATGAACGTGTGACACCAAATCTGGTTCAATTGATTGGCCGTGGGGCGATCGTGGATGCACGTGATCCGTGTATTAAGTCGCCTTCTGAAATTCTATCAAGGCCAAGGCCACCCATGTGACCAGCTGACTCAAACTAGAGAGTCCCGATCGATTTGAAGTGGCCATGCACCAAGCGACAAAAACTACATTCGTCCAAGGAAGAGAAAGCAATCCTCCCAACCCATAATCGGTGACACCTTTCCTCTTCTCTTTAATTTTTAGTACGTATGAATTACTTTGGGTTGTGACGACATTGATTAGATCAATCAGTAAAGCATGATTAGATCAATCGGTAAAGCATACGTAGATCGGGTGAAAAATATCTTTGCCTACTTTGTATCCTCGGTTTGCACGATCGGGTTTTATCCTCGATTAAATTAAGTGAGATCATATAATCACACACAGATACTAATCCCACGTTTTATTTGGTTTATACACAAGGAACAAATCAGTCGCTGCACCTCGGCACGAGGTGACTAGAAATTAAGGCTTAGCGATTTAAGCGGCACACACAAGCACCTCGGCGGCAACACGCCGATGAAACATGCCTGGATGACTCTGCTTTGCGATCCGATCGGACGCGCTGTCGTGACCTCGTCCGAAGGATCGAATAGCTGTCCTACCGCAAACTTTTTCAACTTTTTGCCATCGTGGCTGTCTACAGCTTCGCCTACAACGACTCGGCTGTAGAGGATAATTTTTGGGCACTCGATCTTATTTGAAATATTTCATTCATAAACTGATAATTTTTTTACAGAATGCGTGTTGATGTGTATAGGAACAAGCAAATTGCGCACTCGCGGTCCAAATGCGTCCGGAGCGCTTACCCGACCATGTCCACCGCGTTGACTCCCTTCTAGCTAAATGTTGTACTCGGAAACTCGCTTCGCCTGTCGCGGACTCGCCGCCCTCGCCGAATCTCCCCACTTGGGGATTCTCCATCGCGTTCAGAGACTCGCCCTCGCCAAGTCGCCATAACGGAGTCGCCACGATCGTGGATCGTCCCGCCATGGACTCGCCACATTTGGCGACTTCCTGTCACGGACTCGCCATGCCTCCGGCTAAATGCCACATGACTCTGATCACACGCCTACATCACCCGCGTCGACTTGGTATCCGCCGCGTCGACTTCGCCATAGCGCGACCTCTGTCCGCCGCGTCGACTTTGCCATAGCGCGACCTCCATCCACCGCGTCGACCCCGTGTCCGCCGCGTCGACTTCGTCATAGCGCGACCTCCGTCCGCCGCGTCGACCCCGTGTCCGCTGCGTCTACTTCACCATAGCGCGACCTCCGTCCGCCACGTCGACCCCGTGTCCGCCGCGTCGACTTCACCATAGCGCGACCTCTGTCCGCAGCGTCGACCCCATGTCCGCCGCGTCGACTTCGCCATCGTGCAAGCTACGTCCACCGCGTCGACCTCATGTCCGCCGCGTCGACTTCGCCATAGCGCGACCTCCAACCGGCGCGTCGACCCCGTGTCCGCCGCGTCAACTTCGCCATAGCGTGACCTTCGTCCGCTGCATCGACCCCGTGTCCGCCGCGTCGACTTCCCCATAGCGCGACCTCCGTCCGTCGCGTCGACCCCGTGTCTGCCGCGTAGACTTCGCCATAGCGCGACCTCCATCCGCGCGACCATATGTCCGCCGCGTTGACTCCGCCAAAGCGCCGCCTCACTCCACCAAAGCGCCGCCTCCCTTCGCCAAAGCGCGACCTCCGTCTGCGGCGTCGACCCCGTGTCCGCCGCGTCGACTTCGCCATAGCACGACCTCCGTCCGTCGCGCGACCATATGTCTGCCGCGTCGACTCCGCCAAAGCGTGGCCTCCCTTCTCCATAGCGCGACCTCCGTCCGCCACGTTGACCCCGTGTCCGCCGCGTCGACTTCGCCAAAGCGCGACCATACTTCCGCCGCGTCAAATTTTTCCGGCCACGTCGAATGCGTATGCCGCACCTACTAAGGGACCTTCATCGTCCGAGTCGCCAGAGAGGGTCGCATGCCACGCTGCATGGATTCACCACTGGGCGCCTCTCCCCCGGGAAAATCAGTTCGCCTTTGTCAACCTTTGAAAGAGCGACTCGCAATGGCCAAGTAGTGCGGATGAGGACTCGCAAACCGAGCCTCGGATCATCCATGAAAAACGCTAACCGAGAGCCATCATTGGAGTCGCCTTGCTCGACTGGCCTTACGGGCCAAGACAAATGGCAGTGCTACACAAATAGCACCATGTCCTCCTCAACCTTAGACAGTGCGACTTGCACGGCCAAGTACTGCGGACGAGGACTCGCAAACCGAGTCTCGGATCGTCCAGGAAGAACGCTAAGCCAAGAGCCATCTTTGGAGTCGCCATGTGACTGGCCCCCCAGGCCAAGATGAGAGACTCGCTAATAAAAACAGCGCAATCAATGTCATCGCGGACTCGCAATCATCGCGGACTCGCCACGCTCAAGAACTCTTGCCACACAGACTCGTCATGCTTAGCAACAACCACTACTATTTTCAGAATATGCATCTCTAAAGAGCCTCAAGTCGCCTCTACAAGCCAACTCGAGCCTCGGGGACTACTCCTAGGCATACTGCATGTGTGCATGGTTCCACGATCGCAGCTCGCTACGCTCGGGGACTCGCCACCGCAGACTCGCCCTCGCGTGCTCAACACGCTCGGGGACTCGCCACCGCAGACTCGTCCTCGCGTACTCGCTATGATCGGGGACTCGCCACCGCGGACTCTCCCTCGCGTACTCAACACGCTCGGGGACTCGCCCTCGCATACTCGCTATGCTCGGGGACTCGCCACCGCGGACTCTCCCTCGCGTACTCAACATGCTCGGGGAATCGCCACCGCGGACTCGCCCTCGCATACTCGCCATGCTCGGGGACTCGCCACCATGGACTCGCCCTCGCATACTCGCCACGCTCGGGGACTCGCCACCACGGACTCGCCCTCGCGTACTCGCTATGCTCGGGGACTCGCCACCGCGGACTCTCCCTCGCGTACTCAACACGCTCGGGGACTCACCACCGCGGACTCGCCCTCGCGTACTCGCCACCACGGACTCGCCCTCGCGTACTCGCCACGCTCGGGGACTCGCCACAACGGACTCGCCCTCGCGTATTCAACACGCTCGGGGACTCGCCTATCGCGGAATCGCCTGTGCCGACTCGGTGACTTTGTCATCAACGACTTGGCAGACTCCACGTCTTCTATTCATAAGCTTCTACAACAACAAATTAACAAGGAGCTAGTTAAACTTCTCCAAGGGGCAACTCCGTCCAATGGTGATTCGCTTGGCGCGTCGACTCGCCCAGATGAATGGACTACTTCATGAGCTATTTTTCTATTTTAGGAGCTCGCCAACGACTCGCCATCGACTCCACCCTAGAATCGCCTACACCAATTCGACAGTTTGAAGTCATCGTCGAGTCCCTGACGCGCTCGGGGACTACTGATGGGGGAATACCAATTGGGGTATACCCATGACGCGGAGTCGCTAGCTAGATTGATCCGACCGAAGCCAAGCCCAGAGTGGGTCGACTCGCCGAATACGGCGACTGGCACAAACGACTCGCCGACTGGAGGCCCAAGACGGCGACTCCAATAAAAGGCCCATTAGCACTTGTAAACCCTAACTGGCTGCATATATAAAGCCACCAGGGGCACCCCCACGGGGTACGTCGTATTAGATCTCTCCACAACATATTAGATCTAGTCTCTCCCTCCGCCTACGGTGGCTCTCATGTAACCAATCTATGATCATATACTGGATTGATAGCAGGATGTAGCGATCCTCCATCGAGGGGACGTGAACCTGGGTACATCGTGTGCCAATCTCGCTCCCGGATTTTCCTACGTCGCCTTACCCTTTTCTCTACATAAGCTACGCTGTAGCATCTGCCGTGGTCAATACCACGACAATAGGAGACGATTATTTGATCGTTATTAGGCCTCATCTCCGTGCTGATCTCCTTGCTTCCAGTCATGTGACGTGTGCATCCACTGTTAAGCAACCATTTTGACCCACTAGAAGCATAACCCTATAAGAAAATTAATTCTTATTTATAGGTGCCCATTTTTCAATGGGTCCTCTCATGTTAGTAACAAGGGTCTTTGAAACCCAAATAGACCAGTCAATATAACCATCAAATGGACCAACATATCTAGCATAAACATCACCATAATAATCATGAAACAACTCATAATTGGGGTTAGTAATTCCTACAAAACCATCATGAGTAGTTTTTTACTTCATGGTGTCATTTACTGTCGTGGTGCTTGTCTTGAATTGATTTGACTTGGACTTCTTCTTCTTGGTATTGGGAACATAGCCAAGTCCCTCCTTCCCATTGTTTGACCTTTTCTTACTCAATAGGTCATCGAGTACATCCTTACCTTTGGGAAGGGATGACTTGGAAAGTTCACTCTTCAATCTAGCATTTTCCTCAAGAATTTATGCATGATCACACAAAATGGTAGAGGTGCTAGGAACATCATATTTAGCTACTCGAGTTTGGAGCTGATCATGAAACTCATTAAGAAGTAAGTGTTCACTCTCCAAAGCCTTGTGGGCAATGTCAATTTCCTACAGCTTCTTAGTTAGTCTAGCATGAGCAGCCCCAAATTCAACCTTTTCCTTTTTAAGTTTTTAGTTTTAGCAATAACATCACCACATTCTTTTATTAGTTTAGCCACAATCTCGTCATGTGACTCCTCGATGGTCTCAAGCTTCTCCTCAAGAGAGCCCCGAATCTCCTCTTCTTCCGCTAGAGCATTTTTTAAAGATGTTATCTCCATTGCATCGTCCCTTTTAATTCTGCCATTTTCTTCAAGGAGTTCTTTCGAGTGAATGAGTTGGCCCATTACGGCCTTGTAATGCTTTTTGCGCTCACCTTGCAAGTTAGTTATAAAATGGTCCAAAGAAATAACTTCTTCATTAACCTTAAGACTAGTAGAATAATCCATATCAACATTCATACTGTCTTAGGAAAGGAAGTGGTGGAATGTGATACCTCGGAACCCCTTGCCATAAGACAATGACGTTCTCGTTGAAGGAATTCTCATTGGGAGAGTCGAAGAGTGAAGCGGTTGGTGTAGATGTAGCTATGGCTTCCACCACTTTTAGGCTTTCATCTTCTTCTTCATCTTCGCTTGTGGATGAGTACTCTTCTTGGGCCACAAAACACTATATTTGGTTGATTCTTGTAAGACACATTTTTATTGTTGAATGGCTTCTTGCGAGGGGCTTTTGACTTATCCTTGAGAACCAATCTACCCCATGGTATTATCTATTTTGATAGGGCACTTAGCAATAAAACGGAAATGGTATCCACAATTGTAACAAGATATTAGCTTTGGACCATTCTCCTTTGGGAGGATCTTGCCCCGTTCTTACATTCAAGCTCAAACTTGGCCTTGGGAGGATCTTTCCAAAAATTCCTCACATAGAACGCCATGTACTCACCATGAGTACGCTTGACTTCCTCGGGACAACTCATGGAAGTTATGTCAATGTTCCTTGCGTCTTCTTCTTGCTGAACCACGTTGGCCTTCAAGGAAAGATTAACCCCCTTTTGCATAACAAGGGCTCGTGCATGAGCATCTTTAGCATTCTTGTCCACAACTTTGAAAGCAGCCATTTCTTGTATAACTTATTGGAAGTCGTGAGGTGGTAGTTGTGTCTTCCTTGTAGAATCTTCAGATCTTTGGGCTCAAATGGCATAAGTGTACTTACATACTTCCTCTTTATACCAAGCATCATCAATGTGTGTGGCACCATGGTTTCTAAATGTGGTGGCAATGGACTTGAGTCTTCTATACATATCTTCATGATCCTCACCATCCATCATGTAGAAGCCTTCATCTTGATTAATTAGAGCATCATATCTATTTGTTCTCATGCTCTCATTTCTGATGAACCACTTGGTGAGGGCATCCCAAGCTTCCTTGGCGGTGTTGATATGTTCAATGTGTGGCATGTCCTTGGGACCCACACCAAGTTGGATCATGTGCAAAGTAGTGGCATTGAGTTGACTATCAACCATTTATCTTCTTGTCATATTTTATGGATCTATAACATGGAGTCCATTCACGATAATCTTCCATAACTCGATTGATAAACTGCACACATGAGATTTCATCAAAAAATTCCATTGACTAAAATAAGATGCACTAAGCTTGGGTGGATCACCCCTGTTGTTTATATGAGGGTGAGGGATTGGTGTCTTAGGTTATTATAAGTGAGAGACCTAACTACAATCCTCCTTACCACTTCCCTTTTTCGAAGAGGAACTTTTATTCTTAACATCATCCTCCAACTCCTCTTCATGGGAGTTAGCCTTAGCTTTCTCCTTTGAAAGACAAGTTGTAGCCTCAGTGGTAGAGGGTGGTGCGATTGTAGGGGGTTGCAAGAGATGTGTCATCATGTCACGCATTTCTTACAATTGACTCTCCATGGTCTTAATAAAGTTTGTTTCCAAGGTCTTGAGATCATCCATGGTGACCTTCTCCACAACATCACTACCATCTCCACGAGTTCCCATACTCTCTTAGGCGGTAAAGCCTGAATAAAGAGCCGAGGCTCTGATAATAATTGAAATGGATAATATGGGAACCTAGAGGGGGTGAATACGGCCTACTACAAATTTTAACTCTATTTCAGTTTTAGGCTTACAAAGGTAAATTCTATAGATACACAACTAAGGTGAATTTACCTATATGTCAACCTAGATACTAAGCGAGTAAAGGAAGTGAGAGGAATGAAGTAACCATAGTGGATCACGCTGAGACACAAGATTTGTTTTACCGCGGTTCCTTCCTTGTTAAGGGAAGTACGTCTGTATTGGAGGGGTGGGTGATACTAAGACCACCATGCCACAATAGGCCTCACCCTATTCTACGGTGGATCTCGCCACAACTGGCCTGATCCACCTTTCCACTATGTGGAACCTTCGAGGCGGGAACCAGTGCCTGTACAACGCTACCGGGGCACACATCCACAATTGAATTGGGGGCTCCCGTGATGACAACAAGCTGCCATAATAAAACAAGTGATCAAATAATGAAACTGTGATCTAGATATTCAAAGAAACTCTAGATAGAAATTCCCCCAAATGAATGGGAGAGGAAGTGAAGATTGGCGATGATGTAGATTGAGGCCTCCTCCTTCAATTCCCCAAAGCTTAAAGCCTTCAGGTGGTTGAAAGTGGAGATCTTGTGTGGAATCGATTTGAATAGAGCTCATCTTTTTTGTTGGATCCAAGAAGGTTTGAAATGAAGATCTGATGGTGTATATGTACCCCCTCCCGAAAAGCTATCGTTGGAGCAAACTAGGGCAGGATAATTTGGCCCGAGTGGGGGCCAGATAATCCGGTCCGGGCAAACCTCTGTCCCAGAATGAAATATCCGGGCCAAAAATCCACCCCCTCTCTGCGTGATGTGCCTCAAGTCCTTAGGAAAATTCCCTGGGGGCAGATTATCCACTCCCTAGGAGGGGCGGATTATCTAGCTAGGGAAAAATGTTTGTCCCTGGTCAGAGAATCTGGGGGAATCCTCCGCCCCCCTCTCTGCGTGACGCGCCTTAGATCCTTTGTGAAAATTCCCTAGGGCGGATTATCTGGCTAGGGAAAAATGTCTGACCCTTGTCGAAGAATTTGGGGAATCCTCTGCCCCATACTACATGATGATCTTAGATCCCTTTGTTGATCGAGGCCAGGGCGGATAATCTGGCCCTTGCTAGGGGCGGACAATCCACCCCAAACCATCGGTTTTGCTGCATTTTGCTTTTTAGTTCTTTTGGGGGAAACACTACAGTACTCAAGACACAATTAAATAATCCTTGATATTTCTATCTAACACACAAAACTATAGGGATCATAAAATGTTCTTTTAGATGTTCCATCACGGGGCATTTATAAAAGAAGATTTTGGGTCGGTTGAGAATCAAGCTACACCATGTGGATAACTGAGATGGGATTTTGCCCCCATCTCGAGAGATATTTTGTAGGCCCTCTCAGATGATATGATTTAGAAAGCATGGTCATGCACGACTCAGTTAAGTTTTAACCTGGGCGATCGACTAGGATTTAGTTGGATGAATCACATACCACGAATCTAGAAGAGAGTTGAGCTATTAAAGGTAGACTATAAGAAAAGTTTCCTTCCGCAATGAATTGGCCCGACGTTCATCATAGAAGGCGCGTCTTCCGCGAAGAAATTTTCGGTTTGATCATGGCTGATGGAAAACTTTTTTTCCGGTTTCGCGGCCCTCTACTACGATGGATCTGCTAAAAACACAGAGGAAGCTCGGCCAGCGCGTGGCAGAAGCATGATTTTCGTTTCCTCGTGCGATGTTGACTCGCCGAAGTCTTTTGAGGCATGTGGGTCCCGGACGTCAGTGTCTCTAGCAGACCATACTTTTCGGTCGTGCCTCCCAGATTTGAACTCGATAACGTAGCTCGAGGCGTCTGCCATTTAGTTAGGCTGCTAGGTCTCACATGTCAGCCTCTCATTTGAAGGATCGTGTGTATGATGGAATTTTTTTCCTTCGCTCACGCTACCCTGTTCCGAAGTTGATAGCGCTGCTCAATACATCTACCATCTAATCAACCTCCTGGGACCCACATGTCATCCTCTCATTAGAATAAACATGTGTATGATGGAATTTTTCCTTTGCTAGCACTTCCCGTTCCGAGTTGATAGCGCTGCTCAACGCATCTACCGTTTAACCAACCTCCTAAGACCACATGTCATCCTCTCATTAGAAGAAACATGTGTATGATGGATTTTTTTCCTTGGCTCGTGCTACCTTGTTCCGAAATTGATAGCGTTGTTCGATGCATCTACCGTTTAATCATGATGCTGGGCCCCACATGTCATCCTCTCAATAGAAAAAACGTGTGTATGATGGATTTTTTACCCTTTGTCGTGCCTTCGTGTTCCGAATTTGATAGCGTTGCTCGCTGCATCAGCCATTTATTCAGGCTGGTGGGTCCATTATGTCAGCCTCACATTAGAAGAATCGTGGGTATGATGGAATTTTTTTCTTCTTTGTTCCGAACTAGATAGCAT
Source organism: Avena eriantha (assembly GCA_910589775.1). Classification (NCBI taxonomy): domain Eukaryota; kingdom Viridiplantae; phylum Streptophyta; class Magnoliopsida; order Poales; family Poaceae; genus Avena; species Avena eriantha. Next base: position 531,678,126 of record OU342743.1, on the reverse strand, counting down.
TGCTCGACGAATCTGTCATTTTCTCACGCTGCTGGGTCCCCCATTTCAGGCTCTCATTTCAAGAAACGTGTGCATGCTGACCCTTTTTCTCGCTCGCACCTCCCTGATTCGAACTGGAAACATTGCTCGATGCAGCATCTGTATAAGGTCGCGCTACTGGGTCCCACATATCAGCTTCTCTGTAAATGAAACATTGATTACTCGATGCAACATCTGTATAAGGTCTCTGCTAGGTCCAACATGTCAGCGTCTCTGCAAATGCAATGTGTGTATGATGGACTCCGCTGTTTTGACCTTGGCAACGTTGCTGGGTGCTAGATGTTAGCCTTCTCTATGTAAGAAATGTGTGTATGCTGAAAAAAATGTAAAAAAACGACAGAGATTATATTATATATTATATATCTATATTGAAAAAACTAGGAATCTAACTCAAGACTTCAACAAATGGGAACCACGTGTGCTTCCACTACGCCAGAACCATCTATACCACTACTGGAAAAGATTACATTTAGAAATGTTGAAATCACTTAAAATGAAAAGGCAGCGACCCTAACGACTTGCCACAAAAAAATGCTAAATACTCTATACAAATACAACATGGGCAGGAGAAGCTTGTCCTATACTTTATCGGAATGGCACGGAAATACTAAATTATGATGATTTTGGGCGGTAAAAAAATAACTTGGGTCCAATCTTGTGAACCAATGGGCTTCTTATCGTGGGCTCCTTACCGAACTTCTTCAGTGTGGTTCAAGATTAAAAAACCAAGTAATAATGTGTTGAGAGTTGGTGGCCCACAGCCAACCTAAACCCGGAAGGATAAATTAGCGAGGTTTTGGGCCACAGTTGGGTAGAATGTAGTACTATTTTCTAATAACCTCCTCCTTGAAAATTCAATGTACTCAATATGTCGGAGGTCGGTAGTCCACCTGACCCGGCAGGCTAAATTTGCAAGGTTTTGGGCCAGTGTTGGGTCGAATGTGCAATCTTTTCAATAGGTCCTTAGTGAAAATTCAATGTAGTTCGTACCCCATCCTCAAAAAAACGTAGTTGGTACCCTAAAAAATATATACTCTGCTCACCACGAAAGGCTCATTAAGGTATTTTCTTTTGAAACAAGAATATGGGAAGTTTTTTGTCCGAAGTGGGGTTGAAATATTCGTTTTCAGAGGCTGAGTATTAAAAATATATTGTACTGAAGGTCGATGGTCCACCTGACCTGGCTGTACCTACGCCGAATCCGAAAGAATGAAGTTGGAAATGGAGAAAAGTGACCGATATTGCGCCTTATTATACATAGCGAACATAGCGAGGAACTTGGGCAGCGTAGGATTCAAACATGGAAAGTACTAGAGGGAGTTTGACTGATTGACATAAAATCGTGTGATATCAAGTCTTACAACGTGCAATCATCTTTTTGGCAAAGGATATATTTCAAGATGGTTTTGGTGGCTTTGAATCGGCCTAAGTGCCCAATCGATTTGATGTACTCAAAACCTTATAATCATGCCATATAATTTGTTGGCGATAAACACATGGTGGCCTTGACTTTCCCAGCGGCAGATAGCTCGGGTAAGCACCAGCTTAAACTGATCACTCGAAGTTGTATGCGTCCATATGATGAAATTAGTACATGCCGCAATTAGCACTAACATGTGGCATTGTCATCATGCAAAATGGCTCAGAATTCGCACATTTAGTTCACAATTTCGAACACAATAATACAACCAGTTTATACACTAGCACAGACAGTACAATGTCAGCATATCAGAGCTTGACTTGTTCATGTCACATCAGAGCTTGAGTTGTTCATTTCACATACAGAAGAATGAGAAAGGATACATACTGTATTGAACAAGTAATTTCACGGTAGTGCCAAAAGTATGCCATATATCATAGACAATATGGGTTCTGCGTAAACAATTTTTCTTTTTTGGAAGGGTGTGCATTAACTCTCTTTTTTAGAATATCGGCATAAACATTTGCGGCTATCATCCTAGGGCATCTTGTCCTGCTTTGGTGTACCGAGCCAAGATCAATTACGGCCCCATTAAGGCCTGTTTCGTGACCCTATAAGAAGAAGTGACCTACTTTTCCCTGTTTGCTAAGAGGAAAGAAGGAATATTCCCCTCAAAACACAACGCTGCACGAGGTGCGATGGTTCAAAAAAATGCACGAGTCGCGTATATACAAGCCAGTAATAGTACTAAAAACTATAGTACAGAAATCACGCTACAAAATAATCATGGCTTCATGGATTATATCGTAGAAGGCAATACTAAATAAAAAGCACGGTATGGCTCATATAAACCGATTCAATCTGGCCACTAAAACGAGTGTACTAATAGTCAACTGTTGAACCACGATGCAAAAACAGATGACACAAGGATACACCAGAAAGATCCACAACTCAGTCTAGGGATGGCACAACGAGCATACCAAACCTAAACTAGGCCTAAACCAAATTGTCGCCTATCGCACACAGTTCCAACCATCTTTGGGAAGGCTGATAACTACCACATGCTCACCTTCAGTTGGATGCAGGTTGCAGCGTTTAATCTGAGGGAATTGTATTCTGCAAAATCTCCTGTATGTTGTGTACACACAGTTTGTCCTCATGAATGGGAACAATGTGCCATCAGCAGCCTTGCATCCACGTTTCTTCATCATATTGTCAATGATTGGATAATTGAGACCGAGAAGCAGAGAGTTGTCACCGAGGCTATTAACCTGCCTCCAAATGATGACCCCTGGAGGTCCAGCAGAGCTAGGATCCTCTTCAAAAATGTCATACGTTGTAATTATGATCATCAAGCATTCACCATCAGCCGATCGAGTGAGGAACCACATGCCTGGCCGATCATTCAGAATAGGTGCTAGGATTACAAACGGAAGCTCCTTGTTTCCTGCAACATCTGAATTTGAGAAAAAAGTGCATTAATGGCATACATATTCTAACACCAGCATTCTTCCTTGTTCATGCTAACAGTGTGAATAGGCAAATCCTGACAATAATATTACTCAATAAATTAACAACATTAGGAATTGCATTATTTACTCTGCTATTCTGAATATTTGGATTTCTTGCTTATCTTAGTTTCCTAGTTGTTGTAAGTTTCAAAAGAGGAAGCGCCACTTTTTTTTATATAGACGCATGTCTACTTGAATCCTATAGGATTAGATGCCTGTAGTATTTTGGATCAAGTGGTGTTTGATTGCATAGGAAAACCAAAGGAATTGTACAAAGAGGTTGGAGTGGATGGAAATTTTCCTCCAAAATAGAGTGCAAAGGAATCCTTTGATGGAATTCCTAAGGATTATACTCTTTCGAATCAAACAACATTTTATAGAAAAAAATTCTAAGGATCCAAATCCTACACAATTCCTCTAAATCCCAAGGCAAAATCCAAAAAGGAAAGATTGGTATCCTACAAAAATCCTATGTGATTCCTACAATCCGAGGAGGGCCTGAAAGTACAAACAGATAAAGAAACCTGGCTTCACTATGTTGCGCGCACAATTGAGATGCTGGTTAATAATACCTTTCCAATTTTGACAATGAACGAACTTAGTAGTGCAGGGATGATGTCATACACTATATGTTTGGAAGGAATAATACTGGTACTAATTCATTATTGGCAATGGTTCATTCATTTTCTTAGGACATAAAGCGTGTGCTCATTCAGTAATACGAAAGGTAAAACATAACAAGATAGTTAAAGAACAACTTCACTGAATCACTCACAATGTATCATCATGGAACTAGAATTACCTTCTGATGTGGGATCCCAGCAGTAGGTGCAACCTTGACTTGTGACTGCAAAAATGAGGCCACCGTGTTCAATGGCATCATAGTACTGTCGTCTTCCAAGACCTGAATGCTCCAGACATCTCCAAACTTGGCTACCGACTTCCAGGTAGGCGATTTCATCGTCGAACAACGCGCGGAGCTTATAGTCTGTGTAACCCCTAGCTTCTGTGGGCACTATATAGATTACGATCTTCAACAGCTCAAGAGATCCATCCCACGACTTATTGACCTTTTCTCCATACCTACGGATTCGCCAATTTTTTTTTAAATGTGAATGAGTTCAGAAATGACAACATGTAACTGGGGTAACCCTGGCTAGCTAGTAGCATTACAGGTTATAGTGTTGATGTGAGACGGCCGCAATATCACAAGTATCAGTCGATGGAAGGTCGATTACTCGATAGGTGTAGATGTTTGCTAGGCACCAGGCCCCACGCTGGTCCACCGCAGTGAGCCCGTCGCCATTCATGCCAACCCATAATTTTTCGTGCATGAAGAGCAGGATGGCGGTGCGCCGAGGATGGTCGAGGGGCACCATGTCGTACACCATGTCGTACAGACAATGTACCCTCATACCGTCATAGTGCTCATCAAACCAATAAGCAGGATGAGGCATCAATAGGCAGGATTCATTCCAATGGTGATACGTCCGTTTTGTACCTTTGTTGTTGGCGATACGATCGTACAGCAGCTTGCAGCATGCGGCTAGCCTGACGGTGCTGGAAATGTCCAGACACTGAACGATGAGGTCGAAATCATCCATGCTGAGTTGATCCCACTTGCATCGCCCGCTGAGCTTCGAATCGGCCATCACAGCCGGATGGATTTAGGCGGATGCCAAGTGCGGCTGGAGTTTTCTGTAGGAGGAGGGGAGCGTTAGAAGAGAGAGCGTGGGGGAGATCGTGGGTGGACTGGGACTGGGGAAGAAGATGGAGAGGGAAAGAAAAAAATGAGGGAGGAGATTTTACTTGCTTGCTCTGTCTAGTCAACAACAGCATCGAGGATACTGCCGCCTAGACTTCACTATATGTTAGACTAGCACGCCACGCAGCTAGTAATTTGACAATACTCCTACTTAATATGTATCAGAGGTGCAGTATTGTCTAGTCACATCAGTTTTCCCAGAGGGTTTTCTTTTTACAACTTTCATTTCAACATAGTGTACTAGTATTTTCAATGGAAAATAGGAGGATGAACTACTACTAGTAGTAGTAGCCGCGACATGGACACATGTATTTTCATCTTATTCCCCTACATGCAGAACTCGTAGCACAGAACCAAAAATATATACACTGGATATAATGCACAGTACGGGTGTGTCCGTGGTATTTTTGGCATGTTGCATGTGTTCATATATGTTCTAGTACAAGGTACATGGAATTACACGTGTACAACATGCAACCGTGCAGCAAAATGAGAGACGTGCAAGGACACCAGATTTTGCTCAAGTCAGGCAACGTGCATGACTTTGTGTGGCTCTGATTCACTGACATGTGGGCCCTGTTAAGGTCGGCTCCACCTGCCAGTAAGAAACTGCATACACCATGCGCTTGGAGCCACTAGGTACATCCACGGCGGAAATTACAATTTGCATCTAGCTGCACCGGCAACAAGCTGTTGCACGTGGCACTTCCAAGTTTTCAGAAAATGTGAAATAAATCATGAACATAGATCATATTTATATAGTTCATCTATAAATTTCCATCCCCAAAATATTACTACTACATGGCCTGGCCACCACAAAATGAACAAATGAACACAAGATATTGTTCGCTTAGGTTTTTTCTTTTTCATTGACACAGGTCACATAAGATTTTATTGTGGGACCAAATATTGTAGATGCACAAGATACAACATAGCCAATGTTCCAGATTTATTTCACATTTTTTGAGAACTCGAAAGTGCAACAAATAATAAAGGGGTGCGGGTGCAACGAGTTATAGAATATTCAACCCGCACTGACTAAAATTATGGCTTGCATACAGAAGGAGTTTGATCAAATTGCAGGCCTTGCACTACATTGCGGCAAAATGAGTGTTAGAGTACATCAAGGTAACGACCGATGCCATACGATACAAATAAGGCGAAGGAAATAATTCAAGATACGCAAATCCCTATTCCATATGATCTCCCTTGAACCGTTAATTATGCCGGTTCCAATCCTTCGCGTTGGCCAAGCTTGGGATGAACAACAACGGAGTCTGCCGCCAAATCCAACCAATGTTTTTTGAGGGAAATTCTAGCCAATGTTGGTTGAGAGACCAATAGTACTGTCTTGAGAATTCATACTGATGTGGCATATTTCAGGACAAATATTAAATCCACCAAGACTAACTGCATACGGAGAGGTGTATACATTGTTGCTCCTCGTTAGATCTCCAGGGCCAATTCATGGCGTACCAACTAGAATGGTAATTGGATAGTTCAATCCAAGGAAGATAGAAAATGCTCCAAGGTCTAAAACCCTCCGCCATTGCCTCGGTGGAAGTAACCTACTAGTGTCAATCGAGAACACATGGTAGCAAAACCCAGTAGAATAGGTGTGAATATTGCGGCCGTGATGATAACCAACATTTTCAGCCACAGGATAAGTAGTGGCATACCGCCTAGCACTAACACCCACAATATTGATCATAATAAGGCTACGACCATCAGGAGATCTTGCTAACCACCATAGATCGGGACTATACTCACGATTACTGTCTAATTCAGGTGGCCCCGGAAGATGCACAAGACCTTGCAAGGAAAGCACATTCAGATGTAAGCTGAACAAAATTTGAATGATGAAGCTTGAAAATTTAAGGATGGAAATTTTACCCCATGCCCGAGGATCCCATGCATAAGCATTGCCAATCTGAGTTACAGCATAGACAACTCCATTGTGGATAATTGCATCACGGTAGCTAAACATGCTGAATTGGTCCTCAAGAACCATCCACATACCATGAGAGCCATCAAGGAAGGAAATTACCGTGTCGAAGATGGCCAGGACAGAGAAATCCTTATAGTTCCCAGCAGTTGTGGGAACTCGGCAAATGGCTATTTTCAGTAGATTAGTAGGCTGACCAGCCACAATAAACTTAAGTACCTCGGGTGTGGACTCAAAATCAAAGATCACTAGTAGAGGAATCTAGCGATGAGTGAACACATTCACAAGCTCCCAGTTCCAGGTGAGGCCAACAGTGGCGATCCAATCTCCATGGGCGCCTGCCCACTTCTTGCCCTCACAATCTGGCATCAAAGCATCGGAGGAGGACATGTCCAACAACGTCAGCTCGCACAAGGTCCACCCAAACTTCTTTTGTAGCTTCTGCTTGCCCTGCTGCAATAGTAGTTGCCCCTGTAGAACTGCTTCATGCGATTGTCGCGGTAGAAGACATTGTACTCACACGGTACCTCAGTTGAGTGAGAGTGAAGAACATAGGGGAGACCAAATGGATGAGATTTCGACAGGGATGCACTATGTGTTCCTGAGTAAAGATAACGTTTGCAGTAGGCGACGAGGCTCGCAGCGGTGATGACATTGCATCTAGCATAGATTTCTTCAAGGGGGCCATAGGAAAACACACTAGAAGTGTAATTGTCATCGATCAATTGGGCCATCCCGAGGAAGAGCTCGAGCAGGTGGGGCCAATGGCATTTGGTTTTGATTGGGGGTTTTGGAGGAGAGAGCGAGCGGCAGCTGGCAGGGCGAGATGGCAAACAATCTATCAAACTGGGTGCCGGCGCTGATCCTAAAGTGGCATGACAGCGTTGGCGTGTGCCTGTATTTGTGTGCGAGTGGTAATGGCCATCACCGGGACACTGGAGTTGAAGTGAGGATGGAGATTGAGAATATCATTTTGCGGCCCGAAAGTTGAGGCGCCCAAGCAACACGGTACCCAAGTTGATTTTAATCACCACGATTCGAAAAGTTGGGACGCCAATTGCTGAGAGGGGTGTTTCGAGTGAATGATGGCCAAACCCAATATTTTCAAATCATGCTCGTTAAGTCAGGATATTCCGTTACACTAGTTCCTGCTGTGCGCCTTCCTCGTCGGTCACTCTTCTTAGCCACCCTGCACGTGTCGTAGGGGTAAATCCATTATACTTTCCTAACTCTCGACACTGAATCTAGCTACAGCAGCGGCAGTCCTTTTTCTTCCCTTCCCTGACCCTGAATCTGCCGGTGGTGGAGGACCTTTTTCTCCCTCCCTCGACACTGAATCGGGTGGCGGTGGCCCAGCATGTCTTGCAAGGTGAAGGTTGTATCTATGTTGCCGACTGATTCAGGTCTGTCGAGGCTAGAGTCTAGGGCTCAACGTGAATCAGCAGCTAGGTCTTCAGCCCCGGTTAGTGAGGAGGTTAGCAAGGATTCTGCTCCCAAGGTACCTACGAGCAGCGGGTTGAAGAGAAAAGCAAGACCGGCAGCAGATTGTTTGGCTCCGATGGGCAGATGCGGCACCCATATCTAGAAGAAAAAACCCGTGATAAGAGCGAGAGGTGATTTTTTCTTATCTGTGCCTTATCTTACAAGTAGATTAGTTACGGCATAATAGAATCGAATGAACTGAAAAGTTCCCCTTTTTAACCAAATTAGGCACAACTTTGATACAAGGGACCTATATGAGTTCACAGTTCACGTTCGCCAGTACACTACAAAACTTGATTTTTGTTTTTGTGAGGGTTGTGTTCGGGCAAGATGTACATCTTCTTGTGAATTGCAAAAATGTTGTGTCTGTTTCACAGCTGGTAGGTATGCTTGGCACTAGGATTCCCTAGGGTTCTAGACAGAGGAAAAAATTGGTGTGGCGCAACATGAATGATACCTATCAGCAAATTGAGCACTCCCATGAGCTCTAGATGGTTTGGGAGTGTTGTGCGGCTGATCATAAGTTGAAAGTTGAAGCGATGATTGATGATATGTATGCAGATGCTGGAGATCTTGCTGCCAGAGCTTTGGCTCCTAGAGACTACGGACCAATACGTGTTGATCTAGATAAGTTCAGTATACGCTTAGAGGTGGATTCATACATGGCAAAACTTGATGAGGGAGTTAATAAGCCAGTTTTGTCATGTACTGTGGAGATCACTGTCGATTCCAAAAACATAACTCTTGATGAAATGAGAGAGATGATCGGTAAGGAAATCGGTATTGGCCCTAAGCAGATGGCACAAATCTGGTGGTGGCATCATAAGAAGCAGCAATTCATAGATGTTTTGGATACTGAATATCTTATGCAGATTATGCGACGAAAGAAGTGAACCAGGAAGGTGTTCTTCCTTTGGTACCATTTCTGATGTTGTTGAATAGGTTGTAGTGGATGTAGAGGCCCCTATAGTGGCTGAACAGAATGAGGTGGTCGACGTTGATGAGATCTGATGAGAGTTGCTACCCTAGGCTTGTCATATAGACCGTGGGGTTCCCCTGCCTGTATTTGTAACATTGACTACTGTTGCATTTAGATCGTGTTTCTGTGATTATGTTTGTTGAGAGATTGCGATATAATGTTGTGCGAGCTGTTGAGATTTTAGGACATGTCACTCACTGAAACCATCATTATTGTAACAAGACATAAGTACATTGTAGTTGACATGATTATGTTTCTTGATATGACATACTGTACTTGTTTCTTTTATTATGTTTGTTGGGACATTGTAATGTAATGTTTTGTGAAACCATGACTGGACACGTGATGCATAAATACATTGTAGTGGACATGATTATGTTTCTTGACATGATGTACTGTACTTGTTTCTGTTATTTTGTTTGTTGAGAGATTGTAATGTAATGTTTTGTGAAATCATGACTGGACAAGTGATGCATAAGTACCTTATAGTCGACATGATTTTGTTCTTTAGATGATGTAATATACTTGTTTCTGTGATTACGTTTGTTGAGAGATTGTAATGTAATGTTTTGTTAAACCATGACTAAACAAGTGATGCATAAGTACCTTGTAGTTGACATAATTTTGTTTCTATTGATGATGTAATATACTTGGTTCTGTGATTATGTTTGTTGACAGATTGTAATGTAATGTTTTGTGAAACCACGACTGAACAAGTGATGCATAAGTACCTTCTAGTTGACATGATTTTGTTTCTTTAGGTGTTGTAATATACTTGGTTCTGTGATTATGTTTGTTGAGATATTGTAATGTAATGTTTTGTGAAACCATGACTGAACAAATGATGCATAAGTACCTTGTAGTTGACATGATTTTGTTTCTTTAGATGATGTAAATATACTTGGTTCTATGATTATGTTTGTTGAGAAATTGTAATGTAATGTTTTGTGAAACCATGACTGAACAAGTGATGCATAAGTACCTTGTAGTTTACATGATTTTGTTTCTTTAGATGATGTAATATACTGATATGTTTTCCTTAGGCATTAAAATTGGGATGGAGGGAGTACAGGTTTAATATTTGAAATAAGAATGTATGAAGAGAAACCATATTAGGCAGGAGACAGTAATCCAGGGAAAGGGCATGGTATCCATTAAACTATTGTAACATGCCAATTTAGTCATTGTTGCAGTGGTAGAAGGGGTTCTCTCTCTCTCCATCTCTCTCTCCTCACCGATGCCATCATCGACGACGACACGTTCGCCATGCTGTCCTAGAACAACGTGGACGACCAGTCGAGCAGCGACAGCCTTCTCTCTGACATCGAGTATTCCTTCCATGATGTGAGTTGCTCTGTTTTTTCGGGCTAGGGTTAGGCATTGGTAAATCCCTCGATCCGAGCTCCATATGTGCATGCAATCGTGTTCAATTCCAGCTTTGCGTTTACCTATAGGTACCATGGACAATCTACGACTCCGAATGGGAGGGCCTAGATCTCGATGGAGAAGTACCACGTGACCATGGGCTAAAACTGAGGAGATATGTTGCATTCGAAGGCAGTAACACTAGGAGAAGGTTTTCCGGCTGTACAAATCAGGTTTGTTCACATTATGTGCAACGGTGACATGAAGAAATATGTATCGTGTATGTTCATAACACTATAGTGTGTGTTTTTTTAGGTTGGCCCGGTGTGTAAAGCAGTAGAGTGGGTGAACATGAGTGGCCAGATGCACTTAAGAAATGTTTGGCACGGCTATGGGAGATGTATGAGTTGGAAAGGTCGGGGAGATTTCTGATGCTTGTAATGTAGCTGAAAAAAATTACAAGCTGTCGGTATGAAATAAGGAGCTGGAACAAGAAATCGAGAATTTGCAGCCAGAACTAAGTGGCGGAATCAATGGGACCTTGGTTGTTGGAACTGCAAAGAAGCTTTAGGATAGTCACAGGTTGCTGGTTCATAATGCAGAAAAGGAGAGGGATCATCTCAGGAAAGACAAGAAGAAGCTAGAGTACTGCATTGCGGATCTAATGAGGAACTGAAGAAGGCGCACGAGGGTGAACAAGGACAGACTACAAAGGATAAAGGAAATTCGAGATGAATAATGTATGTTGTGCCAATGCGTGAAACTAGTTAACTATAAGACTTGTAGTTGTGCTTTCTTAATTAAGCCAAACTCTATCCTCGACAAATTATTTCAAGCGAACACGCATATCGTGCATAGAGTTAAGTTCACGTTTACAAAATCACCACTTCAGAGGATAAACCAGGTAGTTCAGTACTAGATAGACATATGTTGGGTTCAAGCGAGCCTGGCCTGGAGCTGCTTGTTTTCCTCCCTAAGATCGGCCAGCTCCTTCAGTACTTTGTCGTGTGCCAGCTACAGGTTCCGGCGGTCCGTCACGGATTCTAGAAGTTGGTCCATAGCCACACGATTTTCCTTCAAGATCCCTTTCATGATCTCCGTCTGCTTCCTAGCGAGGTGCGACCTTCCCTGTGAAGCTTCACCCAGCCGGTGTTTACCTCCTTCAGTTCCTGGCACTTGTTAAAAAGGACCGCGACTTCAACGCGCAGGTGGTCAAAGGCCAGTTTCTAGGAATTCTGCTTCTCCCTTTGGATGGCTATCTTGTCATTTAGCCAGGTCGCCAGGTCCTGGTTGAGCTTTCATGTCTTTCCCTGCAACAAAAATACATAGTATGGTTTGTTCAGTTCACCAGGACAAGCTGGTTAGTTTCCATAATTAACTGAATCGACTAGTGGCACTGTCATAATTTCAAGGAAGAATATATCTAAGACTAATCAACATTTTATGAATCGACAACTGGCATGATACATTGCAAATATATCTATAATTTTTGATGCTCCATGCTTGGATTTATCCACTTCCTTGTGTTTTGTCCACACTTTGGAGTACTTTTCATATGATTTCTTGGACTAACCTATTAACAAGAGCCATAGTGCGAGCTACCTGTTTTCTGCTATTTTTGGTTCTAGGAAAGTCAGAAAATGAATATTCTCGGAATCGGACGGGACAAAAGCCAAAGTGCCTATTTTTCTAGAAGACTCCAGGAGCCAGAATATGAGACGGAGGAGGGCCAGGGGTTGGCACCCCCCCCCCCCCCCCAGGCGCGGGCTGGGCCTGGCCGCGCCAGGGCATGGTGTGGTGGCCCTAGAAACCCCCTCGGTCTCCCTCTTCGCCTATAAGAAGCCTTCTGACCTAAAAACTCTGGGGGGGTTCGACGTTTTTCTAGAAGGAGTTCCGCTCTGCCGCCACAACCAGATTCCACGAAACAGCACCAGAAACTCCGTTCTGGCACCCTGCTGGGACGGGGAATTGGAGGAGATCATCGTCATCATCATCACCATCGCTTCTCCATCAACCATCCATGTTTCCCCCATCTATGAGTGAGTAATCCCCCGTTGTAGGCTATAGGGATGGTAGGGATTGGATGAGATCGTTCATGTAATGGCATCATATTATTAGGGCATGGTGCCTAGTATGTTTTATTAGTGCTTTATGACTTTGTTGCCACTTGTTGTGCTTAATGCTTGTCACTAGGGCCCGACTACCATGATTTCAGATCTGAACATGTTATTGATTCATTATGATAGTATTGTTTATGGTCTTATCTGCAAGTTGTATACACACGTTGTTTTCTGGAACCAATGGCCCCGAAGTGACAGAAATCGGGATAACCGGAGGGAATGGCTTTGATGTGAGGATCACATGTGTTCATGGAGTGTTAAAGATTTGCTCTGGTGCTCTATTAAAAGGAGCACCTTAATTGCCAGTAGTTCCCTTGAGGCCCCGCTGCAAACGGGCTGGCAGGACAAAAGATGTTGTGCAAGTTCTCATTGCGAGCACCTATGACTATATATGGAACACATGCCTAGGATTGTCTAGTACTTGGATGCTTTATCTTATTTATCTGCAATTGCCCTATGTTCTGATTGCTATATGAATTGTCTTATCCATGCAACGCCCGTCCATCCATCCCTATGCCTACCGCACTCGAATCCCACTGTTTACTGCTATTGTTACTACTGTCTTTACTTTACTACTACTGTTACTTTACTATTCCTACTACAAAACTATTGCTACTGATAAACTGTTGTGAGCAAGATTGTTTCCAGGTGCAGCTGAATTAACAACTCAGCTGTTAAGGCTTATAAATATTCTTTGGCTCCCCTTGTGTCGAATCAATAAATTGGGTTTCAGTTCCCTCGAAAATACTGCGATACACCACCTATACTTGTGGGTCATCAAGACTATTTTCTGGCGCCGTTGGCGGGGAGCATAGCTTTATTTATCCAGTCCACTTGGAATCACTATTGTTCAAGCTTAGTTTATTTCTGCCTTGTTTGCTTATTTCTTTATCAAAAATACAAAAAATTAGTTCCTACTCTAGTTGTTATTTTTGTTGATCTGTTATTGTCTTGCTTTATCATGCTTGTGGTCAATGGTTGGTTTCTTTGAAACTGAATCTTATTGGCAAGGTGGGTTCATGGAAGATCAAAAATATTATTATAAGGAACACCGCTTGTCACAAAAAGGGAAACACTTATGGGAACAAATTGATAAATTGTATACCATTGCTAGAAACGTGTGCTCTACTTATAATGTTACTTATTTCTTTGATAAATCTTGTTGCTACAGGAGGTACAAACACCTCCCATTTCAATGTGAGTATAATGATAATATTACCATATCTTCTTATGTTAAGGGAAATTATGACTTTTATGATGTGGAACAAATTGAGGAATTTATTGCTTGGAAGGGTGCATTTGAACTTGCTAGTTTGCTTGAAAATATTGATGATTCACCTTACAAATATGAGGTTTATGGTATACTTAAATTTTGCTTTGATAATTACAAGGAAGAAAATGGCTATATTCTTGAATATACTAATAGATGCTTTCCACAAATGGAAGAGACTAATGCCTTGCAGGATCCTATGGAAGAAGAAATTGATGAACCTGAAATCTCATTAGATGAAAAAGAGGAGGAGAGTGATGAACAAAAGGAGGAAGAATGGATTAGCTACCCATGCCTCCCTTCTAATGAGAGTAACTCTTTATCCCTTACATTATTTGATTGTCCCCCATGCTTACTAAAGGAGGATGAATGTTATGTTCCTGCGGATTCTTTTGAAGATGTTTATAATAAAGCTCTAGTTCTTGTAGATCATGAAAAGCATGCTTTATTTGATAGTTATATTGTTGAGTTTATTCATGAGGCTACTGAAAATTATTATGAGAGAGGAAAATATGGTTGTAGAAGTTTTCATGGTATTGAAACACCTCTCTATGTGCTAAAAGTTTTGAAGTTACTCTTGTTTTATCTTCCTATGCCTGTCACTTTGTTCTTTGTGAATTTATTTGCATACACGATTCCTATGCATAGGAAGTGGGTTAGAATCAAATGTCTTTTGAATTTGCTTTTTGATGCTCTCTTTTACTTCAACTCATATTTCTTATGAGAGCATCCTCTCAAACTATTATGCCTGAAGATGATAATATGTCTATTATTCTTGGGAGACCTTTTCTTAAATACTTCAGGGGCTGTTATTAATTGTAATCAAGGGAAGGTGACCTTCAATGTTAATGACAAGGAACATACTATCTATTTCGCCAAGAAGATTGATAGGACTTATGGTTTTGAATTCAATTGAACATGTTGAGGGCATTCAAGTTGGAGAAATATATTGTCCCATACCAAGAGAAAATTTTGAAACTATTAGATTGGGACCATTGCTATCAAGGTTGAGGTAACATAATCATAAGTGGAATACAAAGTTTTGTCTCATATGAAATTGTTTTGGTAGCAAGACCTGACCAACCTTGTTAAGAAAAGGATTCCATTGAACAAAACAATGTTTTCACCATGATTATCTCCGCTTACTTCTATTCTATCCATTTTAGTTTTTGCTTATGCCTAACTTAAAGGCGTTAAAGAAAAGTACTTATTGGGAGATAACTCAAAAGTTTTAGATGAGTCTTGGAAGTTATTAGATGAGTTTTAGATTAGTTTTTACTTCAGTAATAACCGCTCCTTATCCTTTTTATTTGCTTTTTGTGCCAAGAGTAACCTCTAATGAGAGAGAAGTAATGATTGGGAAAGTTGTTGTTCCAAAACAGATTTCTGTGCTTCACCATAAAAATTCGTGTAAAATCTCTGTACGTCCTTTTGAGGCATGAATTTTTGTGCTTCTGACCTAGGTTGTTATCTAACTTTCGTTAGGTTAATACTATTTGATTTGAGCAACAGAAGGTCTTCGAAAAAAATTGTCTTTACCTTCTGGTCTGTTTTGACAGATTTCTGCCATTTTCTGCATTTGCTTCTTGTTGGTTCCTTTTTGAGTTCTTTTGGGGAATTGAGCTTTTTGAGGGAAGTGCTACAGTAGCTAGTGTTCTAATGGAAGTTTATTTGGTGTTAGAACTGAACCTAAAGACTTATTATCTTGAGTGCACTAATGTTGTTAATAAAGATTGTGTGAAGTTTTGTATGAAGAAAAATTTCAGGTGTATGGAAGGAATGAGTAATGAGATGAAGGATGGACTAAAGCTCAAGCTTGGGGATGCCACGCGTGTCACCCCAAGAAATATCCAAGAAGTACAAGTGTCAAAGCTTGGGGATGCCCAAGGCATCCCCTTCTTCATCAATAAAAATCTCAGGTTTCTTCCAACCACTTCATTTTTATTGTTTCATGCACAGTTGTGTTGTTCTTGGAGCGTCTTTTTTTTCGTTTTTAGTTTTGGTTTTCGTTTGCTTAGTTTGCTGAATAAATTGGTTGTACCTCCTCTTTCATACTTTGGTTTTCAAATAGTTTGTTTTGGATTGGAAAAGAGTAGGAAAGTTCATGCTTAAGTGTTAAAGAGAGCTTGTTTTTTACTGTGCCTATGCTTTGTCATGCCATGCTTGATATTGTTTTGGCTTTATGCTTAGTATTATTTGCTGTAGCATGATTTGATATAAACAATTGAGATTGCTTAATGTGCCTTGGAAGAATCATGCGTTGTTTTAGCATATTAAAGCATAGTATTGTGGTATTCTCCTTTGATGCTTTATTTGGGTTGACTTAGCGCATGCTCACACCATGTTATGACTATCCCAAGTCACCATAAGCATTTATTATCCTTTAGTTTTCAACTTGTAGTATCACTTTATGCTTTGATCAATGATGTTTGGTCGCTCTGCATGATTATGGCCATTATTGCTCTCTCGTTTGTCTCTCCCTAACTATTGCTAGCCTTCACTTTCACTAAGTATGTTTTGCTCATGTTTCCAACTCCCTAAAACCAAATATTGCCAAACTGTCCATGATACCTACCTATTAGGATCATTTTCTACTTTCGTGCATATTCAATATGCCTTGTTTTCTTCCGAATAAAATGTTTTCTTGTTATGAGAAAGTTAGTTAGTAAAGCTCTCACGAACTTGATGGCACACTTTATTTTCTTGCATTTAATAAACCTGAACCATTGCGTCCTTCTTTGTTGCGTATATGCTTGCTCTTTATAAGTTGAAGTTAGCAGAACCATGTAGCATGGGGAACGCTTTCAACATTGCATTGGTACTTAGTACCTCGTTGATATCATGTTCTTTTGCTTATGGATCCCGGCGGTGTGAAATAAAAGTGGAACTTGTAAGATCATGGAGTTTGTATGTATGTTAGAGAAACACCTGGGCCGCTAGCCTAAGCCATGCCTAATCATGGTGGAAACTTGCAGCTTAACCACAATGAGCATGCTATGAAGCATCCTCAATAAAAATCTATGCACATAGTAAATAAAAAGATCGTTGAGATGCTCATTGTCTGCTTGCCTTGTCATTTTGATTATGGGATAGCTCTTGTGTCATGTGCAAGGGGTACCCCGTTGGCGATTCTCTATGATATGTATATACTTATAATGACAAGATCTTACTTGTGACTGAAGTTGAGTAGCATGAGGATCGGTCTTCGTAAGTAAGGGGCTTGAGACTTCAATTTATAACTTGTCAAGCATATCCTCTTAGTTGTGTCACATTAACCTTAACCATTTAAAGATTCTTATGATAGGGGCAATGAGAGCTCAAAGCTAACGAGTACCATACTTTCAGCATTTGGAAGCCTTTCAAACTTTTCAAAACCTGTTCATTTCCTTGTTGAGTCTCCACGCATTCTATGAGCACTTTCTTGAGAGCATAGTGGCCATTCTTAGTTCTATGTGCATTGTCCCAAGACTTGTTGATTGATGCATAACTTGATATTGCTTGTTTTAAACTATTTGTATCTCGACACTCTTGTAAACTTTGAAGTTGTCCTATGCATTTATGTTTGCTACTCTATGAGGGACAAGCTGAATGCCACTATGCTATGTTTTCTTTATGTGAAACAAACAAACGTCTTGCAAAGCATTGTTATTCATGAATCTTGTGTTTGTGCCTTTTCATGTTGCATCATAGTTTCTTTGTCTTATTGCTAGAACTTTGTCTTTCATGCCATGATTGAAGTACTATGATCCTAGCTTTGAATGTTTTACAAATACTTTGATCAAGTTTATGATGGTGCATGCACCTCAAAAATTATTCTTTCTTTTTTATCACTTACCTACTCGAGGACGAGCAGGAGTTAACCTTGGGGATGTTGATACATTGCAAATGTATCTATAATTTTTGATGCTCCATGCTTGGTTTTATCCACTTTCTTGTGTTTTTTCCACAATTTGGAGTACTTTTCATCTGATTTCTTGCACTAACCTATTAACAAGAGCCACAGTGCCACCTGCCTGTTTTCTACTGTTTTTTGTTCCAGGAAAGTCAGAAAATGAATATTCTCGGAATTGGACGGGACAAAAGCCAAAGTGCCTATTTTTCCAGAAGACTCCAGGATCTAGAATACGAGACGAAGGAGGGCCAGGGGCTGGCCACCCCCCCCAGGCGCGGGCTGGGCCTGGCCGCGCCAGGGCATGGTGTGGTGGCCCCATGCACCCCCTCGGTCTCCCTCTTCACCTATAATAAGCCTTCTGACCTAAAAACTCTGGGGGGTTCGACGTTTTTCCAGAAGGAGTTCTGCTCCGCCGCCACCACCAGATTCCACGAAACAGCACCAGAAACTCTGTTCTGGCACCCTGCCGGGACGGGGAATTGGAGGAGATCATCGCCATCATCATCACCATCGCTTCTCCATCAACCATCCATGTTTCCCCCATCTATGAGTGAGTAATCCCCCGTTTTAGGCTATGGGGATGGTAGGGATTGGATGAGATCGTTCATGTAATGGCATCAGATTGTTAGGGCATGGTGCCTAGTATCTTTTATTAGTGCTTTATGACTTTGTTGTGATTTGTTGTGCTTAATGCTTGTAACTAGGGCCCAAGTGCCTTGATTTCATATCTGAACATGTTATTGATTCATTATGATAGTATTGTTTATGGTCTTATCTGCAAGTTGTATACACACATTGTTGTCCGGAACCAATGGCCCCGAAGTGACAGAAATCGGGATAACCGGAGGGAATGGCTTTGATGTGAGGATCACATGTGTTCACGGAGTGTTAATGCTTTGCTCCGGTGCTCTATTAAAAGGAGCACCTTAATTGCCAGTAGTTCCCTTGAGGCCCCGCTGCAAACGGGCTGGCAGGACAAAAGATGTTGTGAAAGTTCTCATTACGAGCACGTATGACAATATATGGAACACATGCCTAGGATTGTCTAGTACTTGGATGCTTTATCTTATTTATCTGCAATTGCCCTATGTTCTGATTGCTATATGAATTGTCTTGTCCATGCAATGCCCGTCCATCCATCCCTATGCTTACCGAACTCGAATCCCACTATTTACTGCTATTGTTACTGCTATCTTTACTTTACTACTACTGTTACTTTACTATTCCTACTACAAAACTGTTGCTACTGATAAACTGTTGTGAGCAAGATTGTTTCCAGGTGCAGCTGAATTGACAACTCAGTTGTTAAGGCTGATAAATATTATTTGGCTCCCCTTGTGTCGAATCAATAAATTGGGTTTCACTTCCCTCGAAAATACTGTGATACACCCCCTATACTTGTGGGTCATCATGGCACTATCATAATTTCAATTTCAAAGACAAATAAGATTTATCTGCAGTTTAGTGTGTTGTGGGTTTTTTCTAATGTCACCAAATAGTAGTCGGCTAGTGGCAAACTCATAATGCAGAAACCCATGTCCAGATATATAATGGAAAGAGCACATGGTGTCCATTCATGAACATGAACACCTACATATGTGCAGATAGATAAGTAGTTGCCCTAGGATTCTTATTGCATCCTATAATGGGAAGCAAACTTGGGCATTGCACTCGGAACCCTAAATATTACAAAAGGAGTGGAGCAAGAACTATCATCGGATTGAGGACAAGTACGCCATGAGGGGGTCCTCGAGGCGTGCAGAAGAGAGGGGTGTGAGACGTACGGTATTTCGGGACGGTGAGCACACAAGTTTACCCAGGTTCAAATCCGCCGTTTTTGGACGAATCCTACTCCTGCTAGCAATCCAGTAATACGGAAGAGCCAGAATATGGGTTACAAGGGTATCACCTGTGCGAGTTGAGGTTGTCGACTATTGTGTTGCCCTAAAGGCTCTCCCTAGGCCGGCTTATATAGATATCCGGCCTAGGGTTTACAAGAGAGATCAATCCAGCTACGACTATGAGTTGGTTACAGAGTACATCTTGAACTACAAGTAACATTATGGGCCTATGTCGGTAAGTCTTCTGGGCCTTCCCGTAGCCGGATTGGACTCAGTATTCTCTCCCTGACTGGGTCGCCCATGAAGCAAAGCTCTAACCCGAAGTGGGCCACCCTGGTCAGTGAGGAACTGTGAGGATACCCGGAAAGTATATCCCCAACAACAGCCCCCGGAGGCCTCCAAGATCCAAAGTCGGATTTTATCATCGTCTAGCTTGATCTCCGGCTTGTAGAATCTTGAAGGGTTCCTGAAACTTCACAACAAAAAATACGATCCGGGTCTTAAAAGTAAGTCGGACTTATCAACTAGTTACTTGGATTTTCCAGCTCGATTTTAAACTAAGCCGGAACTTGGTTTCTAACGCCACCTGACACAAGCATGGTCAAGTCACGTCATCTGACAGGCGTGCCGTCAGCACGACCGTTGGTGGGTCCGCGGTTCGCGGAACCGCGGCACCGTTTCAATGCGTGCGTGGAGATCGAGGAGACACAATCATCGCGTGGGTCCTTCCCAGTTCTTTCAACGACGTGTGGCGGTTACACTGTAGCATTTGCACGAATCTTGGCGCAGTTAGGTGGATATAAGGGGTTTGGATTTCTGCTTCTGCTTTCAACCAGTCCTTTGCCGTTTCCTTTCCTCCCAATCCTCCTGCGCGCACAGAGCTCCCTCGTCCTTCCCCCATAGAACTCCTAGCGCCGCCACTTCCAGGTCATCTTCTCATCGGAGAAATGGCTTCATCATCTTCTTCCTCCGGTTTGGCAGCAGCAGCGATGGCGGCGAGGGCGGAAGCAGCAGCGGAGAAAGAAAGCTTCCGGGGAATCTGGATCCCCTGTGCCCTTGACGAGGACGGACTCAAGAACGTGGAGAATGAGGGGCTTATCGCCGCCGGCGACTGGCGGAGCGGCTCCCCAACCCGCACGACAGCGAGCGGGTCCACTTCGGCACCCATCTCGACCGAGGTCTGTCTTTTCCTCCCTCGGAGTTCTTCTCCGAGGTGATAGATCATTATGGAGTTCAACTCCACAATCTTCCTCCCAACTATCTCTTAGAGATGAGTGCGTATGAATCGCTTTGCGAGGGCTTTCTCGGCATTAGGCCGAGTTTGCTTCTCTTCTGGTACTACTTTCATGTCTGGAGAAATTCCACCACTGTCGGTGTTCCTTACATCACTGGCACTATTAGCTTTTCACTTAGACGTGACCGGGCATATCCCAAAATTTCTGCCAGTGACTCGGTCAAACAATGGCCAGCCACCTTTTTCTACCATAGGGATATTCCGGCTTTTGTCGACGGAGCCGCCATGGCCCAGCCTTCCTGGGACGAGGCTGCTCCGGCTCTCACCAACGATTTGATCCTCGCTAAGTGGTGGATCGAATATTTGATCAAGCACAAGGGTCTGAAGGGATCCGACTTGGTCCAGTGCTGGGTCTCACGTCGGATCCAGCCACTTCAGTACCACGGGGATAGACCGATGCACTCCATCACGTCATCCAAAAAAGACTCCCTCCGCATCAGCCCCAAATCCTACACCACTCAAGGCTACATTAGCCAGATCAAGTGGCTGATCAAGGAGCAGATCGAGAGGATAATTCCGGAGATTTCTCTAGATATGTACATGGCAGAAAACCCCGTGGTGCCGGTAAGCTTCCATCAATACACCTTTTATGTGTTTCAATCTTCAAGTTATACTGTAATACTGATATGCTTTCTTGTTTTCAGCTTGCTGACCTCCCCGAGTCGGAGCTTGCTCCGCTCGAAGGATATCCTCCTGAGTTTTCTCAGGAGATAGAAGTGGTCCCATTGCCGGACCTTGCGCTCAAGAAGCGCAAAGCTCCGACAGTGACTGTTGGCACAAAGGAACTGCCTGTTGTGAAGAGGTAACTTTCATTCACAATTTCCGCCTTTATACCTTTCTCGAATTTCTTTCTGAGATATAATGTTTCCGACTTTACTACATTCTCAGAGCAAAGCCTCTCATCAAGGGTAAGGGGAAAGGGATTCCTTCGAAGCCCCTATGACAGACGAAGCTCACCATAGCTTCCCCTGCCGTGGCTCCTCCAACTCCTGCCCCTCAACCTTCTACAACTCCGGCGATCATTCCTTCTCTGGTGGTTGCAGAAGATCCGGCTCCTCCAACAGAGCCTGCGATCCTTGGGTCGCAAACAGACGTCACTGTGGGTGCGTCAGGTCAAGATAAGGGTGAACCCTCTTCGGGTAATGATCCCTCGGCTGAAGTCTTCGCTGACAACCTCATCAGCAATCCGGGACTTGCCAAGTTTGGCCTGTCCTAGAAATCTGCAGAGGAAATCCAGCGGCTGGCCAGGCAAGTCCTGGACAAAAGCCATTTATCCCCCGAAGAGGAAGCGCAAGAAGCAGAGGACGTCAAGTTCTTCGACCTTCTCGCTCAAGTCCGCCTTTGCGACGAGAGGATTAGGGCTGGCGAGCTTCCAATAGCCCCAGTGATCCCTCTTACTCTTGCCGAGAAGATGGCAGTTGAAGTGAACGCGGGTTTAGATAAACTCACCCGTGAGCAATATGTAAGTTGGAATTCCAACTCTTGTTTTTACATTATGTTATATCATATCCTCTAGCCCCCAAGCATGAAGTAGGATATAGAATCCGGGTTTATGCTTTCATTAGGATGCCAAAGAACGAACTAGTGTAGCCCCCAAGGCTCGTGCTGATATTTAGCAAAAAATATTAGCCTGAGTCTTAAGTAGCTTTATGACTTTGGGTATTCTAACTTACAAAAAGTATGTTCCTATAACCAGGAATTACTGACCAATGTCTGCAATAAGCGGAGAGAGATCAAGGCTCTCCGGCTTAAAAATGCCGAACTTAAGGTAGCCAATGATGAAGCCGAAGGTAAACATTCCGAGATTCAAACCTTGTCTTTTGCTTTTTTCAATGTCGAATTTTTTCTGAACTGTTGTTCCTTTTTGACTTACATCACTGGTGAAACAATCCATTGCTATGATTGAAGAGGCCGAGAACCTTAAGACCCTGGTGGTGGAGAACAAGGGACTTCGCCAAGATCTGGATAAGCTCAAGGTGGATCATGAAAGGAGCATAGCTCAAGTCCTGGAATCCTCCTCCATGGCCACTGAAGAGCACGATCGCAAGATTGCTGCTCAAGATAAAATAATCTCGGACCTCAAAAGTGAGCTTGGCAGAGAGAAGGACATCTCCCAGGCGCTCCGGGCTGAACTCCAGAGTCTCTGGGAGGAGAAGACCAAGATTGACGACGTCATTCTCGGTACGTTCCATCTGTCTGACTTATCTTTTCTTCGACTTTTATCAATGTCGGATTTTATTGACTTGTTTTGTGTATAGGTCCTCTGAACTTGACGGACTCGTCCTCCTCCGGGCCCCGCACCCATCGTCTTACCCAAGTCGGTGATCTTCTGCATGACTTCCGCCAGTCCCTTGAGGACATTGGCGAGTCTCTTAGGATTCCGGACATGCCAAGCATGTCGGATTTTCAGGTGCGGGACAAGGCCAAGGAGATGCCGCAGCTTGTTCAGGAATGGAATATGTCCTACGCGCGGACTGCTGCGCAGAATGCTCTCACCATGGTCATGAGCCACCATGGAAACATGGAGATATGGCCAGTGACCAGAGGGTACTGCAAGGTAGACGAAGACAGCCAGGAGCAAGACCTTCAAGCCATCATGCACTCCTGCGCCGGATACGGGTGTCACGTAGCTGATCTTACCAGCTACGAGATCCCCTTCTTCAACCGCGTAGCTACTCCGCCACCTCCTCCAGAAGAAGCCGAAGAAGTTTTCGACGATGAACGGACTACCTCAGATCCGGACATCTCCGAATGATATCAAGGAGGAGTAACCAGCGAGCCGGCAGCTCCTTCATCTCCTCCTGCATCATAGACCAGAAGATTATGTATTATTCCGGAAAGAACATGATGCGTTTGTAAATATTAAGTACTATTGACTTTTGCTAGTGCTAAGCTTTTTATCTATTCAGCACTTTTGGCTTTGTCTTTTTTGTGTGCCTGAAATATTTTTTTAAGCACTTGAATTTTTTCGTCTCTACTTATCGTTTATCTGGCTTTCCGCCTCGTCCCTTTCGTGAGCTGGCTAAACCTTCAGCCGGAAACTTTGCCGAGTAACGGAGCTCACTTGCTAAACCAGTTTAAACTCGGAAACAAAACCGGCTTCTAGTACCAACAATTCACTACTCGGAAAATACCCGCATCCAGCAATCAGACAAATAACCAAAGTAAAGACTAGAAATTTTAGAGTTATACCCGAAGGTAGGAGTTTTAGAATCGGAAATCTAGACCAGAACGAACATGAGCATAAAGTACTTTCAAGCATTCTGGGATTTTCGACTACAACATGGTCATTTGGAAATAAGATGGTAAAAACTTCTCAGAAAAACTTGAGGTAACCAAGACTTTTATTTCTCAAAGAACATGTACATATATATGATTACAAAGAAGGATAAACTAAGAATAAAAGGGACGTATCTGAGCAATATTCCACGGTCTGTCTAACTCATCTGGATTTGTACTGCCTCCAGCTCTCTTTCTCTTCTTAGTAGCGGGTCTTTCTTTGATTGGCCTCATGTCAGTTAAGTAGTACGATCCATTGTGCAATACTCGACTAACTAAAAAGGGCCCTTCCCATACTGGGGAAAGTTTGTGCTTTCTTTGTTGCACAAGCCGGAGAACCAAATCACCTTTATTGAAAGATCTGTTTCGAACTCTCTGGCTATGATACTTGCGTAACTTCTGCTAATAGGCTGTAGATCTCATTTCAGCAACGATGCGAACTTCTTCGACTAAGTCGAGATCATTTTGTCGAGAAATCTCAGCATCCTCTTCGATATACGTGGCCACTCTAGGAGAAGTATGAATTAAATCACTAGGAAGAACTGCTTCTGCGCCATAGACCAAGAAGAAAGGTGTGTATCCTGTTGACATGTTCGGAGTTGTTCGTAAACTCCAAATTACAGAGGGTAATTCCTCTGCCCAAGCCCCCGCGGCACGTCGTAGTGGTGCTTTGAGTCTCGGTTTCAGGCCTTGTAAGATTAAACCATTAGCTCTTTCGACTTGTCCGTTAGCCTGTGGATGTGTGACTGACGCAATGTCAAGCCGGATATTTTGCTCGTCGCAGAATTCAACCAATTCTCCCATAGAGAAGTTACTCCTGTTGTCTCTGATAATGCTATGCGGATAACCATACTGGATTGTAACATCCTCGACAAATCTTTTGGCTATTGCTCCATCACAACTAGTGACAGGTTTAGCCTCAATCCATTTGGTGAATTTATCCACCATCACTAAGAGGTGAGTAAATCCACTTGGAGCTCGTTTAAATGGTCCTACCATATCAAGCCCCCAGACCGCAAAGGGCCATGTTATAGGTATTGTTCGCAGCTGATCAACCGGAACATGAGCTTGCTTGGCGTACTTTGGCAGCCTTTGCACGTCTTGATTAATCGTTCGGCATTTGCCTGAGCTGTAAGCCAGAAAAATCCGTGTCTAAAAGCTTTTGCCACTAAAGATTTGGCTACAGCGTGGTGACCACACTCGCCTTCGTGGATTTCCCTTAAGATTTCCACTCCTTCTTCTGGAGATACACAGCGCTGAAAGACCCCAGAAACACTCCTTTTATGGAGCTCACCTTTAACAATAGTATAGGCTTTTGCTCGTCGGATGATCTGTTGGCTCAACACCTCGTCTTCGGGAAATTTGCCATCTACCAAATAATCAAGGTAGGGTTGAGTCCAGCTGGGAATTACAGCCAGAACTGCTATCAAAGGTGAGTCGGATTTGGTCGGATATTCCTCATCTACTCCCTTTATCGAGGGGACTTTGAGGTTCTCTAAAAAAGCGCCATTTGGGACCTCTTTCCGCGCAGAGCCTATGCGAGATAGTGCGTCTGCTTCCTCATTTTCTGCTCGAGGGATGTGTTCTACTTCAAACCCTTCGAACGATTTAGATAGATCATCCATGACAGCTTTATATGCTGCCATGTGTTTATTTGCATTACAAATATCCGATACTTGCTGAGCAACAAGATTCAAATCTTCGTAACACATCAAACGTCAGATGCCAATATCCTTAGCAATCCGAATTCCATGCAGCAGTGCTTCATACTCTTTCCTCCTTGTTTCGCTTACCCTTTCCTCCTTGTTTCACTTACCCTTTTGTTTCTTTTCACACCCGTTTCTCGCCGGCACCTCCACTTCTTCATAAATTTGCTGCTTACCTACGTTTTCCTCCGAGTGCTCATCACTATTTTCCTTCACCTGCTGCACTTCGTCAAGTTCTTCGTCTTCGCGCTGTTGTTCCTCCAGTTCTGGCTGAGAAGCCTCAATTTCTGCCACCGGGGTGTGAACAGGGACAAGATCATGTGTAACTGGGTTTTTGCACAACCTCTTGATATGGCCAAATCCTCCACAACATTTGCATTTCCTTTTCCTAGCTCCTAGCCTTGAACCTTTATCGGTGGAGGCTTTGATCCTAAGCTTTCTAGGCCTCCCAGGTGGCCTCCTAAGAATTGGTTGTTGAAGTTTGAACCCTGGATCGACAATCTCCCAATCATTTTCATCAGCCATAGGTGGTACATTTTCTGCATAAGTTGCAGCAAACTTGTCCACAGAGAAATAGTTGTCAACGTAGTTCTCTATTTCAGCTCTGCTACCTCTAAGCTTTAAGATGAAGTACATTGCATGGTGGCATGGCAGACCAGTAATCTTCCACTACCTGCATGAACAAGTCTTGTTTCCAATGTCTACAGTGTACCTCCGTTCACTTCCATGCTTGTATTATGCATAAACCTCAGCCAATGTTCTGGAACTTCTGACCATCCTCAGCCAATGTATTCTCATTGCCCTGGTTCTTGCATTCAGTAACATAATCACCTTTGAAACTATTTTATGGCCTAAACATTTTCTTGCACAAATTCTTTGCCTTAAATCTTTCTTCACCATTAGGCACTATCTTATTGCATCCAACAAAATAAAAATTCCAAGTGTCTTCATGCCTGAAATCTTATCATTGAAACTCTCTGCCAAATGATTGCAAACAAAATCCACCTTGCTTAACTCACCAAACTTGCTTCTGGCCCATAGCTTGGTGTGATGTTCTTCAAGGTATTTTTTCACCTTTGGCACTACATACATGTTCTGCAAGTAAGTAGCATGTGTGTTTGGGGTGTATGCGTACGCTGATCGCCACAAGTCCTCTTCAAAGATCTTTCCTTTGAACTTCTTCGTGAAGTTAGTAGCGAGGTGCCGCATGCATTCCCTATGCTCAACCCCAGGAAACACAGCATCAACAGCATTCTCAAGACCCTTGCATGCACCAGCGTGTATCACCAAGCCTTCAGGGTGACCAATTACTGCCCATAATCTCTGCATGAACCATGTCCAGCTTTCATTTGATTCACCCTCAAGAATAGCAGAAGCTACGGGTAGAAGCCAATTATGTGCGTCCAAAGCACAAGCAGAAGCAACATGTCCCATGAACTTCCCTTTTAAAGAAGTTGTGCCTATTGCCAAGTATGGCCTGTAGCTGTCTAGGAACCCCTTCCAGCATGCCTTCAGGCAGACAAAACATCTCCTGAAGCATTGCTTATCCGCCTGCTTATACCTGAACCCCCTCAAGACATTTTCTCTTCCTTTCACAACCTCATAATCGATGTCAAAAATACTACGAGGTGATGTTTTCTCTACCTGAGCTTTGAAACTATACAACATGTGAAAACTGTCATTCCACTTGCCTTGAATGAAGTCTAGAGCCATCTCCTTCCCATCAAAGACTCTGTGGTAAGGAATCAGAATGTTAAACTTTTTGCTAATCTTTTCTCTAAGTTTAGCAGGTCCAATGTTATGATCCTGCCTCACCTAGTCAAGTACAGTAGCAGCAATCCACTTGGTAGTCATCGGTCTAATTTTATCACTTAAAGAAGTATTAGGGCAGATAGGTTTCTTCGTGTTTACTTTGATCTGCATTCGATAAGAATCCAAATAATTCAGAGCTAATTATCAGCAACATAAATATGAGAAAGACTGAAACTAAATGTTGCTATTGCAACCTGAAATGGGTGTCCACCCTGCATTGGATATGCATGTAATCTCCATTTACACACATTACTTTCCCAACAATACACCCTAAATATCTTTTGGTTGCTCTTTTCAATGATAAATTTGAACCCAAATCTAATTGCATAGGTTGTAACTGCATATTTGTAGTCCTCCACATTCTCAAAGACAGTCCCCTCATCAATTGTAGGATTGTCCCTGTCAAAGTGTATCACTGGCATGTATTCGTGTTCTTCGTCGTATCTACATCCCATCTCCACATCTTCACATTCCTCTTCCTCATCAGTCCCATAGTCAGGCTCAAAGTTCGAATCAACCAAATATTCCCTACTCTCCATCCTATCAGGGTCAGCAGCCATGTCTAGATATGCTTTATCATCATCATCCGCACCGCCACACATTTCAGTGTCTTCATGCTTGCTTGACAAAGCATCACACTCAAGGACAAGTTGTACATACATCTTGCGGTTACCAACACATAGCCTTTCCATCACCACGGGACTAGAAACGCTAATTGGGGTATGCAGAAAAGGAATCACAGTTCTTACCCTTCAATGGGGATGTACGACACCTTCTCCGGGCTCCATACCTCCAAAGCTCCGCACCCCGCTTCCTCTTCCCCTGTTTCATTCTCCTATGTGCTCTCCAGACTTGAAGGAGATTTTGTTGCTATCTAGCCGTGCAGGACCCATCTCCGTGTTCTCAAGCCTCACAGGATCCATCTCTGAGCGGGATCTGGATCACCAGCGTCGTTGGGCGCCTAACCCTACGGCCAACTCTTGGTTTACATTTCCAGACGCACCTAGGTGGTGGACGGCAGCAAGGAGACAGGGCAGGGAGGGGAGGGGATGGGACGTGAGGGGAGGGCAAGAGGACGACGGCTGATGACCCACAAGTATAGGGGTGTATCGCAGTATTTTTGAGGGAAGTGAAACCCAATTTATTGATTCGACACAAGGGGAGCCAAATAATATTTATAAGCCATAACAACTGAGTTGTCAATTCAGTGCACCTAGAAACAATCTTGCTCATAGCAGTTATCAGTAGCAATAGTTTTGTAGTAGGAATAGTAAAGTAATAGCGGTAGCAAAGTAAAGACAGCAGTAACGAACGCAGTAAACAGTGGGATTCGAGTGCGGTAGGCATAGGGATGGATGGACGGGTGTTGCATGGACAAGACAATTCACATAGCAATCAGAACATAGGACAATTGCAGATAAATAAGATAAAGCATCCAAGTACTAGACAATCCTAGGCACGTGTTCCATATATAGTCATACGTGCTCGCAATGAGAACTTGCACAACATCTTTTGTCCTGCCAGCCCGTTTGCAGCGGGGCCCCTAGGGAACTACTGGCAATTAAGGTGCTCCTTTTAATAGAGCATCGGAGCAAAGCTTTAACA
This sequence comes from Avena eriantha, assembly GCA_910589775.1. Classification (NCBI taxonomy): domain Eukaryota; kingdom Viridiplantae; phylum Streptophyta; class Magnoliopsida; order Poales; family Poaceae; genus Avena; species Avena eriantha. The sequence goes on along the minus strand of OU342743.1, from coordinate 531,648,801 downwards.
CTCAGTGAACACATGTGATCCTCACATCAAAGCCATTCCCTTTCGGTTATCCCGATTTCTGTCACTTCAGGGCCATAGGTTCCGGACAACAACGTGTGTAAACAACTTGCAGATAAGACCAAGAACAATACTATCATAATGAATCAATAACATGTTCAGATCTGAAATCATGGCACTCAGGCCCTAGTGACAAGCATTAAGCACAACAAGTCGCAACAAAGGCATAAAGCACTAATAAAAGATACTAGGCACCATGCCCTAACAATCTGATGCCATTACATGAACGATCTCATCCAATCCCTACCATCCCCATAGCCTACAGCGGGGGATTACTCAATCATAGATGGGGGAAACATGGATGGTCGATGGAGAAGCGATAGTGATGATGATGGCGATGATCTCCTCCAATTCCCCGTCCCGGCAGGGTGCCAGAACGGAGTTTCTGGTGCTATTTCGTGGAATCTAGTGGTGGTGGCGGAGCGGAACTCTTTCTGGAAAAACAATGAACCCCCCAGAGTTTTTAGGTTAGAAGGCTTCTTATAGGAGAAGAGGGAGACCGAGGGGGTGCCTGGGGCCACCACACCATGCCCTGGTGCGGCCAGGCCCATCCCGCGCCTGGGGGGGTGTGGCCATCCCCTGGCCCTCCTCTGTCTCATATTCTGGCTCCTGGAGTCTTCTGGAAAAATAGGCACTTTGGCTTTTGTCCTGTTCAATTCTGAGAATATTCATGTTCTGATTTTCCTGGAACCAAAAACAGCAGGCAGCTAGCACTATGGCTCTTGTTAATAGGTTAGTCTAAGAAATCATATGAAAAGTACTCCAAAGTGTGGACAAAACACAAAAAAGTGGATAAAACCAAGCATGGAGCATCAAAAATTATAGATACATTTGCAATGTTTCAACATCCCCAAGCTTAACTCCTGCTCGCCCTCGAGTAGGTAAGTGATAAAAAGAAAGAATATTTTTTGAGGTTACATGCACCATCAAAGACTTGATCAAAGTATTTGTAAAACATTCAAAGCTAGGATCAAAGTACTTCAATCATGACATGAAAGACAAGGTTCTAGCAATAAGACAAAGAAACTATGATGCAACATGAAAAGGCACAAACAAAAGTTTCATGAATAACAATGCTTTGCAAGACGTTTGTTTGTTTCATATAAAGAAAACATGGCATAGTGGCATTCAGTTTGTCCCTCATAGAGTAGCAAGCATAAATGCATAGGACACCTTCAAAGCTTACAAGAGTGACTAGATACAAATAGTTTCAAACAAGCAATATCAAGGTATGCATCAATCAACAAGTCTTGGGACAATGCACATAGAACTAAGAATGGCCACCATGCTCTCAAGAAAGTGCTCATAGTTTGAAAGTGGAGACTCAACAAGTAAAACAAAAGGTTTTGCATAGTTTGAAAGGCTTCCAAATGCTGAAAGTATGGTACTCATTAGCTTTGAGCTCTCATTGCCCCTGTCATAAGCATCTTTAATGCGGTTAAGGTGAAAGTGAGGTCCAATCTGAGTTATATGCTTGACAGACTATAAACTAAAAATCCCAAGTCCCTTGAGTACGAGGGCCGCTCCTCATGCTACTCAACTTTAGTTACCGGTAAGTTCTTGTCATCGTAAGTATGTGCGTATCATTGAGAACCGCCAACGGGGTACCCCTTGCCCGATGATACGGAAGAATCCCCATATTTAAATGAAAAGGCAAGCAGACAATGAGTATCTCAGCAATCTTCTTATTTACCATGGGAAAATGGTGCTTTTTTCTCTCTTTCCTCTTTTCATAAATCTCTTTTTTCTTTTTCTCAATAGCTATCTCTCTTTTTTTATAAGAAGAATGCTTCATAGATATCATTATGGTTACGCTGCAGGTTTCCACCATGTCAGCATGGATTAGACCAGCGGCCCAGGCGTTTCTCTAACACACATACATAACTCCATGGACTTACAAGCTCCCCTTTTATTTCACACTAACGACATCCGCAAACAAAAGAGCAAGGTATCAACTGGGTATATATTTACAAGTGTTGAAAGCGTTCCCCGTGACAACACCGGTTCTGCTAATCCTCAGCCTATAATTTGCAAGCATATAACTTTCATGGAGAGTTCACAATGGTTCAGGCTTATTAAATGCAAGAAAGTAAAGTGTGCCATCAAGTTCGTGAGAGCTTTACTAACTAACTTTCTCATAACAAGCAAACATTTTATTCGGAAGAAAACAAGGCATATTAAATATGCACGGAAGTAGCAAATGATGATAATAGGTAGGTATGGTGGACACTTTGGCAATATTTGGTTTAAGTTAGTTGGAAACATGAGTAAAACACTCAGTGTAAGTGAAGGCTAGCAATAGTAAGGGAGCGACAAACGAGAGAGCAGTAATGGCCATAATCATGTAGAGCGACAGAACATCATTGATCAAAGCATAAGGTGATACTACAAGTTGAAAACTAAAGGATCATAAAGGCTTATGGTGACTTGGGATAGTCATAACATGGTGTGAGCATGTGCCAAGTCAACCCAAATAAAGCATCAAAGGAGAATACCACTATACTATGCTTTAATATGCTAAAACAATGCATGATTCATCCAAGGCACATTAAGAAATCTCAATTGTTTATAACAAGTCATGCTACAGCAAAGAATACTAAGCATAAAGCCAAAACAATATCAAGGATGACATGACAAAGCATAACCCACAGTCAAAAACAAGCTTTCTTTACCACTGAAGCATGAGCTTTCCTACTCTTTTCCAATCCAAACCGGACTATTTGAACACCAATGTATGAAAGAGGGGGGGGGGTCCAACCAATTTATTCAGCAAATTAATAAAACCAAGCAAACTAAAACCCAAAACAAAAACAAAAAAGAAGACGCTCCAAGAACAACACAACTGTGCATGAAACAATAAAAATGAAGTGGTTGGAAGAAACCTGGGATTTTTATTGATGAAGAAGGAAATGCCTTGGGCATCCCCAAGCTTTGACTCTTTTACTTATTGGATATTTCTTGGGGTGACACATGTGGCATCCCCAAGCTTGAGCTTTAGTCTATCCTTCATCTCATTACTCATTCCTTCCATACACTTGAAATTTTTCCTTCATACAAAACTTCACACAATCTTTATTAGCAACATTAGTGCACTCAAGATAATAGGTCTTAAGGTTCAGTAATAACACCAAATAAAATTTCATTAGAACACTAGATACTGTAGCACTTCCCTCAAAAAGCTCAATTCCCCAAAAGAACTCAAAAAGGAACCAACAAGAAGCAAATGCAGAAAATGGCAGAAATCTGTCAAAACAGACCAGCAGGTAAAGACGAATTTTTTCGAAGACCTTATGTTGCTCAAATCAAAATGTGTTGAACTAACGAAAGTTAGATAACAACCTGCGGCAGAAGCTAAATAAATTACACCTCAATACGACCTACATAGCTCTCTCACGAATATTTGCGGTGAAGCACAGAAATCTGTTTCGTGAGAGCAACTTTCCCAATAATTACTTCTCTCTCATTAGAGGTTACTATTGGCACAAAAAGCAAATAAAAAGGATAAGGAGCAGTTATTACCGAGGTAATAACTTCCAAGACTCATCTAAAACTTTTGGGTTATCTCCCAATAAGTACTTTTCTTTAACGCCTTTAAGTTAGGCATAAGCAAATATTAAAGTGGATAGAATAGAAGTAAGCAGAGATAATCATGGTGAAAACACTGTTTTGTTCAATAAAATACTTTTGTTAACAAGGTTGATCAGGTATTGTTACTAAAACAATTTCATATGAGACAAAACTTTGTATTCCACTAATGATTATGTTATCTCAACATTGATAGCAATGGTCCCAATCATAATAGTTTCAAATTTTTCTCTTGGTATGGGACAATATATTTCTCCAACTTGAATGCCCTCAACATGTTCAATTGAATTCAAACCATAAGTCCTTTCAATCTTCTTGGGGAAATAGACAGTATGATTCTTGTCATTAACATTGAATGTCATCTTCCCTTGATTACAATTAATAACAGCTCCTGCAGTATTTAAGAAAACGTCTCCCAAGAATAATAGACATATTATCATCTTCAGGCATAAAAGCTTGAGAGGATGCTCTCATAAGAAATATGAGTTGAAGTAAAAGAGAGCATCAAGAAGCAAATACAAAACACATTTAAGTCTAACCCACTTCCTATGCATAAGAATCGTGTATGCAAATAAATTCGCAAAGAACAAAGTGACAGGCATAGGAAGATAAAACAAGAGTAACTTCAAAACTTTTAGCACATAGAGAGGTGTTTCAATACCATGAAAACTTCTACAACCGTATTTTCCTATCTCATAATAATTTTCAGTAGCCTCATGAATAAACTCAACAATATAACTATTACATAAAGCATGCTTTTCATGATCTACAAGCACTAGAGCTTTATCATAAACATCTTCAAAAGAATCCTCAGGAACATAACATTCATCCTCATTTAGTAAGCATGGAGGACAATCAAATAATGTAAGGGATAAAGAGTTACTCTCATTAGAAGGTAGGCATGGGTAGCTAATCCATTCTTCCTCCTTTTGTTCATCACTCTCCTCCTATTTTTCATCTAATGAGATTTCAGGTTCATCAACTTCTTCTTCCATAGGATCCTGCAAGGCATTAGTCTCTTCCATTTGTGGGAAGCATCTATTAAAATATTCAAGAATATAGCCATTTTCATCCTTGTAATTATCAAAGCAAAATTTAAGTATACCATAAACCTCATATTTGTAAGGTGAATCATCAATACTTTCAAGCAAACTAGCAAGTTCAAAAGCACCCTTCCAAGCAATAAATACTTCAATTTCTTCCGCATCATAAAAGTCAAAAATTCCTTTAGCATAGGAAGATATGGTATCATTATCACTATACTCACATTGAAAGGGGAGGTGTTTATACCTCTTTCTGCAACGAGATTCATCACAGCAATAAGTAACATTATAAGTAGAGCACACGTTTCTAGCAATGGTATACAATCTATCAATTTGTTCCCATAAGTCTTTCCCTTTTTGTGACAAGCGGTGTTCCTTATAATAATATTTTTGATCTTCCGTGAACCCACCTTGCAAATAAGCTTCAGTTTTAAAGAAACCAACCATTGACAACAAGCATGATAAGGCAAGACAATAACAGACCAACGAAAATAACAACTAGAGTAGGAACTAATTTTTTTGTATTTTTGATAAAGAAACAAGCAAACAAGGAGAAAATAAACTTAGCTTGAACAATAGTGAATCAAAGTGGACTTGATAAATAAAGCAATGCACCCTGGCAACGGCGCCAGAAAATAGTCTTGATGACCCACAAGTATAGGGGGTGTATCGCAGTATTTTCGAGGGAAGTGAAACCCAATTTATTGATTCGACACAAGGGGAGCGAAAGAATATTTATAACCCTTAACAACTGAGTTGTCAATTCAGCTGCACCTGGAAACAATCTTGCTCACAGCAGTTTATCAGTAGCAACAGTTTTGTAGTAGGAATAGTAAAGTAACAGTAGTAGCAAAGTACAGACAGCAGTAACGAAGGCAGTAAACAGTGGGATTCGAGTGCGGTAGGCATAGGGATGGATGGACGGGCGTTGTATGGACAAGACAATTCACATAGCAATCAGAACACAGGGCAATTGCAGATAAATAAGATAAAGCATCCAAGTACTAGACAATCCTAGGCATGTGTTCCATATATAGTCATACGTGCTCGCAATGAGAACTTGCACAACATCTTTTGTCCTGCCAGCCCGTTTGCAGCAGGGCCTCTTGGGAACTACTGGAAATTAAGGTGCTCCTTTTAATGGAGCACCGGAGCAAAGCATTAACACTCCGTGAACACATGTGATCCTCACATCAAAGCTATTCCCTTCTGATTATCCCGATTTCTGTCACTTCGGGACCATAGGTTCCAGACAACAACGTGTGTAAAGAACTTGCAGATAAGACCAAGAACAATACTATCATAATGAATCAATAACATGTTCAGATCTGAAATCATGGCACTCGAGCCCTAGTGACAAGCATTAAGCACAACAAGTCGCAACAAAGTCATAAAGCACTAATAGAAGATACTAGGCACCATGCCCTAACAATCTGATGCCATTACATGAACGATCTCATCCAATCCCTACCATCCCCATAGCCTACAACGGGGGATTACTCACTCATAGATGGGGGAAACATGGATGGTCGATGGAGAAGCGATGGTGATGATGAGTGTGATGATCTCCTCCAATTCCCCGTCCCAGCAGGGTGCCAGAACGGAGTTTCTCATGCTGTTTCCTGGAATCTGGTGGTGGCGGCGGAGCGGAACTCCTTCTGGAAAAACGTCGAACCCCCGGGAGTTTTTAGGTCAAAAGGCTTCTTATAGGCGAAGAGGGAGACCGAGGGGGTGCCTGGGGCCACCACACCATGCCCTGGCGCGCCCAGGCCCTGCCCGCGCCTGGGGGGTTGTGGCCAGCCCCTGGCCCTCCTCCGTCTCGTATTCTGGCTCCTGGAGTCTTCTAGAAAAATAGGCACTTTGGCTTTTGTCCCGTCCAATTCCGAGAATATTCATTTTCTAACTTTCCTAGAACCAAAAACAGCAAAAAACAGGCAGCTGGCACTGTGGCTCTTGTTAATAGGTTAGTCCAAGAAATCATATGAAAAGTACTCCAAAGTGTGGACAAAACACAAGAAAGTGGATAAAACCAAGCATGGAGCATCAAAAATTATAGATACATTTGCAATGTATCAACGGCCCAAGGGGAGGACGAGAGCGGTGCACTACTAAACGGAGTGGCGGCGGCAGGAGCAGAGGAGCGGAGCGGAGATGGTTGTGACAAAACATGGAAAACTGCACAATAATGTGTTGGTGGGCGGCACCAGCCCTCGAACCTAGGATGCGCGCCATCGAAGGTGGAGGAGACGGACCCGCCAGTCAGAAAACATGCCACGTCGCCTTCCCCTATTTCTGATGCCCTTTAAAAAAAGAAAACGTGCCACGTCGTCATCCCCTGTTTCTGATGGTGTTGCTACAATTCGACGATACATAGTGGCATAGAAATAATATTGTATAAACATAAGGGCACAGTCGTCAACATTTCTAAAATGAAACCCGGTCTCCTATCTATCCTAGTACATTGCTTGATGAGTTGGATAGCCACGACCGATCTTTTTAATACGGTCGCACTCTTATGCTAAGAAGGGAAATAAAGATTGCGTGGTTAATTGAACGAGTATCGAAATATTACCCTCTAAGGAAATGGGAGATTATTATTTTCACGCGTGCCCGTAGTCCAACCCTACTGTCAATCTATCACTCCCCTTCTCCGACAAACCATAGTTCACCTTGCGTAGCTCCTCCATGCCGCACCACCTAGGGTAACATGGCCCCGCCTAAGCAGCCACCGCCACTGCGACAGCCACCGAAACTGGGGTATTTAGCCCCTTTAAGGCAGGCCATGAAGCTCTACTTCAAGGCCGATCTCCCATTTCCCTGCAAGGCAGATGATTTCGCCGAATGTGCCGAATCGGCCGCGAAAACGGCACCGGCGTCGTCGGCGCCGGATGCGGCAAGCAGGGCCAAGAGAGCGATGTGGAGAAATCGCGCGGCGGCATTATGGCATGCTATAGGTAGGGGGAACAAGGTACGTATCAAATCGTTGATGAGAGCATGCCGCCAAGGGTACACACCCTCGAACAGGGCAGCGCCAAGGTCTAGGAACTCTCGCGTCCATGCTTTGGCACGGGCTACCTTACCGCAGTGGGGGAGGCTAGGAACACACCGTCTGTAGCAAAGACGGTACATCCAACGCACCGTCAAAGGCCGTACCGCGGCGGCGACCAAGTGTCTACACTCAGCATGTTCGATAGTTCGATAGCTGGAGCCGGCGGCGGGCATCAGCTCAGCGCCGGAATTCAGGTTCCAGTTCACACTGACCTACGATCCCAAAAAGAAGATGTCGAATTTCAGTTTCAAAGAAATTGTTGCAGCGGCGCGGATGTTCCTACTGAACCGGGACTAGCACACGCAAAGCGGTCGTGGATGAACGATGAAGATTTCTTGTAGTTTGGCGGGAAGGCAATAGATCAGTTTGGGTTAAATGATGAAAGAACTTACATCCTCTCAGGCAATTGGCAAGCCAACTTTTCTAGTGGAGATCTACAATTTCTTTAGTGTAGGATAGTTAAGTTCAGATTGAAGAATGGCTTTTGTAGATGAAATGCGGACGAATTGTTCTATAATCTAGTAGGATGTTTAGCCCACTTTTGTGCAGGTATAAGACCCTTTTGTATGGAAGTACTACTGTTGTAAACAAATACTATCAAGTATCTATTTCCTTCCATTACTAGTTGTGGTTAAATCCAATTAACTGGCATTTTTTATCCTAGACAGATAAAATTCAAACGATAGTTTATGTACAGATTTTACATATGTTGTCTGTGATGTAAACCATTTTTACTTTGTCTTGTGCTATCTGCAAAATGGTCCTGCAGTTCAACGTGTTAAAAATCTAGCTACCCTATACTTGAAGAGGAGATGGACTACATTTTCATGACATCCATAGAATTGACATTGCTCATTGCCAGACCACCCTCTTTTCATGAGGTTGTCCTTGGTTATTCACAGAAATTATAAAGCACGGTGTTCAACTACATCGATTCAAACTATTACACACACACTACATCAAATTCATTACCCACACATACTACATCGATTCAAACTATTACGCACACATACTACATCAAATTCATTACCCACACATACTACATCGATTCAAACCATTACACATTTTTAGTCGATGCTAACTTCCTGCTACGCTCTCCATACTACAAATTCATTAGCCACACATACTACAACAATTCACTAGAGCTTTGTCTTCACTCGAGGGAAATCCGAACCACCAGCTTGTCCAAGCCTAGTTCCCCCATCGAAACTGTGTGCGCCGTCGTGAAATGGTGGTGGTCATGTGCCATCGATCCTTCCAGGCTAACACTTCAGGTGACGAGGATGCTTTCTGGCCGCCTCTTTAGGGCCCTGAATGCCATGTACCGATTCCAGAACCTCCTCCAGGTGGATGATGATTGGGTGCTTCCAGAAAAGCTGTCGCCCTGCCCTGCTTGGAATCTGCACCACATACATCTTAGGGATGGCGTCAGGATCTTTCAGCCACGCCTTTACCTCGATGACCCATTTGTCGCTCGGTGGCATGATTTCCACCAGCTCATCGCCAAGGCTACTGACGACCTGTTGAGGGCCTCCGGCTCCCAAGCAACCAATCGGAGGCCGTCACAGCCGAGTGTGGAGAAGAAACGAAGCTGCCCCAAGCGATCGTCCCACCCACAGGTGCGATGCCAACGCATGAAGCTCATTTTCTCCCCGCAACACTCGAAAGAACGAGAAGAATTCAGAACGTGCTCAGTGTCTGAGATGTGCTTGAACCGGACGAAAAAATCGAATGGTATCACGCATATCTCAATCTTGACATCATTTCGTCTGATCCCAAAACGAGACCTAAAAGCCGACAGCAACTCCGCCGACAACACGGTGGGACGGATGCCTAGCATGGTGGCCATGAGATCGTGGTCGTCGAACTGATGTGCCAGGGCTACCATGCCTAGGGTGCGGCAGCACGCAACTTCTCGAGGCTGATCGCCGGCAAGGATCGCCCGACGAGACGCGCTCCGCCATGCGAGAAGGACTAGCCAGAGGCGAGATATTAGTTTGGGGACGCGAAGCTCCGATACAACGGACGATGCGACAGTGATGGCTGCGAGCTTTGATTAGAGGCGTGTGAGGTTGACCAGACATGGCGGGGACGCAAATTAGAGAAAGTGCGAGCTCCGATATGAGACGAGTAGCTGAAGTTGAGGAAAGGTTATGGGGAGGGGAGCAAGGGAGAAGAGCAGAGCAAAGAAATAGATCTGGTCCACGCAGGGGGTAAACTAGTCCACGACCGGAAAAGATAACGGGAATACTGATAGGGCGGGCCAAGAAGAGTGGACCAAATGGTGGTAGTTGATTTCAACAGTTTTTCGTCTGGTTCAAATGACCGTTTGGCCGTTAGATTTGTATTCACCCCCATTTGGCCCTTATGGACAATTGGCAATTCTACTATGGCCCCTCCGCGAGATTGATAACAACTCAAGTACCGGGATGCACTCGCCCGGGAATTTTGGTACCGCAAACCAACAATCCCATGGAGATCGAGGCAAAGAGAAATACGGAATGAAATAAAACCAAGAGTGCCTTCTTTCTCTCTGCTAAATCTATAGTGCCTATCGAACTGGGCTACGGAGATGCTCCGAAAGTGGCATGGCAGCGTTGGCGTGTGCTAAAGGTGGGCGAGTGGGGATCAGCGAGAAGATGAAGAGGAATAGGATGGAGAGCAAAGGAAAATTGAATAAATCGATTCAAATCGTACCGCCTACCGAGCATGGTTTTTCTCTTTTCTCTACGTTTCCTGGTGCCTATCGAGTAAATAGGCTAGGCCTTTCTAAGAGTATAAGCTAGCCTACCACGGGATGGAGTTGTACTATCCTCTCAAATAAATGGTCATGGCAGAGAGACGGTTTGGATTATACTCGGAGCTCCTCTCACCGAACGTAATAATCCTTGGATCTTCTACATTCATCATCTTGTGCAGTCACATTTGGAACAAGTACTACTGTACTACTACTACTGTAACTAATAAACACATAAAGGTTCCACCGGTAATTAAGGAACCAAAACTGGAATACTACTACTCTCGAACTCTTATGTAGTAGAACAACAAAATGCTCACAAAATGGGCTACCAGTACGGCAGTACCATCTGTACACCCACACGCTGCCACCTCAAATAAGCTTGCCTACCACACCGCCAATTTCCTCTCCCTTGTCGGCCTTTATGCCCCTGTTACCGGACCCAAAATCGAACATCTCTTAGTTCAATAAAGAAAAAAAGTCGACAATCTCTTACAAAATCAACCATCCACCAAAAGAAAATCCATTGTTCGAGCGTCGCGTGGGAGTAGTAGTCGTCTGAGCTACTGGTTGTAGCTCCGTGAAAGCACGCACCTGGAAGCGGCAGAAGAATTTATTCTCTGTCAGTGACAGAAGAAGATCGACGATATATAGTACCAGATCAACAAGTCAATGGCTTTATCCGTCTGACTAGTGAGAGCCGACATGAGGGGTGAACAGCTTATAGCGCAGTGGAACAAGTGTCTTTAAGGCATACAGTACGTACACCTCCGTTCTGATTTAGGATGGTCATATAGTGCTAAATAACTTGGACTACTCTAGTAACTTGCACATGTACCTTCATAATAGTGGGTAACAACATGTGTGTAGTGTCACACAAAGGTCTAATTAATTAGGTTGTACTCCCTCCATTTAGAAATATAAGACGTTTTAGCTTTGTGAATGAAATGTATCTAGACGTCTTTTAGTGTATGGGTTCGTAGAGGTTAAGAGTGAACCTATACACTAAAAGGCGTCTAGATACATTCATCTCACAAAGCTAAAGCACCTTATATTTCTAAACGGAGGGAGTAGAATCATATACTACTAGTCTTGGTATATGTGATGCTATGGTAACTAGCTAAGTTATTACGTCACTTTATTTTTTCGTTAATTCGAGACAAGTATCTACACATACTTGTAGTTCAAGTTTGTCAAGATGCAAAATCTTAGGAAGAAGTTGAACCTCTTGTCAAAACGCTCTGTGGTTTCTGATACGGAGTATATTAATTGATTGTCTGATGGGTGCCTCCGAAAGCTTTTTCTTAAAACTTACAAAGCAACCTACAATTTACTTGAAGTTCAAATTTTACCTAATTTTAATGAATCTACATAGAGTCATTCAAGTGGCAGAGTTAGCTAGGAAGTTTGAAAACTCATAAAACATAGGAATCGTTAGTACAACATGTTGGTCCACTATATATACTAGTAAGTTGCACGTGCCTTGCACGTGAGACTCAGATAGTAGACGTATGACATATCATCACTATATACATTTATAATTTGTAAAGCACAAAAAATTATAAATTTGATCAACGTCTATAAAGTATGGGTGCATATTTGGTCCTTGTACTTTGTATCATCATGTAGAAGTCAAAGATTATTAGCTACCTAACACATGAAATTTTTGATAACATGGTCTAGAGAAACAAGGGAGAATATTCTAGTATGATGGAGAAGTGTGTTTTGAGGTTTGTGCATAGCATTCATTATGTCGAACACTATCAATAGAATCTTCTAGATGCTAGAATGGATAAGAAGATTTAACCGCTAGAAAAGCTGTGATTCACGAGTCTTGATCCAACGGTCAACATTCAAAGTTATTCGTACACTATCTAGTGGTTTGTATTGAAGACTACTAATAGAATCTTCAAGATGCTAGAATGGAAAATAAGATCCAACGACTAGAAATGTTTGGATTCGCGAGTCTTGATCCAACGGTCAATATTCAAAGTTGTTTGTACACTATATAGTGGTAAGATCATGTAGAAGTCAATGATTATTAGCTACTAGTAAGTTGCACAGGAGACTCGGATAGTAGACATATGACATATCATCACTATATAAAATTATAATTTGTAAAGCACCAAAAATTATAAATTTGATCAACATCTATAAAGTATGGGTGTTTATTTGGTTCTTATAATTTGTATCATCATGTGTAGAAGACAAAGATTATTAGCTACCTAACACATGAAATTTTTGATAAAATGGTGTAGAGAAACAAGGGAGAAGATTCTAGTATACTGGAGAAGTGTGTTTTGAGGTTTGCGCATAGCATTCATTATGCCAAAGACTATCAATAGAATCTTCTAGATGCTAGAATGGAAAAGAAGATCCAATAGCTAGAAATGTTGGGATTCGTGAGTCTTGATCCAACGGTCAACATTCAAAGTTATTCGTACACTAAATAGTGGTTTGTAATGAAGACTATCAATAGAATCTTCAAGATGCTAGAATGGAAAAGAAGATCCCATGACTGGAAATGTTGGGATTCGCGACTCTTGATCCAACGGTCAATATTCAGTAAGTTGTTTGTACACTATATAGTGGTAAAGTTTATGATTATTAGCTACTAGTAAGTTGCACAGGAGACTCAGATAGTAGATGTATGACATATCATCACTAGATAAAATTATAATTGGTAAAGCACACAAAAATATAAATTTGATCATCATCTATAAAGTATGGGTGTATATTTGATCCTTGTACTTTGTATCATCATGTAGAAGTCAAAGATTATTAGCTACCTAACACATGAAATTTTTGATAACATGGTCTAGAAAAACAAGGGAGAATATTCTAGTATGGTGGAGAAGTGTGTTTTGAGGTTTATGCATAGCATTCATTATGCCGAAGATTATCAATAGAATCTTCTAGATGCTAGAATGGAAAAGAAGATCCAACGGCTAGAAATGTTGGGATTCACGAGTCTTGATCCAACGGTCAACATTCAAAGTTATCCGTACACTATATAGTAGTTTGTAATAAAGACTATCAATAGAATCTTCAAGATGCTAGAATGGAAAAGAAGATCCAACGACTGGAAATGTTGGGATTCGCGAGTCTTTATCCAACGGTCAATATTCAAAGTTGTTTGTACACTATATAGTGGTAAGATCATGTATAAGTCAACGATTATTAGCTACTAGTAAGTTGCACGTGAGACTCAGATAGTAGACGTATGCCATATCATCAATATATACAATTGTAATTTGTAAAGCACAAAAAATTATAAATTTGATCAACATCTATAAAGTATGGGTGTATATTTGGCCCTTGTACTTTGTATCATCATGCAGAAGTCTAAGATTATTATCTACCTAACACATGGAATTTTTGATCACATGCATGGTCAAGAGAAACAAGGGAGAAGATTCTAGTAAGACGGTGAAGTGTGTTTAAGGTTTGTGCATAGTATTCATTATGCTGAAGACTATCAATAGAATCTTCTAGATGCTAGAATGGAAAAGAAGATCCAACAGCTAGAAATACAGGGATTCGTGAGTCTTGATCCAACGGTCCACATTCAAAGTTATCCGTACACTATATAATTGTAAGATAACATAAGATAAAATACTAGTAAGTTGCATGTGCCCTGCACGTGAGGCTCAGAGAATAGACGTATGGCATATCATCACTATATAAAATTATAATAGATAAAGTGGAAAAAATATAAATTTGATCAACATCTATAAAGTATGGGTGTTTATTTGGTTCTTCTACTTTGTATCATCATGTGTAGAAGTAAAATATTATTAGCTACCTAACACTTGTAATTTTTGGTAACATGGTCTAGAGAAACGAGGGAGAAGATTCCAGTATGATGGAGACGTGTGTTTTGAGAGGTTTATGCATAGGGCATTCATTGTGTTCAATACTATCAATAAAATCTTCTAGATACTAGAATGGAAATCAAGATCAAATGGTTGGAAATGTTCGGATTCGAGAGTCTCGGTCCAACGGTCAATATTCAAAGTTATTCATACACTATATAGTGGTAAGATAAGATGTCTAAAAACATGGCTTGTGGCATTCAGATCCATACTCTTCAGACTGACTTTACAGAAAGGAACAATCTCGTCGTCACTCGGAAAATTAAGAATGATATTTCCTGATATTTGGAAACTCACATCGACGACATTGTTTACTATAAGAAGATGCACCCGTCTACCTCTGAAAAGAGAATTAACTCAAGAGCATTCTATCGCATTTACTTGTAGCTCAAGTTTGATATAATTTTGTTAAATTATCAAGATGCAAAATCTTAGCAAGAAGTTGAACTTGTTGTAAAAACTATCGGTGGTGGTTTGTGATATAGTAAATCATCCCCCAATGGTTAGCTACAAAAAACAAAAAAGTTTCAATGCAACCTACATTTTACTTGTAGTTCAAAATTGAATTTATTTCAATAAATCGACATAAAATCAATTTCAAGTGGGTAAAGTTAGCTATAGGAATAAGTTTGAAAACTCATAAAACACGGGAATCATAAGTACAACATGAGGGTCCACTATATATGTCTGAAAGCTTGGCTTGTGGCGTTCAGGTCCATATCCTTTGAACTTTGTTTACGAAAACAAACAATAATCTCATCATCACTCAGAAAATTGAGAATGTTCTTTCTTGATAGTTGGAAACTCACACCTGCGGTACTGATTACTACAAGAAGATGCATCCATCTACCTCCAAAGAGACATTTAATTAAAGAATAATCTATCGCGCTTACTTGTAGCTCAAGTTTGAGCTAATTTTTGTTAAATTGTCAAGATGCAAAATCTTAATTATAAAGGAGTTAAAAACCTATTGTCAAAACTCTCGGGTCTTTTCTGATATATTAACTAAGCCCCCAATGGGTACACCTCCAAAAGTTTTTTGTAATTCTTTATAAGCAACCTACAATAATTTAGTTGTTGTAGTTCAAGTTTGACCAAATTTCGATAAATATAGGCATGAAGTCATTCAAGTGGGGCAAAGTTAATTAGCTATATAGGAAGTTTTAAAACTCATAAAACATGGGAATCATAAGTAAAACACGTTGGTCCACTTAATATGTCTAAAATCTTGGCTTATGGCATTGAGATCCATATTCTTTAGACTTTCTTTACATACAAGAAGCATCTTGTCATCACTCGGAAAACTGAGGATTTTCTTTCCACATAGTTAGAAACTCACACCGATGATACATTGCAAATGTATCTATAATTTTTTATGTTCCATGCTTAGTTTTATCCACTTTCTTGTGTTTTGTTCCAACTTTGGAGTACTTTTATTATGATTTCTTGGACTAACCTATTAACAAGAGCCACAGTGCCAGCTGCCTGTTTTCTACTGTTTTTGGTTCCAGGAAAGCCAGAAAATGAATATTCTCGGAATTGGACGGGACAAAAGCCAAAGTGCCTATTTTTTTGGAAGGGATCAAGTGTCAGAATACGAGATGGAGAGGGGCCAGGGGCCGGCCACACCACCTGGCTACGCGACCAGGCTTGGCCCGCGCCAGGGGGTGGTCTGGCCAACCCCGGCACCGCCTCGGCCTCTCCTTCCGCCTATAAGTTGCCTTCGGGACGAAAACCCTAAGTACCCGATCAAAATTCCACGAAAGAGTCTGTAGCCGTCGTCATCTCTGTCCCTAGATCGGGGGGATCTGAAGCTCTTCCTGGCACCCTGCCGGAGAGGGGAATTCACCCAGGAGGCCTTCTTCATGACCATGCAGGCCTCCGATGTGATGCGTGAGTAGTTCATCCTTGGACTACGGATCCATGTAGTAGCTAGATGGCTGGTCTCTCCTCCTTTGTGCTTTCATGTTTAGATCTTGTGAGCTCCGTTCATGATCAAGATCATCTATTTGTAATTAATACATGTTGTGTTTGCGGGTTTCCGATGGATATTGAGATGCTATTTCAGATTGATTATTGATTCTATCATGTCTTTATTATTTGAGATCTTGCATGCTTTCTATTGTTAGTAGCTATCTTGGCCAAGTAGATGCTAGCAACTCCAAGAGTTAGTATTTATGCTCGATAGTGGGTTCATGCCTCTGGTAATCTGGGAAGTGATAGAAATCTCTAAGGTACTAGATGTGTTGTTGCTACTAGGGAGAAAACAATGATCCTTTGTTCATAGAACAATTGTATTGTTTACTTTACATGCAGTTCGTAAAGCAATAATCTGTTGCTTGCAACTTAATACTGGAGGGGGTTCGGATGATAACCTGAAGGTGGATTATTAGTCATAGATGCAGTTGGATGGCGGTCTATGTATTATGTTGTAATGCCCAATCAAGTCTCAAAGGAGTCAAGATGATTAGTATATGCATGTATTGCTTTGTCGGTGTTGGTAAATTGCCCCGCTGTAATTTGTTCACCCAGCATGTTATCTATCTAAGGAGAGCCACCTCTAGTGAACTATAGATCCCGGTCCTTTTACTTTACATACAATCTACAACTGTTTACTGCTTTGTGTTTACTTTCTGCAAACTTTTACTTCTTTCCATTCGATACATTTAATCCTTTGTTTTACGCAAAACACGGTGAGATTGACAACCTCATCGCAAGTTGGGGACAAAATTATGTGGTTATGTTGTGCAGGTCTCCACGTTGCTACTAGCACCGGTAGTGCGCCCTGCCAAAGCTCAGCTAGTAACACCTTTGGGGTGTTTCCTTGCTCCTACTGGTTCGATTAAACCTTGGTTTCATAACTGAGGGAAACTTGCTGCTGTGCTCATCATACCTTCCTCTTGGGGTTCCCAACGAGCTCTACATCAACACCGCCATCAAGCATTTTTCTAGGCACCGTGCATTGAGCCATCAACCGATGACATTGTTTACTAGAAGAAGATGCACCCATCTACCTACGAAAATACATTTAATTCAAGAACAATCTATCGCGCTTACTTGTAGCTCAAGTTTGATCTAATTTTGTTAAATCGACAAGAAGTCACTAAAGTGTGCAAAGTTTGCTAGGAAGCTTGAAAAATCCTAGTACTAAAAACTTGGGAATTGCGTATAAGAAACAGTTGGTCCAGTTTGTGTGATAATTGGGGTGGTTGCATTTTATTTTTAACTATGGTAGGTCTCATAGGAGAGAGGTGCTTGAGAGTTAACACGACCGATGGAAGTACAACTTACATCAAGGACCTCATAAAAAATGAAAATTGCATCCAAGTCCATCCATTTAACATAATGACCTTAAAACTGAATAATGAAGTGTGTCTGTTTTGTGGTTTGTGCATACTAGCGTTCATTATGCTAAAGACTATCAATAGAATTTTTCTAGATGCTAAGGGAAAATACAAGATCTAACGGCTAGCAATGTTTGGATTTACCAGTCTTGATCCCGCGGTCAATGTTTGAAGTTAATTCGTACACTATGCAATGGTAGTATGGTATTGTAAGAGATAAGACACGATAAAGATAAGATAAGAAGTACGGCGAATGGCCGATCTAATGGTTGGTCTCGTAGGAGCGAGGTTCTTGAGAGTTAAGACGGATAGTGGAAGTACAAGTTACATCAAGGACCTCATAAAAAATGAAAATCGCATCCAAGTCCATGCATGCATTTAGCACAAGGACCCTGAAACTGAGCAATGAAGTGTCTATGTTTTGAGGTTTGTGCATACTAGCATCCATTGTGCTAAAGACTATCGGTAGAATCTTTCTAGATGCTAATAATGGAAAGAAGATCCAACGGTTAGCAAAGTTTGGATTTGCCAGTCTTGATCCAACGGCCAATATTCAAAGTTTGGATTTGCCAGTCTTGATCCAACGGTCAATGTTCAAAACGGGTTCAAAATTTCCTTCCCTCCCGATGTTTGGCCGATCTTTTGGATAACCTTCCCTCCCGATTTTTGGGAAACAAGTGAAAATTTTGAAAACCAGAAAACTTTGAATTTTTTTGCTGCCAAGGACCAAAGTGGTTTCCTTCCTATGTACTCTCGTCCCTACTCCACACCAACGCGCAGCTGCCAAACACGCCAGAGACACAGAGCCGACGTACCAAGGCACACGTGCGCAGCGCCACGCTGTGGACGAGGGGAGAGAGATCAGCTGGACTGGTGCACGATGGGAAAGGGGAGGAGAGATGGAGCATAGGGAAGGAGAGAGAAAACACACGATTTGTTTTGTGTGCATAGGTCCTGAAACTTACTACTAGTAGGTTGTACACTGTAAGGCCGTCGGAGTACCTCGTGTCAGAAACCCGTCACAACTTTGCTCTGACATGGAACCGCCTTCAATATCTCTTCGCTGCTGCCCTCTTCCCCTACCAACGTTTTATTCTCTCAGCATGTACACCACGTGGACAGAGGTGACCATATGTCTAAGCAAATAAATATACTACTCCCGCATTGTGTAAAAAAGCACACCTTAATAAGGCTCAGATAGTAAAGGTATGACATATCATCACTATATAAAATTATAATTGGTAAAGCACAAAAAAAATTAAAATTTGATCAACATCTATAAAGTATGGGTGTATATTTGGTACTTGTACTTTGTATCATCATGTGTAGAAGTCAAAGATTATTAGCTACCTAACACTTGAAATTTTTGGTAACATGGTCTAGAGAAACGAGGGAGAAGATTCTAGTATGATGGAGAAGTGTGTTTTGAGAGGTTTATGCATACTGCATTCAATGTGTTCAAGACTATCAATAGAATCTTCTAGATGCTAGAATGGAAAAGAAGATCCAACGGCTAGAAATGCTAGGATTCGCGAGTCTTGACCCAACAGTCAACATTCAAAGTTATCTGTATACTATATAGTGGTAAGATAAGATAAGATCATGTCGAAGTCAATGATTATTAGCTATGAGGGATAAGATTCTAGTATGATGGAGAAGTGTGTTTTGAGGTTTGTGCATAGCATTCATTATGCTGAAAACTATCAATACAATCTTCTAGATGCTAGAATGGAAAAGAAGATCCAATGGCTGGAAATGTTTGGATTCACGAGTCTTGATCCAACGGTCAATATTCAAAGTTATTCGTACACTATATAGTCATAAGATAAGATAAGATAAGATAAGATAAGATATCTCTATCTCTACTACTATAGTGGAGCAGTTTTGAATTGGATCCATAGCACCAATCCTGACCGTGGGGCTGTTGGATCCAATGGTTTAGAGAAGATGGATAGGTGTTGAATAGTACCTAGAGCAAACTCCACCATGCATGTTCTAGAACCATCATGTCACCACCCCCAAAATTTCATAGCACAGTAGATTGTATTCTCTCTACTTATACTACTATAGTGGAGTAGTTTTAAATTGGGTCCATAACACTAATCATGACCTTTGGGTTGAAAGAACAATCTAATCATCACTCGGAAAATTAAGAATGTTCTTTCGTAAGATGTAGCACCCCGCTAAAACCACTTCTAGAAAATCGCTATGTTTTTGTATTGCGCATCATGATGACCGCATGCTCATGTCATCATGCATATTTGAACTTAAAACTATTTTCTAAAACCTAATTTTGTTTTCTAGATATTCCTCTCTTTATTTTATATCAAGACCCGGTCTTCTTCCGGATATTTTGTTGTCTAAGATATTTACAAAAGTGTGTAAAATAAATAAATCAAAACCTATTTTAGCGGGGAGGCCGCTAGCCTGCCGGGCCAAAAGCCCAGCAAGCCAGCAGCCTACTACCCAGTGCACCGCAGAAACCCTAACCCTAATACCCTCACTGGCCTACCACTTACTCCTAGCTGTCGCCGCCGCACCCCAGCGCGCAGCGCACACACACACTACCCTGGCCCTATGCACACGTCAAACACGCACCCGAGGAAGTCCCTCTGCCCGACGTGGTACACTACCCGGCACGCAACATAGACCCACTCCACCGCACATCGTACGACCACCCCACCCCGCGTACGCCCACCTACCGCCTCGCTTGCATCGCAACCGCTGAGCCCGCCCGCTCCTGCACGTCACATGCCTGGCCCCACCTCGCACGCCTCGCAGGCCACAACCCTCTCTCCTCGCGATCCCCAATCCCTGTCCTCCTCGGTTCCGTCCGTAGGCAGCCGCCGCTGCCTGCATGCCCTCTACCGTCGCCGCTCGCCACCTAGGGCCGCCCCCTCTAGGTCCCGCCTCGAGCCCAACCCCGCCGCCGGAGTTCCATGCCCAGCCCCGCCGCTGTTCGCGCTCGACAGCGCCACCGCCCTCTGCCCGAGCCCCTGCATCGCCACCTCGGTTTCCAGCCGCTATCGCCCTGCCGCCCGAGGGCGCCCCTTCCCTTTGCGGCCAGCATAGAGCCCGCCCTCGCCTACCTCGAGCCCAGCCGTCGCTGCGCCGGCCCCGCGCCTCCTCGTCATCGACCCCCTCCGCCGCTCGCCCGGGCCCGAGCTCCCTCCGCCCTCTGCACGGCTCCTCGCCGGCCCGGACATCGTCTTCACCGCGTTGCTGACCGTCAGCCGTCTCCATCTCGAGGCCGCGCCGACCCCACCTCTGGCCGGCCCTGCCTGCGACCCCCTCCGAGTGCTCGGCCCTGGCAAGCCCGCCGATGCCTCTCTGCTTCTGTCGAGCGCTACCCCTGCTGCAAGCTGTCGTCACCTCCTCCACGACCCTGAGACGCCTCCGCTCGCGTTCGTCCTCTACTGTGCGTGCGCGAGTGAGCCCTGTTGTTTTGTGCTGCCGTTGCTGGATTTCAGTGGGTTCACTGACCTTTTGTGTTTCGGCTCCGTAGTGAATGGTTGTCCTATTTTTCTCTAGGAGTGCTATGAGGATGATGGTGGGGTGTAGATGTGGATGTTGTGCATGTGGATACGGCTAAGGGAACATGGCATCTGATCCGGTACCGAAAAGATCTTCGACGCTAGAGGACGACTACATGGAACCTAGGTTCCGACGCCAAGATCTTCCGACGACCAACACGAGAAGTTAAGCGGGAAGAATCGCACCCGGTGACACCCGAAGACCGATCTCGAAACCGACGCCAGCCAAATTCTCCTTCCTAGATCCGATCCCACCAAGACCGAACCCGAACACCCTCGGAACCCAAGATCGCCGAACCCCCCGATGTGTGACCTCTATCCGAGATCCCCCTTTTATATTTATAAAATATGACATTCATATGTTGCAAATTAAATTGGTCATACTTGCATACATATTGTGGGTGTTGGGGCTTTTTCGATGATCCATCTAAATTAAATATGGAGTCCATATGCAGGATATTCTATTCTTATATTGACTCCATTTAAATTTACGTAGCGAACCGATGCCATGTTTTGCCTTGTTAATACAACATTTAAATTGCGGGGTATCTAAATAACGTGAACTATCTCATTAATTGTCGGGACCCTGGTTCCGCTTAATATTGCCTAATTGCATTGCATCTTTTCCATGTCATGCATCATACATACATCATGCCCGATCTTCTGCCGTACTATTAAATAGTGTATCCGATGTTTCTTCTAGTGCTTTGCTTCTTCGCGGATAAGGCTGTTGAGTGGATGCGAGTATCGACAAGTCCTTCGGATAATGTATCTTTGACAGTGTTTCCCAGTTGAGCATCTCCCCCTTTCTACCTATTTTGCATTTATAAGTCTTTACTTCCTCCTGTTGATCTATTGCTATCCGTATTGTGATGCTTTAGTTTCCGTGCACCAATTACATTCCTTGCAGCCTCTATATTGCCTTGGACACATCCTATTGCCTATCATAGACAAGCATATCTAAAGTAGTGCTATAAATTTGACTTAATATGTGACTAGTAATCAGCTTCACTATAATGGAATGGATAATAAAAGTGCCAACAACTGGTGGAACTAGGGTGTATCGTGTCATGTTATACCTGCCTAGTAAGTATCGCAACTCTAATGAAATGAAATAAAAGTGCCAACAACTGCTGGGTTTGGGATGTCTCATGCTAATTGTCTCTGACTAGTAAGTATTGCAACTACAACGGAATGGTTAACTAAAACTGCCCACTATTTATGCTATCACGATGACTCATGCTATCTATATCTGACTAGTAAGTGTTGCAACTACAATGGAATGAATAAAACTGCCAACTATGTGAGTTCCTCGGTTTGACTTCCTCGTTTGGTCTCGAGGGGGAATACCAGGATGGGTATGATTGGTGTTAGTATAAGGTTGGTTCCGAATAGGTCTTTCTTATCTCTCTCTAATAGCCGATAGTTTATCGAGTCTCTATAGGTTGTTCAGTGCATGATGCGCTGCCGCTTTAGTCCACCATACCTATGTAGGCGAGAGCCGCCGAATCCTAGCCTCGCCGTGTACTGGCCTCAGTACTGACGCTCCTCTTTTGCCTTTGCCCTTTTGTCGGCACCCCTTTTGTTTTAGCAGGTATAAGTTCGACGTCGTTAGCAGGGTTACCCTTCCGGCTTGGCCTGGGCAGGGTTATGGACGCCATTGGTTATTCTTCAGGGCTCCTAGCCCCATTTGCATCTTGTTCGTAGTCGAACGCTCTATTGTTTCCAAGGTGATTTGGATCTTTGTATAGTATATCTGTATTCTTGACTCATGGAGTCGTTGTCGTATATATATATTCTATGGGTTCCATCATGGACTAATGTGTAATGGTATTACTTCGTTCTCCACCCGCACGCAAGTGCCTGATGGGCGTCCTTGAATCGTTTCTGTGCAGGTTTTGGCGGGAAGCGCTAAAATTTGCATAAGGCCGATTCGAGGGTGTTACAGAGTGGTATCAGAGCCCAGCAGTTACGATACCCCACTGGTCCAGCCTGTAAGATAACCTAGCTAACGGACGTTGTAGAGTGTCAAAACTATTTTGAAAAATCGGTTGGATAGATCTGATTAGGTCTACTTTTTCTCATTACCCCTATGTTATTCTCCTCTTACCTCTGCGTGTTTTGAACCTGTTCTCTTATCTTTTCTTTGAGTCCAGGATTTCTCGTGGTTGGGTTTCTGTCGTACCTTCAGGGTTTCTCTTCATCCCTTTTATAACGGTGAAGCTACAATCATCTAATCTGCATCTCGTTTGTTGTACCCTTCATCCAATCTTCTTGGTCCTTGAACTCTTTATTGGCATCTGCACCTAGATGGATATTTCTATTGTTGATAGACATATGAGAAGGATGAGCATTGGTGAAGTTGGAGTATACCTTGAGCATGTGTTGTTCATGCCAATGGAACCATCGCGAAACCTAATCACTGTGTCTTTTCTACAATTTTTCTTTGTATCTTCCGGTGGTTTCCAACGCGACGACATCATCTACATCCGAAGATCCTACATCACTCCTTTGTTTCAGAACCCCGCTTGTTGAGATCTTCAGTCTAAATTCCGAGAGTTGGTTGTATAATTCCCCTATTCTTGTGCAGAGTAATGCTTTGAGTGTGGGATGGACTAGCTACCATACCACTACTCTTATCATTCTCTCTTGTACATTGAGTCGGTGGATCAACCAATTGTACTCCTTCCACTAAAGTGAGAGGTAGCCTTGTGATCTCTTTCTGCGCCTTTATTTCTACGGAGTGTTCTCTCGACGAACGTGGACAACGACCTCTTGTTGGGGGTGTCGTCAATTTCAAGATGGAGAAAGAACCCTTGTTAGTGGTGTCACGAGGAGCTACACGAAGCGAGAAGATCTAGCTTGTTGGCCTTCCTCCCTGTACCATGAGGCGGATCTCGAGGGCAAGATCCATTGTTAGTGGTGTCGAATTGTAGCACCCCACTAAAACCACTTCTAGAAAATCGCTATGTTTTTGTGTTGCGCATCATATGACCGCATGCTCATGTCATCATGCATATTTGAACTTAAAACTATTTTCTAAAACCTAATTTTGTTTTCTAGATATTCCTCTCTTTATTTTAAATCAAAATCCGGTCTCCTTCCGGATATTTTGTTTGTCTAAGATATTTACAAAAGTGTGTAAAATAAATAAATCAAAACATATTTTAGCGGGGAGGCCGCCAGCCTGTCGGGCCAAAAGCCCAGCAAGCCAACAACCTACTACCCAGTGCACCACAGAAACCCTAACCCTAATCCCCTCACCGGCCTACCACCTACTCCTAGCTGCCGCCGCCGCACCCCAGCGCGCAGCGCACACACACACTACGCTGGCCCTATGCACACGTCGATCACGCACCCGAGGAAGTCTCTCTGCCCGACGCGGTACACTACCTGGAGCACAACGTAGACCCACTCCACCGCACATCGTACGACCACCCCACCCCGCGTACGCCCACCTACCGCCTCGCTCGCATCGCAACCGCTGAGCCCGCCTGCTCCCGCATGTCACCTGCCTGGCCCCACCTCGCACGCCCCGCAGGACACAACCCTCTCTCCTCACGATCCCCAATCCCCGTCCTCCTCGTTTCCGTCCGCAGGCAGCCACTGTTGCCCGCATGCCCTCTGCCGTCGCTGCTCGCCACCCAGGGCTGCCCCCTCCAGGTCCCGCCTTGAGCCCAACCCCGCCGCCGGAGTTCCATGCCCAGCCCCGCCACTGCTTGTGCTCGACGGCGCCCCTTCCCTTTGCGGCGAGCTTCTAGTCCGCCCTCGCCTACCTCGAGCCCAGCCGTCGCTGCGCCGGCCCCGCGCCTCCTCCTCGTCGACCCCCTCCATCGCTCACCCGGGCCCGAGCTCCCTGCGCCCTCTGCACGGCTCCTCGCCGGCCCGACCGTCGTCTTCACCGTGTTGCTGACCGTGAGCCGTCTCCATCTCAAGGCCGCGCCGACCCGACCTATGGCTGACCCCGCCTGCGACCCCGTACGAGTGCTTGGCCCGGCAACCTTCCAGCGCCTCTCTGCTTCTGTCGAGCGCTGCCCCTTCCGCAAGCTGCTGTCGCCTCCTGCGCGACCCTGAGACGCCTCCGCTCGCGTTCGTCCTCTACTGTGCGTGCGCGAGTGAGCCCTATTTTTTGTGATGCCGTTGCTCGATTTCAGTTGGTTCACTAACCTTTTGCGTTTCGGCTCCGCAGTGAATGGATGTCCTGTTTTTCTCTGGGAGTGCTATGAGGATGATGGTGGGGTATAGATGTGGATGTTGTGGATGTGGATACAGCAAAGGGAACATGGCATCTGATCCAGTACCGAAAAGATCTTCGACGCCAGAGGACGACTACATGGAACCTAGGTTCCGACGCCAAGATCTTCCGACGACCAACGCGAGAAGTTAAGCAGGAAGAATCGCACCCGGTGACACCCAAAGACCGATCTCGAAACCAACGCCAGCCAAATTCTCCTTCCTAGATCCGATCCCGCCGAGACCGAACCCGAACACCCTCGGAACCCCAGATCGCTGAACCCCCCCCCCCCCCCCCCCGATGTGTGACCTCTATCCGAGATCCCCCATTTATATTTATAAAATATGACATTCATCTGTTGCAAATTAAATTGGTCATACTTGCATACATATTGTGGGTGTTTGGGGCTTTTTCGATGATCCATCTAAATTAAATATGGAGTCCATATGCAGGCTATTATAGTCTTATATTGACTCCATTTAAATTTGCGTAGGGAACCGATGCCATGTTTTGCCTTGTTAATACAACATGTAAATTGCGGGGTATCTAAATAACATGAACTATCTCATTAATTGCCGGGACCCCGGTTCCACTTAATATTGCCTAATTGCATCGGATCTTTGCCACTTCATGCATCATACATGCATCATGCCCGATCTTCTACCGTAGTATTAAATAGTGTATCCGATGTTTCTTCTAGTGCTTTGCTTCTTCGCGGATTAGGCCGTTGAGTGGATGCGAGTATCGACAAGTTCTTCAGATAATGTATCTTCGACAGTGTTTTCCAAGCGAGCATCTCCCCCTTTCTACCTATTTTGCATTTATAAGTCTTTACTTCCTCGTGTTCATCTATTGCTATCCGTATTGCGATGCTTTAGTTTCCGTGCACCAATTACATTCCTTGCAGCCTCTATATTGCCTTGGACACATCCTATTGCATGTTGTTTGATAGATAGTCGGCCTTGTGAGTCGTAGTTGCTTGCTCAGGTGCTGCTTCGCGTCGTTGTTATTCCACCATTATTCGAAGGTTGGCACATGCTTAATGGTGGAGATCATGGCTTTAAGTACAACTTGATATTAAATTTCTGGGATAACTAATGAAAGAGGCACCGGTGGGCAATATATGCTATTTTGTTTTTCATGTCCACTTATGTCCCGTAGGCCCCGAGTACTTGATACATGTTCCTTGATTATTCGCACTATCCACATCCGGGAGACCCTATGGATCCCCCTTAGCCAGATCTTGATTCATTTCTTATTTCTTGGGGCCACAAAGTAGTTTGGGGCTTTATTACTATCCTGTACTTATACCATGCTTTACTGCTTTATTTACGATTGTGCGTGGAGCACCTATACTGTTTTGGAACGTGGAATGTTTTCGCGGTATCGACAAGCCCAATCACACTTTTGGGTTCCCAGTCGTTTACAGCCATTGACACAAACCCTCGGTCCGTCTCGGAGCCGGCCAACTTCGTTGCGGGTAGCTTAGTGGGGTGGCCCCCTGAAATATTTTATGAATCTTGTGATTGCTTTGTCGTGAAAGCCTCGTTGGGTTTTGATTTGGTTTTTCCGAGGTTGATCGTGTGTGTGCTGCTATTTGTGCACCCCTGCAGGGTAAATCTTTCTGAAAGCCGTGTCCGCGGTTATGGACGACTTGGAGCACAGTATCTCGATCATAGACAAGCATATCTAAAGTAGTGCTATAAATTTGACTTAATATGTGACTAGTAATCAGCTTCACTATAATGGAATGGATAATAAAAGTGCCAACAACTGGTGGAACTAGGGTGTATCGTGTCATGTTATACCTGCCTAGTAAGTATCGTAACTCTAATGAAATGAAATAAAAGTGCCAACAACTGCTGGGTTTGGGATGTCTCATGCTAATTGTCTCTGACTAGTAAGTATTGCAACTACAACGGAATGGTTAACTAAAACTGACCACTATTTATGCTATCACGATGACTCATGCTATCTATATCTGACTAGTAAGTGTTGCAACTACAATGGAATGAATAAAACTGCCAACTATGTGAGTTCCTCAGTTTGACTTCCTCGTTTGGTCTCGAGGGGGAATACCAGGATGGGTATGATTGGTGTTAGTATAAGGTTGGTTCCGAATAGGTCTTTCTTATCTCTCTCTAATAGCCGATAGTTTATCGAGTCTCTATAGGTTGTTCAGTGCATGATGCGCTGCCGCTTTAGTCCACCATACCTATGTAGGCGAGAGCCGCCGAATCCTAGCCTCGCCGTGTACTGGCCTCAGTACTGACGCTCCTCTTTTGCCTTTGCCCTTTTGTCGGCACCCCTTTTGTTTTAGCAGGTATAAGTTCGACGTCGTTAGCAGGGTTACCCTTCCGGCTTGGCCTGGGCAGGGTTATGGACGCCATTGGTTATTCTTCAGGGCTCTTAGCCCCATTTGCATCTTGTTCATAGTCGAACGCTCTATCGTTTCCAAGGTGATTTGGATCTTTGTATAGTATATCTGTATTCTTGACTCATGGAGTCGTTGTTGTGTATATATGTTCTGTGGGTTCCATCGTGGACTAATGTGTAATGGTATTACTTCGTTCTCCACCCGCACGCAAGTGCCTGGTGGGCGTCCTTGAATCGTTTCTGTGCGGGTTTTGGCGGGAAGCGCTAAAATTTGCATAGGGCCGATTCGAGGGTGTTACATAAGATAGTTGGAAACTCACACTGGCGGCATTGTCTAATACAAGAAGATGCACCTATATCTACCTTTGAAAATACTTTTAACTCAAGAGGAATCTATTGCACTTACTTGTAGCTAAAGGTTGGCCTAGTTTGGTTAAACTGGCAAGATGCAAAATCTTAGCAAGAATTTGAATTTGTCATCAAAAATCTCGTTGGATGGTTTCTCATATATTAATTGTGACCCCTGATGGGTACCTTCAAAATATTTTTTGTAAAACTTTCCCAGTAACCTACAATTTTCTTGTAGTACTTCAAATTTGACCTAATTTTGATATATTGACATAAGGTCATTCAAGTGGGCGAAGTTAGGTAGCGAATTTGGGAATTCATAAAACATAGGAAATCATAAGTACAATATGTTGGTCCACTATATATATATGTGCGAAAACTTGGCTTCTGGCATTTAGATCGATATTCTTCGAACTTCGTTACGAGAGAGAATGATCTTGACATCACTTAGAAAATTGTGGATGGTCTTTTCGGATAATTGGAAACTCACACCGACAACATTGTTTACTACAATAAGATGCACCCATCTACCTCCGAAAAGACATTTAATTCAAGAGCAATCTATCATGCTTACATGTAGCTCAATTCTGACTTAATTTTGTTAAATTATCAAGATACAAAATCTTAGAAATAAGTTGAACCTATCATCAAAGCTCACAGTGGTTTCTGATATATTAATTCACCCCCTCCCCTGAAGGGTACCTCCAAAACCTTTTTCATGAAACTTTCAAAGCAACCTACAATTTACTTGTAGTTCAAATTCGACCTAATATAATTTCAATAAATTAGGATAAAGTCATTCAAGTTAGCAGAGTTAGATAAGAAGTTTGAAAGCACATAAAACATGGGTATTGTCAGTACAACATGTTGGTCCACTATATATATATATATGTCTAAAAACCTGGATTGTGGCATTCAGATCCATATTCTTTGGACTTTCTTGACGAAAAATAACAACCTCGCTTGTCATCTCTCCAAAAATTGAGAATTCAAAGTTCTTTCCTAATAGTTCGAAACTCACACCGACGACATTGTTTACTGTATATATTGATTTTTTTAAATGAGTATACTATTTAATACTGTATATAGTTGGTGAAACTTTGTAATGGTTGACTTTGACTAAACCTAATATGTTGAGTAATACTCCCTCCGATTAGAAATATAAGACGTTTTATCTTTGTGAATCGAATGTATCTAGACGTCTTTTAGTGTATGGGTTCATAGAGGTTCAAAGTGAACCTATACACTAAAAGGCGTCTAGATACATTCATTTCACAAAGCTAAAACATCTTATATTTCTGAACAGAGGGAGTATTAAATAAATGGAGTATAGGATAAGATTAGGAAAACAACATTTTTTTAGAACCCTCACAAGCTTTTTCTTAGCATCACAGATCTGAATATTACATTGACACTAATGATTAACCAAACTGCAAACAGAGCAAATCCAAACACATACGGAGTAGTAGTAGTACAACTTAACGACTTCTAGAGGGACTCTGCGGTCTTCTCAGGTGACTTGGCAGCATCCTCCACGGGCAACTTGGTTGCGTCCTCCACGGTACCATTGCCAAGAAGGGACTCATGGATGCCGGACAGCACGCCGCTATGTGCGATGGTAACACCGGCCAGCAGTTTGCTGAGCTCCTCGTCGCGCATGACACTGAGCATCACATGCCTCGGGATGATGCGGATCTTCTTGCTGTCATTTGCGGCTTGCCCGACGAGCTCCAGCACCTCGGTGGTGAGGTACTCGAGAACGGTTGCAAGGTATACGGGATCCCCGAAGCCTATGCGCTGGGAGTACTGACCCTCCTTGAGGTAGCGCCCGATCCGGCCGACGGGGAAATGCAGACCGGCCTTGACGGACCTCGACACCTGCTTCTTCCTGCGGCTTCCTGGTGCGAGTCTGTGACTTGGAGTGGCCAGAGCAGGATTCGGAAGCCAGCGGCATGACTTCTTTTTCTCCATGGCCTTTGTCGTCGCCACCTGGGTCTTCTTCTTCCCATGGGGAGCTCCGGTCTTCGGAGCCATAGATGCAAAGTCTAAAGAAAGGTTAATTGTGGAGGGCCGGTGAAGGTGCCCAGGTCCCTTGTATTGAAACTTTAACAGCGCCGTCTTTACTGTTTTAAAAGTATGAATTTTTAATAGGAGTACTACTAAAAGGTCGTGTGCATGTTTCCTTATTTTTTTTAACTTTTTTGAAACATGGTCAGATGTGTCACCATGAAAATTCATACAAAGAAGTTGTATCTTTCAAAACAATAGTCAGTTTTCAGTATGACTGCATGGGTACAATAATTAGTACTGTATGAATTTTTGACAAATTTATAAGCAATCTATCATGCACTTGTAGTTCCAACTTTACCTACTTTGGTTTTATTGACAAAATGTCATTTCATTATGCGAAATTAGCTAGAAGGCCTGAAAATTGATGAAACTTGTTAACCATGAAAAATACTCTATTTTGTGTGAAATTTAGTGTGATGTGGCATTCGGAGCCATACTCTTTGCCTTTTCTTTAAAAAATAATTATATGTGGCACTTCTAAAATAATTTAACAAAATTCTATACATAAAAGTTGAAAAGTCCAATTAACAACATTAGTATGCCATGCCAAGATGCACCCCGTCTACCCGAAACGTACACGACCTTTGTCATTATTTAACTTGAAACTGAAGTATATGTTAACACATCGCTGGTCATATTGTGAAGAAGTGTTTTTAAACCTTGTCACAATTCATGTTTATCATTTACGGAAGAGGACACCATACATAAGTGCTTAACATTTTGTATTGTTTTCTTTACTTTTATTTAATTAATCCCAATAAATGGGACGAGTGATGCAGATATGACCTTGGCATTGGTAACTTGGCTTAAAATGTGAACAATGTTCATACATGGTTATGACCATATTGTGTAGCAAGTTTTTCGAAAGTTGTCCAAATCCATGTTTGTAGTTTTCATCCAAACAAGCACAAATATAAGAGGACACCATGTAAGTTTCAACTATGTATCATTACCACCCCCTTCCACACAAAAAACTATGTATCATGACACACATTGAAATAAGTATTTTCATATAGTACTAACATGCGGTGGAAATTATCTATATTTTTCTAGAATATAGTGAGTGCACTCTAAGTCAAATTATCCGGACGTACTTAATTACTAAAAGCAAATCCTATCACTTGGAAATTGAAAACCATTTTCCTAAAAGTTTGGAAATCTCATTGATAATATTATTTACCAAAGCCAAGATGCTTCGTAGAAAGAGATATAGTACACTGCTCGCCTCTTCTCTAGACGCCATTTAATTTGGAACTCAGGCATGCTTCTTCGGTGGGGGGCGGGAAGACACCTCCTCCTCGTCGTCCTTGGCCTCCTCCCCGTCATCGTCCCCGGCCTCCTCCCTATTGTCGTCTGCGGCCTCCTCCTCAAGGTCGACCTCAGACTCCTCCTCTTCCTCAGTCTCATCTTCCGTCTTATCGGAGTCGCTCGGCGTTGGTGGTGGTGTCCCTTCGAAAAAGCACTACCAGTGGCTATCCTATTCATCAGAAGAGTCAGACAGCAGCGGCAGCCATGGCCCTTCGACTGATTTTGGGCTTCTAGGTGGAGTTTCGGGGCCTTTCTGGAGAGAGTTGTCATATGACATTTTGGAAGGAAATAGAGAGAGATCGAGTTCTAAGCAACGGTGGGTTGGGTGTTTTGGGTGAAAGTAGGGGTGCGCACTGTTGTAATTTATAATATCTATTTATAGTCATGCTTGTGTTAATATCCTGAAAACTATCCCAAAATATCATAAATAGATTGTATCAGACTCATCCCGTCAACAAAAAGGATTATAGAAGACTTTTCGGTTCTTGATTTTTCTCGGCCCAGAGAATTCAGGAGGTGCCCCCGCTTTGTCCAAAAATGAAGAAAATCATCCAGATCATGCTGAATTACCCGGTGTCTCTTACTTCCTCCATTAAAAATTAAGTGTCTATAGTAGTACATACTTATCTAGCTACAGTACTACTAGTATACGTATACTCTTCACAAAGTTGCGTCACCGAACTTGATTGATGGTGGTATGGTGTGGGCCTCATCTTTTTCTGCACCGCTGCATCTCAGACTAGAAGTATAATCATTGCGTGAAAGCTTACACGAGAAGGAAGGAGAAATGGAGAGGATAGTGGATGGATGGTGAGAGGGGGGCGAAGGAGAGAGAAAATCTACTACGTAGTAGTATGTGTACTAGTACCGTGTGTCACGACCCATCGTAATATGTAAACTTTTAGCCAAGTTAGATAGGAACCATGATAAACTATAGTATGTGTGAAACCATTGGCTTGTGGCATTCTGAACCATATTATTTGGACTTTCTTCACAAAAAACATCACCGTCCTCATTGGGAAAATTGAAATTCTTTTTTTCCTAATTGTTGGAAACTCCCACATGCAACAATGCTTACTACGCCAAGATGCACCCATCTACCAAACTATCGTGGGAACTCTATCAAATTGTAAACTATGATGTCAATATGGCCTAGATGACCTTGGTCGCTCGAGTTGAAATAAACCCGATAGTGTCCATGCACATGGTAGGACAATATTGTGAAGCTATTTTTCCAAAACTTATCTAATCCCATGATTATAGTTTTCATGGCATGTGGTGCACAAGCCATGATAGGACATCATGAGTAAAACTTTTGTTTTTTGTTTTTAGTTTATTCAATGTGATCAATGTTCAAAACGGGTTCAAAATTGCCTTCCCTCCTAATGTTTGGCTGATCTTTTGGATAACCTTCCCTCCCGATGTTTGGGAAGCAAGTGAAAATTTCGAAAACCGGAAAACTTTTAATTTTTGTGCAGCCAAGGACCAAAGTGGTTTCCTTCCTATGTACTCCTCGTCCCTACTCCAGACCAATGTGTGGCTGCCGAACACGCCAGAGACACAGAGCCACCGTACCAAGGCACACGTGCGCAGCGCCACGCTGTGGACAAGGGGAGAGAGATCAGCCGGACCGGTGCGCGAGGGGAAAGGGGAGGATAGATGGAGCATAGGGAAGGAGAGAGAAAACACACGATTTGTTTTGCGTGCATAGGTCCTAAAATTTACTACTAGTAGAGTGTACACTGTAATGTCGCAGGAGTACCTCGTGTCAGAAACCCATCATAACTTTGCTCTGACATGGAACCGCCCTCAACTTCTCTTCGATGTTGCCCTCTTCCCCTGCTAACGTTTTATTCTCTCAGCATGTACAGCGCATGGACAGAGGTGACCATAAGGCTAAGCAAAGAAACATACTACTCCTGCATTCTATAAAAATGCACACCTTAATAAGACTCAAATAGTAAACATATGACATATTATCACCATATAAAATTATAATTGGTATAGCACAAAAATTATAAATTTGACCAACATCTATAAAGTATGGGTGTATATTTGGTCCTTGTACTTTGTATCATCATGTGTAGAAGTCAAGGATTATTAGCTACCTAACACTTGAAATTTTTGGTAACATGGTCTAGAGAAACGAGGGAGAAGATTCTAGTATGATGGAGAAGTGTCTATTGAGAAGTTTATGCATAGAGCATTCATTGTGTTCAAGACTATCAATAGAATCTTCTAGATGCTAGAATGGAAAATAAGATCCAATGGCTAGAAATGTTCGGATTCACGAGTCTCGATCAAATGGTCAATATTCAAAGTTATTCGTACACTATATAGTGGTAAGATAAGATGTCTAAAACATGGCTTGTGGCATTTAGATCCATACTCTTCAAACTGTCTTTACAGAAAGGAACAATCTCGCCGTCACTCGGAAAATTAAGAATGATATTTCATGATACTTGGAAACTCACATTGACGACACTTTTAATACAATAAGATGCACCCGTCTACCTCCAAAAAGAGAATTAATTCAAGAGAAATCTATCGCATTTACTTGTAGCTCAAGTTTGATCTAATTTTGTTAAATTGTCAAGATGCAAAATCTTAGCAAGAAGTTGAACTTGTTGTAAAAACTATCGGTGGTGGTTTGTGATATATTAAATCAGCCCCCAATGTTTACCTCAAAAAACGTAAAACTTTCAATGCAACCTACAATTTACTTATAGTTCAAAATTGAACTAATTTCAATAAATTGACATAAAATCAATTTCAAGTGAGCAAACTTAGCTATAGGAATAAGTTTTAAAACTCATAAAACACGGGAATCAGAAGTACAACATGAGCGTTCACTATATATGTCTCAAAGCTTGTCTTGTGGCATTCAGGTCCATATCCTTCGGACTTTGTTTACGAAAACAAACAATAATCTAATCATCACTTGGAAAATTGAGAATGTTCTTTCCTGATAGTTGAAAAATCACACCGGCGGTACTGATTACTACAAGAAGATGCATCCATCTACCTCCAAAGATACATTTAATTAAATAAAAATCTATCGCGCTTACTTGTAGCTCAAGTTTGAGCTAATTTTTCGTTAAATTGTCATGATGCAAAATCTTAATTAGAAAGGAGTTAAAAACGTATTGTCAAAACTCTCAGTTGTTTTTTGATATATTAACTGAGCCCCCAATGGGTACACCACCAAAAGTTTTTTGTAATTCTTTAGAAGCAACCTACAATAATTTATTTGTTG
Organism: Avena eriantha; assembly: GCA_910589775.1. NCBI lineage: Eukaryota > Viridiplantae > Streptophyta > Magnoliopsida > Poales > Poaceae > Avena > Avena eriantha. The sequence goes on along the minus strand of OU342743.1, from coordinate 531,613,986 downwards.
TAGTTCAAGTTTGACCAAATTTCAATAAATATAGGCATGAAGTCATTCAAGTGGGGCAAAGTTAATTAGCTACATAGGGAGTTTGAAAACTCATAAAACATGGGAATCATAAGTAAAACACATTAGTCCACTTAATATGTCTAAAATCTTGGCTTATGGCATTAAGATCCATATTCTTCAGACTTTCTTTACATAAAAGAAGCTTCTCGTCATCACTCGGAAAACTGAGGATTTTCTTTCCTCATAGTTAGAAACACACACCGACGACATTGTTTACTAGAAGAAGATGCACCCATCTACCTACGAAAATACATTTAATTCAAGAGCAATCTATCACGCTTACTTGTAGCTCAAGTTTGATCTAATTTCGTTAAATCGACAAGAAATCACTGAAGTGTGCAAAGTTTTCTAGGAAGCTTGAAAAATCCTAGTACTAAAAACTTGGGCATTACGTATAAGAAACCATCGGTCCAGTTTGTGTGATAATTAGGGTGGTTGCATTTCCATTTAACTATGGTAGGTCTTGTAGGAGAGAGGTGCTTGAGAGTTAACATGATCGATGGAAGTACAACTTACATCAACGACCACATAAAAATGAAAATTGCATGCAAGTCCATCCATTTAACACAATGACCCTAAAACTGAATAATGAAGTGTGTGTGTTTTGTGGTTTTTGCATACTAGCACTCATCGTGCTAAAGACTATCAATAGAATCTTTCTAGATGCTAAGGGAAAATAGAAGATCTAACGATTAGCAATATTTGGATTTGCCAGTCTTGATCCAGCGGTCAATGTTCGAAGTTAATTCATACACTATACAATGGTGGTATGGTATTGTAAGAGATAAGACAAGATAAAGATAAGATAAGTACAGCGAATGGCCGATCTAATGGGTGGTCTCGTAGGAGCGAGGTGCTTGAGAGTTAAGACGGTCAGTGGAAGTACAAGTTACATCAAGGACCTCATAAAAATGAAAATTGCATAAAAGTCCATGCATGCATTTAGCACAAGGACCCTAAAACTGAGCAATGAAGTGTGTGTTTTGAGGTTTCCGCATACTAGCGTCCATTTTGCTAAAGACTATCGGTAGAATCTTTCTAGATGCTAATAATGGAAAAGAAGATCCAACGGTTAGCATAGTTTGGATTTACCAGTGTTGATCCAACAGTCAATGTTCAAAGTTTGCATTTTCTAGTCTTGACCCAACGGTCAATGTTCAAAACGGGTTCAAAATTGCCTTCCCTCCCGATGTTTGGCTGATCTTTTGGACAACCTTCCCTCCTGATGTTTGGGAAGCAAGTGAAAATTTTGAAAACCGGAAAACTTTGAATTTTTGTGCCACCAAGGACCAAAGTGGTTTCCTTCCTATGTACTTCTAGTCCCTACTCCACACCTACGCGCGGCTGCAGAACACGCTAGAGACATAGAGCCGCCGTACCAAGGCACACGTGTGTAGCGCCACGCTGTGGACAAGGGGGAAGGGGAGGAGAGATGGAGCATAGGGAAGGAGAGAGAAAACACACGATTTGTTTTGCGTGCATAGATCCTGAAATTTACAGCTAGTAGAGTGTACACTGTAAGGCCGCAGGAGTACCTCGTGTCAGAAACCCATCATAACTTTGCTTTGACATGGAACCGCCTTCAACTTCTCTTTGCTGGTGCCCTCTTCCCCTGCCAATGTTTTATTCTCTCAGCATGTACAACGCGTGGACAGAGGTGACCATATGTCTAAGCAAAGAAATATAATACTCCCGCATTGTGTAAAAAAGCACACCTTAATAAGGCTCAGATAGTAAACGTATGACATATCATCACTATATAAAATTATAATTGGTAAAGCATAGAAAATTATAAAATTGATCAACATCTATAAAGTATGGGTGTATATTTGGTCCTCGTACTTTGTATTATCATGTGTAGAAGTCAAAGATTATTAGCTACCTAACACTTGAAATTTTTGGTAACATGGTCTAGAGAAATGAGGGAGGAGATTCTAGTATGATGGAGAAGTGTGTTTTGAGAGGTTTATGCATAGTGCATTCATTTTGTTCAATACTATCAATAGAATCTTCTAGATGCTAGAATGGAAAAGAAGATCCAACAGCTAGAAATGCTGGGATTCGCGAGTCTTGATCCAACGGTCAACATTCAAAATTATCCGTACACTATATAGTGGTAAGATAAGATAAGATAAGATAAGATAACATAACATAACATAACATAAGATAAGACAAGATAAGATCATGTAGAAGTCCACGATTATTAGCTATGAGGGAGAGGATTCTAGTATGATGGAGAAGTGTGTTTTGAGGTTTGTTCGTAGCATTCATTATGCTGAAGACTATCAATAGAATCTTCTAGATGCTAGAATGGAAAATAAGATCCAACGGCTTGAAATGTTGGGATTCACGAGTCTTGATCCAACGGTCAATATTCAAAGTTATTCGTACACTATATAGTCGTAAGATAAGATAAGATAAGATAAGATAAGATAAGATAAGATAAGATAAGATAAGATAAGATAAGATAAGATAATATATCTCTACTACTATAGTGGAGCAGTTTTGAATTGGATCCATAGCACCAATCCTGACTGTTGGGCTATTGGATCCAATGGTTAAGAGAAGCTGGATTCGTGTTGAATAGTACCTACAGCAAACTCCACCATGCATGTTCTAGAACTATCATGTCACCATCCCAAAATTTCATAGCACAGTAGACTGTATTCTCTCTACTTACTACTATAGTGGAGCAGTCTTGAATTGGATGCATATCACTAATCATGATCGTTGGGCTGTTAGATCCAATGGTTCAGAGCAACTGGATTCGTGTTGAATAGTACTCCCTCCGCCAAAATATAAGGCGCCTAAGGATTAGTCAAAAGTCTACATTTTTAAGTTTGGCCATGATTATACACAAAAATATAAAAATTTAGAATACTAAATTAATATCAATAGATTCATCATAAAGTATATTTTCTTAATATGTCCATTCAATATTGTATATGTAGATATTTTTTTCTAAATATTTGGTCAAAGTTGGTAAGGTTTGACTTTTGACCAATTCTTAGGCGCCTTATATTTTGGGACGGAGCGAGGGAGTACAGACCTAGAGCAAACTCCACCATGTTCTAGAACCATCATGTCACCACCCCCAAAATGCATAAATTAAGTCTATTAATAATAACTATCTACACATATTGAGAATACAACCTACTGTGCTTTGAAATTTTGGGGTTGGTGACATGATGGTTCTAGAACATGGTGGAGTTTGCTCTAGGTACTATTCAACACGAATCCAGTTGCTCTGAACCATTGGACCTATCAGCCCAACGGTCAAGATTGGTGCTAAAGATTGGTGCTATATATGGATCCAATTCAAAACTGCTCCATTATAGTAGTAGATATATAGATAAAAAGCACACCTTAATAAGGCCTAGTATGTGGCGTCCGCTAAGGTTCACCTTATACATAGTGGAAACTATAAAGTATCTTTAAGCCTAAGGTGCACCTTAAGCTTGTGTGTTGACCATAGAATATAAAAATCATTTCCCTTCTCTCCTTATTTCATGTGATCGTTTTCAAAAGAGGTTCAAAATTTTCAAGATGCAAAATCTTAGTAGCTAGAAGTCGAATAGTCTCAACTGATATATTAATTGACCGCTCGATGGGTACCCCCAAAAGCTTTTTACATAAAACTTTCAAACCAAGCTACAATTTATTACTTGTAGTTCGAATTTGACCTTTTATTTCGATACATCGTCATAAATTCATTCAACAAGTGGACATGGTCAGCTAGGAACCTTTAAAACTCATAAAACATGGGAATCGTAAGTAAAACACATTGGTCCACCTAGCTAATATGTCTAGAAGCTTGGCTTATGGCATCGAGATCCATATTCTTTGGACTTTCTTTACGGAAAAGAATCATCTCGTCATCACTCAGAAACTGAGAATTTTCTTTCCTGATTGTTGGAAACTCACACCGACGACATTGTTTACTACAAGAAGATGCACACAACTACCTCCAAAAAGACAATTAATTCAAGAGAAATCTATCACACTTACTTGTAGCTAAGGTTTGACTTAATTTCGTTAAATTGACAAGAAGTCACCAAAGTGCGCGAAGTTAGCTAGGAATCCTAGTACTAAAAACTTGGGTATTATGTATAAGAAACCGTGGTCCAGTTCGTGTGATAATTGGGGTGGTTGCATTTTCTTTTAACCTTGGTAGGTCCCGTAGGAGCGAGGTGCTTGAGAGTTAACATGGTCGGTGGAAGTACATACAAGTTACATCAAGGACCTCATAAAGAATGAAAATTACATCCAAGTCCATGCATGGATTTAGCAAAGAACCCTGAAACTAAGCAATGAAGTACTTTATTTTGCGGTTTGCGCATACTAGCGTTCATCGTGCTAAAGACTATCAGTAGAATCTTTCTAGATGCTAAGAATGGAAAAGAAGATCCAACGATTAGCAATGTTGTTTGGATTTGCCAGTCTTGATCCAACTATTAATGTTCAAAGTTAATCTCTGCACTATATGTAGTGGTATGGTATTGTAAGAGATAAGAGACAAGATAAAGATAAGATAAGAAGTACTGCGAATGGCCAATCTAATGGTAGGTCTCGTACGAGCGAGGTTCTCGAGAGTTAACACGGTCGGTGGAAGTACAAGTTACATTAAGGACCTCATAAAAAATGAAAATTGCATCCAACAAGTCCGTGCATTTATCACAAGGACCCTTAAACCGAGTAATGAAGTACTATGTGTTTTGAGGTTTGTGCATACTAGTGTTCATTGTGCTAAATACTATCAGTAGAATCTTTCTAGATGCTAAGAATGGAAAAGAAGATCCAACGGTTAGCAATGTTTGGATTTTCCAGTCTTGATCCAACGGTTAATGTTCAAATAAGTTAATCCCCACAATATGTAGTGGTGGTATGCATGGTATTGTAAGAGATAAGAGACAAAGATAAAGGTAAGATAATAAGTACTACGAATGGCCGATCTAATGGTAGGTCTTGTAGGAAGCGAGGTGCTTTGAGAGTTAACACGGTGGTTAGAATTACAATTTACATCAAGGTCCTCATAAAAAATGAAAATTGCATTCAAGTCCATGCATTTAGCACAAGGACAACCCTGAAACTAAGCAATTATCAACACCCAGATTTTTAATCCTAGATGCTTGTTATGCCATACATCGCAATCCCATGATTACCATTTTTGCGAGACATAACAGATTGGATATCACAATACATCATCCATTAGAAACCATAATAAGGTCTTACACGAATAAAGGATCTCATGATCCAGTCTTAATACAAACAAGCAGCGGAATAATAAGCATAATAGTGGGCTCCATCTTCAGGGTCACAGGCAATGTTGAAGATGGGAGACGATCCTAGTTGTCATAGACGTTCTACTGTCCATCATCATAATAGTCCTCCTCATAGTCTAGCCACAGGAATAGCCAGGGACAAAGGCATGAGTACTCTTTAAGTACTCGCAAACTATCACTAACAAGTAAGGTAGTTCTAATAGGAACCTTAAGCTCTAGGTTTATTTGCAAAAAGGCAAGTTTATCTAAACTGAGTTTAGAAGCAAAGAAAACTAAGTAAATGTTCTAAATCACTTAAGTGTGAACCTAGTTTTCACATTCACAACCCTGTTGTGGTCAAGTCAAAGTCATAGTTTACTTCACAAGTCATTTTGAAAACATCTGATGACAGAACAGTATGGCCACTCCAACTGTCCATGACCACGGACGCGGCTATTCGAATAGTTTGACACTCTACGGAGGTGGTACACTTTCACCACAAAATTCGATACATCCGTTAGGGATAACCCTGTATCATCATACTTAGTATGCGGATAATCAATCATAACCCTTTCAATTATACACTCTAGTATAGGCACCTCCCCTATCAGCTTGGCCTCCCAGCCATGGCCATCTGCCATCCTGGGCACTGCATAGGTGGACAATTCACACTCACGAGGTAGCCTCAGCTCAAACCTCTTCCGTGAGGGAACCCATAATAATGCATATAAATTTTCGGCTAAGCCTTACCCAATTCAGGTATTGTGGTTGTACGATAAAATTGGAATGGTATCGCATCAGAATCCAACCATCAGTTTTTATAAAGGGCTAAGGCTCATGCCTCAACATTTTCATCATCAATCCATTTGTGTTTCTCAACACATGTCCAAAACATTTCAATAGAATGACTCATCATTCCAAGGTTTTCATAATCATTTTCACCAAGTATTCCAATCTAAAGTGATCAAGTTTTATGCTTAGCACTAGCTACTAAGTTAAGAGTGTTCACTAATGAGGGGTGCTAATCTTCAATCGCATGCCATAGAATGACATCTAGTATAGGCCTATTTTTATACTCTTTATGCAATCTATACTACTTTCCAATACTCACAAAGCACTAACTAAAAGTAAAGAACTTTGGTAAAGTAAAAGAATAAAGCTTGCAAGCAAAACATGGGATGGGTATAAATCAAGGGTATATAACCAAAGCATGCCTAATGCATTTTTCTTAAGTTATCAAGTGGGCAAGTGTTAACTTGCATAATTCTAGCTTGCTAATAATCGCTTGCCTTGATTGGTGCAGTGGTTGAAGTTTTCCTCCTCTTCTTCTGGGTAGAACACCTCCTCCTCGTAGCTTGGGTCGGTACTATCGTCTATAAATAAATACGGGGTACACAATCAAGAAACAGTACTTAACTAGCTCTATTTAGCACACTAAGGCTCATACTTGATGATCTAGTATCATCACATGAAATAAAGAACTAGTTTTATTTAGTTTATTTTAGAAAAGTAATTTCTACTCATTGAAATTAATTAAGATTTAATATTCTCCAATTAAAATATGGGATCATCTGGACACATGTCATCACCACATTTTCTAATACATGGGAATGTGATTTAAAGGGTTGATCATATTTTATAAGGTTTAAGATTATCATTTAATAGATTTAAAGTGACTAGAAATGCCCTAATAGCATTCTTTCGGTACTAGTCCAATGTCACTGCATGAAACCTAAATATTTTTACATATTCAGATAGATATTATCAAATGTGAATTTTGAGAGTTGGAATCAACACAAAAGCTATTATGGTTGATTTTTGAAAAATGTTTGAAGTTGCAAAAGTCTCGCTCTTGTTATTTTTACTATAGATTATCTCTAACTCCAAATGATTTAAATCCAACGGTCTTGGATAGATAATTTAATTACCTTTCTAGCAAAATTTAAATCATGCAATTTGGTTCAATGAAACTCTGTGAATCAATTTTTGAATCTATGGACATAATACGGTTTAACTAAAATGGAAAAATCAATATTTGAATTTCCAGGCCAGCGCGGGAAGTTAAATGGGCCGGCCCAACTGCACTTCACAGCTCAGCGGGCTGCTAACAGAGGGGTGCTGACTCGTGTACTAACGAGCTTGTTGGGGAACCCCAAGAGGAAGGTATGATGAGCACAACAGTAAGTTTCCCTCAGTTATGAAACCAAGGTTATCAATCCAATAGGAGCAAGGAAACACCCCAAAGGTGAAGCTAGCTGAACTTTGGCAGGGCGCACTACCGGTGCCAGCAGCAACATGGAGACCTGCACAACACAATCACAGAACCCTGTCCCCAACTTGCGATGAGGTTGTCAATCTCACCGGTTTTGCTAAAAACAAAGGATTAAACGTATCGAGTGGAAGAAAATAATAGTTTGCATAAAGTAAACACAAATCAGTAAACAGTTTATTGTAGATTGAAAGTAAAAGAAAGGACCAGGGTCCATAGTTCACTAGAGGTGGCTCTCCTTAAGATAGATAATATGTTGGGTGAACAAATTACAGCCGGGCAATTGACAAACACCGAGAAAGCATACAAGCATATACTAATCATCTTGACTCCTTTGAGATTCGATTGGGCATTACAACATTTTACATAGACCGCCATCCAACTGCATCTATGACTAATAATCCACCTTCAGGTTATCATTCGAACCCCCTCCAGTATTAAGTTGCAAGCAACAGATAATTGCATTACGAATTGCGTGTAAAGTAAACAATACGATTGTTCTATGAACAAAGGATTGTTGTTTTCTCCCTAGTAGCAACAACACATCTAGTACCTTGGAGATTTCTATCACTTCCCCAGATTACCAGAGGCATGAACCCACTATCGAGCATAAATACTAACTCTTGGAGTTTCTAGCATCTACTTGGCCAAGATAGCTACTAACAACGTAAAGCATGCAAGATCACAAATAACAAATACATGATAGAATCAATAATCAATCTGAAATAGCATCTCAATATCCATCGGATCCCCGCAAACACAACATGCAGAATTTCAAATAGATGATCTTGATCATGAACGGAGCTCACAAGATCTAAACATGAAAGCACAAAGGAGGAGAACCAGCCATCTAGCTACTACATGGACCCGTAGTCCAGAGATGAACTACTCACGCATCACACCGGAGGCTTGCATGATGATGAAGAAGGCCTCCAGGGTGAATTCCCCTCTCCGGCAGGGTGTCGGGAAGAGCTTCAGATCCCTCCCGATCTAGGGATGGAGATGACAGCGGCTACAGACTCTTTCGTGGATTTTTGATCGGGTCCTTAGGGTTTCCGTATTAGAGGCAATATATAGGCGGAAGGAGAGGCCGAGGGGGTGCCTAGGCTGGTCACACCACCCCTGGCATGGGTCAGGCTTGGCCGCGTGGCTAAGTGGTGTGGCCGCCCTCTGGCCCTTCTCCGTATCGTATTCTGGCTCCAGGTGTCCCTCAGTAAAATAATGACCTTGGCTTTTGTCCCATCCAATTCCGAAAATATTCATTTTCTCACTTTCCTAGAACCAAAAGCAGCAGAAAACAGGCAACTGGCACTGTGGCTCTTGTTAATAGGTTAGTCCAAGAAATCATATGAAAAGTACTCCAAAGTGTGGACAAAACACAAGAAAGTAGATAAAACCAAGCATGGAACATCAAAAATTATGGATACATTTGCAATGTATCCAGGGGGTCCACTCGTCAGCGACTTAAACTACACAAAGTGGTATCAGCAAATCTGAGCTGTGCGATTAGAAGGCAGATCAATGGCGGAGAGTCATCTTCTATGACGAACTGCTCCGACGAGGAAAATAAACTAGCACGGCGGTAGGGGTCTGGCAGGGCTCACCTGGGCTCCAGCTAGGGTTGGTGATCGACAAGGTAGATGATGGCGGTTCGAGGCGTGGTCACGATAGGTCTTGGGGTGGTCAAAATTGACGGCGCCCGTCTCCTCCTGCAGCGGCGGGCTCCGGGAACAAGTGGGGGAGGATCAGTGAGGAGTGGTGAGTGCTGAGGTGTGGAGAAATGAGGCAGGGGACGCCTCCTTTTATACTACGGCGAGGGGACCAAACGGTGCGGGCGCAAGCTCGTCGGTGACGATGCTACAGACTGCTAGCGGCGCGGCTAAGGCTAGGGACGGTGCATGGTTCCCTGGTGGTTCTCATGGGCGTAATGGCGAGGCATGGGGTGGTGTGGTTTGGTCGGGAGTGTGCGGCGCTCCACGCAGACGCATAGGTGTTTGCGACAGCGTGCGACAGCTACAGGTCACATGGTAGCGAACAGGGTTGTCTACGGGGTTGGGGTGATCATGGCGAGCTAGTGCACACGAGGCGGGGGTGAGGCGTGGTCTGTGCGAGCTGGTCGGGCGCGGCGAGCTGGCGCGATCTGGACATGGCACAGAGACGATGGGCACGGCAGTGCTAGGGTGATCCAGGACCCGGCTGGGGTCGAGGCTTGGACAGGGGGTGGCGGTGGAGTGCGGTGTGTCTGGTGCGTGTCGTGGGCGAGGATGGCAAGGCTCCTGGCGTGCTGCCCATTGTCGTCCGGCGATGACCAAAAACGGGCGGCGCTCCACTGTGCACACAGCTAAGGGGGACTTGGTTTGGGTGCTTCTCGACACTAGAGGGAACAAGGAAGTTAAGGGGAGACCAAATGGTCAATAATTACTGTGGAAGCAGTGAAGTTAGGCAGTAGATTAATTTGTGTAATTAGGTGTTTAATGAAATCGCCACAAGAAACTTACTCTGGAATTTTCGAATGAAACTTTTTGTGTGATCTTAACTTAAGATTGAGAGTCTATGTTTGCTTCGAGAAGTCAAGGGGAATTGGTTTGATGGGTTTTTAAAAAGTGTGATCTTAACATACGAACTAGATTCAATTTTCAATTGTCCATTAAATTGATTTGGAAAATGTTTTTGTAAGTTTGTAAAGTGGGCCTTGATACACTTTTACTTGGTATAGCAAGGGGTGAAAATAAGTAGAATTGTTTCTGTTAGAATTTCTCTTCTAGGAACACTCAAAGTGGCCTAGTGGTTAACTTTTGTCAAAATGAGCATTTGCTTTATTTATTCATATTTGATTTCTTTTTCTTTTGATTTTGTTTATAATTGTCCTAGATGATGTATCATTCACCTTTAAACCATTTTACATCATTTGTAACAATCAAGCATGGCAATTTCAATCAATTCTACACTAATGCAAAACACACATGCATTCATATTTATTTTCTTAATAAAAGTTTTTGTTAACCCTAAACTTGGGTGATTAGAACTTGATAATCTTGATTAGAAGTTTTGGGGTGTTACAAACCTTCCCTCCTTAAACAAAATCTCGTCCCGAGATTTAAGAAAAACTAGGAACTAAAGAGATCTAGAAACTCAGTCCTAATGTAATCTTCTTGCTCCCAAGTAGCTCCTTCTTCAGTATGGTTGCTCCATTGGATCTTGAGAAACTTGATACTTCGGGTCTTGGTGGTTCTAAAGGCTTCTTCCAACATACGGATGGGCACTTCTAGATACGTCAAATCCTTGTTGATATCAATGGCTCGGTGATCGATGTTCTTGAAAACCTCGGTCTTCTCCGGAACTTCCAAGTATTTGCGAAGTAACGAGATATGGAACACATCATGGATGGCTGACATCTCCCCTGGCAGTTCCAGGTTATAAGATACTTCTCCTCGGCGATTTAGAATCTTGAAGGGTCCAATATATCTGGGGGCTAACTTTCCTTTCAACTGAAAACGTTGCATTCCCTTCAAAGGCGACACCTTGAGATACACAAAATCTCCGATATTGAAGGTCAGGTCTCTGTCTCTTGTCAGCACAACTCTTCTGTCTAGATTGGGCGGTCTTGAGGTGCTCACAGACTATGTAAACCTTCTCTCCGGCTTCCCATCAGATGTCGGGTCCGAAAATCTGACTCTCTCCTACTTGCAACCAATTCAAAGGGGTACGACACTTTCTTCCATACTGAAATTCAAATGGGGCCATTTGCAAACTAGCTTGATAACTGTTGTTGTATGAGAATTCTATGAAAGGCAGACAATCTTCCCATTTTGATCCATATTCTCGAACACAAGCTCTCAACATATCTTCTAAGATTTGGTTGACTCTTTCAGTATGTCCATCGGTTTGCGGGTGATAAGCTGTGCTGAAATTCAATTTGGTTCGTAATCCTTCTTGGACTTTCTGCCAAAATCTTGAGGTAAACTGGGTTCCTCGATCCGACACTATGGTCTTAGGGGTTCCATGCAAACTGACGATTCTAGCAATGTACAACTCTTCTAGCTTCGAACTCTGGTAGGTAGTCTTGACAGGTATAAAATGGGCTACCTTGGACAGTCTATCCACTATGACCCAGATAGAGTCATTTCCCCTACTAGAAATAGGCAAACCGGTGATTAAGTCCATTCCGATGGAATCCCATTTCCATACCGAAATCTGCAATGGTTGCAAAAGTCATGTGGGTCGCTGATGTTCCGCTTTGACTCTCTAACAGATATCACACTACGCTATGTAGCTTCCAATTTCTCTCTTCATCTTGTGCCACCAAAATTGTTCCTTCAAATCCTGATACATCTTCGTTCCTCCAGGGTGGTTAGAATAAACAGTATCATGAGCTTCCTGCATGATAACTTGTTTTAGTTTGGAATCTACTAGCACACAGATACGTCCTTCGTACCACAAAACTCCTTCTTCGTCTTTGGTGAATCAAGGTACCTTTCATGTACTGATACGATGTTTGATTCCGTCGATACTCTCATTTCCCTTTTGGGCTTCCTTGATCTGACGGATCAAAGTGGGTTGAAGTTCAATGCTAGCTCAAAATCCTTTGCTAACTAGCTCCATTCTAAACTGCTCCAACTCTTCATGCAAACTTGGCTAGGCTTCTTTAATCATGGTGTTTAATCTACACGGCAATCTGCTAAGAGCATCCGCTACCACATTGGCTTTGTCGAGGTGATAGTGAATGTCAAGGTCATATTCCTTGATTAACTCTATCCATCTCCTTTGCCTCATATTCAACTCCTTCTGGGTGAAAATATACTTCAGACTCTTGTGATTCGAATAAATCTCACAGCGGTTACCCATAAGGTAATGACGCCATGCCTTCAATGCTAACACTATAGCTACTAGTTCAAGATCATGGGTAGGGTAGTTCTGCTCATGCTGCTTCAGTTGTCGGGACAGATAGGATATAACTTTGCCTTCTTGCATCAACACACATCCAAGACCAATCTTGGATGCATCACAATACACATCAAAAGGCTTCTTGATATCTGGCATAATCAGAATTGGGGCTAAAATCAATCTCTTCTTGAGCTCTTGAAAACTTGCTTCACATTTGTCGGTGCATTTAAACTTCTTATCTTTCTTCAAAAATTGGGTCATTGGTCTTGCGATGCTCGAAAATCCTTCAACAAACTTGCGGTAGTATCCCGTTAATTCGAGAAATGCATGGACTTGGGTTTGAGTGGTTCGGGCTTTCCATTCTTCAACATCTTTGATCTTGGCAGGATCAACAGTGACTCCTCCTGCAGACACAATATGTCCGAGGAATCCTACTTCTTTCAGCCAGAATTCACACTTTCTAAACTTAGCATACCACTGATGCTCTCTAAGGGTTTCAAGGATGGTTCTCATATGTAACACATGGTCTTCTTTTGACTTTGAATAGATTAGAATATCGTCGATACAAATGACGACAAACTTATCCAGAAAGTTCATAAAAATATTATTCATGAGATTCCTGAAATAAGCGGGGGCATTGGTTAATCCAAAAGACATGACCGTATACTCATACAATCCATATCTGGTGGTAAAGGCGGTCTTTGGAATATCCGTTGCACGAATCTTGAGTTGATGATAACTAGTTCTAAGATCAATCTTAAATAACACTCTGGCACCAATCAACTGATCAAACAGATCCTCAATCCTGGGTAGTGGGTACTTGTTCTTGATGGTGACATCATTCAGCTTTCGGTAATCCATGCACAAATGGTTACCTCCATCTTTCTTATCCACAAACAGAGCAAGCGATCTCCATGGCGATGCGCTTGGTTGAATCAGACCTTTCTCCAGCATAGCATCAAGTTGCTTCTTCAGCTCCACTAATTCAGATGGGTTCATACTATATGGTCTCTGAGCTATGGGTCTAGTTCCAGGAATTAGTTCAATGATGAACTCGATATCCCGGTTTGGAGGCATACCGGGCAATTCATCTGGGAATACGTCGGGGTATTCACAGACTACTCTGACTTGGTCTATGGATGGTTGGGCTAGACTCTTGTTGCATTTAAATTGATGGGGGAAGGTTTCAGAAACATGCTCTACTGATACTCCAGAGCTACTGGTCATGGTTATGGCTTTCTTGGCACAGTCGAGTAATCCTTTATGTTTCGACATCCAATGCATTCCTAGTACTACTTCCAAACCTTTGGTTCCAAGTACTATTAGATTGGCATAAAAATCTATCCATGGATTCTGATAGGTACAGCCTTGCAAATTTTTCTAGCTTTGGTGGTTGAACCAGGTATTTGAACTATCATAACATGCTTCAATTTTGTTGGTTGAATCTTACTAGTGCATGCAAATTCTTCTGTAACAAACGAGTGTGATGCTCTAGAATCAAACAACACTCTTGCAAGTACTGAGTTAATAGAAAACATACCCAACACGACACCAGGCACTTCATGGGCTTCTTCAGCATTCATGTGGAATAGACGGTCATTGCGGTTGAGCGAATTCCCTGGGGAAAATCTCCTTCTAGGCTGAACATGGTGCTGCTGCTGAGCTAGGGCATTCACATTGGGGGATTATGCAAGCTTCTTGGGACACTCATAGTGACCCTTGACTCCACATTCAAAGCAAGTAATCTGGGACTTGTCTTTGGCTGCAACAGGCACAACATTGCTTCCAGTCCTTGGGGCAGTATTATTGTTGTTGTTGGGTTTGGGCAGTGCACGGTTGAAGTTGTTGGAGTTGCCTGGGTTGTTGTTATGGTTTCCTCCGGACTTCAAGTTTCCTCCGCTACGATTGGGGTAGCTTGGACAGGACATCGGGGGTCTGTTGTTTCTTGGGGCATATCGTACAGATGGGTTGGGGTGATACTTCTGGGTATTGTGGGACCCAGTCTGGTGCATCTTCCTGCGCTTGCGGTTGTCATTGGCTTGGTTGATCTTCCCTTCCATCTGGATGGCAGAGTCTACTAGGTCTTCTAGATCTCCAAAACGGATGTTGACTAACACAGTATGCATCTTATCATGCAATCCGTTCAGGAACCTTTCTTTCTTCTTGGCTTCAGTGTTAATCTCATCAGGGGCATATCTAGCTAGGGACAGAAATTTTTCACGGTATTCAACTACTGTCATCCTTCCTTGCTTCAGTTCCCTGAATTCATCTCTCATTCTGGTGACTAAACCTTGTGGCACATGGGTGCAGCTGAACTTGATCTTGAATGCTTCCCAAGTCATCATCTGACCGTCATTTATAGTACAGGTGCTATTCCACCAGGCTCTTGCATCTCCTGCCAGATAACGGGTGGCAAACAGTACCTTCTCATTGGCTTCAACTCCTGCGACTTCCAGATTGTTCTCCATGGTTTGGAGCCAGTCATCAGCATCTGAGGGATCCTCAGATTTGTTAAAGATAGGGGGATTGGTATTCTGAAAGTTCTTAAGCTTGGATCCATGGTGATCCTGATTTCCATGGCCTTGATTATTGTGGGCCATCTGAGCTATCTATTGAAGAGTGGCTAGGTTGGCTTAGCGTTCGGCTCTACTAGCTTGACGGTCAGAAACTAGCATTTGCAGAATCTGCAGTATCGGGTCCTGAGATGAGTTGCTTCCTCCGGGGTTTCCACGAGTCATCTTAAGATTGAGATAGGTATGAAGATAAGTGGGAGTTTCTAAGGTTCATGGTTTTGTTTTCAAAAGCTTCAAACTTTGAGTTTGACTCAGGTTTTGGAAACTAACTTGTTCTTCTCATTCATTCATTCAAATCACACAGTACAACACAAATGGAAAACAGATGGTTTTAAGAACCATTCTGTAAAACTACGATACAATGGGACCGATACAACTCATTCCTATGGTAGTGATCAAGTGCATCTACTCATCATCAATGAAGTCGGAATCATCATTGGTGTAGAAATCCATGGCATCATCCTCCAGGTAGTCATTGTCATCACTGAGGTAAGAGTGAAGATCTCCATGGATGTCTTCACCTTCGTCCTCTTCCTTTGCTTCAAGCTGGACTTCCTGTTCACGGATGGTCTTCTCGAGAGCGGCCACCTTTTGCGAAGATGATCGATGGTGCGATCCTTCTTCTCGCATTGATGACGAAGTGATTGGCGATCCTTGACTAGCATGGTGATAGTCTGTTCCTTCTTGACGGCACTGGCAAGGTTGTGGTTGGCGTAAGCTCGGGCATTGTCCAATTCCTTCTGCCTATCATACAGCACGAAGTCAAGATTTTCCACCCGGTGCTTCAACTCCGGGTGACTTGGAATCTCCAATGGCATTCCCATAAAATCACGCCTTGCAAAGTGAGCAAAGTGAGTTCCCTAGATCAAATTGATGTTTTTCCCACACAAACAGGCAAGATCTTCATGCATAGCCCTGGCTAATCCATCTAGCCAATTGTTCTCTCGCAAGATGAATTGAATCTTCTCAGAAGTGGGTGCTTCCATTCTGCCTCTAAGGTCTGCAACTATCATCCATTGTATATCTCCTCCTACGTGATCGTTGAGTTGGGCACCAAAGAATTCCAAATGCGGGCGCTCAAGGTACTCAGACAGTGCATCTAGATCCCTCTCAAAGATCAATTGGCCTCTGTTGCCCAACTAGTAGAACTTGCAATACTGAACTTCCATATATAAGAATTTAGGTTGAGTAAGTTAGTGAGGTGATCAAGTGTGTCAAATTTTATGTAGGAGTGTAAGAATTTTGAGGAACATGATTTTTTTGAAAGAATCAAGGATAAGAGTGGGAATAGGTTTTCATAAATACTCACTTCTTTTGTTTTGAAACTAAGTTTTTTTTCGGACATCCATTCTAACTAGGGTCTCTATGGTCAGGATAGCTCTAATACCAACTTGTCAACACCCAGATTTTTAATCCTAGATGCCTGTTATGCCATACATCGCAATCCTAGGACTACCATTTTTGCGAGACATAACAGATTGGATATCACAGTACATCATCCATTACAAACCATAATACGGTCTTACACGAATAAAGGATCTCATGATCCAGTCTTAATACAAACTAGCAGTGGAATAATAAGTGTAGTAGTGGGCTCCATCTTTAGGTTCACATGCAATGCTGATGATGGGAGATGATCCTAGTTGTCATAGCTGTTCTGTTGTCCATCATACTGATAGTCCTCCTCATAGTCTAGCCACGGGAATAGCCAAGGACAAAGCCATGAGTACTCTTTAAG
This sequence comes from Avena eriantha, assembly GCA_910589775.1. Lineage (NCBI taxonomy): Eukaryota > Viridiplantae > Streptophyta > Magnoliopsida > Poales > Poaceae > Avena > Avena eriantha. The sequence continues at coordinate 531,597,201 of OU342743.1, read as the reverse complement.
TACTCGCAAACTATCACTAACAAGTAAGGTAGTTCTAATAGGAATCTTAAGCTCTAGGTTTATTTGCAAAAAGCTAGGTTTATCTAAACTGAGTTTAGAAGTAAACAAAACTAAGTAAATGTTCTAAATCACTTAAGTGGGAACTTAGTTTTCACATTCACAACCCTGTTGTGGTCAAGTCAAAATCGTAGTTTACTTCACAAGTCATTTTAAAACATCTGATGATGGAATAGTATGGCCACTCCAACTGTCCATGACCACGGACGCGGCTATTCGAATAGTTTGACACTCTGCAGAGGTGGTACACTTTCACCACAAAATTCGATACATCTGTTAGGGATAACCCTGAATCATCATACTTAGTATGCGGATAATCAATCATAACCTTTCAATTGCACACTCTAGTATCGGCACCTCCCCTATGAGCTTGGCCTCCCAGCCATGGCCATCTGCCATCCTGGGCACTGCATAGGTGGACAATTCACACTCACGAGGTAGCATTAGCTCAAACCTCTTTCGCGAGGGAACCCATACTAATGCATATAAATTTTCGGCTAAGCCTTACTCAATTCAGGTATTGTGGTTGTCCGGTAAAATTGGAATGGTATCGCATCAGAACCCAACCATCAGTTTTTATAAAGGGCTAAGGCTCATGCCTCAACATTTTCATCATCAATCCATTTGTGCTTCTCAACACATGTCCAAAACATTTGAATAGAATGACTCATCATTCCAAGGTTTTCATAATCATTTTCACCAAGTATTCCCATCTAAAGTGATCAAGTTGTATGCTTAGCACTAGCCACTAAGTTAAGAGTGTTCACTAATGAGGGGTGCTAATCTTCAATCTCATGCCATAGGATGACATCTATCATAGGCCTAGTTTTATACTCTTTATGCTATCTATACTAATTTCCAATACTCGAAAAGCACTAACTAAAAGTAAAGAACTTTGGTAAAGTAAAAGAATAAAGCTTGCAAGTAAAACTTGGGATGGGTATAAATCAAGGGTATATAACCAAAGCATGCCTAGTGCATTTTTCTTAAGTTATCAAGTGGGAAAGTGTTAACTTGCATAATTCTATCTTGCAAATAATAGCTTGCCTTGATTGGTGTAGTGGTTGAAGTTTTCCTCCTCTTCTTCTCGGTAGAACTCCTCCTCCTCGTAGATTGGGTCGGTACTATCGTCTATAAATAAATACGGGGTACACAATCACCAAACAATACTTAACTAGCTCTATTTAGCACACTAAGGCTCATAATTGATGATCTAGTATCATTACAATCATCACATGAAATAAAGAACTAGTGTTTTTTAGTTTATTTTACAAAAGTGATTTCTACTCATTGAAATTAATTAAGATTTAATATTCTTCGATTAAAATATGGGATCATGTGGACACATGTCATCACCACATATTCTAATACATGGTAATGTGATTTAAAGGGTCGGTCATATTTTATAAGGTTTAAGATTATCATTTAATAGATTTAAAGTGACTAGAAATGCCCTAATAGCATTCTTTTGGTACTAGTCCAATGTAACTACACGCAAACCTAAATATTTTTGCATATTCAGATAGGTATAATCGAATGTGAATTTTGAGAGTTGGAATCAACTCAAAAGATATTATGGTTGATTTTTCAAAAATGTTTGAAGTTGCAAAAGTCTATGTCTTGTTATTTTTATTATAGATTATCTCTAACTCTGAATGATTTAAATCCAACGGACTTGGATAGATAATTCAATTACCTTTCTGGCAACATTTAAATCATGCAATTTGGTTCAGTGAAACTCTTTGAATTGATTTTTGAATCTGTGGATAGAATAGGGTTTTCACTAAAATGGATAAATCAATATTTGAATTCCAGGCCAGCATGGGAAGTTAAACGGGCCGACCCAACTGCACAGCATAGCGGGCTGCTGACAGAGGGGGTCGACTCGTCAGCAACTTAAACTACGTGAAGCGGTATCAGCGAATCTGAGCCGTCCGATTAGAAGGCAGATCAATGGTGGAGACTCATCGTCGATGATGAACTGCTCTGGCGAGGAAAATGACCTAGCACGGCGGTGGGGGTCTGGCGGGGCTCATCTGGGCTCCATCTAGGGTCGGCGATAGGGGAGAACGACTTGGTAGATGACGGCGGTTCGAGGCACGGTCACGGCAGGTATTGGGGTAGTCAAAATCGACGGCGCCCTTCTCCTCCAGCAGCGGCGATCTCCGGCCAAATTCCAGCGAGAGAGAGCTCTCCTTGCTCCGAGAAGAAGTGGGGGAGGATCAGTGAGGACTGGTGAGTGCTGGGGTGTGGAGAAATGAGGCAGTGGAGGCCTCCTTTTATACTACGGCGAGGGGACCAAACGGTGCGGGCGCGAGCTCGTCGGTGACGACGTTATAGGCTGCTAGCAGCGCGGCTGAGGCTAGGTGATGGTGCGTGGTTCCCTGGCGGTTCTCACGGGCGTAATGGCGAGGCGTGGGGTGGTGTGGTTTGGTCGGGAGCGTGCGGCGCTCCGCGCGGATGCAGAGGTGTTTGTGACGGCGTGCGGCAGCTGCGGGTCGCGCAGCGGCGAACGGGGTTGTATGCGGGGTTTGGGTGATCATGGCAAGCTAGTGCACGCGAGGCGGGGGTGAGGCGCGGTCTATGCGAGCTGGTCGGGCGCGGCGAGTTGGCGCGCTCGGGACATGGCACAGAGACGATGGGTGCGGCGGTGCTAGGGTGGTCGGGGCTCGGCTAGGGTCGAGGCTTGGACAGGGGGTGGCGATGGAGTGCGGCGTGTTTGGTGCGCGTCGTGGGCGAGGACGGCGAGGCTCCTGGCATGCTGCCCACTATCGGCCGGTGATGACCAAAAACGGGTGGCACTCCACTGTGCACACGGCTAAGGAGGGACTTGGTTTGGGTGCTTCTCGACACTAGAGGGAACAAGGAAGTTAAGTGGAGACCAAATGGTCAATAATTACTATGGAAACAGTAAAGTTGGGCAGTAGATTAATTTGTGTAATTAAGGTGTTTGATGAAATGGCCACAAGAAACTTACTTTGGAATTTTTGAATGAAACTTTTTTAGTGATCGTGACTTAAGCTTGAGAGTCTATGTTTGCTTGGAGAAGTCAAGGGGAATTGGTTTGATGGGTTTTCGAAAAAGTGTGATCTTAACATATGAACTAGATTAAATTTTTAACTATCCATTAAATTGATTTAGAAAATGTTTTTGTAAGTTTGTAAAGTGGGCCTTGATACACTTTTACTTGGTCTAGTAAGGGGTGAAAATAAGTATAATTGTTTCTGCTAGAATTTCTCTTCTAGGAACACTCAAAGTGGCCTAGTGGTTAACTTTTGTCAAAATGACCATTTGCTTTATTTATTCATATTTGATTTTGTTTTATTTTGATTTTGTTTGTAATTGGCCTAGATGATGTATCATTCACCTTTAAAACATTTTACATCATTTGAACAATCAAGCATGGCAATTTCAATCAATTCTACACTAATACAAAACACACATGCATTCATATTCATTTTCTTAATAAAAGTTTTTGTTAACCCTAAACTTGGGTGATTAGAACTTGATAATCTTGATTAGAAGTTTTGGGGTGTTACAGCAATGAAGTGTGTGTTTTGAGCTAGAGGTTTACGTATACTAGCGATCATCATGCTAAAGACTATTAGTAGAATCTTTCTAGATGCTAAGAATGGAAAAGAAGATCCAACGGTTAGCAATGTTTGGATTTGTCAGTCTTGATCCAACGGTCAATGTTCAAAGTTAATCCATACACTATATGTAGTGCGCGGTATGGTATGGTATTGTAAGAGAAAGGATAAGATAAAGATAAGATAATAAGAAGTACTACGAATGGCCGATCTAATGGTTGGTCTAGTAGGTGTGATGTGCTTGAGAGTGAACACGGTCGGTGGAAGTACACGTTACATATCAAGGACCTCATAAAAAATGAAAATTGCATCCAAGTCCATGCATTTAGCACACAAACCCTCAAACTGAGCAATGAAGTGTATGTTTTGTGGTTTGCGCATACTAGCGTTCATCATTCTCATCAATACTATTAGTAGAATCCTTTTATATGCTAGGAATGGAAAAGAAGATCCAACAATTAGCAAAATGTTTGGATTTGTGAGTCTTGATCCAACTTTTCGTCAAAACTCTCGTTGGATGGTTTCTCATATATTAATCGTGACATCGATGGGTACCTCCAAAAGCTTTTTCGTACAACTTTCACAGTAACCTAAAATTTACTTATACTAGTTCAAATCTGACCTATTTTCAATAAATCGACATAAAGTCATTCAAGTGGGTGGAGTTAGGTAGGAATTTTTGAATTGGATCCATAGTACCAATCGTGACCGTTGGGCTATTAGATCCAATGGTTCAGAGTAGTTGGATTCATGTTGAACAATATCTAGAGTAAACTCCACCATGTTCTAGATAGTTATTATTAATATACTTAATGTATGCCTTTTTATCTAACAAGACTATTGGTTAATAACAACTTAATGTTCGTTAAATCACATTTTATATAGTATATACGAGTGTGGCATGTGCCTCTGTGTGTGTGCGCGCGCGCGTGTGTGTGTGTCCGCGCGTGTGAAAACTTTGGCTTGTGGCATTTATTTAGATCAATATTCTTCGGACTTCCTTTACGAGAGAGAATGATCATAACGTCACTAGGAAAAATTGAGAATGTCCTTTCCTGGTAGTTGGAAACTCACACCGACGACATTGTTTACTACAAGAAGATGCACCCATCTACCTCTGAAAAGACACTTAATTCAAGAGCAGTCTATCATGCTTACTTGTCACTCAAGTCTAACTTAATTTCATTAAATTGATGCAAAATCATAGCAAGAAGTTGAACCGTACCTATATATCATCAAAACTCTTGGTGGTTTCCCATATATTAATTGACCCCTCTCCCCGATATAGATGGGTACCTCCAAGAGAGAACTTTCGTCAAACTTTCAAAGCAACCTACAATTTACTTGTGGCAGTTCAATTTGTACCTAATAATTTCGATAAATCAGCATAAAATCAATCAAGTGGGTGAAGTTATCTAGGAAGTTTGAGAACTCATAAAACATGGGAAATCGTAAGTACAACATGTTGATCCACAATATATGTCTGAAAACTTGCCTCGTTTGTCATTCAGATCCATATTCTTCAGACTTTCTTTACGGGAAAGAACAATATCATCATCACACTCGGAAAATTGAGAATGTTCTTTCCTGAGATAGTAGGAAACTCAAAGTGATGGAATTTTTTACTACAACAAGATGCACCTATAGACCTCTGAAAAAGATATTTAATTCAAGAGCAATTTATATCGCGCTTACTTGTACCTCAAGTTTGACCTAATTTCATTAAATTATCAAGATGCAAAATATATCTTAGCAAGAAGTTAAACCTATTGTCAAAACTCTTGGTGTTTTATGATATATTAATTGACCCCTCGATGGGTACCTCCAAAAGCTTTTTCTAAAAACTTTCAAAGCAACCTACAATTTTCTTAGACATGAGGCTAGTAAATTTCTAAGCTACGTATAGTAAGGGCATGTGCAGTGTCTAGAAGTAGCTATGAAAACTACTTTTGGTCCAGCGTTTAGAACTGAAGTGGGTCCACACAACCATGCTAAAAAGAAAAACAGTTTGTTATCCACTAAATAGTGGGCCCTCCCAATTGATTCTCTTAGACATAAGTCTAGCACTAGAATCACCTTGAAGAATCTTTTTGTTAGCACTATCCACTCCACCGTTAAGATATATGTTTAAGACTTGACACCGTGTTTGCTTTGATGTCTGGGGCCAATGGGGTCCCTACCGTGGGGCCCCATTGTTATTAGTGGTCTAGTTATATCCTATACCAGCCAACGAATGTTAGCTCTGACTCCTCTAGCTCTTTCTTCTCGATGCTCGGCTTTGAAGGATGGTTACGAGGGCAGTAGGTGCCTATGGTGACTTCGTCAAGCTCAATCCCCCCCCCCCCCCACCGGACAGTCTGAAGACACAATCTTTTGGACGTGCTCATAGGGGTAGGATGTGCGTTCATGCGTTCATAGGGGGGAGTGTGTGTATGCATTTGTGAGCGTGTGCGTTTTGTAGTGGATTTTCGCAAAAATGAGAGAGATGGACCTTCCGTTTGTATTAAATTTTGCTCGGTTTTCCCAAAGTAATTGTAATGGTCACTGGTGTCTAGGGTATATGGGCTCACTACCGAGGGCCACATTATTAGTGGTTTAATTACATCCCATAGCAGCCAACGAACATGAGCTCCAACCCACTAGAACTTCCTTCACCATGAACCCTCGGCGCTCGACTTTGAAGAATGGTTATGAGGGTAGTGAGAGGAAACGTTCCCATCAATATATAGCGAGGTGCCTATGGTGAGTTCGCAAGCTCAAGCCCCGCGGGATCAGTGTCAAGATCCAGTCTTTCTAAAGTGCTCATAGGTGTAGGGTGTGCATACCTACATTCGTAGGGGTGAGTGTGTGTACGCATTTGTGAGCGTCTCTGTTTTGTAATGGGTTTTCGCAAAAAGAGAGGGGGCCCTTTGGTTTATTTATTGAGTTTTGATCTGTTTTTCAGAAGTACTCCATGTAATGCAAGTCAAACTAGGTGAGTGATGTTTGGGGGCCCACGGGCTCTCTAGCGCGGGCCCTAGTATCAGTGGTCGAGTTAAATCCAATAAGGAGTAGTAGCCAGCGAATGTGAGGACCGACTCCCCTACCTCTTCCTTCTCCACGAAGCCTCTGAGCTAGGCTTTGAAGGCGCGCTCTTTTTTCGAGGAATGTCAGCGGATTCAGTCATACCGGTCTGGAGAACGACAGGGAATCTTGATGCGCAAGGCGGCCGGGTTAGGGTAAGTACGCCAGAGTTCACGGTCTCAGTTTATTTTCTCGAATTCAGCTTATGGGTTCTCTCCTTTTGGGGTTTTTCTCTATTCTGCCCGTCTCGATCGACGATGTTTCCTAGGTTCAGATGCCAGCACGGATGGTAGACGCGGAGTGGTACGGCATCGTTACCGATGCGGATCTCCGGCTCTAGTGCGACTGCACCCTAGCGCCCCGTTGCTACGTCGCGTTCGAGGGAATGAACTTCGGCTGCAGGTTCTTCAGTTGCAACTACGAATGTGAGTCTTGCATGTTCGTCCACTGGGTAGATCTACCGCACTCACTTTCGCTGCAGCGCGCGATGATGTCGCTATGGTTACAGCTCGAGATCCACGATGACCTCGAAGAGGAGGAGCAGGACCGCCATCAGATGCATGCCGAGGAGATGGCTGCAGAGTTAACGGATGTCTCCAACTCACTGCTCTCGGTCGTAAATAGGATAGATGCTCTTAGATTTGGGTAATTAGAGCTGGACATTAGGTTCTTAACCAAGTATGGTCTGCAATCTAGATATTTAGCATGCTCATGATGCTTTTGGTGGCTGGCTGTAGATTCCACTAATAATTAAGTAATCCCCTTTTGTTTACTAGTACTCACCATCTCATAGTACTGCCACGTTAAATTACACTATGTTAATTAATATGGTAGTAGTTGACAGTCTGCTTATAGCCCTTCTAGAGTTTGTGGTTACTACTAATTGATCGAGTTTATGTGTTATTGGTATCTCTATCTATATACGAGTATCGCACATTTTTTGCACATTTGTGCACCTCCCCCATTGCACACCTTCTTTACCCAGTAGCGTCCACCTTTCGATCACATTAGTGCAATCTCCAGTGAGCCCGCAACCATCCGGATGGTTATTTAGGTGATTGCTATTTGAAATAGTAGATCTATATGCCATATTAGGAAGTTGGGATCACCATGGATGTAGCCATGGAATTAGTTATAAGGTCCACTGAAAATAGGTAAGTATATGCTGCCAAGAAGAGTCTTTTGAAGATGGGAAGCTTGCCCCTGGCTTTATTTCACAGGACGGTCCTCTGCTGAACAATGCAGATGTAATTTGCTGCATATTGTTCATAAATAGATTGTTGTTTGCTGGTGTCCTGCATTGCAGAGTTCTTTAAATTATATTGTTCGTTAAAGGGAAACACGCCCAATCCTTAGGATCAGATTAATGCACGTATCCTTCTTTGCAATGCGAAGTTGATATGTTCTTTCCTAAAATTTACTGGTTTTGCTGCATTTCATTTAGCATCATGCGCATGTCCCACCCATGGAGGTGGCATTATCGAGTGGCAAGTGTTTTTATGTATCCAGCTGCTTTGCTGGAATTTCAGTAACCCATGCTTTGTCCCCGAAAGAATTTTTTTCGATAAAGAGCGCTTTATTACTTAAAATGTCCCCTAAAATATACTGGTCATTTTTGTTGCATCATGATTTGTAGAAACAAAGTCATTCTGATTTGTTGCCACTTATTACTAAGGCCAGGACTGCTCATGTGCTATCTAAGAAGGCAAACCCTGAAGTACGGCCCTTTTCATGTCGGTTATGTTTCCCATGTTTGGGAAATATGCCTCTATGGTTCTTTGCCATTTGCGGTACCACTATGGAGCTTGCACGATGTGTGCATCTGAATTTGGATTGTGAAACGATAATTTGGTTTATTTTTTTGAAATGAGAATCTGGTTTAATTTTGTATTTGTTATATGCAGTTTCCACCTTACTCATATTGCTCATGGCGTAATTGTGCTGGTCACTACAAGGATTTGACAATTGCCTATCTCCGAGAGAAATACAAAGCTCATGGACACATGATTTCGTGCCTTCAAGAGAAAGTGAAACACCTGGACGAACAGATTAGGCGCCTGAAGGAAGAAGTGTCCACATCCACTAAGCGGATAGCTGATTTGACTACAGGATGGAATACATCAATTTCAGTTGCTCATGATGTTGTTGTTGATTTTCAAAAGTTCATGGCTGACAACTTAGTCCCCGAGTTGCCTGATGTGGATGGCGACGAGCTAATTGGCCAGGTGTACGACCGGATCTTGGAACAGGTGGGAATGCAAGCTGACAGTCTTTTCAATTCGGCTCTAGAAGCAGATGAGACCCTGATAGAAATTCGAGATTCTCCACACCCATGCAGTCCTGATCCTGCAAAACATGAGGAAATCTGTATACCATATTGACCGCTCTACTTTCATTTTTGAAGGGTTTGGGTCTCTTGTGAGGATGACTGTTTGTTAAGTCAGGTACTATAACTGTTTTTTTGCTCTGTTGGTGTGTGGTGTCGATGAATCTATATATTTGATGTACTATTATGACATATATATTGGACCTAGCTTTATGTGACTATATATGGAAACAATAGTCATCTTATTCGAACTTGCGGTGGGTTTTTATCTTTCAATTTTTTCCTTCTAAGATCTGTTAATGTCAGCTGCCAGTGATTTGTTACCATGTTTCTGGTAGTAAACCAAAACTTGTAGTTGTAGATTGTGGAATTTCAGGTCGATGTTTGAACTCTAGATCTTGCTGTCATAGAAAGGGCAGGCTTCTACCACCTAGAATATTTTACCCAGCAATTGATTGTATCACACGAATAAGTGTAAAAAATTGATTTATGTAGGCGGGAAACTGATCAACGCAAGTGCACAAACTTGTATCAGTCGTGTGGTTGCTACTATTAATACAGCCGTGGTTTCCCCTAAAAAAGCGGGGTTCGCAAAAAAAATAGTGGGGCGAAAGTTAGTTTCGAGTTCGAGGTAGCTTAGTCGTGTGCCCCTCGACCCCATCATCATCTTCTCCGCCTGGCCGCCCTCCCTCGGCCGGACTATCCCCGCCGCTCCGCCGTTCGCTGGTATGTACATCCCCAACCTCCAGCCATTACGAGCTTTCTGAAGGATAGAATGCATTTTTTGGGCATTGCGAGCTAAGTAAGCTCGTGGCGTTTACAGGAAATGGAATCAGCGTTGGCAGATGCATTTGCTGCGTCGGCGGATGCTTGTAAAGCAGAGGTGGATGTTGAAGCAGCACCGGCGGATACATGTGAAGCGTATGAGGAGGCCGATGCGTGTACCACATCAGAGTCTTGGGAAGTGTTGAGTGATGCTTGGAAAGCGGTGGAGGCGCAGTCGAAATCCTCGTCGGTTGCTGCTAGAACAAATTCGGCTATGTTGGATGCCGCTGCAAGAGCGACGGCTGCTAGGATGATAGCAATGCGTCAGCTCGTTGTCGTGCTTCTTTAGCGTCAATGGCTGTGGCTAATCATTCGTCGGCGGAGCCTGCTCCATCAGCTCAGAACTCGTCGACCCCATTGTAAGTTTTGCGTTGGATTTTGTCTCCCTGACTTCCTCCCTCTTTTGTGTATTCTGCTCCGGGGTTTTTCTGGACGCAGTGGATATTAGTTTAAACTAGTAGTACTGGGAACATAAAAATCTATTTAATCACAAACTAGTGATCCGAATGGGATGAAACTTTCACAGGATTCAAATCTAGGCACCGATGATTTATTGATTTCTTGTCAATTTTTTTCGAATAGTTTTACTTTTTAGTTCAAAATCTGAACTACTGTCATAACGTTTGATCTAAGATGGAAGGTGGATCCTGGGGCAAGTCACCGTGAGACTTGGGTTCACCAAGTCACTGAAGCTGCGTCCATTTTTCTCCTCTTCTTTATGATAAAACCAGAAAATTTGGTGGGGGCCTTTCTGTCCATCCCGGTGACCTAAAAAAGTTCTTCATTCCCTTTGCCTAGTTCCGACATGCTGAAGCAATTTGCGGTGCTTTCGTACTACTCTGGTTGATTCCTTGTGTTGTTTAGGTTATTTTGTTGACAAACTCTACTTTTTAGGTAGTTTTTCAGATACGTGCAGTTTAGGAAATTTCGATGATAAATTTTCCTATCAAATTGTATGATGCATTGTGGTGTTTACTTAATTCTTTTTTTTGTTGGATTCGCAGCATAGAAAACAAAAAATTCCTACGATGAGAACTATATGCCAAGATCTATCTACTAGATACAAGCAACGGGTGGATATACATCCATAGAGAACTTACCCTCGAAGACAACAGAGTTTTGTTAACGAGTTGGAACTCGTGGATGATGTAGACGTACGCGTGCCGATCTCAAGGTCGTGCGGAAGTCCTAGCGCCACAAATTAGCAGCGCATTCATCCTCGAACACACATTCAAGCCACCGGACAACCTCTACATCCTCACTCCAGCGAATCAGCGGAAGTAGCAACTCCTTCCAGACGCAAGGCCACCGGGAACATGTATCTCGCTAATCCGAGACCATAGGGGAATATATCTAGAGGGGGAGAGAGATCCTTCATGAGGAGGTGTGCTTTGTGAGGGAGGAGAGGGGGCCTTTTATAGGAGAGGGGGGCTCCTCCCCTCCCATGGTCGGCGGCCAAGGGGGTGCTCCCACCTCTTCCTCATTCATGTGGTGGAAGCTCCACTCACATCAATTTAGCCTCCACCCAAAGTTCCACTCACATGCATTAAATTTCCAATAAATTTAATGCAACTCTCAATTAATAAAACTCTTTTATTTATTTTCTTCAGAATTTTGTTAATTACTTTAATTAACAAACATTCACATAAAACCCCTTGCAACATTTCAATATCACATGCAGAACCACTTTCTGCAATTTCACCCGAAACAATTCCGGTTTCTATCGAAACAATTCCTGCGCTTTGCAATTCTTTCGTCTGAAACATATGTGCTCCAAAATGTTGCCCAGCAACCCTTAAGTGTGTCACCCTACGGTTCGCGAATAATGCAGACATGATTGAGACCCCTCTCAAATCAATAATCAGAAGCGGGACCTAGAGATCCATACTGACTCTTGCACATTCAAAGATGACTTCTGTGATCATGAGAACCTTTAACGCTAGCAACTTAATCCCTTTGTCTCATGATATAATACATGTCCGTGATTCGATCATCGGTATCCGAATACCTAGTTTGATCTCGTTACCGACATGCACTCTTTTCTCGTTCGCGTGATATAACATTGTAGTGATCACATCACTTGCTTGCAAGCTATCTTAATGTGATATCATCGAGAGGGCCCAGAGTATATCTATCCATCATCGGGATTGAAAAATTCCACTCTTGATCCATGAGCCTCAACATAACACCTTCTCAAGCACTGAACCCACCTTTATAGTCACCATGTTACGGTGTGACGTTTGATGTTATCATGATACTCTTCCGGTGTTAGCAATTAACATGATCTCATGGTCTAAGGACTAAGATTACTTCGTATGATGTTATAGTAATATAAACAAAATGACTTTGATCATAATGCTATAATTCGGATGAATGTTCATCACATCATTTCACAAATGCTGTGACCTCGTTATTAACAACATCCAATGTCCATGATCAGGAAACCTTTATTATCTTGTTAATCAACGAGCTAGTCTATAAGAGAGGCATAACTACGAAACTTTTATATTTTTATTAAGCACACATGTATTGATGTTTCCTATCAATACAATTATAGCATGCAAAATAAACATCTATCATATACAAGGAATACATAATAACAACTTTATTATTGCCTCTCAGGGCATATTTCCTCCAGTCTCCCACTTGCACTATAGACGATAATCTAGTTCACATAGTGATAAATCTAACACCCATGGAGTTCTGGTGTTGATCATGTTTTGCCCTAGGGAGAACTTTAGTCAACGGATCTGCTACATTTAGGTCCATGTGTACTTTACAAATCTTTATATCTCCATCCTTGACATGCTCGTGGATGGAGTGAAACCGGCGCTTAATATGCTTGGAATTCTTGTGAGACCTTGGTTCCTTGGCGTTGGCTATGGCTCCATTGTTGTCACAACAGATCACCATTCGGTCCAATGCACTAGGAACCACACCTAGTTCCGTTATGAACTCCTTCATCCAGACTGCTTCCTGCGCCGCTTCTGAAGCAGCAACATATTCCGCCTCCATCGTTCATCCAGCCACCACAGGTTGTTTGGAACTCCTCCAACTAACTGCTGCTCTGTTTAAGAGAGATACATATCCGGATTGAGACTTAGAGTCATCCGGGCCGGTGTCAAAGCTAGCATCGACATAACACTTAGCGACTAGCTCTTCTTCACCTCCGTATACAAGAAACATATCCTTAGTTCTTCTTAAGTACTTAAGGATATTCTTGACCGCTATCCAGTATTCCGAACCTGGATCATATTGGTACCTACTAGTCAAACTAATTGCATGTACCACATCCAGCCTTGTACATAGCATGGCGTACATTATAGAGCCTATGGCTGAGGAATAGGGGATCTTATCCATTATCTCTCTTTCTTCCGCCGTAGCCAGACTTTGAGTCTTACTCAATGTATTGCCTTGCAACATAGGTAAGAACACCTTCTTACTTCCGTCCATATTAAACTTCTTTAATATCTTATCAAGGTATGTACTCTTCGATAGCCCAATGAGGCACCTTGCTCTATCTCTATAGATTTTAATGCCTAATATATATGAAGCTTCACCAAGGTCCTTCATCGAAAATTTGTTGTTTAGATAACTTTTAACACTGTTTAAAAGATCTATATCATTTCCAATCAATAATATGTCATCTACATATAATATCAGAAATGCCACATTGCTCCCACTCACTTTCTTGTAAATACAAGCCTCTCCATAAGTTTGGACAAATCCAAACTCTTTGATCACCTCATCAAAGCGGAGATTCCAACTCCGGGATGCTTGCTTTAGTCCATAGATGGATCTCTGAAGTTTGCACACCTTATCAGCATCCTTAGGATCGACAAAACCCTTAGGTTGTATCATATACAACTCTTCTTCAATATTACCATTGAGGAACGCAGTTTTGACATCCATCTGCCATATTTCATAATCGAAATATGCAGCAATTGCTAACATAATCCTAACCGACTTCAGCATCGCTACGGGAGAGAATGTCTCATTGTAGTCAACTCCTTGAATTTGTCGAATCCCCTTTGCGACAAGTCGAGCTTTATAGATGGTCACATTACCATCAGCATCAGTTTTTCTTTTGAAAATCCATTTACTCTCAACGGCCTTACGATCTTGAGGTAAGTCCACCAAGGTCCAAACCTGGTTTTCGTACAAGGATTCCATCTCGGATTTCATGGCTTCTAGCCATTTGTTCGAATCCGGGCTCATCATCGCTTCTTCACACGTCGCAGGGTCATCCATTTCATTAATCATGAAATTCATAACAGGATTGCCGTATAGTTCAGGAGCTACACATGTCCTGCTTGACCTGTGAGGTTCGGTAGTATCCTCTTTCGGAGTTTCATGATCATTATCATTATCTCTCTCTTCATCAGGTGAAGTCAACTCTGAAACAACTTCCAGTGCTGCACCACTCGCCATTTCATGAAGAGAAGGTTTAATAACCTCTTCAAGTTCTACCTTCTGACTACTCACACCTTTCGCGAGAAACTCCTTCTCAAGAAAGGATCCATTCTTGGCAACAAAAATCTTGCCCTCGGATCTGTGATAGAAGGTATACCAATCGTTTCCTTAGGGTATCCTATGAAGACGCATTTTTCCGCTTTGGGTTCGAGTTTATCCGGCTGAAGTTTCTTCACATAAACATCGCAACCCCAAACTTTAAGAAATGATACCTTAGGTTTCTTTCCAAACCATAATTCATACGGTGTCGTTTCAACGGATTTAGATGGTGCCCGATTTAAAGTGAATGCAGTGGTTTCCAGTGCATAACCCCAAAATGACAGTGGGAAGTCAGTCAGAGACATCATAGATCGAACCATATCCAATAAAGTATGATTACGATGTTCTGACACACCATTACATTGTGGTGTTCCGGCAGGCGCGAGTCGTGAAACTATTCCACAGTCTTTCATATGTGTGCTAAACTCGTAACTAAGTTACTGTCCTCCACGGTCGGACCGCATAAATTTGATCTTTCTATTACGATGATTTTCCACTTCATTTTGAAATTCCTTGAACTTTTCAAAGGTTTTAGACTTATGTTTCATCAAATATATATACCCGTATCTACTCAAATCATCCGTGAAAGTAACAAAATAACGATATCCACCTCGCGCCGACACACTCATTGGTCCACACACATCAGTATGTATGATTTCCAATAAATCTGTTGCCCGTTCCATTGAACCGGAAAACGGCGTTCTAGTCATCTTGCCCATAAGGCATGGCTCACATGTATCAAATCATTCAAAATCAAGTGATTCCAAAAGTCCATCAAAATGGAGTTTCTTCATGCGTTTAACACCAATATGACCTAGACGGTAGTGCCACATATATGCAGATATATCATTATCAAGTTTAATCCTTTTAGCATCAACATTATGAATATGAGTAATACTACTATCAAGATCCAACAGAAATAAACCATTCATCATAGGTGCATGACCATAAAAGATATCATTCATATAAATCGAACAACCATTTTTTCAGATTTAATGGAATAACCACTTCACATCAAACACGATCCGGATACAATGTTCATGCTCAGTGCATGCACCAAATAACAATTATTTAGATTTATCACTAATCCCGACGGCATATGGAGAGGAAGCGTTCTGACAGCGATCACATCAACTCTTGATCCATTGCCGACCTGCATCGTGACCTCATCCCTTGCTAGATGTCGCTTGTTCCGCAGCCCCTGAATCGAGTTACATATATTAGCAACCGATCCTGTATCAAATACCCAGGTGCTACTACGAGTACTAGTCAAGTACACATCAATAACATGTATATTACATATACCTTTGTTTTCCTTGCCCGCCTTCTTGTCCGCCAAATACTTGGGGAAGTTGCGCTTCCAATGGCCAATCCCCTTGCAATAGTAGCACTCGGTATCAGACTTGGGGCCAGCTTGGGATTTCTTTTCAGGTGCGGCAATAGATTTGCCGCCCTTCTTTCCCTTCTGCTTGCCTTTCTTGTCCTTCTTGAAACCGGTGGTCTTATTGATCATCAACACTTGATGTTCTTTCCTAATCTCCACTTCTGCAGTCTTAAGCATTGACAGAAGCTCGGGAAGAGACTTCTTCATGCCATGCATGTTATAGTTCATCACGAAGCTCTTGTAGCTAGGTGGCAGAGATTGGAGAACACGATGTATGCCTAAGTCAATAGGAATCGTTATTCCTAAGGACACAAGCTTATCAGCGTACCCAGACATTTTGAGTACGTGCTCACTAACGGAGCTGTTCTCCTCCATCATGCAGCTAAAGAACTTTTCAGAAGCATTATAACTCTCTACGCCAGCATGGGTATCGAAAATCATTTTCAATTCTCCCATGGTATCAAAGACATTGCCATTTTCGATACACTTTCGAATTTTTGGCTCTAGCCCATACAGTATGCCGCAATGAACTAAGTTGTGGTCCTCCTGATGAGTTATATAGACATTCTTTTCCTCTTCAGGGTCATCAGGAGCTGGTGGGGGGCCTAGCGGCACCTCTAACACATATCGCTTTTGTGCAACAGTGAGGAGAATCCTCAAATTCATAGCCCAGTTGGTGAAGTTGCTACCATTTGCAGCAAGTTTCTCTTTCTCCATGAACACATTGAAATTAAAAGCAGGTGGTGCCATCTACAACAGAATTTGTAACGTTTATTTATACTAAGTTTATGATAGATTGAGTTCAAGTAATCCAAATTACTAATGAACTCCCACTCAAAAACGACATCCCTCGTGTCTTTTTGGTGATTACATGAACCAAATCCACTACACCAAGTCCGATCATCACATGAGTCGGTATAGCTTCAAAGGCGAGCATCTATATGGGCATCATATCAACTATATGACTCATCCTTAACCTTTCGGTCCGTGTTCCGAGGCCATGTCTGTACATGCTAGGCTCGCCAAGTAAGAACCTTAGTATTCGCATGTGTAAAATTGTCTTACACCCGATCATCACGTGATGTCTCGAAACACGATCCTTAGAACGGTGCATACTTAAGGAAGAACACATTTTATCTTGATATTTAAATGAGGGATCATCTTACAATGCTACTAAAAGCGCCAAACTAGTAATATAAGATGCAAACATCTAATGTGTAAAGTGAGATGAAATGGTCCATGCATTTGATCTCTATCATATGCATCGTGGCATGATCTCTATCATTCCTTTGTGTGTAAGGCCAAGGTCTATGGAACTTACACGTTAAGTGTGTTGTAAGAGTATCTATCATATATCTACTTACAACAATACCATATCAAGACACTAGCCCAGCAACGATCTAAACTATAAGCCTCTAATTTATCCATTGCAAGTTTTACGTGGCTTAGGGCTTTCGGAGACAGAACCGTTCTTACCTACGAACATGGAACCACAACGAGGATAACCAAGTTATTAGCAACTCGTTGTAAATAAGATATTGACTATAGTAGGAGAGACAGACACCCGCCAGCCACTTAAGCAAAACTAGTTGCATGTCAGTCGTGGAATCGGTCTCATGTGCGATGACATGTAAGGTTAGTCTGGGCCGCTTCATCCCACTATGCCACCAATATCAAAAATACATGAAAGAAGCAATAGCATGATCATCATCGCCCACATATAAACATAAGTGTACTACCCATGCAAAGCACCTACGCATAGATCAGGCTCTGATACCACTGTTGGGTTCGTAGCATAGAAAACAAAAAAAATTCCTACAATGAGAACTATACGCCAAGATCTATCTACTAGATACAAGCAGCGGGTGGATATACATCCATAGAGAACTTACCCTCGAAGAGAACAGAGTTTTGTTAATGAGTTGGAACTCGTGGATTATGTAGTTGTATGCTAGCCGATCTCAAGATCATGTGGAAGTCCTAGCGCCAAAAATCAGCAACGCATCCGTCCTCGCACACACGTTCAAGCCACCGGACAACCTCCACCTCCTCGCTCCAGCGATTCAGCGGAAGCAGCAACTCCTTACATATGCAAGGCCACCGGGAACATGTATCTCGCTAATCCGAGACCATGGGGGAATATATCTAGAGGGGGAGAGAGATCCTTCACGAGGAGGTGTGCTTTGTGAGGGAGGAGAGGGGGGCCTTTTATAGGAGAGGGGGGCTCCTCCCCTCCCATGGCCGGCAGCAAAGGGGGGTGCCCCCACCTCTTCCTCATTCATGTGGTGGAAGCTCCACTCACATCAATTTAGCCTCCACCCAAAGTTCCACTCACATGCATTAAATTTTCACCAAATTTAATGCAACTCTCAATTAATAAAACTCTTTTATTCATTTTATTCAGAATTTTGTTAATTACTTTAATTAACAAACATTCACATAAAACCCCTTGTAACATTTAAATATTACATGCAGAACCAGTTTCTGCAATTTCACCCGAAACAATTCCGGTTTCTATCGAAATAATTCCTGCGCTTTGCAATCCTTTCGTCTGAAACATATGTGCTCCAAAATGGTGTCCGGCAACCATTAAGTGTGTCACCCTACGGTTCGCGAATAATGCATACATGATTGAGACCCCTCACAAATCAATAATCAGAAGCGGGACCTGGAGACCCATACTGACTCCTTCACATTCAACGATGACTTTTGTGATCGTGAGAACCTTTAACGCTAGCAACTTAATCCCTTTGTATCATGATATAATACATGTCCGAGATTCGATCATCCGTATCCTAATACCTAGTTTGATCTCGTTACTGACATGCACTCTTTTCTCGTTCCCGTGATATAACATTCTAGTGATCACATCACTTGCTTGCAAGCTATCTTAATGTGATATCACCGAGAGGGCCCAGAGTATATCTATCCGTCATCGAGATTGACAAATTCCACTCTTGATCCATGAGCCTCAACATAACACCTTCATAAGCACTAAACCCACCTTTATAGTCACCCTATTACGGTGTGACGTTTGATGTTATGAAGATACTCTTCTGGTGTTAGCAATTAACATGATCTCATGGTCTAAGGACTAAGATTACTTCGTATGATGTGATAGCAATATAAACATAATAACTTTGATCGTAATGCTATACTTCAGATGAATGTTCATCACATCATTTCAAAAATGTTGTGACCTCGTTATTAACAACATCCAATGTCCATGATTAGGAAACTTTGATCATCTTGTTAATCAACGAGCTAGTCTATAAGAGAGGCATAACTAGGAACCTTTTATTTGTTTATTAAACACACATGTATTATTGTTTCCTATCAATACAATTATAGCATGCAAAATAAACATCTATCATATACAAGGAATACATAATAACAACTTTATTATTGCCTCTCGGGGCATATTCCCTTCATTTTTAGGGTTGTGCATTGTGTTGTTTACTTAATTCTGATGATGTACGTGTGCTATTTGCATCATCCTACCAGCTTCGGTGGAAGAACATATGCAACAATTAATGACTTGCCAGGCGATGTATTTGGTCAGATTCTTGTTAGGCTTCCTCTGCACCCATCCTGCATACTGAGGGCATCAGTCGCCCAAAAATGTTGGATGAACTTCATGGGAAGCAACGATTTCAAAAGGCTAACCCTGTCACACAACAGAGGAATGTTGTTACTTGGGTTTTTCACCAACAGCTTCGAGGACGCTCGATTCTTAACAGATCATAATCTTGACCAATCCATCTTCCATAAGCTGAACAGGCTAGTGGAAGTATATAAATCCTACAAACCATATGTACTCGGATGTCGCAATGGTAGGGTGCTACTTCATTATCCGCAAGGTTCTAACATGATAAAGGCCTGGGATCCAATCAGTGGAAGTGAAACAGTGATACCAGAACCACCAATTTGGCGGAGACGTGAGTATGATAGCGGCACAATTCTCTGTTCGATAATCATGGGCAATTGGCTTCACACTGTTGCAACAATTTCTGGGTTGTTTGGATAGTAACCAATGGTAACCAAGCACTAGTGCAGAGGTACTCATCAGAGTTAGAAAAATGGGAGGACTGGATTTAACCTGCTGAGATGCTAGCAAAGATTGATCACAGGCCGTCAACTCTCATAGGGGACTTTTTGTACTGGCCAACAATGAACTCTAGATATATAATTGTCTTCGATAATGTGACAACAAAACTGTGTTATATTGAGTTCCCCCATGAGGCACATGATATTTCCAGATGCAATTTTTTCATCTCTAAGGGGCATAATGGAGATGTTGCCCTTGCGGTTATAAGAGACTTCAGTCTAAACACGTGGTCCAGTGCAAGATATCAACAGGGAAATGGGAAGCTTGGGTGCCTCATATAAAGGATGTGTTGGATACTCTCCTTGGCCTTGAGAAATCATGAGCATATGGTGGGAAAGATGTAGTAAGGTTACTCTACGCATTTGAGGATAGAGAAATGGTGGTTATATGGGCGAAGGAGGGGGTATTCGAATTAGATCTCAGCAGCATGAAGTCTAAGAAGTTCAGATCTCATAAACGTTGGTGTACTTTACATCCCTACATTACGACACCTGGTTAGTGCAGTCATTCATGTGCAACCCTTGCATTTTTGTACACTTATGATTTTGCTGATCATTTTGTTCATTTCCTTTAGCAACCGACGTGATTTGGAGTGCTAAATCAAAGAAATGAAAAGGAAGTCTTGTCAGCAACACAGCTGATTCAGACTGCAACATCAAGGAGATGAAAATAACACTCAGATGAACAAGCAAGGCTTGTTTGGGCAAGCATGTGTTTGCCCAGGTTGTGTTATTTGGAGCTACAGTCTGATATTTGTTTGTTTTGGTAGCTGATGGAACTGTGGCAGCACCTTTGTTTGTGTTGCAGTCACAACGGCAAGGGTTAGAATATTAGAGCTATCTATTTGTTTTGGGGGACTATATGTGTCTGATAAAACATTGTTTTATATGATGAAATGGTGCTCTCTATATAGTAGTGTATGCGTGATTAAATCTTGTTTTATTTGTTCTACATATACTTCAGTTGGTCTTTGTGTTTTGATAGTATGTTGTAGTAGGAGTATTTGTTTCGCAGCATGCTTTTTATTTGATCTGAATTAGTACTACCATTTAGTTAGTGCTTCCTGCAGAAGAGTCTGTGCCAACACCTAAATAATTAGTAGACCTTGGTTGCACACCATTTTCACATGCTTGAATCAGAGCTACCTCAGACATTTTTTTGTTCTTATGTTAAACAAACATTCTTGTATCGGAGATCTGCATTTTTATACGCGTGGTAGATAATCACTCTCCCTGACTTGGATCCCTGAAATAGAGGGAGAACGGCCTATTTTTAATTATTCTTTGGACAATCTCTAAATATAAAATCACTGTCGACCGCCAAAACCTACCGCATACCCCGTTTGAATCCAAGGCATGAGTTGATGTGAGTCTCGCCTTAAATTCCTTACCAATTGGCATTCGAACTACACAACCTTTTTCTAGTAATAAAAACTTGGCCGGCAGCCAAATTCAAAATCATAATCGAGTGGGAAAATAACCCACCGACCCCGAAGCATTGCGCACCCCTCTGTTTCAAACATTTTCAGGCAAAATCATGCACCGAGGTAGTACCATTTTTATATTATTACATGGACCCTAGACAAAGAGTCAAGTGGAAAAATTTACCGCCTATGCTGTGTGAGTGGAAGGTATCCAAGTTTCTGTGCAAAAAAATCTTTATGGATGATCAGTTGATGTGACTCTCGACCTTCAATTCCTGGACAGATAGCGTATGGTCTACTACCTTTTTTTATTAGTAGATGGAGTCTAGCCAAATTCAAAACCTCAATCGAGCGGCAAAATCACCCACCTACCAAGCATTTCCTGCCCCACCGTTTCAAAAACTTTGAGCCAAAATATCCCACCGACCGGGGGAGTACCATTTTTCTATTATTATTACTAGATGGGCGCAAGGCAAATACAAATTCTCAATCGAGGAGCAAAACCACACACCGACCTTGAAGAATTTCACGCCCTTCCATTTCAAAAGCTTTAGAATTTAAAATTCCAAATCTACCCATTGTTCAGACGACAAATGGGCATGCTAAAGTCGGTATCTTGGGGGCATGATCGCAATTATTTTTCTGCTCACCTCTATGGTCCCGATTCCCCCAGTTTTTCCCGCTGGCCCTCCCAAAAATCCCAAGCTCCTCTATCCCCTCCATGACCACCGCATGCACCGGCTTGAGCTGCGGTCTCGTGCACCGCTGCGGAGCCGCTTCACCGATGCTCACCGAGATCTAGGAGATGCGGTGTCATTAACCACGCCGATGGCATCATCGGCCGCCCAAGCTCTGCTTCCTTGTCGCCGAAAGCTACCCAACCGTACCGGATCCGCTTCACTGTGTCCACCGGGCGTGATCTAGTTCAAAGAGTTCCATGTCCACCGCTCTAGACCAACTGCATGATTGTCGCCGTTCACTGCACCGGATCTGCCTCAACGATGCTCTCGTCCACCGCTTTCAAGCCAGCATCGACCGCCCAAGATCTGCTTCCCCGACGCCAACAGCCACTGCAACCGCAGCACCCTCGGTGACCTGGACGTCACTCGCACGGTACCAACGATGCTTAGACGCCTCTCCGACCAAGGTTAACCAAATCTCCAACCCGTTTTTGTTTTGTCAGCGGTATAGCAGGTTCAAGCCTGTCGCAGTGAACTGCATTTTTGCAATCGTGCTAGTACATACAAGTCATTGGGCACGCCTGTTCTTCGTGCCAGTACATACAATGTCATTAGACATGTTGGTTTGCATTCGCTGCTCTACAAATATCAAGTCATGCACATGTATGTTGTTTTGTCATGCACATGTTCTTACCTTAGCTGCTTCATACACCAGTAAATGTGTGCTATTGTGTAGTTCTTGCAAAATGTAATGTTAGTGGAAAATATTAGTGTGGATTCCCTGGTACACAGTTACTGACTCTATCTGGTTATTCCAGAGCTAAGTTCCTGCTATTATTTCCTCCCTGGCATTGTTCTGCTATCCTGTGGTACCCGTTCAAACTCTTTGTACTAGTTCGATTATAATTTTGGTGTTGCCATCTGGTTCTTCAAAAGCTGCAACACTGACTATTTTCGTTTCATTTGCATAGAGCTCAAAAAGGCAACACTGAACATGTTGGTTTGCACACCTAGAGGTCCACCAACGATGCCATTATATATTTTCTGTATCTGGTGCTGGTTCGTCCTAATCAACGGCATAATTATTCTTTACTGTATAGTTCATTAGTGTTTTCCATTCCTGCTCAACAAGTTCTTGTATGATGCGATTATAATTTTTGTGTGGTTAATTCTTAGCTATGACAATAACTGCATGCCATTGTGTAGCTCACCGCAAATTCCGAGTCACACAATGTCTCTTGCATTCTAGGAGATACCACTGCTTCCATATATATTTGCTGAAATGACCTGGCTAGTTTATACTGAAATTCTAAGAAACACTTTGTTTGATTGCTCATTTCATTGTTGACATACTTGTCTAATGCTTGTTTGTCCTGTTCTACAAGTTCACAAGCCGCACCATTATATCTCGTATCTGGTTTTGGTTCGTCCTAGGCAACGACATAACTATCATCTACTATATAGTTCATTCATGGTTTGCATTCCTACTCTAGAAGTTTGTATTATGCAGTTATAATTCCTATATGGTTCATTCTTAGCTATGAGTAGTTTGTATTCTTTGCTGTATTAGCTTGTTATTAGTTAGTTTTAGATTGCAATTATTGCTATCGCCACCAAAGAGGGGACTACAAGTTCATATCTCAAGGTGGTTTTCCAATGTAGCTGTCACACTCAAAGGGAGATGCAGTTGATGGATTGAGAAAGAAAATTGAGGACTCTGCTATCAACTTGATTTGCAACTGAAGTGTTGCATTTTCTTTCCCTTTTGTTCATATTTTGTAATATTTTTAAAAAGTTTGCAGCTGATGTAATATCTAGATAACTCGCATAGGCCATGTAGGCATTTAGTCGAGGCCATCCACGCATGGCGGTACCATAACTGCGCCAGCCAGGTCGATCAGATTTCAGAATTGCCGAAACAGTAACGGTAACTAGCCAAAACAATAACATGACAAAACAGTGACAGACCAAAACAACAATGGTAACTGGCTAAAACAGCAACATGCCAAAACAGTAACAAATAGGAACAGTAACGGGCCAAAACAGTAACAGGCCAAAATAGTAATAGGCCAAACAGTAGCAGGCCAAAACACAAGTAGACCAGAATAGTGGTAATCCAGCACAATAACAGGCCAAAATACTAACATGCCAGAACAGTAACATGCTTGAATAGTAATAGGCCAGAACAGGGGCAACCAACACAGTAACGGGCCAGAACAGTAAAGGGCCACAATAGTAACGGACATGAATAGTAGATGGCCAGAATAGTAATGAGCCAGAATAGTAAAAGGCTAGAACAGTACCGGACCTTCTCAAAAGTGGGTCATTCGTAGGTGGCCCATGATGAGCTGTGAGAACAGTGACGGGCTGACCGTGGGCTTTAATAGTATCGGGCCTACTTGACACAGCCTGTTAACGGGCCGCACAGTATTCGAAAAGTGTGGGATTTTGTAGGCCGAAACAGTAACGGGCCTGACATTCGCGGGTCGCTGCTGGCCACATCTTTGGGCCCATTTCAAACATTGTCGGACGAAACAGTAACGGGCGTAATCTTATTGGGCTCTCTTGATGGGCCGGACCACTTAATTATGAGCAGGCCTTGGCTGGGTCTGGCTTCTACCACGGTTTATGTGGCCGTTAACGATGGTAACTGGTCATTAATGGTGTTTGCCATGTGGCATTTTGCATGATGTCAGCAGTCAATGCGGCTGGCGAACAGATCTACGACGGAACAAGTTTTTGTGGCTGAAGGGTGCGATCCGCCATGGTCAGGAAAAAACCGTGGTAGATTCTTTTGTGACGGGGCTTTTACCACGATGGGCATCCGTCGTAGAAGACTTTTTAGCCACGAAAAACGGGCCTTCAACCACGAAAATCGTCTGTTGTAAAAGACAACTTTTCTTGTAGTGGTATGACAATAATACGCCTATAGCTTGACAAGGTATAGCGTGAGGCAAAATGTACTTGGACGTAAGTCGTATTGAAAAGGTATGTCGTCATGACTCTATGGCACTTGGAGTCAGCATGCTCTGCTAGGAACCGCTATCGATTTATCGACTTTGAGTTAGACAAAAATCATGTCCAAGTCGCCATGAGCCTACAGGGTCACACACTTAATAGAGGGGGCAAATTGGATATGAATCTGACTGAGGAATATATCGGTTGGGTTGGACCCAAACCGGACACAAACTAAGTCCGTGAGTTGGACTCGTAGTGACCAGAATATGGATTTAGTGAATCGGCCACAAGTGTTGTGTAGCCCACTATAACTCCTTATATATAGTGGGGCACGGTTAGGCACTTCCATGCGTTGGAAACCCTAGTCTCATTCAGTTCAACCGCCGTACCATATCTAGCAGTCCACCGTCGGTGCTCCTCCTAGTATGTGTGTATACCAGCAGAGGTGATGTACGTTCAGCACTTCGATCATCCTGGATCGGATCAGATCGTGGGACTACACTACTTCGGCGCTCCCTTCATTGATTATCCACAATTACGCATCTAGTGGTAATCCTCATTCCCTTATACCTCGTCTAGATCTTGGGAGTTCTACATATAATTGTTTTTGTGTATCTCTACATGACCCAATAGATATCTCGACCAAATAAGTATGACATCATTCAATTCTTGATAGGCTCATGCCCGATTATGTTTGGAACCTTCCAGTTGGGACGGATCTTAAAGCTAA
Source organism: Avena eriantha (assembly GCA_910589775.1). NCBI lineage: Eukaryota > Viridiplantae > Streptophyta > Magnoliopsida > Poales > Poaceae > Avena > Avena eriantha. Next base: position 531,571,545 of record OU342743.1, on the reverse strand, counting down.
TGGTGCCACAATTGGCTAGCTCGTCTTTGGCAATGTCCGCCTCTCTCTTGATGGTGAAAAATTAAGTGAAGATATCTAACCTAGGTCTAATCCCTAGGTAACCCTTAGAAAGTGTTTCATAATTTCTAAACTAAGATGTTGGTTGGCGGTAGATTATGGGGGAGGACTTGGAAGTGATTGTGTACCTCCATAAATAAGTCGGAGGCCGGTAGGGAGATTTCGTGGTCAAGGTGGTCTTTGAGGTGCACCTTTTTCCCAACTTCGGGGTGAGGCGTCACCTCATCCTCCAGCGTCAGTCGCCACCTGTAACATCCCAAATCTTTAATCAATGATATCAAGATCCAAATCACCCAATTTAGGGTTATCAAAAACTTTTTATCATTAAAATATTTAGGAATGCATATGTGTGTTGCATTAATATAGAATTGTTTAGAAATGCCATGTTTGTTTGTTCAAATGGTTGTAAAATGATTCAAAGATGAATGCCACATCATCTAGATCATTTAGAAACAAAATCCAAAGAAAAAGAAATCAAATAAGAATAAAAATACCAAATGGTCACTTTGGCCATTTTAATCCACTAGGTCACTTTAGGTGTTCCTAGAAGTCAAATTCAAACAGAAACTTTCTCAACTCTTTTCACCCCTTGCTAGTACAAGTAAAGATCTACCAAGGCCCACCTTGAAATCTTACAAAAACATTTAACCAATAATTTTAAATGGCATTTTAAAATGGAATAAAATTCATATGCATAGATCCCACTTTTTCAAAAACCACTCAAACAAGTTCACCTTGACAATCCCAAGCAACCATAGATGATCAAGCTTATGACTAACACCCACACCAAAAATCTTTTCAAAATTCAAATAAAACTTTCTTGCGGCCATTGTGTCGAACACTTGGCAGGCAACAATCATCTGGCATAACTAATATTGTTGCTAATTAAGTTCTTGTCCCCCTCTGGACCCTCTCATCTCTCCTCTATCCCCTCTTAGCCTAACTAAGCCCCAGACAACACCCCTCCTTCCCCGCAGCGCTAGTACCACGTCGCCCGAGTATGGTCGTCACCGGCAAAACCTGGGCAACGTGCTAGAGACCAAGCCGCGCCAATCCAGCACATCCCCTCGCTCCGTCGCACCCTACCGCCACCCCTGTCCACCCCACGGACGCAGCCGAGCACTGGACCACCGAGGCACGCTCGCGCTCTCCGCCTCTGCACCGTGCACGGACCGCGCCAGTGCGCCGCGCCCGACAAGGTAGCACACGTCACCCCTCGACCCCATCCCGCGTGTGTCGCTCCGCCTTGACCCCAGCACACTCCTAGACATGCCCATTTATCGTCGTGCGACCAGCACCCGTCGTGAGCCGAGTCGAACGCCACCGCATCCGCTCAGAGTGCCAGCCACGCCCGACCAAACGCCACCGCCCCTAGCCGCGCCATTATGCCGTAGCTGACCGCCAGGAGGCAGAGAACCATCCGCCTACCCCTCCCATGCCATTAGCCCTCTGTACCATCGGCACCGACGAGCTCACTATCACAACCCACGGTCCCCTCGTCGACCTATAAAAGGAGGGCACCCTCGTCCCATTTCTGCACACCATTCACCTCCCCTCTCACCAATGTACCTTCCCCACCTCTCCCCGGAGCCGCTCGAGCCCTCAGTCACCGGAATTGTGCCGGAGCTCGCCGCAGCAGAGGAGAAAGGTGGCTGTCGATTGCGACCACCCCAAGAGCTGCCATGACCATGCCTGAGTCTGCAGTTGTCCACCAGTCCGATCGCCCCCATCGCCACGTGAGCTGGAGCCCTAGTAAGCCCCCAATCGACCCCAACCGAGCCGCTAGGGTTTAGTCTCGCCAACGACCTGTTCGTCGTCGACGATGAGCCACGACCATTGATATCTATTCTAATCGCACGGCCCACATCGCCCCGTACCGCTTCGCGTTAGAGTCAGCCGCTGACGTGTGGACCCCCTGTCAGCTGCCCTCTGCACCGCGGAGCGCCACTGGGACGGCCCGTTTAGTTTCCCACGCTGGCCCTAAATTTCAAATAAAGATTTTTCTATTTAGACTTAAACTCAATTATGTCCACTAGTTTAAAAATCAATTTAGAGAGTTCTACTGAACCAAAAAGAATAATTCCAATTTTGTTAGAAAGATAATTAAAATATCTATCCAAGCCCGTTGGATTTTAATCATTTGGAATTATAGATCACATATAGCAAAAATAACAAAACAGAGACTTTTCTACATTCAAACATTTTTCGAAAATCAACCATAATAGCTTTTGAGTTGATTCCAACTCTCAAAAATCACATTTTATAATACCTATCTGAATATGTAATAATATTTAGGTTTGCATGCAGTGACTTTGGACTAGTACCAAAATAATTCTATATAGGCATTTCTAGTCACTTTAAATCATTTAAATATGAATCCTAAACTTTATAAAATGTGATCCAACATTTAAATCACATTACCATGTATTAGAATATTTGGTGATGACATGTGTCCACATGATCCCATATTTTAATTGGAGAATATTAAATCTTAATTAATTTCAATGAGTAGAAATTACTTTTCTCAAATGAAATAAATAAAACTAGTTCATTAAATCTTGTGATGAATGTGATGATACTAGATCATCAAGTATGTGCATTAGTGTACTAAATAGACTAGTTAAGTATTGTTTGGTGATTGTGTATCCCGTATATATTTATAGACGATGGTACCGACCAAGTCTACGAGGAGGAGTTCTACCCCGAAGAAGACGAGGAGAATTTCAACCACTGCACCAATCAAGGCAAGCCATCATTAACAATGCAAGCTAACCCTTGCAAGCAAGATGCATTAGGCATTCTTTGTTTATACCTTTTGATTTATACCCATCCCAAGTTTTACCTTTTGCTTTACCAAAGTTTCTTTACTTCTAGTAATGCTTTGTGAGATTTTAGAAAGTAGTTTAGATAGCATAAAGAGTATTAAACTTGGCCTATACTAGATGTCATTCTATGGCATGAGATTGAGATTAGCATCCTACCTTAGTGAACACTCTTAACTTAGTAGTTAGAGCTAAACCAAAAACTTGATCACTCTAGATGGGAATACTTGGTGAAAATGCTTATGAAAACCTTGGAATGATGCGTCATTCTATTGAGATGTTTTGACATGTGTTGAGAAACACAAATGGTTTATGATGATGAAAATGTTGAGGCATGAGCCTTATCCCTTTATAAAAACTGATGGTTGGGTTCGGATGCGATACCATTCCAATTTTACCGTACAACCACAATACCTGAATTGGGTAAGGCTTAGCCGGAAGTTTATATGCATTAGTATGAGTTCCCTCGTGGGAGAGGTTTGAGCTGAGGCTACCTCTTGATGTTGTCCACCTATGCAGTGCCTAGGATGGCAGATGGCAGATGGCCATGGCTAGGGGGCCAAGCTCATAGGAGAGGTGCTTATACTAGAGTGTGTAAAGGAAAGGTTATGTTTGATTATCCGCATACTAAGTATGATGATTCAGGGTTATCCCTGACGGATGTATCGAATTTTGTGGTGAAAGTGTACCACCTCTACAGAGTGTCAAACTATTCGAATAGCCGCGTCCATGGTTATGGACAGTTGGAGTGGCCATGCTGTTCCGTTGTCAGATGTTTTCAAAATGACTTATGAAATGAATTGTGACATGACTTGACCACAACAGGGTTGTGACTATGAAAACTAAGTTCCCACTCAGGTGATTCAGAACTTTATTTTATCTTTCTTTGTTTCTAAACTCAGCTTAGGTTTCAAACTTAACTTTACAAATAAACTTAGAACTTAGCATTCCTACTAGAACTATCTTACTTGTTAGTGATAGTTTGCGAGTACTTAAAGAGTACTCATGGCTTTGTCCCTGGCTATTCCTATGGCCAGACTATGAGGAGGACTATCCGGAAGAAGGACAGTAGGACAGCTATGACAACTAGGATCATCTCCCATCGTCAGCATTTCCTGTGACACGGAAGATGGAGCCCACCTCTATGCTTATTATTCCGCTACTTGTTTGTATTAAGACTAGATCATGAGATCCTTTATTTGTGTAAGACCTTATTATGGTTTGTAATGGATGATGTACTATGATATCCAATCTGTTATGTCTCGCAAAAATGGTAATCTTGGGATTGCAAGGTATGGCATAATAGGCATCTGGGATTAAAAATCTGGGTGTTGACAGCTTCCATCAACGACAATAGTCCCTCGAGGACGAAGTCGTCGAGCTCAGATTTCTTGAGGATGGAACCTTCCATAAGCCTCGCATTGTATCCACATCCGCCTCCGCGCTACTAGCAGTGGCCTATGGATCCCCCAGTTTGTGGTCACCGTCAGCAGGTTCCTTCGCCTCAGTAGTGAACACCGACATCTCGGGATCCGGTGGTGGAACAACCACTAGAGTGGGATCTTTGGAAGCCCCAGATGATGCCACATTTGACGGTGCACTGATACATTGCAAATGTATCAATAATTTTTGATGATCCATGCTTAGTTTTATCCACTTTCTTGTGTTTTGTCCACACTTTGGAGTACTTTTCATATGATTTCTTGGACTAACCTATTAACAAGAGACAAAGTGTCAGCTGCCTGTTTTTTCTGTTTTTGGTTCCAGGAAAGTCAGAAAATGAATATTCTCAGAATTGGACGGGACAAAAGCCAAAGTGCCTATTTTTCCAGAAGACTCCAGGAGCCAGAATACGAGACGGAGGAGGGCCAAGGGCTGGCCACACCCCCCCCCCCCCCCAGGAGCGGGTTGGGCCTGGCCGCGCTAGGGCATGGTGTGGTGGCCCTAGGCACCCCCTCGGCCTCTCTCTTCGCCTATAAGGATCCTTCTGACATAAAAACTTTGGGGGGTTCGATGTTTTTCCAGAAGGAGTTTCGCTCCGCTGCCACCACCAGATTCCACGAAACAGCACTAGAAACTCCGTTCTGGCACCCTGCCGGGATGGGGAATTGGAGGAGATCATCGCCATCATCATCACCATCGCTTCTCCATCGACCATCCATGTTTCCCCCATCTATGAGTGAGTAATCCCCCGCTATAGGCTATGGGGATGGTAGGGATTGGATGAGATCGTTCATGTAATGGCATCAGATTGTTAGGGCATGGTGCCTAGTATCTTTTATTAGTGCTTTATGACTTTGTTGCGACTTGTTGTGCTTAATGCTTGTCACTAGGGCCTGAGTGCCATGATCTCAGATCTGAACATGTTATTGATTCATTATTACTGCTGCTGCTACTTTGCTATTGCTACTACAAAACTGTTGCTACTGATAAACTGCTATGAGCAAGATTGTTTCCAGGTGCAGCTGAATTGACAACTCAGTTGTTAAGGCTTATAAATATTCTTTGGCTCCCCTTGTGTCGAACCAATAAATTGGGTTTCACTTCCCTCGAAAATACTATGATACACCCCCTATACTTGTGGGTCATCAAGACTATTTTCTGGCACCGTTGCTGGGGAGCATAGCTTTATTTATCAAGTCCACTTGGAATCACTATTGTTCAAGCTAAGTTTATTTCTTCCTTGTTTGCTTGTTTCTTTATCAAAAATACAAAAAAATTGGTTCCTACTCTAGTTGTTATTTTCGTTGGTCTTTTATTGTCTTGCTTTATCATGCTTTTTGTCAATGGTTGGTTTCTTTGAAACTGAAGCTTATTGGCAAGGTGGGTTCATGGAAGATCAGAAATATTCTTATAAGGAACACCGCTTGTCACAAAAAGGGAAGCACTTATGGGAACAAATTGATAGATTGTATACCATTGCTAGAAACGTGTGCTCTACTTATAATGTTACTTATTGTTGTGATGAATCTTGTTGCAGAAAGAGGTATATACACTTCCCTTTTCAATGTGAGTATAATGATAATTATACCATATCTTCCTATGCTAAAGGAATTTATGACTTTTATGATGCGGAACAAATTGAAGAATTTATTGCTTGGAAGGGTGCTTTTGAACTTGCTAGTTTGCTTGAAAATATTGATGATTCACCTTATAAGTATGAGGTTTATGGTATACTTCAATTTTGCTTTGATAATTATAAGGATGAAAATGGCTATATTCTTGAATATTTTAATAGATGCTTTCCACAAATGGGAGAGACTAATGCCTTGCATGATCCTATGGAAGAAGAAATTGATGAACCTGAAATCTCATTAGATGAAAAAGAGGAGGAGAGTGATGAACAGAAGGAGGAAGAATGGATTAGCTACCCATGCCTACCTTCTAATGAGAGTAACTCTTTGTCCCTTACATTATTTGATTATCCCCCATGCTTACTAAAGGAGGATGAATGTTATGTTCCTGAGGATCCTTTTGAAAATGTTTATGATAAATCTCTAGTTCTTGTAGATCATGAAAAGCATGCTTTATGTGATAGTCATATTGTTGATTTTATTTATGAGGCTACTGAAAATTATTATGAGAGAGGAAAATACGGTTGTAGAAGTTTTCATGGTATTGAAACACCTCTCTATGTGCTGAAAGTCACTCTTGTTTTATCTTCCTATGCCTGTCACTTTGTTCTTTGCAAATTTATTTGCATACACGATTCCTATGCATAGGAAGTGGGTTAGACTTAAATGTGTTTTGGATTTGCTTCTTGATGCTCTCTTTTACTTCAACTCATATTTCTTACGAGAGCATCCTCTCAAACTTTTATGCCTGAAGATGATAATATGTCTATTATTCTTGGGAGACCTTTTCTTAATACTGCAGAAGCTGTTATTAATTGTAATCAAGGGAAGGTGACCTTCAATGTCAATGACAAGTAACATACTATCTATTTCCCCAAGAATATTGATATGACTTATGGTTTTGAATTCAATTGAACATGTTGAGGGCATTCAAGTTGGAGAAATATATTGTCCCATACCAAGAGAAAAAATTGAAACTATTATGATTGGGACCATTGCTATCAAGGTTGAGGTAACATAATCATTAGTGGAATACAAGGTTTTGTCTCATATGAAATTGTTTTAGTAACAAGACCTGATCAACCTTGTTAACAAAAGGATTTCATTGAACAAAACAATGTTTTCACCATGATTATCTCCGCTTACTTCTATTCTATCCATTTTAATTTTTGTTTATGCCTAACTTAAAGGCGTTAAAGAAAAAGTACTTATTGGGAGATAACCCAAAAGTTTTAGTTGAGTCTTGGAAGTTATTACTTCAGAAATAACCTCTCATTGTCCTTTTTATTTGCTTTTTGTTCCAAGAGTAACCTCTAATGAGAGAGAACTAATGATTGGGAAAGTTGCTGTCCCAAAACAGATTTATGTGCTTGACCGTAAAAATTCGTGTAAAATCTCTGAACGTCCTTTTGAGGCGTGAATTTTTTTGCTCCTGCCCCAGCTTGTTATCTAACTTTCGTTAGTTCAAAACTTTTTGATTTGAGCAACAGAAGGTCTACTATAAAATTCGTCTTTACCTACTGGTCTGTTTTGACAGATTTCTGCCATTTTCTACATTTGCTTCTTGTTGGTTCCTTTTTGAGTTCTTTTGGGGAATTGAGATTTTTGAGGGAAGTGCTACAGTATCTAGTGTTCTAATGGAAGTTTATTTGGTGTTATAACAGAACCTTAAGACTTATTATCTTGAATGCACTAATGTTGCTAATAAAGATTGTGTGAAGTTTTGTATGAAGGAAAATTTTCAGGTGTATGGAAGAAATGAGTAATGAGATGAAGGATGGACTAAAGCTAAAGCTTGGGGATTCCACGGGTGTCACCCCAAGAAATATCCAATAAGTACAAACATCAAAGCTTGGGGATGCCCAAGGCATCCCCTTCTTCATTAATAAAAATCCTAGTTTTCTTCCAAACGCTTCATTTTTATTGTTTCATGCATAGTTGTGTTGTTCTTGGAGCGTCTTATTTTTTGTTTTTGTTTTTTTTTTCGTTTGATTGGTTTTCTTAGTTTTCTGAATAAATTGGTTGGACCTTCTCTTTCATATATTGGTGTTCAAATAGTTTGGTTTGGTTTGGAAAAGAGTAGGAAAGCTCCTGCTTAAGTGGTAAAGAGAGCTTGTTTTTGACTGTGGCCTATGCTTTGTCATGCCATGCTTGATATTTTTTTGGCTTTATGCTTAGTATTCTTTTCTGTAGCATGACTTGTTATAAACAATTGAGATTGCTTAATGTGCCTTGGATGAATCATGTGTTGTTTTAGCATATTAAAGCATAGTATTGTGGTATTCTCCTTTGATGCTTTATTTGGGTTGACTTGGCACATTTTCACACCATGTTATGACTATCTCAAGTCACCATAAGCCTTTATGATTCTTTAGTTTTCAACTTGTAGTATCACTTTTATGCTTTGATCAATGATGTTTTGTCGCTCTGCATGATTATGGCCATTATTGCTCTCTCGTTTGTCGCTCCCTCACTTTTGCTAGCCTTCACTTCCACTGAGTATTTTACTCATGTTTCCAACTCCCTTAAACCAAATATTTCCAAAGTGTCCACCATGCCTACCTATTAGCATCATTTTCTACTTCCGTGCATATCCAATATGCCTTGTTTTCTTCTGAATAAAATGGTTGCTTGTTATGAGAAAGTTAGTTAGTAGAGCTCTTACGAACTTGATGGCACACTTTATTTCCTGCACTTAATAAACCTGAACCATTGTGATTCTCCATGAAAGTTATATGCTTGCAAATTATAGGCTGGGGATTAGCAGAACCATGCTGTCATGAGGAACGCTTTCAACACTTGTAAATATATACCCAGTTGATACCTTGCTCTTTTGTTTGCGGATGTCGTCGGTGTGAAATAAAAGGGGAGCTTGTAAGTTCATGGAGTTATGTATGTGTGTTAGAGAAACGCCTGGGCCACTGGTCTAATCCATGCTAACATGGTGGAAACCTGCAGCGTAACCATAATGATATCTATGGAGCATTCTTCTTATAAAAAAAAGAGAGATAGCTATTGAGAAAAAGAAAAAAAGAGATTTATAAAAAGAGGAAAGAGAGAAAAAAAAGCACCATTTTCCCATGGTAAATAAGAAGATTGCTGAGATACTCATTGTCTGCTTGCCTTGGCATTTTGATATGGGGATTCTTCCGTATCATCGGGCAAGGGGTACCCCGTTGGCAGTTCTCTATGATACACACATATTTACGATGACAAGAACTTACCGTAACTAAAGTTGAGTAGCATGAGGAGCGGCCCTCGTACTCAAGGGACATGGGATTTTCAGTTTATAGTCTGTCAAGCATATAACTCAGATTGGACCTCACTTTCACCTTAACCACATTAAAGATGCTTATGATAGGGGCAATGAGAGCTCAAAGCTAATGAATACCATACTTTCAGCATTTGGAAGCCTTTCAAACTTTTCAAAACCTGTTCATTTCCTTGTTGAGTCTCCACACATTCTATGAGCACTTTCGAGAGCATAGTGGCCATTCTTAGTTCTATGTGCATTGTCCCAATACTTGTTGGTTGATGCATACCTTGATATTGCTTGTTTTAAACTATTTGTATCTAGTCACTCTTGTAAACTTTGAAGGTGTCCTATGCATTTACGTTTGCTACTCTATGAGGGACAAGTTGAATGCCACTATGCTATGTTTTCTTTATGTGAAACAAACAAACGTCTTGCAAAGCATTGTTATTCGTGAATCTTTTGTCTGTGCATTTTCTTGTTGCATCATAGTTTCTTTGTCCTATTGCTAGAACTTTGTCTTTCATGTTATGATTGAAGTACTATGATCCCAGCTTTGAATGTTTTACAAATACTTTGATCAAGTCTTTGATGGTGCATGTCACCTCAAAAATTATTCTTTCTTTTTATCACTTACCTACTCGAGGACGAGCAGGAGTTAAGCTTGGGGATGTTGATACATTGCAAATGTATCTATAATTTTTGATGCTCCATGCTTGGTTTTATCCATTTTCTTGTGTTTTGTCCACACTTTGGAGTACTTTTCATATGATTTCTTGGACTAACCTATTAACAAGAGACACAGTGCCAGCTGCCTGTTTTCTGCTGTTTTTGGTTCCAGGAAAGTCAGAAAATGAATATTCTCGGAATTGGACGGGACAAAAGCCAAAGTGCCTATTTTTCCAGAAGACTCCAGGAGCCAGAATACGACACGGAGGAGGGTCAGGGGCTGGCCACCCCCCCCCCCCCCCCCCCCAGGCACGGGCTGGGCCTAGCCGCGCCAGGGCATGGTGTGGTGGCCCTAGGCACCCCCTCGGCCTTGCTCTTCGCCTAGAAGGAGCCTTCTAACCTAAAAACTTCGGGGGGGTCGACGTTTTTCCAGAAGGAGTTCTGCTCCACCGCCACCACCAGATTCCACGAAACAACACCAGAAACTCTGTTCTAGCACCCTGCCGGGACGGCGAATTGGAGGAGATCATCGCCATCATCATCACCATCGCTTCTCCATCGACCATCCATGTTTCACCCATCTATGAGTGAGTAATCCCCCACTGTAGGCTATGGGGATGGTAGGGATTGGATGAGATCGTTCATGTAATGGCATCAGATTGTTAGGGCATGGTTCCTAGTATCTTTTTTTAGTGCTTTATGACTTTGTTGCGACTTGTTGTGCTTAATGCTTGTCACTAGGGCCCGAGTGCCATGATCTCAGATCTGAACATGTTATTGATTCATTATGATAGTATTGTTTTGGGTCTTATCTACAAGTTGTATACACACGTTCTTGTCCGGAACCTATGGCCTCGAAGTGACAGAAATCGGGATAACCGGAATGGAATGGCTTTGATGTGAGGATCACATGTGTTCACGGAGTGTTAATGCTTTGCTCCGGTGCTCTATTAAAAGGAGCACCTTAATTGCCAGTAGTTCCCTTGAGGCCCCGCTGCAAACGGGCTGGCAGGACAAAAGATGTTGTGCAAGTTCTCATTGCGAGCACGTATGACTATTTATGGAACACATGCCTAGGATTATCTAGTACTTGGATGCTTATTCTTATTTATCTGCAATTGCCCTATGTTCTGTTTGCTATGTGAATTGTCTTATCCATGCAACGCCCGTCCATCCATCCCTATGCCTACCACACTCGAATCCTACTGTTTACTGCTATTGTTACTACTGTCTTTACTTTACTGATGCTGCTACTTTGCTATTCCTACTACAAAACTGTTTCTATTGATAAACTGTTGTGAGCAAGATTGTTTCCAGGTGCAGCTGAATTGACAACTCAGTTGTTAAGGCTTATAAATATTCTTTGGCTCTCCTTGTGTTGAATCAATAAATTGGGTTTCACTTCCCTCGAAAATACTATGATACACCCCCTATACTTGTGGGTCATCATGCACTTGGATGGCCATTGAGAGTAGCTAGAAGTGGTTATGAGCTCGAGGTCTAGGGTTTCCTTCCGGAGATCGAAACGGTGGCTAGCGCGAGGAAAAAGGAGTGGAGGAGAAGGAGAAGTGAATGGAAATAGTTTACTTCCTCAGTTATTTATAAGTAGGGTGTTAACACGCATGCAATGTGTGAATCCAGCGGAGCAATGGGTAACACATGTTGACGAACGTGCATGGTAATTTTGCCACATCACCATGATTGCTGCCAAAACTTCGAAAAACATGCGCTAGAAAATGTCATCACAACCACTCTCCATGTCTATGAGTTTCGAGGAGATGCTATGCTAGACCTACGTCATCCTCCTGATAGGTGCAGATGAACGGTCACATCGCAGGATTTGTTGAAGTATATTTGGAGAATTGTTTGACTAGGGAGGACTTCAAGATGTTGCTGCCTAATCGTTGAGATCACCTAGACACAATTATACCCATTGATAAGATGACATAGATCTCAAAGTTCTTAGGGGGGCTACTATTGGGGATATGCATTATGGTTATGACCATAGCATAGCCTTATTCCAGCTAACCCGGGTGGACCATAGTTGGTAGCATAGCCTATGGTCTAGTGGGCAGCCTAGTTAGATGAATCCAGAAGGGAGGCCCATGCTGGAATAAGGGTAAGGCTATGGTACCGGCATAGACAATGTCGGTGCCTTGGAGTACAAGACATGAAGACTAGTTATTATTAGTGTAGAACTATGTAACTTGTCTGGTATGGACTTTACCCTATAACCCGGTTCTGGCGCCTTTATAAGACAGACCTACGGGAGACTTTAGGACACAACTCAACCTCGCATAGTGAACCATAAAATCTCTGTAACCCGGCATATTGCAATTATAGTGACACTACAAAAATACCGCCCACACCCGGCGGATTTTTGGGTTAGCACAAGTGAGAAGTACCTGCAAAAGTTGGATGCATGGTGGATGGGCAATCATCGCACCATTTTGTCGTGGCAGCAATTTTTCACTACTATCGTGTGATTCGTGGCGCTTATATGCGATCCAATCCACATTTGTCTGGTCTCGTTACCGATTTCCCTTTTCCCTCCACTCTTTTCGCTTGTCCCGCTTAGATTTCAAATGACCCCGCCTGAAATTACACCATTGTGGCCCTCCTTAGGCACCTTTGCCTTACCCCTTTCAAAAATCCCAATTCCCATCTTCACACTAAACCCTCTACTCCGGAGACCACGCACTGATTACGCCGATGAGGCCGATCGAAGTGACTCCCTTCTGCCGCCCCACCGCCCCCTACCATCAGCGTCCTCCTCCCTCTGTCGTGCATCATCGATGTTGCCTAGGTCATTGTGGTATGTCTTCCATATGTACTCTGCTTTGTTTTCACCGTCCCCCTTATGTTTACTACCTCCATCTATGCATTGGACATGACTCTGTTCCCATCGTTTTACCATCTGATATATGCCACGACAAGGGAAGAGAAGGGATTCTTCGCAGAAATAAGAAGCCCCGGCTATAATATTAGAATATGAAAAGCAAAGATTAGAAATCATAGAAGCGAACAATGCAATAATCAGGGAAATGAATTTTGCACATAGGTTCCTTATACGGCCATCCTCTCACAAAGATCTAGTTGTTCCTGAACAGAACAATGTTACATATGAGGTGTGTATACTTGCCTGGTTGTAGTTCTATCATTACTGATTTACCCATAAATTCTACTTTAGCCGCTTCTGATTACTCTTAAATTTTACTTACAGCCTGCCGCACCAGATCAGCCCGAGGATGAATGATAAGATCCTTTGTTTCAAGAAGGTCAGGGAGTTGTAGAAGAAGATGAAGAGGAAGAAGAATAAGAGGATATGACCGATGATGACAATAGCGGGGATGAAAGTGGCATTAATAATGAGGAAGATGAAGAGGAAGAGACATCGCCAGATGCATACGAAGAGGAAAAAGAAGGTACATTGTGTAATCTGGATTTTAGTTCACAGTAGTGCTAACTAAATTTTAGTCATAGTGCTAGCTGAATTTTGGTCATCGTGCTAACAGAATTTTAGTCGTAGTGCTAGCTGAATTTTAGTAACAGTGCTAGCTGAATTTTAGTCATAGTGCTAGCTAAATTTTAGTGCACATAACCTAGATTTCTACCCTGAGTTACATGCATGCATCCTTGATACATGCAATGTGAGTGATGAATGGGAGGAACGTGAGGGGTCATACTAAGATGAGGTTAATAACAAGGAGTAATGGGAGGTTCAAAAATTTCGTCAACTTCAACAAACTAGGTCAGCCTTGTGGGCTTGGTATGACCAACTTTGCTAACTATATTTCCTACCTAGCAAAAAATGTGACATATCCTTTAGGTTTACATACTGGAGGAAAGCTGATTAGAAGCAGAAGTTATGGGACGTACTGAACGTGATCATAACTTTTCCCTGTTAACCCTTCTTAATATTTTGCATCAGTATTATTATCCTGACACATGCTTCTCTAAATGTATAAATATTTTGGTATTGATCCTTTGTGTAAAGATTGGCTAATGAGGTTAGATGGAAAGAAACGGTGTGATTTCAAAAGCACGTTGAAGAAGATGTATTACAGACCTGCCTTGACTGTTGAGGAGAACGTTGCAAATGGTTGTGGCGATAGAATGTCACATACTGATTGGGCAGCACTGTGTGAGTATTGGACCTTGGATTCCACCAAGGAGAAATTTCGAAAGAATGCTGAAAATCGTGCCAATCAAACAAATTCCCATCATACTTCTGGATCAAGAAGTTTTTCCAGGGCGAGGTACATAGGGGTGAGTGGCATCTAAGTTATCTACTTATACTTGGTGTCCATTTTCTTTGCTTCATATCCTATATTTGAATGTGCACATCTTTGATTAGGATAAAGCTCATAATCGTCCAATTACAAGAGTTGAACTATATAGAGCCACACACATGACCAAAGACAACGTACCTGTTAATGAAGTGGCTGAGAGAAATATTATAATTTATTATTCACTATCTTATAACATACTACGTGATGGTTAATGCCAATGCTAATGCTAGTAGAAACAATATTCTAGGCCAATATGCAAAGAGAACTTCTACTTGATCTAGGCCTTGAGTACAGAGATATTGAAGAAGGTGACCTTTACGCCCGTGCCTTTCCAAAAGATACAAGAAGAAGAGTTCGTGGATTGTGGTTGTTACTACATGCCTGCTAGGCAGTTGAGATTGCAAGAACATCTCCGAGGTGTACAGAAATAACAAAGGAGAACTATGAGCTTAGGTCGATAAATGTTGTCCTTATCGCCAGGTTGTATGCCTAGGAGGGAAGAATAAATGCAATGCAGAAGAAGTTGGATAGTCAAGAAATTTCTCTTAACCAATCTGGCATAGCAGGGCAGATCATTAGTCAACCAGAAGCTAGTGTGAAATCACCTCTTCAAAGAATGTCTCAAGTTGTGCAGCATATTCCAGATGTGGAACTTTTTGATGCCATAGATATCAGAATTTCTGAAGTGGCACCTCGCTGTGTTCTACCTCCTCGTGGTGCTGTAATTACTCTCCCATCAAGTGTCAGAAGTGCTAAAGCTATTCCTTGTTCAGTGTTAGCTTGTACGGCAGCTACTAGAAGAATTCAAACTCCCACTACTCCTTTATTGTCGACTCATGTTGATGATCTGCTAACTGGAGCAGTTGGTGATACTGAAGTGCGAACTCTAGATGGTGGTGATGGTGCTGCTGGTGGTACAACTCCAGATGGTAGTACTACTAGTGGTACACCTCCATATGATGATGCTGCTGCTATAACTACCCTCCATATGCTGCTATAACCACCCCTCTAGATGCTATTGAGGCTAACCCCCCACACTACCATTGTTGCTTCGAAGGGAGTTATAGATTCATCTGTTGGTGGAAATAGTTCCAAGAAGAAGAAATCAGGAGGTGGTCATTCTAGGCCTCTAGTTTTCATGCCCCTATCGCAGGTGATAATTGCACAATTCAATACTTACTTCTTCCTATTATCATGTTATGCATTGCAATTGTTGATCTCTGCACTTTTATAGTCCGAGCCACCATCAAGATGATGTTCTCAAGTCTTTGATTTTGACTAACTGTGCAACTCAGGTATATGTATTCTATACATATGTTAGCTATCAGGAATGCATATGTTTTTATGCTACATAAAATTCCTATAGATTGAATCAAGAGGGGGTCTGCAATCCATGACAAGTGATAGGACAATTGTATTTGGGAAGTTAACTTGCACAGACAAGAATGCACTGTGGGATGATGGACAACCATTAGGGGATTTACTGCGCAATCATGATTGATGTTGTAGTGGAAAAGCATCTGCCACTGCCTAGGCCACTCTGAAAGGTTAAGAAGTTGGGCCAAGCTCTTAACATCAACATTGTTTTACCATTTGCATATTGATTCCCACCTGCCAGATTTAGCAAATGCGCATATCCTAACAAATGTGTATCTACTAACTTCCTAGGTACAAAGGCAGAATGAGCTCCTAGGTCCAACAGTAGACCTATTTCTATTCTTGGATCGAACAAAAGTATGAATGGTCTTTTAGCTAGTATATATGCTACTATACATATTTCCTTGTTTGCAGCAAAGTGATTTATAGTTCTTTTTATTCCTTGTTTATCAGGAGTTTGCTACGGACTCAACTAAAGACCAAGCAATCAACACTTCATCGTAGCACTTGTTACCCTGGATGAGATGGGTTCCTTGCTGGCCGAAGATTGAGTTAATCCGTGTGAAGTCGATTACACTTAAATTTCTCTTCAAAACTTGTGTGATAGATGTGTCAAAACTGATTATGATGCCTTTTGTACTGCTACGATGTATGTGTTGGATACTCTATTATGCTATATATTCGAATTTGTGTTATGATACTTGGAAGCATCATGTGTGCTTTGGTAAAAATTAGGGGAACCCTAAATATTGAAACCGTTGGCTAAATTGCTGCGTCTAGAAGCATCATTGGGGGCACTAAACATTATAGCGTGCATAGATTACAGAAGGCGGCACCATATTGTGTCGTAGTCTCACAACTGCCATGGCATGTACGCAGTGCCACCATACATGGGTCATGGCGTAAATGCCTTACTGCCGCGGAAGTGCTAGCTCGGCGAATCAAGTTGTGCCGAGCCAAAAAATCCGCCACCGTTCCAGAATCCCGACGCAGTTATCCCTGGCGGCTTTTATTTTTCCGTGTAAGCACGAGCGTGGCGACTAAGGCTGTGCCTCGACGTCTATAAGCGCCAACGTCCGAGCTCCATGTTGTAGTATGATTAGAAGCAGCAGTAGGATTCCGCCACTATCATGGGTTCTGAACCTAGGTAAACTGTGTTACCTCGTACCCACCAACTTTCCGCCTTTCAACCACGTCTATATAAACATGCTGTGAGGATCCCGTATGGGGTACTCGTCGACAATAGCATGACACTCACAACACTAGACACAACTATTGTTGAAGCAGAGTGGCTTTGTGAGCTCTTGATGGACTTACTTTTCGTTGAAAAACCAATACCCATCATCTCGATGAACTGTGATAATAAAATTGTGATCATTAAAATAAACAGTTCTAAGGATAATATGAAGTCATCAAGACATGTGAACAAGAGATTAAAATCTGTTGAGAAATTAAGAAACTCTAAAGTTATTGTGTTGCATTATATCCAAATATCTAAGAACTTGACAGATCCCTTCACAAAGGAGTTACCATGTAATGTGATAGATAATGTATCGAGGGAGATGGTTTCGAGACCCATGTTATGAGTTGTCCATAGTGGTAAACCACTCTATGTGATTAGAGATCCCGCGAATTAGAGTTCAGAGACAATCTGGTGGACAACTAGGAGGAGAGTATCTCTATGCTGAATTTACCTCTCTTTGAATATGCTATACTCTCCTATTCTACATGGTAGGTTGATATTTATCTTAATGTGTTCTAACTGACTTGTTTAAGCAGCGATGATGTCCTGCAAAACATCTCTTGAAGAACACATCTATATGTCTGGTTGTTAAACATTGCAACCCGTGAGAGTTGGATGCTCTATAATAAACTCATTAAATGCCCTGGAGTCAGTTCGTAAGAGTTGGGTGCTTTATAATAAACTCATTAAATGCCCTGGAGTGTAACGTATAAGCTCCAAACTACTGGGAAGCCCTGCAACAGCCCAGTATCTGTCTAAGATTTTTGTGAAACTAGTATGCAGAAAACTTGTAGTTCAAGTCATAGTCCACTATTCAAGTTACTAGCTGGTGTAGCATGAAGTTTAATGTGGAAGTTCAACTTAACAGTATTCACTATGTATCGGTATATAAAATATTATTCTTGAACAAAGTGATGTGATGTGCCAATGAGATTTTATGGAGGATTGTTGGAATTTGGTGTTGGACTGTTGGCCCATAATATAAATTCTGAAATTCCCTTTGGCCCATTTATGTATGGCAATATATGGTTGTGCTAGTGGAGCTAAAGTTTAGTCCCACATTGTTAGTTGAGTGAGAGTCACACCTGCTTATATACTAGTTTTTTCTACCATTCACTAAGGTGTTAGAAAATGGGGAACTCTATCACACTCCTCCTCTGACGCCGCCCGCCTCGCCATGCCTCATCACGACGCACATCGTTGGTTGCGGGAATGAGCCAAGCTAAGATCATGTTTTGCATAAAGTTTATATTTTGTTGTTCAGGGAAAATAATTATATGAGTACGAGTCATTAATGGACACGTTAATCAATAAAGCATCGTGGGCTATTATCAACACGTATGTGGGATAAACCCCCGACCTTCCTCACATGTACTATATAAAATTATAGGCAAACCCTAGTTGGTAAGCATCACATGCACCTACTTCTAGAACCTTGAACCGCCGCCTTCATCTTTTCCATCTCAGCTTGCAGCGTGCACCACATATCGGGATAGTAGGGTCGTGTTTGCTAGGCTAGATCCTTTTTTCTCGCATAGGGAGATAAGAAATAAGGATGTTTGCTAGCACACGAAAAAAGGTATCTTTGCACCGCATGAATTTTAAAGCAGTCCTCAACCTGACCCTGGATTTTCACGGAGCCAACTTCTTCTCGCGCTCGGGGGAGAAAATGATGCACGCGCACGTGCAAGGGAGGGATGGTGGGAGATTGCCCGTGTACAGTAAATTCTGGCGGGAGAAATTAGGTCACCGCCCACCGATTCGCACCCCATATTGACACCCCTCCGTCTCGCCACCATTTCTCCCCCATTTAGATCTCTCCCTCCAAATTCTCTTCTTCACCGACGAGCAGGTAAGCGGCGCCTTCTACTCCAGTGGATCAAGATCATCTCTGGAAAGTCTTCTTCTACTGCTTCTCCGACATGTCGTCCTCATCGTCCAATGTTGATATTGATGTAAGAGACACCTAACCCTAGATCTCAAAGTTTAGATCTGTTACCATGTTATCGCTCATAGTTGATTTTCTCGCAAGTGGTCACTCATGGTAGATATGGACCTTTTATGGTAGATTTTGGAAGTCATAAATTATGTTGTACTGTGAGGATTGTCATGTGGTATTGGTAGGTTCGATTAATGATCTTCTCTGCTTGTCGGACCGCTCCTGCGCAATCGCCGTGCAGTAGCGGCGAGTTCTTTCGGCCTCCCAAACGCGAGGCAGACACGCCGAGGAGCTCGCCACCGAGAACACGCGCCCATGGGATCGTCATCAACGAGCCCCGCACAGGCACGGCGCCGCCGCCGATAGGACGGCTTCGCCTTCGCCAGACGAAGCCAGAGCCCGCGGACTGGGGTGTAGCAGTTGATGAGGACTCGTTTGCCATAAAAATGGCGATCGAGTGTTCTCTGCGCGACGCCGCGCCGCCTTCGCCGGCACATGAGCCGAACATCCTCGCCTAGTCCAGGGCAGACTGGGACCAGGAGGAGGCACGACACGTCCAGTGCCTATAGGAAGAGGCCTAGCGCCAGGCCAGCATGCACCGCCAGCCCGCCTAACGGGGTGCGCCCCTCGTCGTCCTCGATGACGACGACGTCGGCCCTTTGTACCAGCCGTGGAGGTACGGCGACGCATGCCAGGGCAGCTCGCGCCCCCAAAGACGCCAAGGGACGACGACGGCGGCGAGGACGACGGCGGCGAGGACGACGGCACGGCGGACCCGGACTACACCAGCTTCTACCGCAACTCCGGCATGTAGACGGCATCCACTGACATCGGTATCGGCATTGGCATCGGCCTTTTTTAGTGTTTTTAAGTTTTTTAGCTTAGGTGAAGTCAGAATTCGGGTGCCCACCTAAATTCGATGAAATATCTATGAATCGTCTATCTATCAATGAAATCCGTCTATATTTCCCAAATTTCGCCGTATTGTGATAAAATTTGTTCAAATCTAAGAGTTCGGCCTAGGAACACGACTGAAATAGGCCATTCCCAGGCCGAGAACTAGCTCCGTCTGGCGCTATTTTGATCCGAAATTTGGCCTAGGAACGGCCAACGAGCGGAGATGCTCTAAGATAGTCTTATGTTTCTAATTCATATACTCCATTCATCTCGAATTAGATGTCGTGAATTTGTCAAGATTCGTATTTATCTATGTGAATCTAGACAAATCTTTGATAACTAATTTGAGACGGAAGCAGGGTACTAGAATTCTAAGTTCGTGACATGACATCTTAATCGAATATTTTTCTGTTTCTGCATGTCTAGAATCATGTGAACCAAATTGGTCCTAAGGGACAACGTGCACGGCATTTTTTTTGCATGGCATAGTTATCTTAGAAAAAAAGCAAATTTATATTGACCCCTGATCTTTTTTTACTTTCAAATTGCATGCAAAATAGACCATAGAAAAAATTACCAATGTATTCAATCCTACAAATTAAGCAAACATGCCATACTAGGAAATTTTCTAAGGAATAGATCCTCCAAAGTCCATAAAATTTCTTCGAAGCAAAAGGGCTCCAAGGTATGAAATCCAATTCCGCTCACGAGTGCAAATGAACCCATTATTATAAAGATTTTTCCAAAATGTCAAAAAATAAGAAAAAAAATATGCATGCACATCTTGATATTATATGTTTGTACACAAGTTTTTAGGAAAAAGAATATTTTTTGTGTCCCACGTAAAACGACAAATTTTGCTGTTGCAACATGACTATTTACGAATATATTTTTTGTCTTTTTTACACAAGCCACATAAAATATTTATTTTTTCTAATTTTTTTGTATTAACGTAGAATGTTCAGATATACCTGCGAAATTTTCGTTTATTTTTGTTTGATACTTTAAATTTTGTTTTTATAATAGTTTTATTTGCACCCGTGAGCCGAAACACCACATCTCTCCAAGCTAGGCTAAGGGGATACGAGGACTTTTCCTACTCCCTCCGTCCCAAAATAAGTGATATGCATTTATCTAGATTTAGATGTATCTTACACTAAAACAAGACTAGATACATCCGAATCTAGACAAACTCACGTCACTTATTTTGGGATCGGGAGGAGTAGTTGATACGGCTATATCGCTAAGCTCCAGCTGGTGTTGCAAAGCGGCAACCAATCCACCCGCTTCGTAGTTAAAATTGGTTTGCATAGTTCTAGTTTTTTCAACAAATTTGTCTTGTTTAACTTTTCCGAGCTTATGTGGGTTGCCTCTTAAGCTCCAGGTAGACTAGGCAAGGGCAGTCGCTTTTGGAACAGTGGACTAGAAAGTAAAGAGTATAGTGTTCCTATAGAAAATGTTTCTTTAGTGCCGTTTCAAACAAACGAATTGGTATCCTGTATATTCATTTAAAATTCAGCTGTGGAAGGATCCTTTCATAGAAATTTTGGAAGAAACCAAACATGATACACTATCCTATCTCGTACTCTCTGTGTTTTAAAATATGTTTTATCCTTTATGAAAAGAATGTATCTAGACGTATTTTAGTTAGGTTCAGATTGAACCTATACATTAAAAGACGTCTAGATACACTTGTTTTACAAAAGCTAAAGCATCTTATATTTTTAGAACGGAGATAGTACTTTCTTCCCATTGAGGGTTGAAGGCACTGTCTCATGTTCCTGTGCTAGGATTGAATGCCAGTGCAGCGGTGGCAGGTCTCGTACTCCCTCCGTCTAGAAATATAAGACGTTTTAGCTTTGTGAATTGAATGTATCGATACTAGGGTTGCGAAACAGTAACCCGAAGAGTCCGCAAAAGCAAAATTTAGTTTAAATTAGAGAAATTTTGATGGAAAATTTAAACTAGAGTAACAAATTTTGCCTATGAAGCAGGGCGGATCGGGTGTCGGTTCGCAACCCTAATCGAGACGTATTTTAGTGTATAGGTTCGTAGAGGTTCCGAGTGAACCTATATACTAAAAGTGTCTAGATACATTTATTTTATAAAGCTAAAATGTCTTATATTTTTGATCGGAAACATTCCTACGGTGGAATTGAAGGCCAGTGCAGCAGTGATGAGCAAGTTTTAAACTCATCCTGACAAGAGGCAAGGCCTGTCGCCCAATTCGCATTGAGTCGCTGACACATGGACTCTGGATACCCCACCAAACAAGAGAAGGTGATCGAGTTTGGTGTCTGAGATTGCTGTTAGAAATAATAGGCTAATTTATTTAAGTCTATATGTGATTTAGTTTATCTCTAAATCTTAAAATCCATGTGTGTGAAAGCCTCATGTGTGGTTTAGCCTAATTTGATGGCAGCTCACGTATAAGTAGAGTGGGAGCTAAAATTAGTCTCACATGGAAAGTTAAAGGAGAGTTACACCACCTTATAAGATGAAGTGGTTTACCACTTAGTAAAGTGAGTGAGAAGAGGAGAACTAAACGCGCGCTCCTCCGACGATGACGCCGCCGCTCGCACGCCCGCCCGCTTGCCCGCCCGCTCGTCTCGTCACGACGCGCGTCCGCGCCGCGGGTTGCGAGAATCTCGCCGAGTCCCGGATCGTGGGCTATCTGTAACCGACCCGAACGTGCGCAACGTGGGCTTGGTCCACGACGTGCCCTATGCAGGATTCCCGAGCCGCTCTATATAAACGCCAGTGCGGCTTCCACCACGAACACACCGAAAACCAATCTAGGGTTTTGCCTCCTCTCTGCCTTGCGCCGCCACCTTAGTCTACTCCATCCCGCTTGCCGGCGTGCACCGGCAAACGGGAGAGCAGGTCTCCGAAACCACTCGCCTTTTGCGATCCTGTACGGGAGAAGGCAAATAAGGTTTTTGGGAAGCGCTCTGCGCGGCTGCTCGAGTTCTGCATCACGACTCGTCTTCCATCCAAGTCGGGCGGTGCTTCCTATCGTCGTCTTCACCGCCGTCTGCTTCGATCAATCTTCCCCAAGGTTACTGTTGCGACTACTGCAATCGAACGGTACGTGCGACGTGTTGCTGTCTGGTTATTCATCATGTTCTGCGAGTACATGTTTAGCTGCTGCATGTTTCTGTTCATCTTGTTGTTTAGTACATCTAGTATGTTCGAGTTACATGTGCTAGTAGCTGGTATTGTCATGTTTAATATTTTGGAATTAATCATGGAAATTGTGCCTAATTATCCAACAATCCAAAAGCCTTACTATAGGCAATTTTCCGAGATAAACATGGGACACTTGGCTGATGCGATGAAGCCGAAAAAGTTTACCGGTGTTCATTTTAAGAGGTGGCAGTATAAGACCACTATGTGACTACAAAATCTGAAAGTATTCGAGGCTAGTGAGGGTTTACCTGAAGAAACTATATCTGAACAAGATCAGAACAAGTTTAAGGAAACCAATCTTGCCTTTGTGGGATTCGTTCTGAGTGTTCTTGACAACAAGCTGTTTGATATGTACATGCACTTTAAAGATGGCAAAGAGCTCTGGGAGGCATTGAACGCTAAGTTTGGTGTAACAGATGCTGGCAGTGAACTGTACATCATGGAGAACTTTCATCATTACAGGATGGTTAACAACCATTCTGTAGTCGGACAAGCTCATGAGATACAGTGCTTTGCCAAGGAGCTTGAAATCCTTAAGTGTAACTTACCCGACAAGTTTGTGGCTGGATGCATTATTGCAAAGTTGCCTTCTTCATGGAGGAACTTCGCCACAACTCTCAAGCATAAGAGACAAGAGATATCGGTTGAAAACCTGATAGCGTCTCTTGATGTTGAGGAGAAGGCTCAGGCTAAGGACACTGCTAAGAAAGGATGCGAGGGTCAGTCTAGTGCCAACATGGTGCAGAAGAGGACCTTCGGCAAGAACAAAGGGAACTATAAGCCCTCCTTCAACAAGCCTAAAAAGACTACAACCTTTAAGAAGAAGAAGAAGACGAACAAGGCTGAGCTAGGATGCTTTACCTATGGAGAGCTCGGACACTTCTCCAAGGACTGCCCAGAACATGCAGATCGCAAAGGGAAAAGTGGAAAGACTGTCAATGTCATGACCGCTAGCAACAGGGATGGGTATGGTAATTTATTTATTGTTCTTTCAGTGTTTCAATCACCATGTTGGTGGATTGATACGGGTGCTAATGTTCATGTGTGTGCTGACATCTCTATGTTCACTTCTTATCAGGTCGCACGGGATTCTTCCGTCCTAATGGGGAATGGATCACATGCTTCTGTTCGTGGTGTTGGCACGGTGGATCTGAAGTTTACTTCCGGAAAGATCGTACAGCTGAGGAACGTGCAGCATGTCCCTACTATGAACAAGAATATCATTAGTGGCTCCCTTCTATGCAGAGATGGGTTCAAGGTTGTGTTAGAGTCTAATAAAGTCGTTGTTTCGAAACATGGATAATTTATTGGTAAAGGTTATGAGTTTCGAGGCTTGTTCCGTTTCTCTCTTTCAGAGTTTTGTGATAAATTCGTGAATCATATTTGTGGTGATGTTAATGATGATACCAGTGTTTGGCACTCTCGTTTATGTCATATTAATTTTGGTTTGATGTCTCGAATGTCCAGCATGAGTTTAATTCTGAATTTCACTATTGCCAAAGGTTCTAAGTTCCATAGTTGTGTGCAATCAAAGCAACCTTGAAAGCCCCACAAGGCTGCCGAAGAGAGAAACTTGGCACATCTAGAACTCATACATTCTGATCTATGTGAGATGAATGGTGTGTTGACAAAAGGTGAAAAGAGATATTTCATGACATTGATTGATGATGCGACTAGATACTGCTATGTTTATTTGTTGCGCACTAAAGATGAAGCTTTAGACTACTTTAAAGTTTATAAAGCCGAAGTTGAAAATCAACTAGAGAGAAAGATCAAACGTCTTAGGTCGGATCGTGGTGGTGAATATTTTCCCAAAATCTTTGATGAGTTCTGTGAGGAACATGGCATTATTCATGAGAGGACGCCTCCCTACTCACCCCAATCAAACGGGGTTGCCGAGAGGAAAAACCGCACGCTGACTGACTTGGTGAATTCCATGCTAGCCACTGCTGGTTTATCAAAGGCATGGTGGGGGAGGCTTTGTTGACCTCATGTCATGTCCTGAATAGAGTTCCTAACAAGAATAAAGAAAAGACCCCTTATGAGGAGTGGGCTGGGAGAAAACCATCACTTGCATATTTGCGCACTTGGGGGTGTTTGGCTAAGGTCAACATACCGATTCCCAAGAAACGCAAACTTGGACCTAAGACAGTGGATTGTATCTTTCTAGGATATGCTCCGCGGATTATAGGCTATAGATTTCTAGTGGTTAAGTCTGAGGTTCCTGATATGCATGTTGATACTATAATGGAATCTCGTGATGCAACATTCTTTGAGAATATGTTTCCTATGAAGGATATGCATAGCATTGATAGAATTTCTTCTGAAATACTTCCTGAATCTAGTGCATCTATTGATAATTTTGAACAAACACATGAGGAAGTCCTAGAGAAGGATGACGATGAACCTCCCACAAGGAGTAAGACACAGAGGATTGCAAAGTCCTTTGGTAATGATTTCATCGTATACCTTGTGGATGATACTCCCAGATCCATTGCAGAGGCATATGCATCTCCTGATGTAGATGATTGGAAAGAAGCTGTCCAAAATGAGATGGACTCGATTCTTTCTAATGGAACTTGGAAACTATTAGAACGACCCTATGGTTGCAAACCCGTGGGCTATAAGTGGGTGTTCAAGAAGAAGTTAAGGCCTGATGGTACTATTGAGAAGTACAAGGCACGACTTGTAGCAAAGGGCTACACACAAAAATAAGGCGAAGATTACTTTGACACCTATTCACTTGTCGCTAGACTGACCACCATTCGAGTACTACTGTCCCTGGCTGCCTCTTATGGTCTTCTCGTTCATCAAATGGATGTGAAGACAACTTTCCTTAATGGAGAGTTGGAAGAGGAGATCTATATGGATCAGCCGGATGGGTTTGTAGTAAAAGGTGAAGAGACAAAGGTGTGCAAGTTGTTAAAATATTTATATGGCCTGAAACAAGCACCTAAGCAATGGCATGAGAAGTTTGACAGAACTCTACTTTCTGCTGGCTTTGTCATTAATGAGGCTGATAGGTGTGTGTACTATCGCCATGGTGGGGGCGATAGCGTTATATTATGTTTGTACGTGGATGATATTCTGATCTTTGGTACAAATATGGATGTGATAAATGAAGTCAAGTCTTTCATGTCAAAGATTTTTGATATGAAAGATCTGGGAGAGGCTGATGTGATTCTAAACATCAAGCTTATTAAGAACGAGAATGGGATTACTTTAACGCAATCTCATTATGTTGAGAAGGTCTTGAGCCGTTTTGGCTTTATTGATGGCAAGACTTCTCCAACACCTTATGATCCCAGTTTGACATTGCGAAAGAATAAGAAGGAACCAACAGACCAGTTGAAATATTCACAAACTGTTGGTTCTCTCATGTACTTAGCAAGCGCTATAAGACCTGATAACTCTTTTGCTGTGAGCAAGTTGAGTAGGTTCATGTCTAATCCGGGTATTGATCATTGGCATGCACTTGAAAGGGTCATGCGCTATCTATGTGGTACAATGAGCTATGGGATTCACTATTCAGGGCACCCTGCTGTGCTTGAAGGATATAGTGATTCGAACTGAATCTCTGATATTGATGAACTCTACGCCACGAGTGGGTATGTGTTTACCCTTGGAGGTGGCACAGTCTCATGGAGATCTCGTAGACAGACCATATTGACGAGGTTAACTATGGAAGCATAACTTACTGCTTTAGACACAGCCACTGTTGAGTCAGAATGGCTGCGTGAACTCTTGATGGACCTGCTTGTGGTTGAAAAACCTGTGCCGGCAATCCTTTTGAATTGTGACAACCAAACTGTTATTGTCAAAGTGAACAATTCCAAGGATAACGCAAAGTCATCAAGAGACGTTTGAAATCTGTCAGGAAATTGAGAAACTCCGGAGTAATAACTGTTACGTATATTCAAACAGATAAAAACCTGGCAGATCCCTTTATAAAGGGACTATCACGAATTGTGATAGAAAATGCATCGAGGGAGATGGGGTTGAGACCCGTGGATATCACACCATAGTGGTAACCCAACCTATGTGATTGGAGATACCGTGAATTAGGATCTGGGAAGAACAAGCTAGTGGTTTGAATGAGGAGAGTACTTATGTAACCCTTTCTAGGTGAAGATGCATGACTCTCAAATCTATAAGGCAGGTTGGCAACATGCCTTAATGTGTTTCTGTTGGCTATAACTAGCGAAGATGCCGTCCTACAGGGCATTCTTGAAAGAACACACCTATATGAGCTCGACTGTAAACGTCGCGGTCTATGAGACTTGGGTGGTCTCTAGTAAACTCATGAAGAGACCAGGGAGTATGACGCATATGCTCCAACCCGCGGGGTAGGCTACTGGCAGCCAGGTACTAGTTATGATTTTGAGTGAAATCTATTGGCACCAAACTTGCAATTTAAGGTTCGTCCATTGTTCAAGTTGCTGATAGACGTAGTTCAAGATTCTAGGCGGATGTTCAACTTAACAGTCTCTGTTGAAACACTGGTATATAAACAAGTAACGAGGATTGGCAAATCTTCAAATGGGCATTTGAGATCTGGTGGGGGATTGTTAGAAATAATGGGCTAATTTATTTAAGCTCATATGTGATTTCAGTTTATCCCTAAATCTCAAGCCCATGTGTGATTTAGCCTAATTTGGTGGCAGCTCACATATGAGTGGAGTAGGAGCTAAAGTTTAGTCCCACATGGAAAGTTGGAGGAGAGTTGACACCACCTTATAAGGTGGAGTGGTTCACCACTTAGTAAAGTGAGTGAGAAGAGAAGAACTACACGCGCGCTCCTCCTCCGATGACGCCGCCCGCCCGCCCGCCCGCGCCGCGGGTTGCGAGAATCTCGCCGAGCCGAGCTTTATTTTTGCTGCTTGAAAAACTTGTGCGGTTTTGACAGACGTGTCAACAGTCAGCCTATTCGGGTCGGGCTTGGTCCACGACGTGCCCTCCTATGCGGGATTCCTGAGCCGCTCTATATAAACGCCAGTGCGACTTCCACCACGAACACACCGAAAACCAATCTAGGGTTTTGCCTTCTCTCTGCCTTGCGCCGCCACCGTAGTCTACTCCATCCCGCTTGCCGGCGTGCACCGGCGAACGGGAGAGCAGGTCTCCGGAACTACTCGCCTTTTGCGATCTTGTACGGGAGAAGGCGAATAAGGTTTTTGGGAAGCGCTCTGCGTGACTGCTCGAGTTCTGCATCACGGCTCGTCTTCCATCCAAGTCGAGCGGTGCTGCCTATCGTCGTCTTCGCGGCCGTCTGCTTCGATCAATCTTCCCCAAGGTTACTGCTGCGACTACTGCAATCGAACGGTACGTGTGACGTGCTGCTGTCTGGTTATTCATCATGTTCTGCGAGTACATGTTTAGCTCCTGCCTGTTTCCGTTCATCTTGTTGTTTAGTACATCTAGTATGTTCGAGTTACATGTGCTAGTAGCTGGTATTGTCATGTTTAATATTCTGAAATTAATCACGGAAATTGTGCCTAATTATCCAACAATTGCAACATTACATCGAAAATTTGAAAATTGAAATTTTGTTACTGCATTATTACAGAACGGTCACAAAGACCTCTGTACAGTACCGACTGCGAAAGGTATTTACAGTTGAACTTTACATGAGACGAGACTACTCGAGGAATCAAGAGCAGAGCTACGAAGTTACAAACTTAGGGTACATTTCTCATCATCTCAAGAGTACACCCATTATTTTGCTCCACAACAAATACACGCGCCTTAGTGTTGCGTGGCCACTTCAGCTACCCGAAGTACTTTGCAAAGAGTGACCTGGAGATGGACAAAGCATCACCCGTGGCTTTCACAGGGTACAGCTCCTTCCCCGACTGCCATTCATTAGAATACGAGATCCAGTCTCGCCTCCATTCCTCCAGTTGGAAACTCCGGTTCTCCTGCAGGCTTCTCGACAAGCGAGTGAAGTATTTCGACGCCCTCGGAAGGTAGTAGCTCTTCAGCAGCCCACTCCAGAATTTATTCGCTGGCGATGAGGATCCGAAAAGCAAAGTGTGCAGTTAGTAACACAGAGGTGGACTGCCACATTCATATCATCATTATGTATTACCGTAGTCGTGTAGTTTGCTCTGCTCCGTCTTTGTGTCGTCGTACCACATTGACACCTGTGTTCTAGCATTCCACTCGTACTGATAAAACAGTTGATTCAGTCCATGATGAAAGATTGATCCAGTCCATGGTACAAGAAAAAGATTGATAACCAGGATCCAGACGCTACATAAATTGTGTGAAACAAACCCACCTGTGTCCGTTCATCTTCAGTCGTAGCAAGGCTTTTTGCACTTTCCAACCAAGGGCCCAGCAGGAAATTATCATCGGAAGCTAGTAGTGTATCAATATCCACAATGAGTTCGAGAAATTTCTTTGTGTGGAAGTTCAAATCACTCAAATCCTTATTTTGGTAAGAATTCAAAGCATCCAGGTATATTTTATTTGCTAACTTTGACAGTGACTGCCTTGTCTGATCAACAAGGTCGTACCTGTTACCATTAATACTTGTCAATCACAGAAGGAGATCATGGCGACACAGAACAGAAGTTCTCTTATTTAGTAAGCAGTCGAGAACCATAACCAGAACTGTAACATGTAAACTACTTGTTGTTAAAGAGTATATTCACGTTTATGTGTGTAGCTTCCTCTATTTTTATCAAAGCTCCACCTGTGCCTTGATCATTTCATATGAGCTATGGAAAACATGTACGAGATCAAATAGGCAGGAAGCAATAAAACTTAAAAAAGGTAGGAACAAATATAAATTGGCACGTTGTCTCTTCTACTGCGGTCGAGAGGTAGAATTATGGATCCCGCAAGGGCACAATTTTTTTTTATCGGAATATCATCTGGTTCCAGTTAATTCTGGTAACCCTATATAATGGGAACACCATTCAGGAAAACCTTCTATGCCACTTGTCAGCGACTCTCCCAGGAATGAACTAACTTTTACCCCGTTTCCGGCGAAAGAAAACCTATGTCTCTTTCATGCATATAGTTGATACAATCTACATGAATCAGGATGAACAGGCCAAATGCCACAACATTTTATAGTTATTGAAAGAGTTGATTGTTTGAAAATCAACAGTTTATTCTTTTGGAATAGAGCTGACAATTGCTCAAAATTTTAAAAATTGGTACGTGAAGTTTGAAGGATCGTGCCATCAGAAAGAGCACACATGCCATCCGTATACTTGAAGAATCAATGGTTATGAAGAGACGTACCTAAATGTGAGACTTTTTGAAAGATCATTGCCTGCACTAATAAATAGATCAAGGGCTTTGACAGCCTCCTTTGTAGAATACCATAAATGTGGTTGTGGTAGGCTTGCAGAGACCTCACTTAAGAAGAGCCTCGGATGTTTCCTCGCAAGTGAGATACTTCTTCGTTTCGAAAACTGGGAGTTGAAAGAACTTGGACTCATGTCTGGGAATTCAACAATATAGTCCCTATTATGATCCTGCAATGAACATATGAAAAGGATTTATGAATATTGTCAGAAAGCACTGCACAATTGCAACAAAGTAGCATCTGTATGAAATCGAACCGCAATTCCATCTGTGCAATTGTATATTGTATGATACAAGATTGCCCAAGCTTTCTGTATTTCAACATTTGATTGGCCATATCGTCTATAGGAGTATGTCTTTAACCAATCCTGGAAGGTAGACATAGATTAGATGGTAATCAAGAACTTCAGCAAATGGGAATATAGATGGAATCAAAGCAGCAGCAAATCTGGCAAGTTTGTCACAAAAGAAAAGAGATGGACACTGTGAATCTGATATGTACGACAGCTTGTACCTCATTCACCGCACGTTAATACGAGCGAGTAAAAGATTTCTATAAAGGAATAATTAACAATTAAAACAACAAGGTGATATTCATCATAACCTTTTTTTATAACACCAGTTGTCAACATTTACCTTGTAGATAAGAAAATATCAGTAAATCCATGGTGTTACTGAAACTGAAGCTACAAGGAGAACATAAAGAAAGCCTTCGCAGAAACACCTTTAGACCAGATTAATTATAACTTACTCTTTCAAGTTAAAGCATTATGTATTAACACACGAATTCACATCACATTAACCCTCTATGAAGTTCAAAACTTTTCTAGAATGATGACATAAGAGGTGTAAACAATATTTCATGATGCACCAGGGACCAGGCGTATTTGCAATGTACTCCATACCTCAACTTTAACCTTTTGACTACGGAATGCCATTTCAGACATAAGCTCATAAACAACTGGATTTTGCTCAATTCCCTCCATGCACATGCCAACACCAACCTAAATAAGAGGAAGGGTCAAATGTAAGTACCCCCAGCTGAAAAAAGAACAAAAAAATGTGCTTTTCTAGGGAAATAGCAAAGGACAGACCTACTTTTAGTAAATATGCATAAAAATGAAAGTAAAATGTACCATTGTTGAATTGTAGCTTGTACGTGCATCAATAGGGCCAGATGAAATTGAGTCTAGTATTCCATACATTTCAATATTACCACCAAAGTTGTGTAGCATGCACCTAGTTTAAGCGATAAACGTTAGTTAACTACTTGACTTGGTTGCACAATGGAAGGGAGGAAGGGAGGGAGGGAGTACCAGATGTATGGTACGCCATAGAATTGAGCGGACATTTTCCATATGGGCTTGACATCAGCAAATAAATCAAGGACTATCATCTTACCAATTGGAACAGAATGAAGTAGCGCCTGAAAGGAAAAAGAAGCAAACATTTATCACATCTAAAGGATATGCAGCAGCTTTACATACCAAAGCTAAAATGTTCATGTTTTTTTTCCATCCATGTGTATATAGATGTCAATATTACTATTTACAAGATTTTTTTACTTTGCTTTCATTAGAACTTAAATGTAGCATAATTTTTCTGCTGCAAGTTACAATTAAGGTATGAATTAACCTTTATTTCACAAGTACCCTCATTTCTGCCAGTGCTCAAGATACGAAAATCAAAGCCAAAATAAGAACCTACTTTCATTTGAGGCTCCTTCCAGAAAGCTGCATCCGAGTAGAATAACCAACCCTGAATGAAGTAACAGAGGTTTGGAGATTATAATACTCTTTAAAAATAGCCAATTGTGTGCTCATGAATATCATGTCTGATAATATATATGGCTTGGGTAAGTGACTTTTCACTGCAATCATAGGGCAGCATTTAACATTACCTTAATTATTTTTTCCTGCAAACCGGGACATGGCACAGTACGAACATGAATAGTTCCTAGTTCCTACGCATAGCTCTACTCTACGCATAGTCGAGGGTTTTTGAGCCTCTGAGCTACCGATATTTGTGGGGCAAGTGTTCTGTAGTACTTCATAACTTGATAGCAAACGGATGAGGTGTCCCTATAATTTATAGTCTCCGTAACAAACTTACCTAAGAGATAAGGGAAAACAATGGCAAGAAAATATGGTAAGTATGTAAGAGAAAAGGAAACAACTTGGTTGCTTCCTGATCTTGCAATGTGGATGTCGGCGCCTGTAGGACTGGCCGCAAAAATCATCCTTAACACCCAATTGACACTAATCACTACTATATTAAAGACTTGTTGCAGTTATAGCAAAATTAAATAAATAGTCTTTCACACTTCCGAGTGTCAAAGAAGAGTGCAAGCACACCTGCATTAACCACACCGCATCCTTGTTACCTCTTGACATTGCTTCATAAATAGCAGAACCAAGTGATGAAATATATGCCGGTTCATTTGTCGGTGGTGTATTCTCATTGAATGTGTCACTGAAAGCAACAGCTTTGGTTGTAAAGTATGCAAAATGCACATGTTGTATAGACTAAAAAGCCAAATCAGCGCAGTTAGCAAGGAACATAAATACCATAAATAAACAGAACAGTTGGACGTGTAAATAAATGTCAGACATAATGCACCAAAAATGAATATGTTGTTGGACTAACAGATGGTAAAGTGTTCCAAAGTTTTTATCTAGAGATGCTATGCCCTAAAATGTCAATGGAGGTATATTGTTGAACCATGTAATCCAACAACCAGTAACACAAAATATTCATGCAACACACTGATGAAATATTCCAAGGGAAGCAGATTAGTAAGAGTTACCAATTGTAGATGCTGGTAATGTCACCATATTCTGCATGTATCCAAAAAAAGGAAAAAGGTAAGAACTCCATGTACAGGTTATGAAGACATACATAAAATGTGTGTATTAGTTAGTTCATCTGCAACTTTATGAAGTTATCCAGGGGGAAATAGTTGCATGAAATTGGACCAAATCAAGTCCTGTGTCTTTCTGCCGAAAGAAATGTAGACCTTTCATTTGTTGCTTGATAAAAGCCTGTCCCACATCAATAAACAATGCATCCGAAGGATCAAGAATATAAGTGCAGCACCACCTAGGATCACCATCAACAGTGTTCCTGAAGCAGAGAATGTGTAAATATCAGAATCCATGAGTTGAAATTAGAAAAATCTTTATTTGGGCAATCCACGTCGATGATGTTGGCTCACTAAAATGCTAGTCAACTGATATTTTGTAGCTTAAAATCAGACACAAGTACTGTCAGCGCACGCTGATTTGATAGTTCTATTCTTCTAGACCTTCAGCCTATAGTGTGAAGTTATTTTTTTTCAGGAAGTGTGAAGAAGCTGAATCTGATTTTGTGCTTTCTTTGCAACGATAAGGATATAACGGCCATATAACTCCAATCTATCTTTTAGGAAAAATTGCCCCTTAACTAAGCATCTTATGGCAACTGTGCACGGAGCTTCAGATAATGGTAACCAAGTCAAATGGAAAGGGCAAGATCATAGTTTATTACAATCTAACAAAAATGAATGTCGGAAATTGTTTTATCTCTCTCAGATGTTCTAATAATACTTAGTAGGAGACATCATTAATGTATTGGCACCAAAGCTGAACTTTTGGCTCCATCGTAACCATAGATATTTTGAGTGATAACAAAAGTTAGCTACAAACTCCAATTGCTATGAATCAAAAGATATTCATTTTGGGGGAGAGTCCTAAACTGAGCACAAAATTCCTGAGAATATCAGCAGAAATGTCACATGACAGTATATTACCATTCACCGAGTCTGGTTATGGTGGCAGATGGAAACAATTTTTTAAACACGACTGGTACATTTCCTGAGAACGATGGAAGAACTGAAAAATGGTAATGCATTGTAAGTATACAATCTGAAAAAAATATTTAGCAAGTTCTACTATCAACATATCAGTAGTATAATATATATTCTTATGTCAACTGAAGCTCAAGAATACATGATTAAAAATTAGAAGTAGATGGGAATAATAATAAATATGAGAAAACTTCAACGATATATTCTTATGACATCATGAATGTAAGTCTACTCTAAGATTTCACTAGCATAGATACTAAATAGGGGAAAACAGTAAAAAGGTGATTGCTGGACAGTAAAAGAAACATACCTGGGACCATTCCAAGCTCAATCATACGAGACAATATTTTCTTCTGCAGTGCCAATTGTTGATCAAACCAATTTTGCGAAAGTGGTCCACCCCATCTAAGAAATGATGTTAAAAATATATGAAATGTTTATACAAAACCATCAAATGTATACTATCAAATGATCCCATGTACAAATATCAGATTTAGCATTCCAAGTATTCTAACAGAATACTGACACAATGTTCGACGCAGTGCTATAAGCCTAGGGGAAATGTGATAGAAATTGTTTGTCATTCCTAAATACTTATGCAACAGCAACAGATTCAAGAAAAAGTGAAAGCCTTTTCTAGTATACATTAATGATTATCTAATTTAGCAACATGAAGAGGATTGTGTTGAACTAAATATCCAAACAATGAACAAAAGGATATTCATTCCAGAATGGTGATGCTATGCCAGTTGATCGGAAAAAATTACACATAAGGAAACTAACCATCATGTATGAGCTGATCAGAAAAATCCTAAGACAGGGACAATACATCCTTATTTATTTTGCAATAATATGATTTATGTAGCAACTGCTGATCAACTTGTCTCCAGTAAATTTACTTTTAACTTACGCATGTAAGTTCCCCATCCTAGCCCAAGCAAGGAAAGCTGGTCCGCCAAAAAAATCATCTAAATCTCTGTCGGTGACATTAAAACTCTGTAACAGAATTAAATAGTCAACACGGGCTCAAATGCAACAAAAGGTCAGAGAGTGAACTGCAAAATCACATCATAATTAATTCCATTATGACATGGAAGGGAAAATAAAAACAATGGTCTTAACAAAATCTAATCTGGGGTTGCCATGTTTGAAGGTTCCAAACTGGTCAGCAACAACAAGATTTGCGTTGAGTAATTACAATGTGTGTATAATTTTTTTTATCTTTTGCAGAAAGGTTCCTGTAAGATTTATATGAAAGGTATGAATGCTAGCACTCATCAAGCTACTATGCCAATTGCCAAATAAAGATGGGTTTTCAAATGGTCTGGCTTTTGCTCAGGTTTAATCACTGGGCACATCGTCATAAACTCATAATTATTCTGAAAGTACTCGAGCCAAAAGATAGTTGAATCATGTTAACAGAAGGAAGCTCCAAATTTGACAAAACATTTCAGAGCTATAGACATCCACTGTATATTACCTTAAAAACCTTTTGCCAAATAGCTTCCTGTCCGGTGAATGCTAAAGGTAAGTTAATTCCTTGAAGTGCCATCCAGTCAATTTCTTTTTCCCATCTTCTCCAATCCCACCACACAAAGGAGTCTATAGAGATGCTACAGGAATTTTATCAGGAAAAGAATGTTGGAATCCACAAAAAGAACGGAAGCTGGCATTATTTCAAATATATTTCTA
This sequence comes from Avena eriantha, assembly GCA_910589775.1. NCBI lineage: Eukaryota > Viridiplantae > Streptophyta > Magnoliopsida > Poales > Poaceae > Avena > Avena eriantha. Next base: position 531,535,877 of record OU342743.1, on the reverse strand, counting down.
CATTAAGAAATACATATATAGAAAAAATGTACATCTATAAAATGGACAGAGTTAACAACCTAAAACTTCTTAGAACCTAATTGTACTAGACCAGATAATTTTTCATGTGTGGTTGCATTAGCAGGTAGATTGTATTGCTTTCTGCATCAAACAAACAGCCATGATAGTAGAAACTAGAAACTAAACAGTGTATTTACTTTCAGTACTCCTAAACAATCACGGAATCAATATGGAAACAGAGGGAATAATTTTTTAGAGAGAAGTATGTGATGAAATATATCAGTAAATCAACATGAGAGGTCTATGCATAAATGAAGGATTTGAACTTGGTGTCTGAGACATGAGTAACTATGAACAAAATAGAGATCGAGAGAGCTAGGGGAAAAATCTAAACCACGAAAGAACTCACAGCTGGAGGTGACGACATTCTGATAGTAGTTCCATGGGACCGGACGCTCAATCTTCACTCCCGCCCCCTTCACTCGCGGTAGAGACCCAGACGTGGGGACTGACGCCAGTTGTGCACCACCAGTCTTATCCCAAGAAATGTGAACCCCACACCAGTATTTGAGGTACCAATGCAGTCCAGATGCAAGCTCAACAGCAGTGGTACCCTGGATCCTGGACACCGTGAAGAGATGATTGCATTCACCTTTTTTTTATTTGAAATTTTAGTAGGTGCATGCTAACAAATTTTCACTCCGTGCATCTCCCCATGCTAAGTTGAATAACCAAGAATTGAACACACTTTGACCCTTCTTTTTTAGGGAAATGCTTAGAAATTTGACCAATACTTGGTCAAGCACACATTGCTATTAATCTCATCAGACACATAATTAAAGGTAAAGCACACAGCTATAGCGTCAAGGTGGAGATCCTTTCAAAACCACCCCTAACCCAGTCTAGACAATGAGAATAACTAACTAATACATAGATACACCCTTCCTCCAAAATTAGAAGTGCACACAAAAAGATCAGAGAGAAGCATACAAAATCTCTGCTCCGTCTTTGCCCAAGCCATCTACATTGCTTATCTTGAAGCAGCTCGATTCTCCACAGACGCCGCCCTGGAGTGATGAAAGCAAAATAAACACCGATTATATGAGTCCAAGTAGTACTACTAGTGACAGTGAGGTTTCGTCTCCGGAGTTGGCGTGCTCCAACCTTGGGGTCGATCTGGAACCGGAAGCTGAGCGCATGGGAGGGGAGGAGCCGGCGGAGTACCCCGGCGGCCGACCCCTCCTGCGTCACCGGCGACGCAGCCCTGCGACCGGTCGCCGCGCGGAGCGCTTCCCACGAGGTGGGGCCTGCTGCCGCCACCACCGCCGGCGGCGAGGGGAGGAGGGCGAGGAGCAGCAGGAAGGGGAGCAGAGGGAGAGACGGCAGCGGCGGCGGTCTCATGGCGAATCCGGCCGGTGGCTTCGCCGTATAAGTAAAATGCGGTATCACTGATATGCTGTAAGTTGCAGAGCCTTGGCCTTACCGCAGCAGCTAGCGTGAGGAATCTGGGAGGATGATCGCGTCAGACTCACAGCATGACCATGGTGTGGGTTTAGATATACTACTCCTAGTTGACTAGTGCAGAATGGGGCGGCAATTTTGGACCTTCTGCCCAACGCCGTTGAGATGTCGATGCAAATCACGCACTCTTGCAATGCGTTCTGTTTAGGAGTCCTCCGAGGATCAAACCTCCCAATCCGCCGGCGTTCTGTTTAGGAGTACTCGGCGGATCAAACCAACCAATCCGCCGGGTACTCGAGCTAACACGTTATGATGCGTTTGGGTGCATAAGATTGAGGCTTCGAATTGAATTGAGGGGCAATTTCAAATATAAAGGGAAAATGGCTTTTACAATTTGAATTCTGTTTTTTTGGGTGTGCTTGGAATTTATTATTGGAATCAGCGGGTGGTACCCAATTGCAATTCTTATTTAGATGTAGAAACCATGGGATTGGAACCAGACTTGACTCTTGGATTGCATTGCTCCAGTTTAGCAAATATACAACTGTCATCTGGGCCTGATAAATTTTGATGGAACTTAAGTGAGAATAGTTCATTCTCCATCAGTTCCTTAAATAATGCACTGGTCCAGCGCGTCGTACCAGTTTTAGATAATAGGATAATCTGGAAGACGAAGATACCTCTAAAAATAAAAATAAATGCTTGGTATCTTTGTCGAGGGGTTATTCTTACTAAAGATAATCTTATTAGACGGAATTGATATGGGAAGCTACTAGAGTATATCCCTGTGGGAAACCCTAGCCTCGTGTGTCGCTCCCGCGGCGCCCGAGGCGACTAGCGCCGCCACCCCCAAGCCCCCTTCCACTGCGCCTCCGCCCCCGCCGTCGTCGCCGACGGCCGCCGGCCGGCCAGCGGAGGCCGCGAGGCACCCTGCCGCCTCTTCTCCCCCTGTTTCCCCTCTCTCACGTGAGCATCTCCGCTCGGGACAGCGCGCTCTGCTCGATTCAGGTGATCTTCGTCGGCGTCGCTTCTTGAAGTCCCCTGGCCACAACCCTCGGTGCCCTATCAACTGGCAGGGGCCATCTTGGTGGCGTTCGTGGTCGCGTCCGGGCGCTCCGACGTGATAGATCTGGATCCCGTGACTGGGGCCGTCTCGGGGCTGCAGGTGAGGGTTACAGGCGCCCTGGGCTCCTCGTGAGCAGCTGGCCGGGGAGAGTCCAGTGCCAATCTTGCTCCCGGTGCTAGTGCAAGGGGGCACCTCCACTGGCTCGAGCGGACTTGCAGCAGGCCACCATGTCTCTTCCGGTGGTTGTTCTGTTGTGATGGGACTCGGGATGGTGGTGGAGTTGTGCCTATGTGGCAGCTGGAGCGACTGACTGCATGCCCGCGGCCTGTCTCTGTTGGGAGACGGGTGAGGTTGGTTTCTTCTGGACGCCGGAGCGGTGGCTCTGGATGGTGGCGCACGGTGGCTTTCCGGCAAGCCATGTGGCGGCGGTGTTGGTTGTGTCCTTTGGCCAAGTGGGCGGCAAGGATGGCGGCGATGGGACTCCCTAAAGTGGTCTGGCGAGGGTGTTGTTCCGCGCCCAGATCCAGATCTGGAGGCACCTCAGGAGGCATGGTGTTCCTCGTCTCGCTGCGGGGCTGAAGTCAGTGTCCCTCGACGCGGGGTAGGCGGGTGTTGGGACCGAGAGAAAGCTTAGGCCGATGATGTCGGCACCGGTGTTGGCGAGACCCAAGGGCGCCGTTTTACCCCTTGGGGGCAATGCTATGGCTCCACCTCACCCCCTCTCGTTATTTCTCTGGGTGAAAACCCTGGTCTACCTGACCGGGCGGTGGCGGCGTCACCGCATCATGACCTCCTTGGAAGCACCGCCTTGGAGCTGCGGATCTCCTGGTTTTGACATGTCTTCTTTAATGGTTCTCCTATATTTCTCCTCGATGTCAAGCTTGTTTTGTATGGTGTGGCGTGTCTCTTCGGTTGAGTTTTGGTTCCTTCGTTGGTTGCGCCACCATCGTTGGTGTAGTGTGTCTTGGCGGTGCAGTGTTTGTTGGTGTGCACGACCTTTAGGGTGAGCTCCGGCCTGACAACTTTGCCCACCCAGCTTGCACTCCTCCTCATCGGCATCGTATTTTAGCAAGGCAATGGAGCTTGGTGTTGTGTAGTTGTGCCCTTTTTTGTTTTAGCTTGAACTGTGATCTGCTTTGTAAGAGGATCTCCTCAACATCATGTATCGTTCGGCCGTGCTGGCTTTATTAATTTAAAGCCGGGGTTTTTACCCTTTTATCTAAAAAAATTGGCATGGGAATCCTATGTGTATTTTTTGTCATCATAATGAGACAATTAAACATCTATTTTTTCAATGTAACTTTGTTAGGTCTATATGCTCAATTACCCAAGAAGATTTAGGTTTGTATCCATCACGTAGTATTGCCAACATATTTGGGAATTGGCTACATGGTATAGATCACAAGTATAAGTTACTTCTTCGGGTTAGAGCGATTTCCATCATATGATCGTTATGGCTATGTAGAAATGACAAAGTTTTTAATAATATAAATTATTCTCTTCTGCAGGTTGTTTATCGGTGTACCAACACCCTACGTTCTTGGTTAGCCCTACATCGTGCGGAGTATCATGACCTTTTTATGGAGGTGTGCACGCGACTGGAGGATACGACACGGTATTTATTTACCCGCCAGATGGCAGCATAATCTTCGGATCGGCCCTCCTTCAGCTTCTTATGCGTTTTGTCAACACCCGGATTTTTAATCCCAGATGCCTGTTATGTCATACATCGCAATCCCAGGATTACTATTTTTGCGAGACATAACAGATTGGATATCACAGTACATCATCTATTAAAAACCATAATAAGGTCTTACACAAATAAAGGATCTCATGATCCAGTCTTAATACAAACAAGCAGCGGAATAATAAGCGTAGCAGTGGGCTCTATCTTCAGTGTCACAGGCAATGCTGACGATGAGAGATGATCCTAGTTATCGTAGACGTCCTGCTGTCCATCCTCTTGATAGTCCTTCTCATAGTCTGGCCACGAGAATAGCCAGGGACAAAGCCATGAGTACTCTTTAAGTACTCGCAAACTATCACTAACAAGTAAGGTAGTTCTAGTAGGAATCCTAAGCTCTAAGTTTATTTGCAAAAAGCCAGATTTATCTAAACTGAGTTTAGAAGTAAATAAAACTAAGTAAATGTTCTAAATCACTTTAAGGGGGAACCTAGTTTTCATACTCACAACCCTGTTGTGGTCAAGTCAAAATCATAGTTCACTTCACAAATCATTTTGAAAACATCTGACGACGGAACAGTATGGCCACTCCAACTATCCATGACCGCGGACGCGGCTATTCAAATAATTTGACACTCTGTAGAGGTGGTACACTTTCACCACAAAATTCGATACATCCATCAAGGATAACCCTGAATCATCATACTTCGTATGCGGATAATCAATCATAACCTTTCAATTACACACTCTAGTATAGGCACCTCCCCTATGAGCTTGGCCTCCCAGCCATGGCCATCTGCCATCCTGAGCACTGCATAGGTGGACATCATCAAGAGGTAGCCTTAGCTCAAATCTCTTCCGCGAGGGAACCCATACTAATGCATATAAACTTCCGGCTAAGCCTTACCCAATTCAGGTATTGTGGTTGTACGGTAAAATTGGAATGGTATCGTATCCGAACCCAACCATCAGTTTTTATAAAGGACTAAGGCTTATGCCTCAATCTTTTCATCATAAAATCCATTTATGTTTCTCAACACATGTCAAAACATTTCAATACAATGAAGCATCATTCCAAGGTTTTCATAATCATTTTTACCAAGTATTCCCATCTAAAGTGATCAAGTTTTATGCTTAGCACTAGCCACTGAGTTAAGAGTGTTCACTAATGAGGGATGCTAATCTCAATCTCATGCCATAGAATGACATCTAGTATAGGCCTAGTTTTATACTCTTTATGCTATCTATACTACTTTCCAATACTCACAAAGCACTAACTAAAAGTAAAGAACTTTGGTAAAGTAAAGAGTAAAGCTTGCAAGTAAAACTTGGGATGTGTATAAATCAAAGTATATAACCAAAGCATGCCTAATGCATCTTGCTTAGGTTAAAGCTTGCATGGTAACTTGTATAATTCTATCTTGCCATAATAGCTTGCCTTGATTGGTGCAGTGATTGAAGTTTTCCTCCTCTTCTTCGGGGTAGAACTCCTCCTCCTCGTAGATTGGGTCGGTACTATCGTCTATAAATAAATACGGGGTACACAATCACCAAACAATACTTAACTAATGCTATTTAGCACACTAAGGCTCATACTTGATGATCTAGCATCATCACAACCATCACATGAATTAAAGAACTAGTTTTATTTATCTTATTTGAGAAAAGTAATTTCTACTCATTGAAATTTATTAAGATTTAATATTATCCAATTAAAATATGGGATCATGTTGACACATGTGATCACCACATATTCTAATACATGGGAATGTGATTCAAGGGTTTCTCACATTTTTTAAAGTTTAAGATTATTCTTTAATAAATTTAAAATGACTAGAAATGCCCTAATAGCATTCTTTTGGTACTAGTCGAATGTCACTACATGCAAACCTAGATATTTTTACATATTCAGATAGATATTATCAAATTCGATTTTTGAGAGTTGGAATCAACTCAAAAGCTACTATGGTTGATTTTTGAAAAATGTTTGAAGTTGCAAAAGTCTCTGTCTTATTATTTTTGCTATAGATTATCTCTAACTCCAAATGATTTAAATCCAATGTGCTTGGATAGATAATTTAATTACCTTTCTAACAAATGTTGAATCATGCAATTTGGTTAAGTGAAACTCTTTGAATTGATTTTTGAATATGTGGACATAAACTAGTTTAAACCTAAATGGAAAAACAATTATTTGAATTTCCAGGCCAGCGCGGGAAGTTAAACGGGCCGGACCAACTACACTACACGGCGCAGCGGGCTGCTAACAGATGGGGTCCACCAATCAGCGAGAGTAACTAAACGAAACATTATCTTTCAACCAGAGCCCTATGATCTAATTCTAATCCAACGGTCGTGGTTCATCGTCGACGACGAATAGCTCCGGCGAGGAATCAACCCTAACGCGGTGGTGGGGGTCTCACGGGGCTCACCTGGGCTCCATCTAGGGTCGACGATGGGGGCAATCGGTGTGGTAGACGACGACGAGGTGAGGCGCGGTCACAGGAGGGCTTGGGGTGGTCGAAATCGATGGCGCCCTTCTCCTCCAGCAGCGGGAGGCTCCGGCAAAATTCCGGCGAGAGAGAGAGCTCGCCTTGCTCCAGGAAGAAGTGTGGGAGGCTCAGAGAGCAGTGGTGAGGGTGTTGGTGTGGAGAATGGAGGCAGGGGTGGCCTCCTTTTATAGTGCGGTGAGGGGACCGAGCGGTGCGGGCGCGAGCTCATCGGTGACGAGGCTACATGTAGCTATCGGCATGGCGGTGGCTAGTGGGCGGTGCTGTGTTCCCTAGCGGTTCTTATGGGTGTAATGGCGAGGCATGGGCGGCATGGTTCGGTCGGGAGCGTGCGGTGCGCGGCGCGGACACAAAGGTGTTTGCGGCAGCGTGTGGCAGCTGCGGGTCACGCGGCGGCGAACGGGGGTGTCCACTGGGGTGCTATGATCATGGCGGTTATGTGCGTGCGCGGTGAGGGCAAGGCGCGGTCTGGGCAAACTGGTCGGGCGCGGTGAGCTGGCGCGGTCTGGACATGGCGTAGAGAGGCGGGGCGCGGCGTAGCTAGGGTGGTCTAGGGCACGGCTGGGGTTGTGGCTTGGACAAGGGGTGGCGGTGGATGCTCGCGTGTCTATTGCACATCGTGGGCGAGGGCGGCGAGGCTTCTGGAGTGCTGCCCACTGTTGGCCGGTGACGACCATGAACGGGTGGCGCTCCACAGTGCATACGGCGAAGGGGGATTGGTCTGGAGCTTGGCTAGGCTCAGGGGAGACAGAGGAGTGAAGTGGAGACCAATTAGTCGAGGATTACTGTGCACAACAGTGAAGTTAGGCAGAGGTTAAATTAGTGCAGCTCAGGTGTTTGTGGAAATGGCCACATGAATTTTACTTTGGAATTTTTGATTCAAAATTTTTGAGTGATCTTTAATTAAGCTTGAGAGTCTATGTTTGCTTGTAGAGGTCAAGGGGAAATGATTTGGTGGGTTTTTGAAAAAGTGGGATCTTAACATATGAACTAGATTCAATTTTCAACTGTCCATTTAATTGATTTGAAAGATGTTTTTGTAAGTTTGTAAAGTGGGCCTTGATACACTTTTACTTGGTCTAGAAAGGGGTGAAAATAAGTACAATTGTTTCTGTTAGAATTTCTCTTCTTGGAACACTCAAAGTGGCCTAGTGGTTAACTTTTGTCAAAATAACCATTTGCTTTATTTATTCATTATTTATTTCTTTTTCTTTTGAATTTGTTTGTAATTGGCCTAGATGATGTAACATTCCCTTTAAACTATTTCACATCATTTAGAACAATCAAGCATGGCATAAGCACTCAAATCTACACTAATGCAAACACACATGCATTCATATTCATTTTATTAATAAAAGTTTTTGTTAACCCTAATTGGGTGATTTGCACTTGATAATCTTGATTAGAAGTTTTGGGATGTTACAAACCTTCCCTCTTTAAACAAAATCTCATCCCGAGATTTAAGAAAAACTACGAACTAAAGAGATCTGGAAACTCAGTCCTAATGTAATCTTCTCGCTCCCAAGTAGCTTCTTCTTTGGTATGGTTGCTCCATTGGATCTTGAGAAATTTGATACTCCGGGTCCTGGTGGTTCTAAAAGCTTCTTCCAAGATACGAATGAGTACTTCACGATACGTCAAATCCTTGTTCATATCAATGGCTCGGTGATCGATGTTGTTGAAAACTTTGGTCTTCTCCAGAACTTCTAGGCATTTGCGAAGTAACGAGATATGGAACACATTATGGATGGCTGACATCTCCTCTGGCAGTTCCAGTTGATAAGAGACTTCTCCTCGGCAATTCAGAATCTTGAAGGGTCCAATATATTTGGGGGCTAACTTTCCTTTCAATTGAAAATGTTGCATTCCCTTCAAAGGCGACACCTTGAGATACACAAAATCTCCAACATTGAAAGTCAGGTCTCTACGTCTCTTGTCAGCATAACTCTTCTATCTAGATTGGGCGGTCTTGAGGTGCTCACGGACTTTGTGAACTTTCTCTTCGGCTTCTCGTAGGATGTCAGGTCCGAAAATCTGACTCTCTCCTACTTGCGACCAATTCAAGGGGGTACAACACTTCCTTCCATACAGAAATTCAAATGGGGCCATTTGCAAACTAGCTTGATAACTGTTGTTGTATGAGAATTCTGCGAAAGGCAGACAATCTTCCCATTTTGATCCATATTCTAAGACACAAGCTCTCAACATATCTTCTAAGATTTGGTTGACTCTTTCAGTCTGTCCGTCGGTCTGCGGGTGATAAGTTGTGCTGAAATTCAACTTGGTTCCTAATCCTTCTTGGAATTTTTGCCAAAATCTTGAGGTAAATTGGGTTCCTTGATCTGACACTATGGTCTTGGGGGTTCCATGCAAACTAACAATTCTAGCAATGTACAACTCTACTAGCTTCGAACTCTGGTAGGTTGTCTTGACAGGTATAAAATGGGCTACCTTGGATAGTCTATGAACTATGACCCAAAAAATAGAGTCATTTCCCCTACTAGATGTAGGTAAACCGGTGACAAAGTCCATTCTGACATAATCCCATTTCCATTCCGGAATCTGCAATGGTTGCAATAGTCCTGCGGGTCTCTGATATTCCGCTTTGACTCTCTGACAGATATCACACTTGGCTATGTAGCTTCCGATTCCTCTCTTCATCTTGTGCCACCAAAATTGCTCCTTCAAATCCTGATACATCTTCGTTCCTACAGGGTGGATAGAATAAAGAGTATCATGAGCTTCCTGCATGGACAGATATGCTATGACTTTGCCTTCCTACATCAACACACATCCGAGACCAATCTTGGATGCATCACAATACACATCAAATGACTTCTTGATATCCGACATAATCAAGATTGGGGCTGAAATCAATCTCTTCTTGAGCTCTTGAAAACTTGCTTCACATTTATCCGTCCATTCAAACTTCTTGTCTTTCTTCAACAATTGAGTCATTAGTCTTGCGATGCTCGAAAATCCTTCAACAAACTTGCGGTACTAACCTGCTAATCCGAGAAATGCATGGACTTGGGTTTGAGTGGTTGGGGATTTCCATTCTTCAACATCTTTGATCTTGGCGGGATCGACAACGACTCCTCCTACCGACACGATATGTCCTAGGAATCCTACTTCCTTCAACCAGAACTCATATTTTCTAAACTTAGCATAAAACTGATGTTCTCTAAGGCTTTCAAGGATGGTTCTCAGGTGTAGCTCATGGTCTTCCTCTAACTTGGAATAGATCAGAATATCGTCGATAAAAACAATGACAAACTTATCCAGGAAGTTCATAAAAATCTTATTCATGAGATTGGTGAAATAAGCGGGGGCATTGGTTAATCCAAAAGACATGACCGTATACTCATACAATCCATATCTGGTGGTAAAGGCGGTCTTTGGAATATCCGTTGCACGAATCTTGAGTTGATGATAACCAGTTCTAAGATCAATCTTAGAAAATACTCTGGTACCAGTCAACTGGTCAAACAGATCCTCTATCTTCAGCAGTGGGTACTTGTTCTTGATGGTGACATCATTTAGCTTCCGATAATCCGTACATAAACGGTTACCTCCATCTTTCTTATCCACAAACAAAACAGGCGATCTCCATGGCGATGCGCTTGGTTGAATCAGACCTTTCTCCACCATGGCATCAAGTTGCTTCTTCAGTTCCACTAATTCAGATGGGTTCATACTATAAGGTCTCTAAGCTATGGGTCCAGTTCCAGGAATTAGTTCAATGATGAACTCGATATCCCGATCTAGGGGCATACCGGGCAACTCATCCGGGAATACGTCAGGGTATTCACGGACTACTCTAACTTGGTCTATGGTTGGTTGGGCTAGACTCTTGTTGCATTTGAATTGACGGGGCAAGGTCTCAGATACATGCTCTACTGATACTCCAGAGCTACTGGTCATGGTTATGGCTTTCTTGGCATAGTCAATCAATCCTTTATGTTTCGACATCCAATCCATTCCTAGTACTACTTCCAAACCTTTGGTTCCAAGTACTATGAGATTAGCATAAAAATCTATTCCATGGATTCTGATAGGTACAACCTTGCAAATTTTTCTAGCTTTGGTGGTTGAACCAGGTATTTGAACTATCATAACATGCTTCAGTTTTGTTGGTTGAATCTTACTAGTGCATGAAAATTCTTCCGTAACAAACAAGTGCGATGCTCCAGAATCAAACAACACTCTTGCAAGTACCGAGTTAACAGAAAACATACCCATCACGACATCTAGCACTTCCTGAGCTTCTTCAGCATTCATGTGGAACAGACGGTCGTTGCGGTTGAGCAAATTCCCTAGGGCAAATCTCCTTCTAGGATGAACATGGCGCTGCTGCTGAGGTGGGGCATTCACATTGGTGGTGGCTGCAAGCTTCTTGGGGCACTCGTTGGAGTAGTGACCCTTGACTCCACATTCAAAGCAAGTAATCTGGGACTTGTCTTTGGCCGCAACAGGCACGACATTGCTTCCAGTCCTTGGGGCAGTATTGTTTTGGTTGTTGTTGTTGGACTTGGGCGGTGCACAGTTAAAGTTGTTGGAGTTGCCGGGGTTGTTGTTGTGGTTTCCTCCGGACTTCAAGTTTCCTCTGCTACGATTGGGGTAGCTTGGACGAGACATCGGGGGTCTATTGTTTCTTGCGGCATATCCTGCAGACGGGTTGGGGTGATACTTCTGGGTATTGTGGGACCTAGTCTGGTGCATCATCCTATGCTTGCGGTTGTCATTGGCTTGGTTTATCTTCCCTTCCATCTGGATGACAGAGTCTACTAGCTCTTCTAGGTCTTCAAAATGGATGTTGACTAACATCGTCTGCATCTCATCATGCAATCCATTCAGGAATCTTTCCTTCTTCTTGGCTTCAGTGTTGATCTCATCAGGAGCATATCTAGCTAGGGACCGAAATTTGTCACGGTACTCAACTACCGTCATCCTTCCTTGCTTCAGTTCCCTGAACTCATCTCTCATTCTGGTGACTAAACCTTGCGGCACATGGGTGCGGCTGAACTTGATCTTGAAAGCTTCCCAAGTCATCACCTGACCGTGGTTCATAGTACGGGTGTTATTCCACCAGGCTCTTGCATCTCCTGCCAGATAGTGGGTGGCAAACAGTACCTTCTCGTTGGCGTCAACTCCTGCGACTTCTAGATTGTTCTCCATGGTTTACAACCAGTCATCATCATCTAAGGGATCCTCAGATTTGTTAAAGATAGGGGGATTGGTATTCTGAAAGTTCTTAAGCTTGGATCCATGATGATCCTAATTTCCATGGCCTTGATTATTATGGGACATTTGAGCTATCTATTGAAGAGTGGCTAGGTTGGCTTGGCGTTTGGCTCTACTATCTTCACGGTCAGAAACTAGCATTTGCAGAATCTACAACATTGGGTCCTGCGATGAGCTGCTTCCTCCAGGGTTGCCACGAAAGATTGAGATAGATAATAAGGTAAGAGGGAAAGTTCTAAGGTCCATGGTTTTGTTTCAAACGCTTTAAACTTTGAGTTTGAACCCAGGTTTTGCAAACTAACTTCTTCTCATTCATTCATTCATTCAAGCACACAATACAACACACACGCTACAACACAAATGGAAAACAAATGGTTTTAAGAACCATTATGTGAACTAAGATACAGTGGGACCGAACAACTCATTCCTACGGTAGTGATCAAGTGCATCTACTCATCATCAATGAAGTCAGAATCATCATCATTGGTGTAGAAATCCATGGCATCATCCTCCAGGTAGTCATTGTCATCACTGAGGTACGAGTGAAGATCTCCCTGGATGTCTTCACCTTCTTCCTCTTCCTTTGATTCAAGCTGGACTTCTTGCTCATGGATGGTCTTCTCGAGAGTTGCCATCTTCTTGCGAAGACGAGCGATGGTGTGATCCTTCTTCTCGTGTTGACGACGAAGTGATTGGCGATCCTTGACGAGCATGGTGAGAGTCTGGTCCTTCTTGGCGGCAATGGCGAGGTTGTGGTTGGCGTAGGCTCGGGCATTGTCCAATTCCTTCTGCCTATCATACAACAGGAAGTCAAGATTTTCCACCTGGCGCTTCAACTCCGGGTGACTTGGCATCTCCAATGGCATTCCCATAGAATCACGCCTTGTGAAGTGAGCAAAGCGAGTTCCCTGGATCAAGTTGATGTTTTGCCCACACAAACGGGCAAGAGCTTCATGCATAGCCCTGGCTAATCCATCTAGTCAGTTGTTCTCACGCAAGGTGAATTGGATCTTCTCCGAAGTGGGTGCTTCCATCTTGCCTCTAAGATCTCCAACTATCAGCCATTGTAGATCTCCTCCTATGTGATCGTTGAGTTGTGCCCGAAGAATTCCGGGTGCGGGCGCTCAAGATACTCTAATAGTGCATCTAGATCCCTCTCAAAGATCAGTTGGCCTCCGTTGCCCAACTGGTAGAACTTGCAATATTGGACTTCCATCTATAAGAATTTAGGATGAGTAAGTTAGTGAGGTGATCAAGTGTGTCAAATTGTATGGAGGAATGCAAGAATTTTTTAGGAACAAGATTTTTTTAAAGAACCAAGGATAAGAGTGGGAATAGGTTTTCATAAATACTCACTTCTTTCGTTTTGGAAACTAAGTTTTTGTTCGGACGTCCATTCTAACTAGGGTGTCCTATGGTCAGGATGGCTCTGATACCAACTTTTCAACACCCAGATTTTGAATCCCAGATGCCTGTTATGCCATACATCGCAATCCCAAGATTACCATTTTTGCGAGACATAACAGATTGGATATCACAGTACATCATCCATTAAAAACCATAATAAGGTCTTACACAAATAAAGGATCTCATGATCTAGTCTTAATACAAACAAGCAGCGGAATAATAAGCGTAGCAGTGGGCTCTATCTTCAGTGTCATAGGCAATGCTGACGATGGGAGATGATCCTAGTTATCGTAGACATCCTGCTGTCCATCCTCCTGATAGTCCTCCTCATAGTCTGGCCACGGGAATAGCCAGGGACAAAGCCATGAGTACTCTTTAAGTACTCGCAAACTATCACTAACAAGTAAGGTAGTTCTAGTAGGAATCCTAAGCTCTAAGTTTATTTGCAAAAAGCCAGATTTATCTAAACTGAGTTTAGAAGTAAAGAAAACTAAGTAAATGTTCTAAATCACTTTAAGGGGGAACCTAGTTTTCATACTCACAACCCTGTTGTGGTCAAGTCAAAATCATAGTTCACTTCACAAATCATTTTGAAAACATCTGACGACGGAACAGTATGGCCACTCCAACTATCCATGACCGCGGACGCGGCTATTCGAATAATTTGACACTCTGCAGAGGTGGTACACTTTCACCACAGAATTCGATACATCCGTCAAGGATAACCCTGAATCATCATACTTAGTATGCGGATAATCAATCATAACCTTTCAATTACACACTCTAGTATAGGCACCTCCCCTATGAGCTTGGCCTCCCAGCCATGGCCATCTGCCATCCTGAGCACTGCATAGGTGGACATCATCAAGAGGTAGCCTCAGCTCAAATCTCTTCCGCGAGGGAACCCATACTAATGCATATAAACTTCCGGCTAAGCCTTACCCAATTCAGGTATTGTGGTTGTACGGTAAAATTGGAATGGTATCGTATCCGAACCCAACCATCAGTTTTTATAAAGGGCTAAGGCTCATGCCTCAATCTTTTCATCATAAAATCCATTTATGTTTCTCAACACATGTCAAAACATTTCAATACAATGAAGCATCATTCCAAGGTTTTCATAATCATTTTTACCAAGTATTCCCATCTAAAGTGATCAAGTTTTATGCTTAGCACTAGCCACTGAGTTAAGAGTGTTCACTAATGAGGGATGCTAATCTCAATCTCATGCCATAGAATGACATCTAGTATAGGCCTAGTTTTATACTCTTTATGCTATCTATACTACTTTCCAATACTCACAAAGCACTAACTAAAAGTAAAGAACTTTGGTAAAGTAAAGAGTAAAGCTTGCAAGTAAAACTTGGGATGTGTATAAATCAAAGTATATAACCAAAGCATGCCTAATGCATCTTGCTTAGGTTAAAGCTTGCATGGTAACTTGTATAATTCTATCTTGCCATAATAGCTTGCCTTGATTGGTGCAGTGATTGAAGTTTTCCTCCTCTTCTTCGGGGTAGAACTCCTCCTCCTCGTAGATTGGGTCGGTACTATCGTCTATAAATAAATACGGGGTACACAATCACCAAACAATACTTAACTAATGCTATTTAGCACACTAAGGCTCATACTTGATGATCTAGCATCATCACAACCATCACATGAATTAAAGAACTAGTTTTATTTATCTTATTTGAGAAAAGTAATTTCTACTCATTGAAATTTATTAAGATTTAATATTATCCAATTAAAATATGGGATCATGTTGACACATGTGATCACCACATATTCTAATACATGGGAATGTGATTCAAGGGTTTCTCACATTTTTTAAAGTTTAAGATTATTCTTTAATAAATTTAAAATGACTAGAAATGCCCTAATAGCATTCTTTTGGTACTAGTCGAATGTCACTACATGCAAACCTAGATATTTTTACATATTCAGATAGATATTATCAAATGTGAATTTTGAGAGTTGGAATCAACTCAAAAGCTATTATGGTTGATTTTTGAAAAACGTTTGAAGTTGCAAAAGTCTCTGTCTTATTATTTTTGCTATAGATTATCTCTAACTCCAAATGATTTAAATCCAACGGGCTTGGATAGATAATTGAATTACCTTTCTAACAAAATTTGAAGCATGCAATTTGGTTAAGTGAAACTCTCTGAATTGATTTTTGAATATGTGGACAGAAACTAGTTTAAACCTAAATGGAAAAACATTTATTAGAATTTCCAGGCCAGCGCGGGAAGTTAAACGGGTCGACCCAACTACACTACGTGGCGCAGCGGGCTGCTGACAGATGGGGTCCACCAATCAGCGAGAGTAACTAAACGAAACATTATCTTTCAACCAGAGCCCTATGATCTAATTCTAATCCAACGGTCGTGGTTCATCGTCGACGACGAATAGCTCCGGCGAGGAATCAACCCTAACGCGGCACTGGGGTTCTCGTGGGTCTCACCTGGTCTCTAGCTAGGGTCGGCGACAGGAGCAATCGACGTGGTAGAAAATGGCGAGGTGAGGCGCGGTCACGGCAGGGCATGGGGTGGTCGAAATCGACGGCGCCGTTCTCCTCCAGCAGTGGCGGGCTCCGGCCAAATTCCGGCGAGAGAGAGCTCTCCTTGCTCCAGGAAGAAGTGTGGGAGGCTCAGAGAGGAGTGGTGAGGGTGTTGGTGTGGAGAATGGAGGCGGGGGTGGCCTCCTTTTATAGTGTGGCGAGGGGACCTAGCGGTGCGGGCGCAAGCTCGTCGGTGATGAGGCTACAAGCGGCTATCGGCATGGCGGTGGCTAGTGGGCGGTGCTGTGTTCCCTAGCGGTTCTTATGGGCGTAATGGCGAGTCGTGGGGCGGCGTGGTTCGGTCGGGAGCGTGCGATGCTCCGCGCGGACGTAGAGGTGTTTGCGGCGGCGTGTGGCAACTGCGGGTCGCGCGACGGTGAACGAGGGTGTCCGCTTGGGTGTTGTGATCATGGCGGTCATGCGCGTGCGCAGTAGGGGCTCTGGGCGAGCTGGCGAGCTCTAGGCATGGCGCAGAGAGGCGGGGCACGACATAGCTAGGGTGGTCCAGGGCATAGCTGGGGTCGGGGCTTGGACAAGGGGTGGCGGTGGATGCTCGCCTGCCTGGTGCGCGTCGTGGGCGAGGGTGGCGCGGCTTCTAGAGTGCTGCCCACTGTCGGTCGGCAACAACCAGAAACGGGCGGCGCTCCACTGTGCATACGGTGAAGGGGGATTGGTCTGGGGCTTGGCTAGGCTAATGGAAGACACATGAGTGAAGTGGAGACCAATTGGTCGAGGATTACTGTGCACAACAGTGAAGTTAGGCAGAGGTTAAATTAGTGCAGCTCAGGTGTTTGTGGAAATGGCCGCATAAATTTTACTTTGGATTTTTTGATTCAAAATTTTTGAGTGATCTTTAATTAAGCTTGAGAGTCTATATTTGCTTGTAGAGGTTAGGGGAAATGATTTGGTGGGTTTTTAAAAAGTGGGATTTTAACATATGAACTAGATTCAATTTTAAACTGTCCATTTAATTGATTTGAAAGATGTTTTTGTAAGTTTGTAAAGTGGGACTTGATACACTTTTACTTGGTTTAGCAAGGGGTGAAAAGAAGTAGAATTGTTTCTGTTAGAATTTCTCTTCTAGGAACACTTGAAGTGGCCTAGTGGTTAACTTTTGTCAAAATGACCATTTGCTTTATTTATTCATTTTTTATTTCTTTTTCTTTTGAATTTATTTGTAATTGGCCTAGATGATGTAGCATTCCCTTTAAACCATTTCACATCATTTAGAACAATCTTGCATGGCATAAGCACTCAAATCTACACTAACACAGACACACATGCATTCATATTTATATTATTAATAAAAGTTTTTATTAACCCTAAATTGGGTGATTAGCACTTGATAATCTTGATTAGAAGTTTTAGGATGTTACACGTTTTACAATTTCTCACTTTGATATGTACTCCTCCTTTATTTTCTCTGTTTGGGCATGAGAACTGTGTCGACTGTGTGCATCCTAGTTATGCAGAGACCAGGCGTAATGCTTAAACCTTTTAAGTAATAAAATGCCCCTTATCGAAATAAGAAATCATGGGATTGGATGTTTGGTAAGGTTGGACAATTTAAACTTGTGTACATGTATGAAAAATAGCATGTGTATATGAGAATGTATACATATTATTTTTCACACATAATATCAGTAAAATAATATGAATAAGATCAAAATAAAAATGCACATGACACAAAATAGTTTGCAAGTACCAACAATGATTACAATATAGATAAATAATTTGATAGATAAAGAATAGCATGAGTGGGTAGTTTATATCTCTTACACATACCACACATAGAGGAAAATGATGTAGATCCCCGGACAATGGAGTCGTCTGGGTCAACACTCGCTGACGTGTGGTGGGCCTCAGGCTCTCCCTATCCTCTCGTTCTCTTCCTCGCAGACTGCCCCTATCACCGCCCAACACCCGTGTCCCCCATCACTGGCAGGAGCCCGTCTCTCCCCCAAGGAGCTCCCTGGACCTTCTCCCCTCCTAGGCCGCGTCTCCCTTGCCGGTGCCACCGCCATGCGCCTCCAGTTGAGCCGCCGCGCGCCTCCAATCGAGCCGTCGCGCGTTGAACCCTAAGGAGCTCTTGCTAGGTTCCTGATACATTGCAAATATATCTATAATTTTTGATGTTCCATGCTTGGTTTTATCCACTTTCCTGTGTTTTGTCCACACTTTGGAGTACTTTTCATATGATTTCTTGGACAAACCTATTAACAAGAGCCATAGTGCCAGCTGCCTCTTTTCTGCTGTTTTTGGTTCCAGGAAAGTTAGAAAATGAATATTCTCGGAATTGGACGAGACAAAAGCCAAAGTGCCTATTTTCCGGAAGTTATCAGATGCCAGAGTATGAGACGGAGAGGGGCTAGAGGCCGGCCACACCACCTGGCCACACGGCCAGGCTTGGCCCGTGCCAGGGGGTGGTGTGGTGGCCCGTGGCACCCCCTCGGCCTCCCCTTCCGCCAATAAGATGCCCTCAGGACGAAAACCCTAAGTACCCGATCAATAATCCAAGAAAGAGTCTGTAGCCGCCATCATCTCTATCCCTAGATCGGGAGGGATTTGAAGCTCTTCCCGGCACCCTGCCGGAGAGGGGAATTCATCCTGGAGGCCTTCTTCATCACCATGCAAGCCTCTGGTGTGATGCGTGAGTAGTTCATCCTTGGACTACGGATCCATGTAGTAGCTAGATGGCTGGTTCTCCTCCTTTGTGCTTTCATGTTTAGATCTTGTGAGCTCCGTTCATGATCAAGATCATCTATTTGTAATTCTGCATGTTGTGTTTGCGGGGATCCGATGGATATTGAGATGCTATTTTAGATTGATTATTGATTCTATCATGTCTTTGTTATTTGTGATCTTGCATGCTTTCCGTTGTTAGTAGCTATCTTGGCCAAGTAGATGCTAGCAACTCCAAGAGTTAGTATTTATGCTTGATAGTGGGTTCATGCCTCTGGTAATCTGGGGAAGTGACAGAAATCTCTAAGGTACTAGATGTGCTGTTGCTACTAGGGAGAAAACAACAATCCTTTGTTCATAGAACAATCGTATTGTTTACTTTACACGAAGTTCGTAAAGCAATAATCTGTTGTTTGCAACTTAATACTGGAGGGGGTTCGGATGATAACCTGAAGGTGGATTATTAGTCATAGATGCAGTTGGATGGCGGTCAATGTATAATGTTGTAATGCCCAATCGAATCTCAAAGGAGTCAAGATGATTAGTATATGCATGTATTGCTTTCTCTATGTTTGTCAATTGCCCCGCTGTAATTTGTTCACCCAGCATGTTATCTATCTAAAGGGGAGCCACCTCTAGTGAACTATGGATCCCGGTCCTTGTCTTTTACATTAAATCTACAATCTGTTTACTTCTTTGTGTTTACTTTCTGCAAACTTTTACTTCTTTCCATTCGATACGTTTAATCCTTTGTTTTTCGCAAAACATGGTGGGATCGACAACCTCATCGCAAGTTGGGGACAAAGTTCTGTGGTTGTGTTGTGTAGGTCTCCACATTGCTACTAGCACCGGTAGTGCGCCCTGCCAAGGCTCAGCTAGCAACACCTTTGGGGTGTTTCCTTACTCCTACTGGTTCGATTAAACCTAGGTTTCATAACTGAGGGAAACTTGCTGCTGTGCTCATCATACCTTCCTCTTGGGGTTCCCAACGAGCTCTACATTAACACCACACCAGCACTTTTCTGGCGCCGTGCATTGAGCCATCAGTGCCTGCCTACTCTGTACCTTCCCAAGTCGCCGCCCCGTGCTCTTCCAGCAGCAGGGCCACGATCCCTCGTCACGGCGCCCTGCTCTGCTGCCTCCCAATTCTCCCCCCAAACTCCTCCTCCGGATCTTACCTTCACGCCATGACCGCCCTCTCCATTGGAGCTAGGACGTCGCTGGGATGTGTTTCTTGCGTCGTGGCGGTGCTAGTGGTGCCACCCGTGGTGGTGGTGGCGATGTATGCGTACCATAGGTGACTTTTGCTACGTATGGCTAATGGCGCTGCTTCATACGCCGGACGACTTTGCTATATATCGGCTAGTGGTGCTGCTAGATAAGCCAGCAACTTTTCTACATACGACTGGTGGTGCTCCTACATATGGCGGACATAGTTGCTACATAGGATCGATATAGTTTCTACCGACGATGTCAACAATAGCGCTTTTTTTGCTACGAGATCTCCGGCGAAAGTCTACGAAGAAGTGAAGTTTTGCTATATTATCACATTTTGTTTGCTACAACCGTTTTGAGATTTTGCTACAATTGTGCTAAGTTTTTGCTATGAGGTGTCCGACGATGTTTGCGAGCGAGATTCTCCGGCGAAGTAGGTTTTTTGCTACATTATAAGAACTTTGTTGCTACAACCGTCTTGTGATTTTGCTACAACAATGTCAACTTTTTGCTACAAGGTCTCCGGCGAGAGTCACCAGTGAGTTTTTCCCGTTGATGTCTCCGGCGAAGTCGGTTTTGCTACATTAGCATTTTTTTGCTGCATGGTCTCCGGCGAGGTCTTCGGTGGGACGTTCTATTTCTGGAGCGAACCCTTTTTTGCTTCGGAAGCAAAAGAGGGAACATACGTAGCAAAAAGGAGTGTTTTGCAGCAAAAGCGATATTTGGGGCAATTTGGGGACACGTGGAAGCAGCGGAAGCAAGACGATGGGAAGGTTCCCATCGTCTGGGGGACGCGTAGCGCACGCCACACTTATAGCACAAGTGGACAATGCATAATCAACCAAGTACATAACATATAGTAGTTCACCTCAACAACCACACATCATAGCAGCCATCGAGGCAAGGTTAATAGTTATTGGGCTTCTTGAACTGCTCGGGGAACGCCATGAACACATCAAAAAAGCGCTCATTCACGATCAACTTCCCATATGCTATCAGCATATCACAATCCCCCAAATCATCTAACTTTTAGAGTGTATTGAGGATTTCAGTTGGAGGTGTCACCTTTGGCATAGGAAGTGGCTCGGTTGTCTTCAAACACTCATCAAAAGATGTCATCATATGTCCTATCATGCACAAGACAATATCTCGAGTGCTTTGCCTTTTCCAAGGCACTTCAGGAGATCCTTCGGTAACTAGTGTGTTTGAAGGACCTGCACCAGTCACAAGGTCTTTTTGAACACACTCAACTCTTGTCCAAGCACATGCATCCGTTGTATGGTTCTTTGAATATATAATCTGGGTAGCATCCCAGTTCTTCACTACTTATCTAGCTATCCACTCCATCGCTACTTATCTACTCCAGCATTAGTTTTCCATGCGCCACAAGGTAGTCAACAAACATCTCATCAGCAAATTACTGCGTAAAATTAGACCATGGAACACTTTATTGGACACTTTTAATTAAAATAGCATCATCTACAGGTTTAAGAACCATAGCTGCTAGTTCAACGCAGACTTCCTGCAGCAACAAATCATACCTCACATGCTACCTATTCCTTGCATAGTTATGTAACACACAACACGCTTTAATAATTTGAATATGCAAATGTTTAGTTCATAGTCAACATTTATTGTCCATGTTAATTTTATTTGAACACCCTATGGACATGCGTTACCTAGTGAAAGGGCATGTCTGCCCCCATGTGTGGTTTTGGTAACTAATGAAAAAATATATGGACTAATGTTTGAATTGAGTTTCACTTGTAGGATTTGTCCATTGGCATCGCTTGGACCATGTGTTGGTTTCAAGGTTGAAATATGAAGAAATGAAGAAGAAGATTGGAGGTTGATCAAGATAAGTGCAAAAAGTTGATTCAAGATGGAGCAACACTCAAGAAGAATGAAGAAGTACAAGTTCAAGATGTGTCATCTCTAGTAGATCGCATGCTCTAAGCTTGCCATCCTCGGTGATCATGGATTGATGAAGACATGTTTAAAGAAGAGTTGTCCCCATGGTGTTTGGGGGAGAAATTCACAAGTCTTCATCAAGCAAGCGCAGGAAAGAGAAACCAACAAAGGTGTTCCATGTTGAGAAGAACAAGATCGTCTACATCAAGATCAACTGGATGCTTAAGGACAAGGTATGATCTTGATAAGTTTTCTCTTTTTCTGGTCTTATGTTGGTAGTTTGGAGACCAGGTTTAAGATAGATACTATCAAGAGGGGATCTCGAGTGAGTAACTCGATAGTATCTTTCGAAGATAGCTCAAACCTTTACATTCTTGCATCATCTTTCTTGATTGTCATTTGGATCTTGACCATGTGATGTTCTAGAGCTTATGGTTATCTTCATAACAAGATCTAGTTCATAAAAAATGGATTTTCCTCGTATATCTTGTTGCGTTTTTTACCTTGAAGGTTTTTCGACTCCACACCTTGGGAGGTATCTCTCATATTTCTCCATGGTATTTTCTCCCTTGGTGACACTCAATATTTACACCTTGTTTTGGATTCTACTTGCTTTTATCTTTCCAACAAAATTGGTTTCATCCCAATCAGAGTTTCCAAGCTCAACTTCATGCGCTTTGGGTTTTGGAGGTTTTACCGGTTCATCGCTTCTAGAGTGGTCATACCTTTCTCCATTTGGTTTTATCCTCCCATGTTGTACTATGATGTTTATTTTCATAATCTTGTAGATATTGTTGTTCTCTTAAAAACAAGCCCAAGGTCATCGAAATTGGAGTCCGAAGTAAAAAAATATTGAAGTTTTTGTCCAATGTCGTCCAAAGTTTTTCCTTGAGCGGAAGTTCTGCCAACTTCCGACCTACTTCCTATGGAGGCTATGCACAAAAGTGACCCACGCAGACGGATTTCTCCTGCCATATTTAAGGGGCCCTTTTTGCTAGCTCTTTCACACTCTCTCCTCCATTTTTGACCTTCAAAAGCTTGCCCTCTCCCCTTCTCCCTCCCATTATTCTTGCATCTTTTTAAGGTATTTGAGAGAGGAGATCTAAATCTACAACCCCACCTAACTAAATATCTTATTTTTGAAAGAATCCTTGGGATCTAGATCTTGGAGAGATTTGTGTTCTCCTTTTGTGTTCTTCCTCTCTTACTGCCCTGATACGTCCAAAACGTATCTACTTTCCCGAACACTTTTGCTATTGTTTCTCCTCTAATTTGTGTGATTTCGATACAACTAATGTGTACTGACGCTGTTTTCAACAGAATTGCTTTGGTGTCTCGTTTTTGTGCAGGAAATCAACTTTCAGGAAAAATCCTGGAAAATATCGCAAAACTCCTATTTTACCAGAAGACTCACGGAGCTAGAAGACGGGACGAAGAGGAGCCACGAGGGGCCCACACCCCTGGCCGCATGGGCCAGGCTAGGTCGCGCCAGGAGGGGGTGTGGCCACCTCGGACTCCGCCTCGACCTCTCCTTTCGCCTATAAAAGCCCTCTGACCTAAAACAAACGAGGGGTTCGACATTTTTCCAGATAGAGTTCCACTGCGTCGCCACCACCAGATACCGCGATTCATAACCGAAACTCTGTTCTGGCACCCTGCCGGAATGGGGAATTGGAGGAGATCATCACCATCATCGCTTCTCCATCAACCATCCATGATTCCCCCATCCATGAGTGAGTAATCCCCCGTTGTAGGCTATGGGGATGGTAGGAATTGGATGAGATCGTTCATGTAATGGCATCATATTGTTAGGGCATGGTGCCTAGTATCTATTATTAGTGCTTTTGACTTTGTTGCAACTTGTTATGCTTAATGTTTGTCACTAGGGCCCGAGTGCCATGATTTCAGATCTGAACATGTTATTGATTCATGATGATAGTATTGTTTATGATCTTACCTGCAAGTTGTATAGACATATTATTGTCCGGAACCGAAGGCACCGAAGTGTTAATGGATGTGATATGAGGATCACGTGTGTTCATGGAGTGTTAATGCTTTGCTCCGGTGCTCTATTAAAAGGAGCACCTTAATTTCTAGTAGTTCCCTTCAGGCCCCGCTGCAAATGGGCTGGCAGGACAAAATATATTGTGCAAGTTCTCATTACGAGCACATATGACTATATATGGAACACATGCCTATGATTATTTAGTACTTGGATGCTTTATCTTATTTATCTACAAATGCCCTATATCTAGATTGTTATATGAATTGTCTTGTCCATGCAACGCCCATCCATCCCTATGCCTACCGTGCTTTAATCCTATTGTTTACTGCAATTGTTACTACTGTCTTTACTTTTACTACTGCTATTACTTTGCTATTGCTACTATAAAACTGTTGCTACTGATGAACTACTACGAGCAAGATTGTTTCCATGTGCAGCTGAATTGACAACTCAGTTGTTAAGGCTTATAAATATTCTTTGGCTCACCTTGTGTCGAATCAATAAATTGGGTTTCACTTCCCTCGAAGACTGTTGCGATCCCCTATACTTGTGGGTCATCAAGACTATTTTCTAGCGCCGTTGCCGGGGAGCATAGCTCTATTTATCAAGTTCACTTGGGATCATTATTGTTCGCTGCCACCCATTCATCATGGGTAAATCTCGTGATGGAAATGTTCCTATATTACCATCCACTATAAGGAGAGGTACAGTTCTGAACACCTCTGTTGCTCTTGCTTCACCATCTGTGATGAGTAAGCTCCTGACACCACCACATACACATGCTACACATACTGCTACTTCTGCAGAATCTGAAACTTCTGATACTTATGATGCTGCTTCTACTATGCTTGATAAGAGTGGTTCATTAGGTCCTTTCCTAGATTCTATGATTGCTAGAACTATAGCTGGAAATACTGAAACTCCTAATGAAGACACTACTACACCTGTCAGTTCACCTGAGTCTATAGAGAGCTATGATATTGAAGACTGATATATAGAAATGACTAATGCATTTATTAAAGAATGTCAAAATACTCATGGTAAAAGTACTATTAAGAGTCTCCTTGAGAGGCGTACTATAAAACCCAAATTATCTCCTAATACTAAGTTTGCTACATCTCCCATAAACATTAAAGATAAAGATTATGATTTCTCTCTTGATTTATCTTACATAACCATTGTTGAGAAAGAACCTTTTTGTGGGACTAAGAATGAAAGTGCTGTAGCACATATGACTGAACTTTCTACCATGAGTGGCCTATTTTATGATGATATTAAGATGCACACCTACATTGTTGCTAAAATTTTCCCTTTTTCACTGAAAGGAGAAGCTAAGGCTTGGTTTAATAATTTACCTCCTAGATCTATTGATAGCCCTGATTGCTTGATGAGTACTTTCCTTCAGAAATATTTCCCTCCTAGTGCTAGACATGCCATTTTGTAGGAACTTTTTGATTTTAAACAGGGAGAAAAGGAGATATTGCCTAAATCATGGGCAAGGTTTTGTGCTTTGGTTCATGCACAACCTAGATGTCCATTACCTAAAAATGAGCTTCTTGATATGTATTATAATGGACTAACTGAAGAATCTAGGACATACCTGGATAGTTGTGCTGGTTGTATTTTCAGGAAGAGAACTCCCAAAGAAGCTGAGGAATTAATGGCTAAAATAAGCAAGAATTATGATGACTGGACTTCACCTGAGCCAGTTAGACCTGAGTCAACTACACTTGAGTTAATTGTGACTGAGCCAACACCTACATCAAAGAAGAGGGGAGTGATTGAACTAAATGATGAAGTGATGAAGGAAGCTAAGAAATGTCTTAAGGAGAAGGGTATTAAAGATGAAGAAGTGAAGAATCTACCTCCTATAGAAGACTTATGTATGCCAATCTCCCACTCATCCACTATTGAGGTACACTCTCTCCAACATTTTGATGAAGGTGATATTCCTTATTCTAAACCTCCTGATCAATGCTTAGAAGAATTTGGTATTTTTATTGTTAAGCAAGATAATTTTAATAAAAGAGTGCAGAATCATTTGACGGAAAACTCTAGAGCTATTATTGAGTTAAAAGATATTGTGGAAAGAACCTCTAATGATGTTAAAATGCTTGTTAAACATTTCCAAATGGTTAAAACTCAAATTGATTAGCTTATTAAGGTACAAAAAGATTTGCTAGTTAATGCTTCTAAAGAAAAACATGCTTATGAAATTAGAACTAGAAGTGGTGCTGCCACCCAGGATCCTCTATATCCTGAGGGTCATCCTAAAAGAATTGAGCAAGATTCCCAACAAACTGAAAATAGAGGTATTTCTTCTAAGATAAAGAAAAAGAAACATAAAATAGTTGTAGAATCTTCTGAACCTGCTAAAGATCCTAATAGTATATCTGTCTCTGATGCTGAAACTGAGAGTCGTAATGAGAAAAATGACGCTCCTGATAAAGAAGAAATTGAAGAAGAACCTGAAAGGAACACTAAAAATGCTAAGTACACTAAGGAAGATTTTGTTGCTAATAAACATGGTAGTGGAAGAGAACCCTGGGTTCAAAAACCAATGCCTTTTCCTGATAAGAAACACCAGTCAAAGGAAGACGAACACTATAATAAGTTTTGTGAGAGGATGAAACCTTTATTTTTGCAAATTCCTTTAACTGATGCTATTAAATTACTTCCTTATTCCAAGTATATGAAGGATATTGTCTCTAATAGAAGGAAGATCCCTAATGAGGAAATTTCTACTTTACTTGCTTATTATTCCTTTAATGGTAAGGTTCCAAAGAAACTTGGAGACCCAGGGATTCCAACTATTCCATGCTCTATTAAAAATAATTATGTTAGAACTGCCTTGTGTGATTTGGGAGCATGAGTTAGTGTTATGCCTTTTTCTTTTTACAAAAGACTTCAATTGGAGAAATTAATACCAACTGATATATCTTTGCAAATGGCTGATAAATCTACCACTATTCCTGTAGGTATATGTGTGGATGTACCTATTCAAGTGGCTCATAATTTCTTGATATTAACTGACTTTGTTGTGCTTGAAATGCCTGAAGATGACAATATGTCTATTATTCTTGGGAGACCTTTTCTTAATACTGCAGGAGTTGTCATTAATTGCAATCAAGGAAAGGTAACTTTTAATGTTAATGACAAGGAGCATACTGTCTATTTCCCCAAGCAGATTGATAGAAATTATGGCTTAAATTCAATTGAAAATATTGAGGGCATCCAAGTTGGAGAAATATATTCTCCCATACCACGAGAAAAATATGAAACTATTATGATTGGGACCATTGCTATCAAGGTTGAGGTAACATAATCATTTAGTGAAATGCAAAGTTTTGTTTCATATAAAATTGTTTTGGTAACAAGACCTGATCAACCTTGTTAACAAAGGGATTTTAACGAACAAAACAATGTTTTCACCATGATTATCTTTGCTTACTTTTATTTTATCCATTTTAATTTTTGCTTTCACTTAGTTTACTTTTCTATTTGCTAGTTGCTTGCATATTAGAGTGTCTTAGAACTTCTGAAGTTTTAGTTTTGTTTTGTTATTGCATCATTCCAAAATTATCTTTCTGCCAGAAAATTATTTATCAATACCTGAAAATTGCTAAAAAAATAAAGTGTCTTGAAAAATTCCAGAAAATTCATATCAAATTTTTACGTCAAAAGAGGGGTAGAGAAGTACCTGGAGTGACCTAGGGGGGCCCACCAGGCAGGAAGACCACCTGGTGGCTAAACCACACCAGGGGCGCGCCTAGCAATGGTGTGGGACACCCCTAGCCCTCCACTTACTCTCCCTCCTGCCACTCCTTTCTCTCTCTCGATAAAACACCAGTTCATTCCTCAAACTCGTGTTCCTGCTGTTCTTTCTCGCGATTTTTCGATCTCCTTGCTCAGCCCATCTTTGTTGCTGAAATTTGGTGCATTTGTTCTCCGGTATGTGACTCCTCTGCTTGTCCAAGTAGATTTGTGTTTAGTAGTTTATATCTTGAGTATTTTGCTACTATAGGTGACATGTTATGTGAGCTTGTAGGGTTGTCCAATGCTTAGAGAAATTGTTTTGATGCATGCTTAGGCCTCTTACAAGTTCCTATAAGTAGTTCCTTTCATTATGTAATCACTTTGCAGTCACTTGTATGATGGTTGTCTAAAATTTCAGAAAAGGAGATGAATGAACACCAACTCAATCAACATGAATTAAGGGTTCCTGCGGTTATGAAGGTTCACCGTGAGGAGGAAGTCTTTCCTTCATTCTATCCTTGCCCCGAATTCATGAGGGCTGCAGGGATTTCTCAAGATTTCCATACTTTAATTGCTAATGCAGGATTGGAGCATTTTGTGGGAGATGAACCTTACAATATGTGAAACTAACTATGTCTGCGGTGCAGGATTTCGATTTAGTTGCTCCTTGCCTAACCCCATGGTTCATTACAAAATTTACAATATAGTTGTCGATCTCCCTTTTGATGATTTTTGTGCAGCTATTAAAGTACCACAGTGAGGTTCATGTGAAAGGATTAGAGAGCAACCTACACCACTCATGGACTTGTATGCAGAGATTTGTCAAGGGAGCAACTTCTCAAAGGAGAGTGGTAAAATTCGTAATATTCATCTCCCGTCTATTAGATACTTTGCCTGCTTTATTGCCAAGTGCATTCTCGCTAGGAAAACTGCTAGTAAATTATCCTCATATGATCTAGCCTTCATCTCAACTGCCTTAAAACAAGATAGGACTTATAATTTGGGTGCCTTGATAGCTTTCCATCTTGCTGCTAACCACGAGAAAGGTGGAATTTGTGGAGGCCTCATCGCCTCTTGTTTATTAGCTTTGCATGGTGTAGCGCCCCATCATCTAGACCTACAATTTCCCATAGAGAGGCTTGAACTTAATTCCATGATACAACATAATTTTGTTTCTTCTTGGGCTAATTTGAGTGATTTATCTTATGAAATAACTTTTCTCAAGGCTGGTTGGAGAAGGGGTAAGTCCGAGCGTGTTGTTCTTTTGCCTGCACCTGTTTTGTTTAACCTTGATACTAGGGTAGGATGGTCACTCACTGAGGAAGAGCTCGATACATATCTGGGGAGCTCTCCTAGCAAGAGCAGGATACTGGAAGGAAGGTTACAGATGATTCGGTCTAGCCCTCAAATGAGGGGGAGTCCTCGTACTAGCGACCTGCCTATGACTGGGGAGTTTCTTCTTATTCGCAAGGGCCTAACTACGATCATTCTTATGATGACCCGCCGGCTTGGAGTTCCTACCCGCGTTGGGGTTGATACCCACTTAGGCCAAAAGCCTAAGCTTGGGGGAGGTATACCGACATCACACTCATCTACATATCATGTTCTGTCGGTACTTTGTATATCCATGTTTTGTTTTGTTTTTAGTTTTTGTTCTTGCTTTATTTCTGCTTTCCAAAACACAAAAATACCAAAAATATTTTCGTTATTTCTCTTTGCTTGGTTCTTTATCTTTTTGCCTTGGTTTGCTTCTTTCTTTTAGCTTTGTTTTGATTATTCAAAAGACCCAAAAAGATTTCGCTTTGCTTGTTCTTCCTTTTGGTTCTTGCCTTTAAAAATCAAAAACCCAAAAATATTTGTTGTTCTTCTCTGGTTTTGTAAAGTTCGTTGCAGGGTTCTGTGGTCCTCAATGACTCCTTAGAGATTGGATTTATCTTATTATTCAAGTCACACAAGTGAAGGGCAATAATGATTTATGACAACTCGAGGTGTGGTAAGAGGCTGGTATGAACTCTATTTGTTTCCCTGTTTATACATATACTCATCATTGTGAGCATGCTTAGTCTGTTTATGTAAGGTGTATGTTATTTAATGGATACTTAGTGGTCCTTGCCTGCTTATGATCAGTTCCAATCCATTATTAGTTCGTAACATGTCATATAACTATTTGCTTGCATTGTTCTATTAATAACTTGGTATGACATTGTGGTGTCCTCCTCTGAATGTTTTATTTGAATCGACTTGGCACATGCTCACGCATTCATATGACTAAACAAAAAGTTAGTTAAGCCTTGATGATTTATTATGCCTCAGAGTTCTTGTGTCACTTTTATGCCATTATTAATTTTGTTTTGTTGCAAGCATGATTATGACAGTTACTGCTCTCTCATTTGTCGCTCCCTTTCTATTTCTAGCCTTCACTTGTGCTGAGTACTTTACTCGTGCATCCAACTCCCTAAAACCAAAGTTGTCAAAAAGAGTCCACCATATCTACCTATTAGCATTATTGCTATTCCTTGCATATTTATTATGCTCTGTTTTCTTCCAACAAAAATGTTTGCTTGTTATGTGAAAATTAGTTAGTAAAGCTCTCACAAACTTGATGGCACACTTTACTTTCTTGCAATTAATAAACTTAAACCATTGTGCCCATCTATGTTGCGTATATGCTTGTTCTTTGTAAGTTGTGAATTAGCAGAACCATGTTATCATGGGGAATGCTTTCAACATTGCACTTTATTTAGTTGATATCATGTTCTTTTGCTTCTAGATCCCGGCGGTGTGAAATGAAAGGGGAGCTTGTAAGGCTCACTTAGTTCGTATATGTGTTAGAGAAACGCCTGGGCAGCTGGTCTAAGCCATGCCTAATCATGGTGGAAACCTGCAGCGTAACCATAGTGAGCAATCTATGAAGCATCTCTTATATAAAAAACCCTATGCAAATAGGAAAGAAAAAGAGAAAGAAAAGAAAAAAGAGAGAAAAAAGGAGACCTATGCAAATAGGAAATAAAAGGATTGCTGAGATGCTCATTGTATGCTTGCCTTGTCATTTTGATATCGGGAATCTTCCGTATCATCGGGCAAGGGGTACCCCGTTGGCGGGTTCTCTATGATATACATGTACTTACAATTACAAGAACTTACCTGTGACTAAACTTGGGTAGCATGAGGAACAGTACTCGTAAGTAAGGGGCATGAGATTTTCAGCTTATAACTTGTCAAGCATATCCTCATATTTAATCACTTTAACCTTAATCACCTAAAGATGCTTATGATAGGGGCAATGAGAGCTCAAAGCTAATGAGTACCATACTTTCAGCATTTGGAAGCCTTTCAAACTTTTAAATCTTTTTCTTTCACTTTTATGTTGAGTCACCATTTATTGTTTGAGCACCTTCCCGAGAGCAGAGCTGTCATTCTTAGTGTAATGTGCTTGTTCCAAAACACGGTTAATTATGACATAACTTTGACACTTGTATCTTTGATAAGTTTATTTCTAGTCTTCCCTTAAACTTCAGAGATTTCTTGGCATTTATGTTTTGCTCCAAAGAAAGGCAAGCGAGACACCACTTTATCATATCTTCTTATGAGCACTACAATCCGGCATATGCTTATATACCATGCTTCTTATTATTAATGAGTTGGAATCTCTTCATAGCTTGCATGACCACTAGGTAAACTTATTTGCATACTCTTTATTATGAATTGCCTAAGTATTTGATCATATGCTGAGAATGTATACATCTTATGAAGAAATGTGTTCATGAAAGTTTCTTTTATCGCACTCAGTTTTCAACTGAATTGCTTGAGGACAAGCAATAAGCTAAGCTTGGGGGGAGTTGATATGTCCAAAACGTATCTACTTTCCCAAACACTTTTGCTATTGTTTCTCCTCTAATTTGTGTGATTTGGATACAACTAATGCTGACTGGCGCTGTTTTCAACAGAATTGCTTTGGTGTCTCGTTTTTGTGCAGGAAATCAACTTTCAGGAAAAATCCCTGAAAATGTCGCAAAACTCCTATTTTACCAGAAGACTCACGGAGCTAGAAGACAGGACGAAGAGGAGCCACGAGGGGCCCACACCCCTGGCCGCGTGGGCCAGGCTAGGTCGCGCCAGGAGGGGGTGTGGCCACCTCGGACTCCGCCTCGACCTCTCCTTTCGCCTATAAAAGCCCTCTGACCTAAAATAGACAGGGTGTTCGACGTTTTTTAGATAGAGTTCCGTTGCGCCGCCACCACCAGATACCGCGATTCGGAACCAGAAACTCTGTTCTGGCACCCTGTCGGGACGGGGAATTGGAGAAGATCATCGCCATCATGACCATCATCGCTTCTCCATCAACCATCCATGATTCCCCCATCCATGAGTGAGTAATCCCCCGATGTAGGCTATGGGGATGGTAGGTATTGGATGAGATCGTTCATGTAATGGCATCAGATTGTTAGGGCATGGTGCATAGTATCTATTATTAGTGCTTTTGACTTTGTTGCAACTTGTTATGCTTAATGCTTGTCACTAGGGCACGAGTGCCATGATTTTAGATCTGAACTTGTTATTGATTCATGATGATAGTATTGTTTATGATCTTAGCTGCAAGTTGTATACACATATTATTGTCCGAAACCAAAGGCACCAAAGTGACAATAATCGGGATAACCGGAGGGAATGGCTGTGATATGAGGATCACGTGTGTTCACGGAGTGTTAATGCTTTGCTCCGGTGCTCTATTAAAAGGATCACCTTAATTTCTAGTAGTTCCCTTGAGGCCCCACTGCAAACGGGCTGGCAGGACAAAATATGTTGTGCAAGTTCTCATTACGAGCACGTGTGACTATATATGGAACACATGCCTATGATTATTTAGTATTTGGATGCTTTATCTTATTTATCTGCAAATGCCCTATATCTTGATTGTTATATGAATTGTCTTGTCCATGCAATGCCCGTCCATCCATCCCTATGCCTACCGCGCTTTAATCCTACTATTTACTGCAATTGTTACTACTGTCTTTACTTTTACTACTGGTATTACTTTTCTATTGCTACTATAAAACTGTTGCTACTGATAAACTACTGCGAGCAAGATTGTTTCCAGGTGCAGCTGAATTGACAACTCAGTTGTTAAGGCTGATAAATATTCTTTGGCTCCCCTTGTGTCGAATCAATAAATTGGGTTTTACTTCCCTCGAAGACTGTTGCGATCCCCTATACTTGTGGGTCATCATGCCCTAATAGCTTTTGTAGCTTTGGTGGAATTTGAGAGTGAAGGACTTGGGTTTGAATTTGGTGCATAGGTTTGAGTTCTCCTTAGAGACTCGGTGACTTCAAGATTGTGGGCTTGTTACTCTTGGGTTCTTGGAACCCTAGACGGTTGTGTGGTTGTGGTGTGATACCCTTGGGGCCTCCAATTGAGTTGTGGATATTCCTTAAGCTAGAGGCCTTGGTGGTGATTCTTGGGAGCCTCCAATTGAGTTGTGGAGATTTCTCCAAGCCTTGTACGAGTTCAATGATCGCCCTCAAGTGTCCCATAGTGGATTGAGTACCCACCTTTTGTGGTGCGCATTTGGGAGAATAAGGTGATCCATTTGTGGCGTCAGTGTGTAGCGTGCCTCCACATCTTGGGGTGAGGCCATGTGTGGTGTTGGATGAGCACCGAGCCACCAAACCTCAAGGTGAGCCATTTGTGGTGTTTGGAGAGCATTGCACCATCGCACCTCTCCAACATAGATGTAGCTTTTTTGGAAGTGAACTTCGGGATATAATCATCGTATCCCTATCCATCGGTTATTCCTATACCCGAGCCCTTTACTTATGCACTTTACATTGTGATAGCCATCGACATTGAAGTATTCTTTCTTGCTATCACCTTGTTTCTTTACTTTCTTAGCATAGGTTGTTGGTGCACTTAGTTGAACCTAGTGGTTTTAGGTTTTGTGCTTTGATAAATTGAACATTAGTTTATTCTGCATTTATTAGAGACTAAATCGTAATTATTTTAAAAGCCTATTCACACCCCTCTAGGCAACATCCTTTGTCCTTTCAATTTGTATCAGAGCGAGGTCTCTTGCTTCTTAGGCTTCACTGCCCCGAGAGTAAATATGTCTCCTAGGGGTTTAGTGCACAATGACACTTTTACATTTGATGATGCAAATTATGGTAGTTGGAGAATTTGCTTGCTTAGTAATTTTTGGGTCATTGACCCAAATATAGAGAGATTCTTGATATGGGTTTGTCTCCTCCTAAGGATCCCCAAAATCTATCTTTAGAGGAGGAGACAAACTCTTATATTGATGCTCAATCTTCTAATGTGCTTGTTAATGTTGTGAGTTTTATAGTTCTTTCCTCAATCATGCTTTTTCAGAATGCTCATGATATTTGGACCAAGCTTCAAGTAAAACATGATGTGTCCAAGAGTAACGAGGATGATTGTGTTCCCTCCACCTCCGGATGTGATGAGTTCTTATCTTCTTCCACTACACCAACATATGATTTGTCACAAGGTAACAATATGGTGAATGGTGATAATACTTGTAATGTAGATAGTGAGCTTACCATTAATGATCGTTCATCTCTATCTGATTGCAATGTTTTATTTTTGGGAATGAACACTTGTAGAACTATAAATGATTTACATGTTTGTGTTGATTGTCCTTGCATATCATGTAGAAATGCCTCGAATATATCTCATGATTATATGCTTGCTTCACCTTGTTGCCATGATGAATATGCTTCTATTTCCTCTAGTACTTGTGTTGCTAACCATGTAGAGGAAACCGAAGAATATATGGGCCAAGGCAAGGTTGTGAATGGAGCTTCAAATGTTCCCTCATCATCACCTTCTCCCAACATTCACTTATGCCTCATGGCTAAGGCTTCAAAGGTAACCTCTCTTTAGGATCGCAATATTTCTCATGGTGATGTGAATGTTGATCATGATGAAGTAGTTGATGATGTTGCTTCTTTAAAAGAGAAGGGGGATCTAGTCCTTGGCGCTCTACACAAAAATAAAAATGCTTCCTCTACTTTCAATTAAATCTTAACCTTTGCCATTGAAAGTAAGCAACTGAACATGAGGACACAATTGACAAAATGGGTAGTCTTGAGCGTGATTATGCTAATGAAACTGCAAACCGAAATGAAGCTATTAAATAGGAATGAACCACCAATGAATCTCTTAAGGAGACTTTTGCTCTAGAGCTATCTAGAGTGAAGGAATCTCATGATAGAGATCTTGAGGTGGCAAGTGCCCTCAAAGTTAAGAATGATGAGCTTCAAGTTGCTTATGCCCAACTCCTTGAGGATTTTGAGCACCTAAAAAATGACTCTAGGGTCATCAAGGGTGAGCTCATCAAACTCACTGAGTCACATGAGCAACTTAAAGCTTCATAATCCAAAGAGCTTGCCAAGTTGCCCACTCCTCTTGCTATTATTTATGATTCTTGTGCTACTAACTCTACTTCTAGTGAAGCATCTAGTTTGAAGGAGAATGTTGAGCTAAGATCTCAACTTGTGTTGCTAACTAGCAACTAAGGGAAATTAGAAGAAAGACATGTTAAGTGCTCAAGATCGCATGAGGATCTGCTAGTCTCCCATGTAGGCTAAAGTTTGCTCATGAGGCCACTATGACATAGGTAACATGTAGGGAGCCTCATGTGGAAATTAGGATTACCTCTACTCCAAGTGTCATTTTTTCCATGTCCTAGTCATAGTAATTCATCCATTCATGTTATTACTACATCTTGTGATGAATTACATTCCTTGCCTTATTGCTCTAACAATGAAGCATCTACTTCTTCTAGTACTGTTGTTGATACTAACCATGTATAGGAAATCAAAGAGCTTAAGGCTCAAGTCATTTCTTTGAAGAATGACTTGAAAAAGTGTCATGAAGGAAAGTCCACACTCAACAACATCTTGAGTGTTCGAAGATCCTCAAGTGACAAGAGTGGGCTCGAATTCAACTCTAGTGTCAAGAAAAATTCCACTAACAAGAAGAAGCACAAGGGAAACAAGAAGAAGGGCCAAGAACAAGTCAAGAATCTGGCCAACATTGTTTTCTTCAAGTGCAAGAAAGAAGGGCATCATGTGAGATCTTTCCCATTTAAGAAGAAGCCTCTTAGTGAGAAGCAACAAGGGAAGCAGCATCAAGCTCCAACTCAAGCTATAAGTGGGCCTCTTCCCAAGAATACCCAAGCTCTTCCTCAAGTTGTCACATCACCTAAGAATAAATATAGCAAGAGAATAACTTGCTACATATGCCATGAGAAGGGGCACCTTTCTTCCTCATGTACCATGGGTAACTCCTCATCCAACCCTATCATGATTGATGATGTTTATTCTCTTCATAAGGATGATGGTGGCAATGTGTGTGCCAAATATGTTGGCGCCTAGTATGGTGTCAAGAAAAGAACAATTTGGGTGGCCAAACCTATTGTGACTAACTTATTAGGACCCAACTTTGTTGGGGACCAACAATTTAAAACTTTATCAATAGGTGTTGTTGGAGGGCACTCGAGACTTGGCTACATCATGAAGAATTGAGGGACCTTCATCTATTATATTCTTTCAAGACAATTCATTTTGATTATCAGATTTCTATCACATATCAAAAGTGCCTCCTTGATGTAACATGTTCTTAACTCATTTACATTGAAAGTTACTTGCTCCCTTGTGCATGTGTTGGTTTTGCACCTTTCATGTGTTTGTATATGTTGTGCTTACCTCTTACATACCCTGAGTTGTCAAGTATATTTGTGTATGTTGGTTGGCACACCATGTATTTGTGTTCTTGTGTTTGAGCCTTTATAGAATCTATTTGGTATCTTATTTGGATCTTGTGAGAGACTAATGGACTATCCCATTTTGGGGGAGTGTCATGCTTTGGGTATTCCACAATCCTAAAATGTGTGTACATGAGGAATACCACTTAGTATTTATACTGCAAGATTATCTATTCTCTATGTGGTATGTCATTCTCATGAGAATTAAAGTTCCATAATGTCCATTAGTTATCTCTATTTTGATCTTTTTGCCTCTTGTTGAGATTTCATGGTTTATCAAATAATGGGTGAGTCATACAATTTGTGAATATGAAAAACCAAAAAAATTGGACATTTGAGGTAGTGCCACTTAGAATTGATATTGAGAATTATCTAGCTCCTATGAGGCACATTAGCTCAAATAAGTTCCAGTTTGCTTGGATGCTTTTCTTGCTCATCTTCTGGATCTTGCGCGTGAGAGTTTTTCTTGGTATGTGTTTGCTCACATTTGGACCTCCATATCCTCCTTGGAAACCATTTGCTTCAAGTTACTTTAATCATTAATGATTGTGTGACTATTTGAAGCTATCAAGAATCTCTATCTAAGCATAGATCTTAATTATTATATTTTCCCATATCATTGTGTTGTGAATATGATCTTAGATATCCTTACAAGCTACATTGGGAAATTTATCCCTAATACTTGTTGTCATTGGACAATTGGCACTCCATACATGGTAGAATTTATTGATCATACTCACTTTTGCCTTTGTTTATTTTTGTCCTATCTTTTGCCAACAAAATGATTTGTGTTGCTCCCATGTTGTCCTTGGATCTTGTGGATCATTTTATTTTATTGGTATTCTCTTGTGTTTGATTTAATGTAGGAAGTAGTGATGATCTCATTTATGTGCATGCATTCAAAAGCAAAATTCTACATAATGCACTATTTATGGGGGAGCTCTCCTTTATTATATAAAACACTCTTTTTATGCTTGTTGTTTTGATCTATATCGTGTTTTATGTTCTTGGAAGCTCGATCTTTTTTGGGTACTTTGTGCCATCATAAAGAGTGTGAAGATTTTGTTTCAGTTGTTGGAAATTTCTCTCTTTGGAGTTGGTTTTGTCTCATTATGTGTTACATGTTTTGACCTTTTAGAATGAGATAAATCCTTGAGCATTTGTGATTTTGTCTATATTTTGCTCTTTGTCTTTTTCCTAGTTCATTTGTTGAACTTATGATTTTTCATGTGTTGATTTGATTCTTTAATACAATTTGGACACCTTTTGTCATGTCACACTTTTGTGTGTTTGCCTTCTTGGTTTACTTGGTGTTTTTGTTAAAATTGTATCTCCTTGCTGGTTCTTGAAAGTTTTGTGCATGAATATTTACTATATGTATATATTATGGCATGCTCGCTTTCATTGATCCAATGTATAGGGGAACTCCAGAAAATCCTATTGGCTAAGATGTGCATGAAATTCAATTCCATATCAATATGCACATGTTTATGTGGAGTCTCTCCTATGTATTGTAATTTCTCTAATTCTTTAGAACCAATATGTTTGGGGACCATTTTGTAATTAATGTTGTGTTAGGTACATTGGAGATATATTGGATGCTTGTCTCTTCAATTAGGAAGAAGTTGTGCCTACATGAAAATTAGAGGCATTCTAGGATGATCAACGAATTCATATCCACTACATCCTTCCAATTATATCTTGGTAACAAGTATCCCTTACTCATGCATACGTATCTTTCTTCCAACCTGTTGTAGGTTGCTCTTTGGCATGAATTTTTTGTATTTGCAAATTTTATGGTTCATGCTTTGGTTTTAAGGAGAACTCCTTATTGCAAATGTGAGTAGGTTGAGATGAGTGCATATAATGGGGACTATACTAAATCATGCTTATGATTCATCAATCCCAAATATGTCAACCTAGAAATTCTATTGCCCATCTTTTCCTCAATAGATCTCATGTGCAATAGTAAGAATTTGCAAAGGTGACTTTTCTTTATGATACTTGTTGCCTTTCTCATATATTCCAAGTATCTCCTTTTCCCTTGGTGATAGCTGTAATGTATGTGGTGTGTTGGTGTTTGAAGCTCATTGATGTACAATAAGGCATATTTGAGCCTTTGCCCATGCTTTCAAGCAAAAATATTTGATGTACAATAAAGCATCATCCATTCAGTCTGGTGCTAGGATGGTCTTATCCTTGGTAAAAGCATACTATGATGAAGCCGACATAGGTTTGTTGACTTCTGGTATGCCAGAGATCTATGAGGAGGGCGACAAGGTGGATATCACTACTATATGGAATTCCCTCATCGACTATGATACCAGGGTTTCCAAACTCGTCGAGGCTGATGTCTTTGTAGGGAAACGGGTAGGCTACACTAGCGTAAAATCAAAATTTTCTACCGCGTCAACCAGGAATACTATTGTCATAGATCATGGGATTACCGCTAGACACGCAGGTGCGGAACTCGATGAAGCACGTCACGACAGTGTAGATGTTCTACGTCTCCTCCTTGCCCTCGTCCCATGAGCAGCTCCCCTTTGCACGGCTCGTACAAGTGCTACAGATGCAGCACCTCCGAGGTATCCACACGTCCGGAGTGGAAGCCGTCACACGCCAGACTGCTAGGTCTGCACGTGCAACATAGGCGGAAGAGGAGTGGTGGCTGGGTGGAATGCTCAACCCTATCCAGCTCGCCTCACTCTCTCTTATATAGGCATCCTTGGTGGGCTTCTACATTAGCGGCCCATTAGCAGCCTAAGCCTAGTCTAATTCGGATCCAATCCTCATTAGGCTTCCAGCCCCTAAAGTGTGTGACCCTATAGGTTCATACACGTATAGTCATGACACGAGTACACTTACTCTGTCAATAGTTGGTAGCAGCCTCTAGCAAGACGTGCCAACTCCTAAACGCATATAAAGATCATTCGGACAAACCATCACAAGGTTGAGTACATGTCTTTCCCTTTGCCTCACGATATTTGGTCTAGCTCCAAGCTGACCTCTCTTTCTCGATACTGTGATTCGGAATCCCTTTACTAGGTTAACTCTTAACCTTATGTAGCACGGCCATGCATTTCTGGATCCGGTCACTCGAGGGGCCCAGAGATATCTCTCTCAAGTAGAGAGGGGCAAATCCCATCTTGATTGACCGATGTCTTGCAGCATGTATCAGGACAAACCTGAAAGCTACCTTTATAACTACCCAGCTAAGTAGTAGTGTTTGATAGCCCCAAAGCAGGTCGATCCACATCTCAAGTATATGTGACAATCTCAGGTCTGAGGACAAAACGTACATGATGTGTAGAGAGAGCTGCAAGTATTATTGCTAGTCTCAAGTTGGGTCAGTCCAACCCCATGTTCATAACATGTGTCCACATCATTGGTTTGACATCTCTATGTCTATGACTTGCGAAACATAGTCATCAACCAATCGATGTGCTAGTCTAATATTCACGTGTGTCCTCCATGAACTCTGACTAGGGACAATTATTAGATAACCATACAAGTAAAGAGTTTCACAAACAATTCACATAATTGCCAATCAATACAAGTTGGCTGGTATATGGATATTCAAGGAACATTATAATAACTCATGGATACACATGAAATACAATCATCTCTATGATTGCCTCTAGGGCATATTTCCTTCAGTCTTCGTGCCTATCAAGGAGATGGACGATGATCAATCGACATCAAGTTCCTCCTTCGGGACTGTCTCCAAGCTTGATGACATGTCCCATGCAACTTCTCCCGTTCTGATGATGCAGCATCAAAGTCACCTACAATAGAGCCATAGAACACTTTGTTGTATTAAATGTGTCTCTACAATGTTTATATGTATGCAGAAAACAATCTAGAAGGTGGAAAACTTGGCTACAAGCCTCCTGCTACTTATCTATGTACGACATGTATATTTTTAAGCAAGTGCTGGCTTATCCATTATTTTGCTTCTTATGCTTGACCTTTCATGAAATAGAAGACTCACAGCACAAAACTATGTCCTCGGGTGATGATACTTAATAGCACCGTCAAGAACCTAAGAACAAAATCGCCGACTTTGAGTGCCGAAAAGTCACTACTCCAGAATCCACATAAAAACGTCAAAAAACGTGTAGACCATAAAACTTAAGCTAACGCCCGTAGGCGGAATTTTCACAAGTGCGAATGTAAACTTACGCATAGATGGTTTATATAATCCAAAAATGAACACTAAAGGAGGTAAAAGACTCAGGAAATATGAGTGAACCAAATGCTTTATTTCATTGATCATATAAAATATTTATTACATAATATAAAATATGCTAAGTGTGAAAAGGACGTAGCTTTGCTATGTTCCATGGCCGACCAGTCTCCGAATAATCATCATCGGGGTCAGGTCGCTTACACCTTTAATCTTTTCCTGGCTTATCTTTCAACTCAGGAATATCGATGAGGTAATAGGAACCATTGAGCAACGCTTTTCTTATGACAGATGGTCCTTCCCAAGGTGGAGATGGTTTGTGTGACTTTTTCTGCTTGAGGCGAAGCACAAGGTCCCCCTCTTTAAAAGAGCGATGCCGAATGTAGCGACTATGGTAGTTGCGTAGCTTCTACTGGTAGATGGGGGATCTCTGGCATGCCAAGACGTGTTCTTCCTCGAGCAGGTCCACAAATAAGCGTATGTATTCTTCAGCGTCATATTTGTTGTAGGCGGTGACTCTCGGCGCATCGTGGAGGATGTCAGATGGTAGGACTGCTTCTGCTCCATAGACCATGAAGAAAGTGGTCAAGCCGGTAGATCTGTTTGATGTTGTTTGCAAACTCCACAAGATAGATGGTAAATCTTCCGCCCAGGCTCCAACTGCTCTATGTAGCAGTGCCTATAAGCATGGCTTCATTCCTTGTATAATTAATCCATTGGCCCTTTCAACTTGACCATTAGACTATAGGTGTGCCATAGATGCTAAGTCAAGGTGGATACCTTTATCGT
This sequence comes from Avena eriantha, assembly GCA_910589775.1. NCBI lineage: Eukaryota > Viridiplantae > Streptophyta > Magnoliopsida > Poales > Poaceae > Avena > Avena eriantha. The sequence goes on along the minus strand of OU342743.1, from coordinate 531,494,615 downwards.
GACAGTAAGCCTCTACTTCTCCGAGTGATAAGTTGCTGCCATTGTTGGTGATGATGCTATGTGGGAGGCCAAATCTCACCACTAGATCCCGGGCAAACTTTAGGTCTGTTGCCCCATCGAGCTTTCTAATGGGTTTGCCTTCAATCCATTTAGTGAATTTATCCACTGAAACTAGCAAATGTGTAAATCCACAAGGTGTCATCTTAAAGGGACCAACCATGTCAAGCCCCCAGACTGCAAACGGCCAAATAATTGGAACCACCCGCAATTCTTCAGTTGGAACATGTGGTTGCCTTGCATACAACTAACATCCAATACAAGTCTGCACTAGCTTGTCGGCGTCCGCCTTGGTGGTCGGCCAGTAGAATCCTTACCGGAAGGCTTTGGAGACTAGTGATCAAGGAGCGGCGTGATGCCTGCAATCTCCAAGATGAATCTCTCTAAGGATTTCCATACCTTGCTGCTGGGATGCACACCGTAGGAATACTCCCGTGGTGCTTCATTTGTACAAATGGCCATCTATTATGGTATAAACTTTTGCTCTGTGATGACTGCAAGTGCATAGATCTTTTGTAGCTAGTTTCGAAATAAAGATATCGATCCCACAGGGAGCAGGAGTATGAAGTCTAATAACTCTTGAATTAAATACTATAATAGAAATGCTAAATAAAGTTCTAAGTAACAAGATAAAATGCGAGTATTGTGTAAAAATGTGTTTTTGGGTTTTTGGTATAAGAGAGCAATAAGTAAAGTAAAGTAACTAAACACAGAAAGTAAGTATCGCGTATGTAAAAGAGATTTGAACTGCAATATGGGAAACGCATTCTTAGGGAGTAGCGGATACATCACTAGCATTCTAAAGAGCTAAGGTAAAGATTATTATCATGAACATTCTAAACTATGTATGTGTGGGAGGAACTGCGTATTTGGACAAATAGGCAGCAACCACTGCTCACATCATCCTCATAACTAAAATAGTCAGCAATCGACATTAATCGAATTACTGCGCTATTAAGGGACTTAATCCTGTATGACGTATCCTATGCCATGGATAATGTTCTATGAGTTTCCTCGGTTTCCAAGTTGATACGTAAGGGGTGCCAACAACTTTATAGTCACTGTAAGTGCTAACACACCTCTGTCTACCAACAAGTAGTTCCCTCCATCAAGTCCCCATAAGAGGCAAATATTGAGAGGCCGACTTCTCTCAACATCAAGATGAAGACAATCTAATGCATGGTCACATCGATGAATATCATAATAAACTTTATCTTATTTCAGTCTCATACTAGGGTTTCTCCATCTCCCCAAGAACTAATGATCTACTCAAACATGAGGTAATTAACATCATGGAAATAACAATGGAATCTATCATAGATGAATAGTACTTGTATAAATCCACAATGAGTACGGGAATTATAGCAAGATCTAGACAAGATGTAGATGGGATAGATGGAGATGGTGTTGATGAAGCGGTTGATGATGAAGATCGATGCCTTAGCCTCCCGGATCAGTGCAGGGTGAAGATGGATCCCCGGTGGACGAGCTCCCCCTCTAGATGCCTTCTGGAGGTGAGGTTTCGATGATTTCTGGTTGTTCTGTATGTGGTCTCTTCAATCCAGTTGCACGGGATGAACTATTTGAGGAGGCGGTGGCGGTGCCAACTATACGACCGGAACTATATGGCTAGAAAATTTATTCCTGCCGTATAGTTGGTCGTTAAACCGTATGTAAGCCTTGATCGCTTCGGGTTTTCTTCTAGTGTTATTGATATTTCCCAAATAAGTGATTTACATTGTTTTTGGATCCTTTTCTCCCCAATACAACTGCTCCAAGAATTGTGTCCATTCTATCCATTATCTATCTTGATCCTGGTGAAAATAGACATAAAATGTGCGTGCGAACACCGTAAAATACCAAGATCCTACATCTATAGTGCAAAATAATAATATAAAACATGATGCAAATATGCACTCATTAACTTCCCCAAGCTTAGACTCTTTCTTGTCCCGAGGAAGTTTAGCTTAATGGATGTGATCCTCATATTCATGAAGCCGAGTCGATAAAAATAGATGAGGAAGTTGCAGCATGTTTTTATCAAATATGATACATAGGAATAAGTTCATGAATAGTACCTTACGTGAACCATCTGAATAGTATTAGCAGGCTTCCACACCTTAGAATTCAACAGTTCATAAAAGATCACTCTCAATATGATGTAAAAGTATTCAGTTCGACTGAATGAGTTAGCGAGGTAGTCCCAAGTGTTTTTGGATTAACATATTCACTTGGGATTTAAAATCTCAAACACTTCTTTGTCATACTACAATATAGTGGCGTATGCCTACCTGCTCTTTGCACATTTGCTCTTTTTCTTCTTTCTTTTCTTCTTCTCTTTTATATATATGCTCACACTTTTGTTTAAGTGTTATGCAAAGGAGCTAGCCATACATTCCACTTCATGTAGGAATTCAAAGTTTAACAATCTCGATTGCCAAATTCCAATTGTATATGAAGCAATCTTTATAGCTTGAATATTCTACCTCGTCTTATTCTCACTCTAATTTGATATCACCTTTTATTTTCCTTTGTTCAAAGTTTCTTTTTCAACTTAACTGATTAGATAATTTTTCTTTGTAAATCAAACCGTGAACTTACAACATATTGACCAAATTATCTTTGTATGTTCCATTAATACCAATGGTGTCGAAGCTTCCTATTGCTATCATCAAGTGCAAGTAAAATTATACTCAAGCCATTCATATATCCAATAAGACAAGCACAAACTCAATAATGCTCCATATATGATAATAAACTCAGAATTTCATAAAAGGGATCAAATATTCTTGAAGAGAATCCTAATGATGCAAACTTTATTTCTAATCTGAACTAATGCAAAATTAAAATAGTAATGTAAAACTTATAAGATAGATTACAAGGTCTTAAAGATCTCCCCAAGCTTGAAATCAAGCCAGGTGGGATCAAATAATCCTTTGCGATTATTTGATACCGTGATTATTGTAGATCACTGTGGTGGCATGGCATGTAACACCGCGGTGTGTAGCTTCTTGTTTGTATCCTCTAGAGCACTGATGCGGATGTAGCACCTGCACAAATAAAATTGCAAAGTATCCACTTTATCTGCGAGTCTAGTCACCAATGGGAGAATATCATCCTTCTTCTCTATCTCCTTGAGACGGTGACGGACTTCAACACGATGGAGTAGCTCCTACTTCTAATATATCTTTAGTGCTCTCATGTGGTCCTTGGTCCTTGGAACAACTTCTTCTTACTCATCCATGATTGATGGATCGGGGAAGTGGAAACTGTTCCTCCACTCTTCTTGAGGCTTCACCCTCATATGGGCACCAATGGTAGGCTTCAAGAGTGGAACCTTCGCTCCCTTGCTAACACCTGCACCAACATTAGGTAATTCCTTACGCTTGTGCGGCCTGGGGTTTGTGGCGATGAACTTGATCGTCTCCACGCGCCCTTTTCCATGCGGCTTGTGATCTTCTCTCTCTTGTTGAGCCCTCTTCATTGCCACCTAGTTGATCTCCGGGGGATCATAGACATCACGACAGATGTAGATGTCACTCACATCTTCATCAGAATAGTTGTTGTAGAAGCTTGTCTCGACGTACTCCTTGTACCCCGGGCTAAACCTCTCCACCTCCTCGTTGTCGTCCTCCATGGATGGGCTGCTAGAGCGATCCCTAGGCGGAGCAATGAGCGGCCGGGGACGGGATAAAGCACAGCTGGATTGTTTCCTGGTGATTATGCTTTGAGAGAGAGACAATGGCAGTATATAAGGGGGGTTGGAGATCGGTAAAACTCGCGAGAAACACCAAATTCTTGCCCAAGAAAAGAATCTTAATGAAACAGGGAAAGAAATCACGGATTTGGAGGAGTCCTCCCGCGTAACGACCAACTATACGGGTGCGGCCCCTATAGCTCTTGTTGTATAGTTGGTTCCGGGCAGATATTTCCAAATATCTCGAGTTAAGGTCAATTAAGTTACGACTCGAAATCGACAATACCGTTTTTTCTTTCGGAAAAAAAAGTAAACGAAAATGATTGAGAGTTTAATGACCAACTATATAGCCAAAATATTTATTCCGGTCATAGAGTTGTGACCGTATAGACACAGACATTAGAAATAAAAAGCGTCTGAGAGTTTAATGACCAACTATATGGCCGGAATATTTATTCCCATCGTATAGTTGCGACCGTATAGATCCAAACATCGAAAACAATTTCGCAAAGAAGATACAGAAGGTTTAACGACCAACTATACGGCCAGAATATTTTCTCTGGTCGTATAGTTGCGCCCGTATAGTTGGTAAAAACCTTCAGAAACTTCAGAAAAACACGAGGAATTCAAAGGAAAAAATTTCAGAAGTAAAATCTGTGAAAGCAAATCACTTATTTGAGTAAAAACACTTACCTTGCGCATACCATTTACTTACTCGGGGATGACAGGCTCCTCCAACAACAAAGACTTCTTCTCTTTTGGAGAAATTGACCTTAGTTCATTTAATAATTCTCGTATGCGAAAATCACCAGGACTAAAGTTCCTCTCAATAAGATTAGTGTCTTGCTGGGCAAATATGGACACTGCATCCAACATCTTTGTTTCTTGCCTCTGCATAATCTGCAACTCAAATTCTTGAAGTAAAAGGATCCAACGGACCAGTCTTGGTTTATGATTTTTCCTCTCAACGAGTTCTTTTAAACCATCACGATCCGTATGAACTCTTACTTTTGCATCAACTATATAAGAACGAAATTTATCGCAAGAGAAAAATACAGCAAAAAGTTCCCTTTCTTCCTTAGGATAATTCTTTTAAGCACTATTAAGAGTTCTACTAGCATGATGTATAATGTAAAATCTGCGCCCTATATGTTGTCCCAGAGTTACTCCTACAACATCATCACTAGCTTCACATATTAAGTCAAAAGTCATATCCTATATAGGTGGTTTAATGGTAGGAGCATGGGATAAAGCATATTTAAGTTTATCAAAGGCTACAAGACATTTATCATCAAAGTTAAATCTTATTCCCTTTTGCATAAGGTTAGTCAAAGGTTTAGATATTCCAGAGAAATTCCTAAGAACCTTCTATAAGAAACCACATGACCAAGGAAACTTCTTATACCTTTTATATCCCTAGGTCGTGGAATTCTCTCTATGGCCTCAACCTTAGCTCTATACACTTCAATTGCCTTACCTGATACCTTATATCCAATGACTATACCTTCTTTGACCATAAAATGGCACTTCTCCCAGTTTAGAACGAGATTTGTCTCTTCGCAATGCTGCAAAACTCTTTTGAGATTATCCAAACAAATAGTAAATGAAGTTCCATAGATAGAAAAGTCGTCCATAAATACTTCCATTATCAGTTCTATAAAATCTGCAAAAATAGCAGTCGTGCATCTTTGAAAAGTAGCTGGAGCATTACATAAACCAAAGGGCATACGACGGTAAGCATGTAAATCATAAGGAATAAGGAAAGTTGTTTTAAGTTGGTCATCAGGATGAACAGCTATTTGAGAAAAAATAGAGTATCCATCCAAGTAGCAAAAATGAGTGTGGTTTGCTAACCTCTCTAAATTTTGATCTATGAACGGTAAAGGATAGTGATCTTTCCTAGTTTTTTTATTCAATTTCTTGAAATCTATACACATCCTATGTCCAACAATAGTTCTAGTAGGTATCACTTCATTGTTTTCATTAGGAACAACAGTAAAACGCCCTTCTTAGGGACAGAATGAACATGACTTACCCATTCACTTTCTTTTACGGGATACATTATACATGCGTCTAGTAGGCGTACTATTTATTTTCTTACCACTTCCTTCATTTCGGGCTTCAATCGTCTATTAAATTCTGCAACTGGTTTAGCACCTTCCTCCATGAATATTCGATGGACGGTTATCATGGGACTAATGCCCTTCAAATCATCCATTGAGTACCCAAAGGCCTTGCAATGCTCCTTAAGTATTTTCATGAGTTCTTCTTCTTCATCCCCTGAAAGTTTAGCACTAATAATAATAGGAAATTTATTTATATCATCTAGAAATCTGTATTCAAGATTATCTGGTAGAGTCTTCAATTCTGGGGGTGGTAATTCCTTGTCCCCTCTCTTTTCTGGCTCTTCGAAAGCCTCATTAGTTGGAGGCCCTATAATGGGAGTGAATCAAATTCATCTTCTAGTTCTTCTAGGGACTTGTCCTTCATAACTATTTCTTCATAATTTGATTCTTCATTTATTTCTTCTTCTTGATCACTAAAGAAGAGAGCTGCCATTTCCTCAATAGTTTTCTCTTTCTCTTCTTCTTGTATTTGTGGAGGCCTGTCTTTAAATCTAGAAAAGTGGAATTCCTTTTCCACTCCCCCAAGCTTAAGAGACACAATCTCCTTTTTGAAATCAACATTGGCAACTACATCACTCAAAAAGATTCTTCCAAATATAATTGGGCAAAGAGTTTCAGCTAGCATATCAACAACTACAAAATCGATAGGAAATTTTTTATTGCCAATTTGTGACAGTTGCATCTTCAACTGCTCCCTTAGGAATTCTAAGAGTTTTATTGGCTAACATGATTGTCATACCAGTATTTTCAATTGTAGCCGGTTCTATTTCTTCTTTTATTTGTAAATAGAAATTAAAAGATATAACATTAACTTCGGCGCCAAGATCACATAAACCATAGTGCGAGGTTTCCTTAAATATGTAGGGAAGAATAGGCTTACCCACATCTTTTACCTTTGTTTTACCTTCAACCAATACGGAAGTATCTTCATCAAGTTCAACTATGTTACAATGTTCATACATAGCCATTATTGCTTCCTTGGTCACGTCTTCATCTTTGGTTTCTTCCAGATGTTCCTCAACTTATGGCATACTTTCTTCTTCCTTTTTCTCCTGTACTGCTTTGACCTATTCATATTCAAAAATATGCTTCTTTGCAGTGTTAGCGAAAGGTATCTCATCTGTTGGTTCTAGGGAGGCCAGTGTTGCTTTAACTTCTCTTTTCTTCTCAGGTTCGGGTGGTGGGTCATACTTGACCAAGCCTTCTTTTGGAGCTTTGATGTGTTCCATAAAAGATTTAACGACTTGCAACACAAGATCTGAATCCAAATAAAGTTCTTTAGATAATTCTTTAACATGGCCCTTTTTATTATAGTCATGAATACAATCATAATCTATTTCTACGCCTCCTTCGCTTCCTAGATCAAAATTCATGAAACTCTATGATCGCAAATTTTATTAAGTAAAGCCCAAGCTTTAGTTATAGGAAGATTCATAAAGGCCCCTTGCACGAAAGAGTCGAGCTCAATTTTATTAGGTTCAATTAAACCGCCATAAAAGATATGTAGTAAATACCATTCAAGCAAATCATGATGAGGACATAGGTGAAGTAAATCTTTAAATCTGATATAAGCTCTTACTAGTCCTTCATTAGGACAGTTCCTCCAAGTCATTATAAGACGCATGATTCCAAAAGATTATCATAATGGATAATATTTTGCTAGAAAATCACAGGCTAAATTATCCCAAGTAGTAGTGGCTTCTGGGGGTAGAGATCTATACCATGAGAGAGTTGTACTAATCAAAGTATGACTAAAAAGTTTAACCCTTACCTCATTAGCAGTATACCCCGTTAATTGTAAAGTGCCACATATATCTTTGAAACATGCAATATGCTCATATGGATCATGATCTTTTTCATCTCCAGTAAATTGCTTCTTGTGTAGAATACAAAGTAATAGAGGATTTATTTCAAACCCCCTTGTCTTCTCGTTGGAGCTGTCTCTTTTATTAATATCATAAGGCTTCCCAAAATGCCTGAGTGGGTTAGCACTAGCCATATGCTCAAACTCCATCATGTTGGTGGAAACCTATAACTCAAAACAAAACTTAGGAAGACAAAAATAAATAAGCAAAAACTAAAAGACCTACAGCGCTTGGCTCCCCAGCAACGGCGCCAGAAAATAGCTTGATGACTACAAGTGCACAGATCGTTTGTAGCTAGTTTCGAAATAAAGATATCGATCCCACAGGGAGCAGGAGCCTGAAGTCTAATAACTCTTGAATTAAATACTATAATAGAAATGCTAAATAAAGTTCTAATTAACAAGATAAAATGCGAGTATTGTGTAAAAATGTGTTTTTGGGTTTTTGGTATAAGAGAGCAATAAGTAAAGTAAAGTAACTAAACACAGAAAGTAAGTATCGCGTATGTAAAAGAGATTTGGAACTGCAATAGGGGAAACGTGTTCTTAGGGAGTAGCGGATACACCACTAGCATTCTAAAGAGCTAAGGTAAAGATTATTATCATGAACATTATCAACTATGTATGTGTGGGAGGAAATCCGTATTCGAACAAATAGGCAGCAGCCACTGCTCACATCATCCTCATAACCACAGCAGTCAGCAATCGAGATCTATCGAATTACTGCGCTATTAAGGGACTTAATCCCGTAGGACGTATCCCATGGCATGGATAGTGTTCCGTGAGTTTCCTCGGTTCCCAAGTTGATATGTAAGGGGTTACAACAACTTTATAGTCATTATAAGTGCTAACACACCTCCGTCTACCAACAAGTAGTTCCCTCCATCAAGTCCCCATAATAGGCAAATATCGAGAGGTCGACTTCTCTCAACATCAAGATGAAGATAATCTAACACATGGTCATAGCGATGAATATCATAATAAACTTTACCTTATTTCACTCTTATACTAGGGGGGTTTCTCCATCTCCCCAAGAACTAATGATCTACTCAAACATGGAGGCAATCAACATCATGGAAATAACAATGGAATCTATCATAGATGAATAGTACTTGTATAAATCCAGAAAGAGTACGGGAATTACAACAAGATCTAGACAAGATGTAGATGGGATGGATGGGTATGGTGGTGATGCAGCGGTTGATGATGAAGGTCGATGCCTTAGCCTCCCAGATCTATGCAGGGCGAAGATGGATCCCTGGTGGACGAGTTCCCCCTCCAGATGACTTCCGGAGGTGAGGTTTCGGTAATTTATGGTTGTTCTGTATGTAGTCTCTCCAATCTAGTTGCACAGGGTGAAACTATTTGAGGAGGCGGTGGCGACGCCAACTATATGACCATAAAATTTATTCCCATTGTATAGTTGGTCGTTAAACCATATGTAAGCCTCGATCGCTTCGGGTTTTCTTCTGGTGTTATTGATATTTCCCAATTAAGCGATTTACGTTGTTTTTGGCTCCTTTTCTCCCCAATACAACAACTCCAAGAATTGTGTCCATTGTATCCATCATCTGTGTTGATTCTGTGAAAATAGATATAAAATGTGCGCACGAACACCGTAAAATACCAAGATCCTACATCTACTGTGCAAAATAATAATATAAAACATGATGCAAATATGCACTCATCACTCTGCGTACTATCTGTCAGCTTTCGACTTCGTCGGCGGGCAGTGTTCTGTCTTGAAGGTTGTCCATGAACGGTTTCGTCCAAGCCAGAGAGGTCACTGTAACTGATTTAACAAATGCATCCACTCTATCTGGGTTGTCGGGGTCTGCTCCTTTCACGGATGGTGTCCGTAGATGCTCCAATAAAACACCAAGTGGAATTGGTTTGCGGGCCGATCCAAGCTTAGATAGCAGATCTACCACCTCATTATCCTCCCTTTTGACATACTTGACTTCATAGCCATCGAAACACTTGGATATTTCATCTATTTCATCTTGATATGCCACCATCATAGGGTTCCGCAAGTTCTAGGTGCCAGCCACCTGCTGGGCAACCAAGTAGGAATCTCCACAACAAACTATGCACTTGATTCCAATATCCTTGGCCACACGAAGTCCACGAATGAGAGCTTCATATTCCGCCATGTTGTTGGTAGCTAATGTCTACGCACTTCTATTCTTGTAGACCATTGTTGGGCCTCCAAGTGCAGAGGTTTGTAGAACAGCAGCAAGTTTTTCCTTAAGTGGATCACCCAAGGTTTATCGAACTCAGGGAGGAAGTGGTGAAAGGTATTCCCACTCAAGCAACCCTGCAATCAATATACAAGAAGTCTCTTGTGTCCCCAACACACCCAATACACTTGTCAGATGTATAGGTGCACTAGTTCGGCGAAGAGATAGTGAAAATACAAGTGGTATGGATAATTATAAGTGGTAACGGTGCTAGAAAATAACTTGATAGCATGTAAGAGACTAAAAGTAAACTGAAATAAAGATGCCAGCAAGCAAACATGTAACAGATCTAATTGCAAACGGTGTTTCAGTGCTTAGAAACAAGGCATAGGGATCATACTTTCACTAGTGAACACTCTCATATAAATATCTTCTTCTTTATGATACTACTCTGAACTACTCTCCCGTTGGACACTCTAATTGTTGGTAGGGCTATAACAACACACCTCAAAGTAAGCCTTTCCCATCTAGAAAACCCCACACTGTCACCTTGAGTACTAGATGAGTCCAACAAACACCACAATTTCATAAAGATATCCAACTCCAAATATAACTCATAACAAGTATTTGTAATCTCTAGCCTAACTGCCACCATGGTGTGCACGCTGTCAGTTTCACACACATGGGGAGAGCAGAGATTTATTAAAGCACTTGAGTAGCAAGGTAGATCTATAGATTACAAGCTCATGATCACAATATGATCATGCATAGAGAGAGATGAACACATAGCTACCGGTAGAACCCTTAGCCACGAGAGAGAACTACTCCCTCCTCATCACGGGAATCACCAATGGTGATGGATATGGTGGTGGAGATCGATGGAGATGGCGGTAAATATGGTGAAGAGGTGGCGGCGGCGCCGGCGGCGACGCGGAGGACTCCTTCCCCGCCGCCAGTATCACAGGGGAGCACCACCCCTTAACACCCTTCCTTCATGGCTTCTTGGGAGCCTTTCCCATATGGAGATGGGATCCATCGGGGAGGAAAAAACGTGGCTTTGGTGGCTACAAATTCGTAGGTGGAGGTTTGAGGATTTAGGGTTTTGGTATCGGGAGACTTCTTATAGGCGAAGAGGCAAGGTCGGTGGGCGGCCAGGGGCCCACATCACCTGGTGGTACGGCCAGGGCTAGCCCGCGCCACCACATGGCGTGGCCAGGCCCTGGCCCTCCTTCGTCTCGTATTCTGGCTCTGTGAGTCTTTTGGTAAAATAGGAACCTTGGCTTTTGTCCCGTCCAATTCTGAGAATATTCATTTTCTGACTTCCCTGGAACCAAAAACAGCAGAAAACAGGCAACTGGCACTGTGGCATCTTGTTAATAGGTTAGTCCAAGAAATCATATGAAAAGTACTCCAAAGTTGGAACAAAACACAAGAAAGTAGATAAAACCAAGCATGGAACATCAAAAATTATAGATACATTTGCAATGTATCAGTAGCATTGAAGTGGATCTAAAGGATGTTCTTAAACTTCTCCCTGTTGGTGATTGTAGTAATACACTAGCCCCCGAACCATTGAGTAACTTGGATCCATCAAAGTGCATGACCCAAAACTCTGGCTCTGGCTAGGTGTATCTTCTGGCAGTTTAGTCCAATCTATGATGAAATCTACCAATGCTTGTGATTTGATAGCGTCACACCTCTTGTAGGTGATTTCGAAGGCGGCAAGCTCGATGCCCCACTTTACCACCCTTCATGTAGTGTGGCTGTTGTTGATAATGTCGGATACTGGAGCTTTGCTCACCACTGTGATGGGGTGCTCCTGGAAGTAATGCCTTAGCTTACGTGAAGCAAGGAAAACTCCATAAGCTAGCTTCTGGTAGTGCGGATAACACTTCTTGGATTCCGTCAAGACCTCGCTTACATAGTAAACTGGTCACCGAACTCCGTGCTCATACATTGGCTCCTGGCACTCCACCACGACGACGATCCTAATAACCTGGTTGGTTATTGCTATGTATACTAACATTGGCTCCATTGACTCTAGTGCTGCAAGTATTGGTGCACATAAGAGTATTCTCTTCAACTCGTGAAGTGTTGTATTTGCCTCATCCATCCATACTAATTTGTCCTCCTTTTTGAGAAACTTGTAGAGTGGCATTGACTTCTCTCCAAGTCGGCTGATGAACTAGCTTACCACTACAACACAGCCTGTGAGCCACTGGATGTCCTTCAAGCATGTCAGTCGTTTTATGTCAAGGATGGCCTTGATCTTCTCTAGGACCTCGATTCCGCGATGCATAATGATGAAGCCCAACAATTTGCTGACTGGGACCCCGAAGAAACACTTCTTGGGGTTGAGCATCATGTTGTACTTCTGGAGGTTATTGAAGGTTTCCTGCAAGTCAGCGATGAGATCATTTTATTTCTTTGACAGCACCGTGATGTCATCCACATAAGCATGTATGTTTCGACCTATTTGGTCATGTAGGCAATACTGCATCATCCGCTGGTACGTAGCACCCGTGTTTTCAGCCGAAAGGGCATCGTGACGTAGTAGTATGTGCCATAAGGTGTGATGAACAAAGTGGAAAACTGGTGCGACTTTCGCGTTTTTATTTGGTGGTATCCTGAGTATGCATCTAGAAAACAAAGAAGTTTCGAGCCAGCCGTTGAGTCAATGACTTGGTCAATGCGAGGCAAAGAAAACGGATCCTTTGGGCATGATTTGTTCAAGCCGGTGTAATCACCGCACATTCTTAATTCTTTGGTTCCCTGTTTGGGGACAAGTACATGATTGGCCACCCACTGGCTGTGAATAACTTTTCGGATAAATCTAGCCTTAAGTAACCTAGCTAGCTCCTTGCCTATGGCTCGTTGTTTTTCATCACGAAGAATCGTAGAGGTTGTTTCACGAGTTTTTCTTTAGGATCGATGTTTAAGCTGTGCTCGGCAAGTTCCCTAGGTACACCCTTCATGTCGGCAGGTTGCCAGGCAAAGATGTCCCTATTCTCATAGAGGAACTCGACAAGCGCACTTTCCTATTTGGGATCTAGGTCTGTGCCAATGGAGGTGGCTTGGAGGAATCTCCTTCCACATGTTCCACCTTCTTGGTATTGATGGCGGCCTTGAAGGCGGGTTTGGAGTCAGAAATCTGCTTCTTCGAGGCTGGCATCTCCGAGGCATCGACCAGGCACTAGATCTCCTTGAACTCTTCACCATAGAGGACTGCTTCGATGAAGGCGGCTTCACTTAGCTCGCACTCCCTTGCCTTGTTGAAGCTTCCGGTAACAGTGATGATGTCGTTTGGTCCAAGTATCTTGAGCTTGTTGTAAACGAAACATGGCCTAGCGAGGAAGGAGTGGAATATGTCGTGTCCAAATATGACGTGATACATGCTCTTGAAGGGCACCACTTTGAAGGTCATGTGCTCCTGGTGGTAATTGTTAACATCACCAAAAGCAACTAGAAGGGTGATGCAACCAAGGATAGAGCTTGCTGGCCAGGAACAATGCCATGGAACATGGTGTTGCTCTTCCTTAGCTGGGTCTCTATCAAGTTCATATTGTGTAGTATATCAAGGTACATAATGTTGATGCTGCTTCCACTATCCACGAGGCACTTGGTGAACTCGTTGACGTTAATCAGGGGGTTGATGACCACGGCATACTGATTCTCTATTGGGATGAGGTCTGTGTGATCCTTTCTCTCCCAACTAACTGGAATCTCTGGCACTTAACATACTGGGGAACTGTGGGGAGGGTGGCCATCAGTATCCTCAGAGAGGTCTTCTGGGCCTGGACGGTGGGGGTACTAAGGAAGGTCTGGTAGACTAGAGCCTTATTTTCAAAGGGATTTTTATCCTTGCCATCACCCTTGTCAGCGGGTTTGGGGTCCACGTCTTCGTCCATATAATCTTCCTCCTACTTCTTCCCCTTGCCCTTTCCGTAGGGTCTATTCTTATGACTTTGCTTGTAGCCGGACTCAGAGTCTTCCTTGAGGTCGTTGACAAACTTGTACTAGCGGTTGGTATGAGTGGATTTACCATTTGTGTCGAGATGGACAAAACATGACATCATGGTACTCCTCGTACGTCTAGGGAACATGGGGCACTGCGGGTGTAGAGCCACTCCGCTGCTGTCCACGACTAGCCCCCGAACACGACCACATTGTCCGCCTTCGCCTATGCCAGCAAAATTCATGGCGACTATGTCGGCTACTATAATACCTCGGACCCTACGATCTAAGCAACAAGCCAGGATGAACCCAAAGTCCATAAGGTGTCCTACCGGGGAGGCCCAAGGGCCACATCCACGTGTCGGCCCCGTCTAAGTGGAGCAGCGCATGGTACCAGCAAACCACCCTATGCACTTTGCAAGAACATCATATGAAGTGCGAGTGGTGTAGTGACAGGTATGCGATCAATACATACACAACCGTGACATACAACAGTATATCAGAGACATACCATCTAAAACAATATAAATAGAAATATTCAACGCCATACGACAAAATCCAAATATCCTAGATAGAGATAATAGTCCAGGATACATCCTCATACATCACACATCAGAGTATCAAGTGGAAGCGGAAAACAAGATCTGAGTACGGACTAGAAGAAAATTGTCATAAGATGCCTTTGAAATAAGCACATCCCACCCATAGATCTCACGGATCTCCATCCCCGGAATCTCTACACCTGATGATCGTTGCCATCATCATCGGTCTCCTCGACCCAGTAACCTTCTGGTGAGTAAACATGTCCATATGAATCAAAATATTTATCGTGTGAGACCCTAGGGGTACTTAGCAAGTCTTAATGCATCTAAAGGGAACAACCTAGGGGTGACACAATTATAGTGAAATATAATATACAAACAGTTCTATAGAGACACGCTACAACATTCGCCAAACCAAAGATAGATGGACACTCGTTAATTAGAAACAAAAGTGATATAAGTAGCATAAGAAAACATCGCTCGCCCTCCTTCTCGCTTACTGAACGAGAAGGCGGAAGAACATCCCATCCGTTGGCAATTCTATTAACCATCCCATGAGGTTTGCACTATTTACTAGTCATGTTTTAGTCAGGTTAAACATGGTACTTTAATTATAGTTATCTATGATCGAGAAACTGTGCTCCAAGTCATCCATAACCGTGGACTCAGATTTCAAAAAGATTTACCCTCCATGGGTGCACAAATATCAACACACACACAATCAACCTCGGGAAGAAACAAATTAAAAGCAACGAGGCCTCATGATAATGCATTCATAGGATTCAAAAATTATTTTAGGGGGCCACCCCACTAAGCTACCCGCAACGAAGTTGGCCGGCTCCGAGACGGACCTAGGGTTTGTGCCAATGGTTATAAATGACTAGGAACCCGAAAGTGTGTTTGGGCTTGTCGATACGGTGAAAACATTCCACATTCCAAAATAGTACAGGTGCTCCATGCGCAATAGTAAATAAATCAGTAAAACATGGCATAAGTACATGATAGTAATAAATAACCAAACTAATTGTGGCCCTAAGAAATAAGATGTGAATCAAGCTCAGGTGAAAGGGATTCATGGTCCTACATGCGGATAGTGCGATAGTCAAGGAACATGAATCAAGTACTCGGGGTCCTACGGGACACAAGTGAGTGTGGAAGAACCAAATAACAACTATTACCCATCGGTGCCTCTTTCTTTAGTTATCCTATTACTACACAGTTTAAGTTGTTTAGGTACCTCTTTCTCCAAAGATTTGCACAAACCCTATACATGCAATTCTACGACTCGCATGGCTCAGATAACTCCTGTAGTAAGGGCTCATAGGATTGAGGTACAAGTTTCAGTGGGGTTTAACAATAAAGACTATGCAATACTTGGGATTCCAATTTAGTGGAATCATCACTCAGTGATGCAAGAATAAGATAGAGGTATAGATGCTATATGTATGCAAGCATGGGGAATCGCTTGCCTATTGGATCAGTAGTAGGGTAACCGGGATCTGGGTAGTGCTCTTGGGTCTCCTGATAGTTCCCTTGCTCGGCATTTATTTGGAATAAAAGCTAAACACACAAAGGGGCATAATAAATAAAGTGCACAATCATATGAATATATGCAACAAGAAAACAAGGTATGCCATGATGGAATGATGCGCAATTATATGGCATCACATAGCATGACATGGGTGAGGTGTGAGAACAATAATAAAAAACTTTAATTAATTATTTATGCATGTTTTACTCCCATAAACCTTTCTGTTTCCTTAATATTTATATGATGCATGCTTCAAATTAAATCATGGAATGCATAAACAGAACAGGCTCATCGCGCTGATCGATTTTAACATATTATTTGTCGGAATTACGGATTAAAGTTAAGAATTAATTAAGCAATAGGCATTTAATAGTATTTAATAATTCGAAAAATTTAATTGCATAGAATATATTTTAAATAGCATATTCATATCTGTGGCATTTTTCTGATCAGTAAACATATATTATTTGTATTATTTGAAATTATTATTTTAAAATAATATTAAATCAATTTATACAAATTAGGGTCAAAGTCAAAGGTTTGACTAGTTTTAATTAGTTATGAAAATATTTGATTAAATATTTGAATTACTATTAAAAAACAAAACATATTTCATATAAAATTTGAATTTAGATTCAAAAGTATTTAAAATTTATGAATTAATTCATATATTTCATATTATGGTTTTTACTTTTAATTTAGAAAAACACAGAAACTTTTCTCACCGGGGTTAACCTTACCCACAGTCACTGACGGGCAGGCCAGCGAGCGAGGAGGGCCACCAGTGATTCGGTGACACGTGGCAAAACCGGGGACTACGGTTGAGCTTTCCAACAAGGACAGGGGCTTATTTACAAAATGTTTTGAGTGGGCTGACAAACTGAACGACAAACTTGCGAAAACATGTTAGTTGATCCCTACTTCGACCGATGATGGCGAGCAAACTGCTGCGAATCTAGCAACGCCCCAAAAACCAAAGTTGAAGAGGGAACAAAGGTCTACAATATTGGTTCAGGACATATCGCTGGAGGAGGTCTGTAGAGGTCAGCATATTGCTGCAAACATGCGGGGTTCAGACGGTGCAGAACTGTCAAATGTGACAGGCAAAACAATAGATCTTCACCGGACGATTATGAGAGTTATAGGGCACAGTTTGAGGGGAGGTTTGATCCTGAAACTAGCTTGAAGTACCTAGAGAAAGAGTGGTTCATAGATGTTCGCCGGATCATGCTTGCATCACCGAGAAAAACGAACAGAACAAAGGTACTGGGAACACATCGAGATGATGATGTCGCTGACTGGATCTCGATAGAGATGTTGCGCGATGGTGCGATCTTTCGATCAAGACTGCGAGCGCTACACTACACCGATTGGAGCGTGCTTGGGCTCGTCTGAAAGAGGGGACAATGGGCTACACACCAATGTAAATATAAAGGTATGGGGTGGAGATGACCTATGTGCGAGGCGAGCTTGCGATGAACAGAAGCGGAAGAAGCTGCTGCTGCACAGTGGCGGTGTTGGTGTTGTCGGCAGCGGCGCTCCAGCAAGGTTTCGGCCGATCTCCATGTATGGGGCGATGCAGAGGAAGCAGAGGAACGCCTTGACCACTTGGCTCAACCTTGACGGTCACCAGAGCGCTAGGAAACTTCTCTGGCCAGGGCTAGCTAGGGTTTTGCTAAGAGGTGGCCATGGCCTTATTGGGGAGGAAGAAGATGGGAGGGAGGCTCCTGGTGGTTCTCGATCTGACCAAGGCGTGGTGGGGGTAGATAAGAAGGGGCAGGAGAGCACATGGGGTGACTCGGTGGATTTGGCAAAGATTGGAAGGAGGCATCAGGTAGACTTCTTCTCTCTCCCTTCTTTGATGCTTTGCTAGGAAAGGAAAAGGAGGGGGACTAGAGGAGGGCATGGTAGCTATTCTTCTTGCTTGGAAAGAAAGGGAAAAAGAAAGGACATGGAGGCCTCATGGCCTATCTTTACTATGGCCATGGGATGGTGACCACGGTTGGAGTGTAGTGTAGATGGGGGATGGGTTAGGTCTAGAGGATTGAGGGGTGGTGATTAGTTTAGGTTCTAATCACTTCAATTAACCAAAACATTTAGTTCAAAACAAAAACCAAGAGGCAAAATAAACTAGAGAAGGTAGTAGTGGTGGTGATTTCATGTGAAGTTCAAAACCCATATGGAGCATGCATGAGCTAATTTCTGAAGGCAAATGTGGTCTATGCATGTGAGATAAGAGGTTGTGAAACCAAGGGGGGGTTTGAGGGAGGCATTCAAGAGTGGTCATACATGTATGTATAGATACATATATAGCTTGAAGGAGAAGCAAGAAAGACCAATACAAAAGAATCCCAAAAGAAAAGAGAGGATGATCAAGTGGAAGTGTAAGCTTGCATGGGCCATGCATAAATAATTAATGCATTCCCAAGGAAAGGTTTATGAGTCATGAGTGAATATTACCACATGGGATTGATTTTAGGACCAAATAAAATATTGGCCCATATGTAGATATAAGTTGAATTGAAGCAAGGGTGGTGTTAATGAGTTAGTAGATAGAAGGAGAGTAAGAGATATGCCCCCAAATCATACTAGGCATTATAAACAATTATCAAATACCAAATACATTATATCAAGAAGCAAATTCAATAATAGACAAATGCATAATGAGGGGAAGAACCAAATGAAAGGGGTTTTATATGATGCTCAAATACAATGTGGCATGGTGACATGAGAATGATATAATGATGATGCAATTAATCATATGTAGGAAGTACTCAATATATAGACTAGGCAAGTAGCATTACAATTGTTAGACAATTGGGATGCTATAACTACTTTCTTGTCTTCCGGTGGATTCTTCCGCTTGTTATTTTTGTTCTTATTGGCTTGGTTGGGGATAGATACTGCAGGTAAGGACCTGCGAGCATCGTCGTTGGCAGCGGCAAATTCGCTAGCCTTGGCAATGATTGCATTGAGGTCAAGCTTGCCCTTGTCCTGAGTGCGCTTCAGCTTATGCCGGAGAAGGCGGCCATAGTAGTTTTATTGAGTACTCCCGCGCACGAATTTTTCATGTCGAGCCAGCGGGATAGGTAGTTCCTAGACAATTCATCCTTCTATTGTACACACCGCTATAGGTCACCGATGGTGCAGGGACGTTTGCACGTACCCTCGAAATTCTTGGTGAACGCTTCATGCATGTCCAACCAATTGCAAATTGACTTCTACAACAAGTTATCGATCCATTGTCGGGCAGTTCCAGAAAGCATTAGTGGGAGGTACTTGACAGCGATGTTGGGGTTTGCCCCTGTGATTTGTATCACTTTGCAGTAGTCTTGCAACCACAAGGCTAGTATGGTAGTGCCGCCATAGGGCTTGATGGTCTTGTCAATTCGGATCCCCTATGGTAGGTTGTGGCCCGGATAACTGGTCCAAAACAACGTGGCCCCAAGTATGGCTCTTCCCGGTCTTCCTGGATCCAATCAAGGCGTGATCATGCATCGTACGTATCCGGTTGTTGCTTGTGCTGATCTCCGCCATGGGGAAGAGATTTGTGGCTGTGGCGCCCCGCTAAAACCACTACTAAAAAATCGCGTTGTTTTTGTGCATTGCATCATCATGACCGCATGCTCATGTCATCATGCCACATTGCATTTGAGCATCGTCATCATCATGCATGGTTTTTGTCTAAACTATTTTCGAAACGCCTAGTTTTGTTTTCTAAATATTCCCGTCTTTATTCAAATTAAAACCCAGGTCTCCAGAATATTTTGTTTCGTCTACAAACAGATTTCAAACGCCCCGTTTTAAATAATAAAATTTTATATTATTTTTGGGAGGCAGCCCGCCAGGCCCGAAAGCCCGGCCGGCCACCTCCAAACCCTAATCTAACCTAAACCTACCCAGACCCAACCCGCCACACCACCTCCTCCACCCATCCGCCCACGTCGCGCTCACCCTGGCCCACACGCTCACGCCGCGTACGGGATCATCCCCTGTCCCGTCCCCAACCCCTCCATCCCTTCTCCCACCTACTCTCTCAGCCGCCGCCTCACTCTCTCTCTCACTCCTCCTGCCCAAAATCCCACCAGCCACCTCACCCCAGCCAACCACCGGTCGCCACCTCACCCTGCCAATGCCACCTCACCCCACCAGCAGCGCCACGTCGCCCTTCCCCTGGTCCAACTTCCACCACCGGCATGTGCCTCGCCCAGGCCCCACACCTGACCCCGCCCATCTGGTCCACTCCCCATCGCCACCACCCCCGCCCATCCCTCACGCCTGACCCACCTTGCAGTAGACGTGCGGTACACCGCCACCGCCCGACACGCTCCGCCTAGCCTGCACCCTGCACGCACTCCCGCGCCCTGGCCTACCTGCCGCTCGCCCCGCGCCTCCTTCTCTCTCCCCTCGCCTCTCTCTCCCCGATCCTGTTCTCTCGCCTTGCACCTCACCAACCGCCGCCCGTTACCGGCCATGCTGACCCCGCCGCCGGAAGCCCCCCTTCCGCCGCCTGCGACCCGGCGACCCTCTGCGCCCTTCCACCCCCCCGGCGTCGCCCCGGAACCCCTAGGCCTCGCTCTCCTCACCGCCCCGCACCCTAGCTCGTCCTCGGCCCTGCTCGCCGTCCGCCGTCGCGAGCGCGCCGCCGCTCTCCGGCCGGCATCGCCTCCCTCCGCATCGCCTACGCCCTCTCCGTGGCTCGAGTTTCCGCCGCTGCCTGGCTCTCCTCCTGACCCCGTCGTCCTCTCTTCTGAGCGCTCGCCCTCGACTCGGCACTCTCCTCATGGACCTCACCTGTGCTGGAGCCGCCGGTCTTCTTCCCATCACCGTCTTCCCTCCTCTGCTGCACCTCCATGGGAGCCCTCCTCCGCAAGCTTCCCTTCACCGTCGCCTCGCCATCGGTCCCTACTCGTCCCGCGGCCTCGCGCCTCCACCTCCCTCGCCCCGCCCCAGAGCCCCTGGCGCCGACGCCGCCTCCTCTGCTCCTCCCTTCCGCCTCTGCTCATCCTCAAGGCCGTGCCTCTGCTTCACTCGTCCTCACGCGAGCCTAGCTCGAGGTCAACGGGTTTCCACCATGTTTTTCTTATGTGCCAACACAGTCTTTTGTGCTCGCTTGTTCTCTAAACATGCACTTTTCCTATATCTGGTTAGGCTTTGCAACTCAGCTACACGGAATGTGTGGTTAGTTGTCGACCCAGCTATTGAAGTCTCATCATGGTACCCCTCGTGAATCTCGCTTATGCCTACACAAGATCTTCACATCTCTATTGTCACAAAGATCTACCGGTGCCAACCCGGAGCTCTCCGTCGAGAAATCCAAGGCCTCCTACATGGAACGACAAGGACTTCCACTGGATCCGCGGACCCGAAGCTCTTCTTCACGGATGCCAAGACCCGTTGTCGGACTCTGGGGACCGCCAAGTTCTTCCACCTGGACCCGATGACCCGAAGACCGACCCCGTGACGAGTGCATCGATCTCCGCCAAGATCTACTTCCGTCCGTATCGACCGTTGCCTGCGACCGGTGATGAGTTGGAACCACAAGATCTCCTTCCCGGGACACCAAGACCTACCGGCGACCCGACCAAGATTCGAAGACCGAACCCTGGCACGCCAAGTTCTTCGACCCCGAGGAACGATCCATCGGATGTGACAAGGCCTTCTTCTCAGGACCACCAAGTACTTCCTCTCAGACGCCAAGACCCGAACCTGAAGAACGTCAAGATCACCACGGGAACGACAAGTACTTCACCCCGGATGCCCAGACCGACCCGATACGTGGATCCGACAAACTCTTCGCGACGACAAGATCGACACCGACCAGGGCGAATCCGACGCGCCCCTGACGCCAAACCAAGTCCTTCTTCCCGGAACGCCAAGCTCTCCTTCCATTGTCCGAGACTGATCCCGTCGAACCCTGCGACCCTGAGACCGAACCCGAACCACATCAAACCCCAAGATCTTCGACCCCTAATGTGATCCCCTTTCCGAGACCCCTATTTTTATAATATGACATTATCAACTGTCACATATTAAATTGTTCATACATGCATACCTGTCTGTGGGTTGGGGGAATTATGCCGATTCACCTCATAATTAAAGATGGAGTGTTCATGTGGAATATTGTTGTCTTATTCCGGGCTCCATTTAAATTGGTGTAGCAAACCGATGCCATGTTTCTCCCTGTTAATACAACATTTAAATTGCAGGGGTTCTAAACAACTTGAACCATATAATTATTTGTCGGGACCACGGTGCCGCTTAATATTGCCTAATTGCACCGCATCTTGCCATGCCACTATCGACAACTTCTCCGGATGTGAACCTTCGTCAGTGTTTCCCAGGAGAGCATCTCTCCCTCTTCTACCTATTTTGCATTTATATTCTTTATTTCCTCCTATTGATCTATTGCTATCCGTGTCGTGATGCTTTAGTTTCCGTGCACCAGTTATATCCCGTGCAACCTCTATATTACCTTGGACACCTCCTATTACCTGTGTTTGGTAGATAGCGGGACTTGCGAGTCATAGTTGCTTGCTCAGGTGCGATCTCGTGTTGTCGAGTACCACAGTTGTTGGTAGGCTGGCAGATGTTTACTGGTGGAGATGCTTATTGGTGGAGATGATCATGTCTTTAAATACAACTAGTAAAATGCTAGATATAACTAATGCAGAGGCATCGGTGGGCAATAGATGTTATTTGGTTCTTCCAGGCTCACTTGTGTCCCGTAGGACCCCGAGTACTTGGTACATGTTCCTTAATTTTTCGCACTATCCACATCCGGGAGGCCGTGGACCCCCCTGAGCCAGAGCTTGATTCATTTCTATTTCTTGGGGCCACAAACTAGTTTGGGGTTTCATTACTATCCTGTACTTATGCCATGTTACTGCTTTATTTACGATTGTGCGTGGAGCACCTGTACTGTTTAGGATCGTGACACGTTTTCGCTGTATCGACAAGCCCAGTCATACTTTCGGGTTCCCAGTCGTCTATAGCCGTCCACACAAACCCTGGGTCCGTTCCGGAGCCGGCCAACTTCGTTGCGGGTAGCTTAGTGGCGTGGCCCCCTGAAATATTTCCGAATCCTGTGATCGCTTTGTCGTGAATGCCTCGTTGGGTTTTGAGTTGGTTTTTTCGAGGTTGATCGAGTGTGTGTTCTATTTGTGCACCCCTGAAGGGTAAAACTTTCTGAAAGCCGTGTCTGCAGTTATGGACGACTTGGAGCACAGTATCTCGATCATAGACAAGCATAACTAAAGTAGTGCTATAAATTTGACTTAATATGTGACTAGTAATCAGAAGTAATTATAACGGAATGGATATTAAAAATGCCAACCACTGGTGGATCTGGGTTGTTTTGTGACATGCTATACCTGCCTAGTAAGTATTGCAACTCCAATGGAATGTGATAAAAGTGTCAACAACTGCTGGGTTTTGGGATTCCTCGGGACAATTATATCTGACTAGTAAATGTTCCAACCACCACAGAATGGTTAATTAAAACTGCCCACTCTTTATGCTTCATGATGACTCATGCTATCTATATCTGATTAGTATGTGCTACAACTATAACGGAATGAATAAAACTGCCAACTGTGTGAGTTCCTCGGTTTGACTTCCTTGTTTGGTCTCGAGGGGGAAATACCAGGATGGGTTTGTTTGGTGTTAGCTTCAGGTTGGATCCCGGATAGGTCTTTCTTATCCCTCTCTGATAACCGCCAGTTGTATCGAGTCTCTATAGGTTGTTTAGTGCCGCTGTGCTGCCGCTTTAGCCCACCATACGTATGTAGGCGAGAGCCGCCGAATTCTAGCCTCGCCGTGTACTGGCCTCAGTACTGATGCTCGTCTTTTTCCTTTGCCCTATGTCGGCACCCCTTTTGTTTTAGCAGGTTTGAGATCAACGTCGTTAGCAGGGTTACCCTCCCGGCTTGGCCTGGGCAGGGTTATGGACACCATTGGTTATTCTTCAGGGCTCTTAGCCCCATTTGCATCTTGTCCATAGTCGGATGCTCTATCGTTTCGAGGTGATTTGGATCTTTGTATATTATATCTGTATTCTTGACTCATGGAGTCGCTGTTGTATATATATCTATTCTGTGGGTCCCATCGAGGACTGTTGTGTAATGGTATTACTTCGTTTTCCACCCGCACGAAAGTGCCTGGTGGGCGTCCTTGAATCGTTTCTATGCGGGTTTGGCGGAAAGGGCTAAAACTTGCATAGGGCCAATTTGAGGGTGTTACAGTGGCGCGAGTTGTGAGACATGCGCGATCCTCCCAAATGGTGGAGAATATCATTTTGTGGCCCAAAAGTTGGGGTGTCCAGGCAACGGGGTACCCAAGTTGCTTACAATCAGCGCATTGCCCAAAGTTGGCGTGCCAAATACTCAGAGGGTCTTTTTCAGCATGAATTCAACTTTACGTTTCAATACAAAATATCAGGCTAACAACCGTCAAGTTGGGACCCCCTGTCAGTTCTCGCTGTTATGTTGCTCCCGTCACTTAGGCGGGGTGGCTGTCACGTAGGCTTGCAGCGCTCGCACAGTGGATAGGACAACACCACCGACCTAGTGTATTGACGTGAAAAAACAGGGCACATGTATCGGCGTTATAATTATTTTTTGATTGCTCAAAAGCTAGAACGGCCACCGCCATGCGTGTCTCCTTGGACTTCCGTCCCCGTCATTAACCACTACCTTAAAAGCGCATTGACGATTCCACCGTTCCCCTGCCTCGCAGAAACCACTCTTTTTCTTCATGTCATCTGTCTTCTTCTCGTCTTCTCCTTGCCACCATGGAAGGTCGTCGCACTCTAGAGACAAGCTTCACTACCCATGACAATAAGAAGATAGACGTTGTCTACACCAACGAGGAGGAGATAGTGGTGCGAGTCCTGAGGATGTACGAGGGTTGGCTTGAGAAAGACGAGGACAAGTTTGTGGGATTGGATCTCGAGTACACCCCAGAGCACCCATATGAAGGGAGTGAAGTTGCCATCGTTCAACTGGCCATGAGGAAACACGTCCTCATCTACCACCTCTCCCGGTTTGTAGACCTGCTCTCTGTAGCTAACCGCTTTTAGGGTTTTCTCCTCTTGTTCTTTATCCATTTGCTCATCTTGAAACTACTAGATTTTATTTAGGACCAAATAAATTATGACAAGACAATGTTGAGAGTCTTCATCTTGCATTTACTAAACTTTTAAAAATTATATTCAGATGATGATCTTGCATTGACAAAATATTTGTAGTTACAAATTTTGGTTATGACAAACTACATACTTTCAGGACTGACATGAATTGTCCGGCGCTGCGCCAGTTCCTTGTAGAAAAGGGAATTGTTTTCTGCACTATCGACAATACAACTGATTTTTTGAAATTTTATTGAGAGGGAATTACAATTCCTGCAGACAACTGGATCGATATTCAGAATATTGTCAAGATCCTAGGGGGCTCGAGGTAGGATGGAATGGCATCAATCGCAACTAGAATCCTCGATGAGTCGTACGACAGAATGAAGGAAGATTTCCCTACGGATAGGCAAGATTTCTAGGACGAGTGGCCATTGTGTGATATAGACCTGAAGTATGCAACCATACATGCTTATGTGACCTACTAGCTGTACAAGAAGATCCATTTTTTTCTATGTTACCTCGTGTTTTGCCCTATTTGTAAGAGGGAAGACGAGCTTAGGGGAGCCCTTTGTAGAAAATACAGAATAGCTGAGTTTGAAGCTGCATATGCAAAGGAAATGGCTGCATCTAAAGCAGCTGATAGAGAGGCTGCAGAAGCAGCTGAAAGAGAGCTTGTAGCTGAAGCAAAAGCAGCTGACAGAGAGGCTGCAGCTGAAGCAACAAACAGAGAGGCAACATCTTCTAGCAGCAACAATCAGGTCTGTGATGCACCGCTAATTGTGCCGCAGGACGCTGAAGATAGGGAAGGCAAGTCAGATGCCAGATGGGACGAAGCATTTTGTGAGCTGTGGAGTGCCAATAATGTAATATCCACCTGGAATGATCGCAGTTGGTCGCCTAGGAACGATGGCAAGCGCCTCAAGTGGGATGATGAGCAGTGAATTAAATTTTACTTCTCAGTGTTATGTTTCTATTTTGTGGAACTCATTTATCTTATCAAGATGTCTAGCACCTCAAGTGAGAGTAGTAAAATAAATTTAACCCTCTTTGTGTTATGCTTATGTATGTGTCTTGTAGCTTGTCAAGATGGTAGCTCGTTAACTGGCAGTTTGAAAGAGTACCTTTTTCCTCTCTCGCTAAATAGATATATTTCATTTTTCCCAAATTGGTAGCAAATCTCGAGAAGATTCTCTCTTCGATAATTCATTCCCTTTTGGACCTCTTTTTGCCTCCGACCAGGTAGCAAATCTAGAGTAGCAAATCACACCAGGCTGAATGCATTCATTCAGAAAACAAAACAAATGTATATAGCTGTGCACAGCTAAATATGATATAGCGATAGAAAGTAGGTTGCTTAACAAGGTTCGATGCATTCAACCAGAAATAGGATGCAAGCAAAATATAGAAAATCAAAAGAATTTGCTTAGCAGTAGCAGACACATTCAACCCCTCCTTGCATGCGCTCGAGCCTCCGCCTCCTCCCTCCGGCGCTTCCTCCACTTCTTGCTGCCCAGCCCCTTGATCTTGGGGGCCTTGGGCCTGATTGGAGGCATGTCACCCTCTTTGATGGCCACCCGCTGGAGGTTTCGGAGGTGAATGCCAGGAGCCTGGTGTTCAGTGACGTAGGCATTGATGTTCACGGTCTCACCGCCTTTGTGGATGCCGGTGCCCGGGGCCTCTGCATGCTTCAGTAAGGAGTTGAAGTTGGTGCCGGCAAGAGTCACCCAGCAGAAGGCGATCCCCTTGCAGAAGGGGAAGCTACAGTTTCCGCCCCTGAAGAAGGTGTCGTACTGGACGGCCTGCAGCCTCCTCAGCACCTGACGAGTCTTGGTGTGCCTGGACTCGTCATCGCTGCAGACATCGCTACCGGAAACCTGTTGGAAGAAAAGGAAAATAGGGGAGTAGATGATGTAAGAAGATCGAGCAATCGAAATGCAAAAAAGCGAATCCTAATAAACCAAGATCTAGCATCCAACGATGGGAATGGTAGAAAAACCAGGGAAGGGGAGCAAACCCTAGTTACCTCCAACCATGGGTCGTCGATGCCGGTGTCGTAGGGGTTCAGCGGAGCGATGTACTTATCTAGATTGTAGGTGCCCATTAAGTGCTGGATCTGCTTGTGTCCGGCGGGGGGCTCCTCTTCGGCGGCTACATCGGTAGCGGGGACAGGGGCCTGGACGGGAATGACGGCTGCCATCGATGCCTCGACTGGGGCCTGGACGGGGACGGGGGCTGCTTTCAACATGTCGAGGGGGACCGGCGAGGAGACGGGGGCCTCGTCGGCGGCTACATCGATAGTGGGGACGGGGGCCTAAACAGGAACGGCGACTGCCATCGATGGCTTGACTGGGGCCTAGACAGGGATGGCGGCTGCTTTCAATGCGTCGTTGGGGACCGGCGAGGAGACGGGGCCCTCCTCATCGGCGGCCTCGGAGGCGACGATGGCCACCGTATCCTCCTCCGCCATCACCGGCGCGGACGGGGTATTCTTGGGAGTTTGCAGATGCTGGTGGGACAGTGGAGAGGGTTGCGTGGGGAGAGTGAGCGAGAGTGAGAGTGGGTGTGCATAGAGGGTCTCTATAGTTAAGGTTGATGGAAGCAAGGCATGTTTCGTTGCACCACTGTGCAACGCGCCGCACAGTCTACTGCACCGTGCATCGCAACAGGCACACGGTATGCCACGTTTTTTTCCGGGCCATGCATGGCAGTTCTGTATTGAGTCGCATGCAAAGGGCGCATACACAATTTCTATGTACGAATTTTGACACGGCCCTAAAATTGGCGATAATTAAAAGTGGAAATGTAGAGGGGAAGGTAGGTGGTTGTACGGTGAGATTTGTGGGGTTGTGCTAGATCGGTTAGAGGGATGTGTTGATGACTGCGAGTGACTCGATGAAGGCGGAGACGTTAGGTATCGTCGAGCTCAGCTCTTCAGCCTCCGGCTAACGCGTGCAAGTTTCTTACGGTGGGGCCTAGTTGGAAGTGATATTGAGAGCTGCTACATAAAAAATGGGATATGTCATTAAAATCAAGTGGCCATAAATTGCAGCTGTCCATCGACGACCGTGCACTCGATGACGCATGTGTTGTGGCGTAGTAGTAGCAGTAGTAGGCTTTTTAGACTTGATTAAACATGACATGACCGCTCCATGACTTTTTCCATGGACGGCTTCGTGTTCATTCTTGTAGAAGTCTCGCTGAGGGAGACGTTCGTGTTGTCTCACGCTGTACTGTGAAGGGCATGACGTAAGCAACGATCATCGTTGGATCGCACAGAATCAACGGTTGGTGCGCACGATCTGCGTGACAACTGTGACAACCAATCAGGGAGTAGCAGGTAGAGTGAGCACATGTTTGGGCTTCTACGAAATATAGAGAGAGGGGGCAAAACTAAGTAGTATCAAAAAACCAAGGGAAAAACTGAGTAGTATAAGAAAGTGAGTGTCTTGTACAATGAAATACATCATGGCATACATCAAATTATGCCAAGATAGATATACAAGAGTTCATTGGATGTGTGTTCTTCTCATAAACCACATGGACCCACTAGAGTTCATTGCATGTGTGTTATTGTCATAAACCACATGGATCCACCGGTGTCATGGCATATGTGTTCTTTTCATAAACCACATGTTGATCCACCAATGTCATTGCATGTGTGTTCTTTTCATGAATAACATATGGATCCACCAGTGTCATTGCATGTGTGTTCTTTTCATGAACCAGATATGGATCCACCAGAGTCATTGCATGTGTGCTCTTTCAATAAACCACACACGGATCCACCAGTGTCATTGCATGCGTGTTCTTTTCATGAACCACAACTAGAGTCATTGCATGTGTTTTCTTTTTCACAAACCACATAAGCATCCACCAGTGTCATTGGATGTGTGTTCTTTCCATGAACCACACCCAGTGTCATTGCATGTATGTTCCTCTCACAAACCACACAAGGATCCACCAGTATCATTGCATGTCTGTTCTTTTCATGAACCACACATGGATCCACCCAGTGTGATTGCATGTCTGTTCCTCTCACAAACCACCAGTGTCATTACATGTCTGTTCATTTCATGAACCACAGCTAGAGTCATTGCATGTATGTTCCTCTCACAAACCCCATATGGATCCGCTAGTGTCATTGCATGTGTGTTCTTTTCATGAACCACAGCTAGAGTCATTGCATGTTTGTTCTTCTCACAAACCACATAAGGATACACCAGTGTCATTGCATGTGTGTTCTTTTCATGAACCACACACAATGTCATTGCATGTCTGTTCTTCTCACAAACCACATAAGGATACACTAGTTTCATTGCATGTCTGTTCTTCTCACGAACCACATCTAGAGTCATTGCATGTCTGTTCTTCTCACAAACCACATAAGGATCCACCAGTGTCATTAGATGTGTGTTCTTTTCATGAACCACACCTAGTGTCATTGCATGTGTGTTCTTCTCACAAACCACACATGGATCCAGCAGTATCATTGTGTCTGTTCTTTTCATGAACCACACATGGATCCAGCTAGAGTCATTGCATGTCTGTTCTTTTCACGAACCACATATGGATCCACTAGTGTCATTGCATGCATGTTCTTTTCAAGAACCACACCGAATGTCATTGCATGTCTGTTCCTCTCACAAACCACACATGGATCCACAAGTGTCCTTGCATGTGTGTTCTTTTCATGAAACACAGCTAGAGTCATTGCATGTTTGTTCTTCTCAAAAACCACATAAGGATACACCAGTGCCATTGCATGTGTGTTCTTCATAGCTAGAGCCATTGCATGTCTAATCTTCTCACAGACCACATAAGGATACTGAAGTGTCATTGGATGTGTGTTGTTTTCATGAACCATAGATAGTGTCATTGCATGTCTGTTCTTTCCACAAACCACATATGGATCCACCAGTGTCACTGGATGTGTGTTCTTTTCATGAACCACACCAAGTGTCATTGCATGTCTGTTCTTTCCCCAAACCAAATATGGATCCACCAGTGTTATTGGATGTGTTTTCTTTTCATGAACCACACCTAGTGTCATTGCATGTGTGTGCTTCTCACAAACAACACATGGATCCACCAGTGTCATTGCATGTCTGTTATTTTCATGAACCACACATGGATCCACCCAGTGTGATTGCATGTCTGTTCCTCTCACAAACCACACAAGGATCCAGCAGTATCACTGCATGTCTGTTCTTTTCATGAACAACACCCAGTGTCTTTGCATGTCTGTTCCTTCAGTAAACCGCACATTGATCCACCAGTGTCATTGCATGTGTCTTATTTTCATGAACCACATCTATAGTCATTGCATGTGTGTTCTTTTCATGAACCACAAATGGATCCACCAATTGTGATTGCATGTATGTTCCTCTGACAAACCACACATGGATCCACTAGTGTCATTGCATGTCTGTTCTTTTCATGAACAACACCCAGTCTCATTGCATGTTTGTTCCTTTTGTAAACCACACATGGATCCACTACTGTCATTGCATGTATGTTCTTTTCATAAACAACATCTAGAGTCATTGCAAGTGTGTTCTTTTCATGAACCACATAAGGATACACCGGTGTCATCGCATGTGTGTTCTTTTCATGAACCACACGCAGTGTCATTGCATGTCTGTTCTTCTCACAAACCACATAAGGATACACTAGTGTGATTGCATGCCTGTTCTTCTCATGAACCACGTCTAGAGTCATTGTATGTCTGTTCTTCTCACAAACCACATAAGGATCCACCAGTGTCATTGGATGTGTGTTCTTTTCATGAACCACACGTGAATCCACCTATTGTGATTGCATTTCAGTTTTTCTCACAACCCACATATGGATCCACCAGTGTCATTGCATGTCTATTCTTTTCATGAACCACACGCAGTGTTATTTCATGTTTGTTCCTTTGATAAACCGCACATGGATCCAGTAGTGTCATTGCATGTGTGTTCTTTTCATGAACCACAACTAGAGTCATCGCATGTCTATTCTTCTCACAAACCACATAAGGATACACCAGTGTCATTCCATGTGTGTTCTTCACAGCTAGAGTCATTGCATGTCGGTTCTTCTCACAAACCACATAAGGATACACCAGTGTCATTGGATGTGTGTTCTTTTCATGAACCATAGATAGTTTCATTGCATGTCTGTTCTTTCCACAAACCACATATGGATCCACCAGTGTCACTGGATGCGTGTTCTTTTCATGAACCACACCCACTGTCATTGCATGTATGTTCTTTCCACAAACCACATATGGATCCACCAGTGACATTGGATGTGTGTTCTTTTCATGAACCACACCCAGTGTCATTGAAATAGTGTTCTTCTCACAAACCACACATGGATCCACTAGTGTCATCGCATGTTAGTTCTTTTCATGAACCACACGTGGATCTACCAGCGTGATTGCATGTCTATTCCTCTCAGAAACCACACATGGATCCACCAGTATCATTACATGTCTGTTCTTTTCCTGAACCACACATGGATCCACCCAGTGTGATTGCATGTCTATTCCTCTCACAAACCACACATGGATCCACCAGTGTCATTACATGTCTGTTCTTTTCATGAACCACACCCAGTGTCATTGTATGTATTTTCTTTCATAAACCACATAAGTCATTGCATTTCGGTTCTTTTCATGAACCACACCCGGTGTCATTGCATGTCTGTTCCTCTAGACACACCATATAAGGATCCACCGGTGTCACTGCATGTCTGTTCTTTTCATGAACCACATAAGGATCCACAAGTGTGATTGGATGTGTGTTCTTCTCATGAACCACACATGGATCCACCGGTGTCATTGCATGTCTGTTCCTCTAAACAAACCACATAAGGATCCACCATTGTCATTGCATGTCTGTTCTTTTCATGAACCACACCCAATGTCATTGCATGTGTGTTCTTCTAAACAAACCACATAAGGATCCACCAGTGTCATTGCATGTCTGTTCTTTTCATGAACCACACCCAGTGTCATTGCATGTTTGTTCTTTTCATTAACCATAGCTAGAGTCATGGCATGTCTGTTACCTCCATAAACCACACATGGATCCACTGGTGTCATTGCATGTCTGTTCTTTTCATGAACCACACCCAGTGTCATTGCATGTCAGTTCTTTTCATGAACCACATAAGGATCCACCAGTGTCATTGCATGTCTGTTCTTCTCAAAAACCACATAAGGATCCACCAGTGTCATTGCATGTCTGTTCTTTTCATTAACCACACCTAGTGTCATTGCATGTGTGTTCCTCTAGACAAACGACATAAGGATCCACCGGTGTCACTGCATCCATGTTCTTTTCATGAACCATAGCTAGAGTCCACCAGTGTCATTGCATGTGTGTTCTTCTCACGAACCACACCCACTGTCATTGCATGTCAGTTCTTTTCATGAACCACATAAGGATCCACTAATGTCATTGGATGTGTGTTCTTGTCATGAACCACACATGGATCCACCGGTGTCATAGCATGTCTGTTCCTCTAAACAAACCACATAAGCATCCACCAGTGTCATTGGATGTGTGGTCTTTTCATGAACCACACCCAGTGTCATTGCATGTATGTTCCTCTCACAAACCACACAAGGATCCACCACTATCATTGCATGTCTGTTCTTTTCATGAACCACACATGGATCCACCCAGTGTGATTGCATGTCTGTTCCTCTCACAAACCACCAGTGTCATTACATGTCTATTCATTTCATGAACCACAGCTAGAGTCATTGCATGTATGTTCCTCTCACAAACCCCATATGGATCCGCTAGTGTCATTGCATGTGTGTTCTTGTCATGAACCACAGCTAGAGTCATTGCATGTTTGTTCTTCTCGCAAACCACATAAGGATACACCAGTGTCATTGCATGTGTGTTCTTTTCATGAACCACACAAAGTGTCATTGCATGTCTGTTCTTCTCACAAACCACATAAGGATACACTAGTGTCATTGCATGTCTGTTCTTCTCACGAACCACATCTAGAGTCATTGCATGTCTGTTCTTCTCACAAACCACATAAGGATCCACCAGTGTCATTGGATGTGTGTTCTTTTCATGAACCACACCTAGTGTCATTGCATGTGTGTTCTTCTCACAAACCACACATGGATCCAGCAGTATCATTGTGTCTGTTCTTTTCATGAACCACACATGGATCCAGCTAGAGTCATTGCATGTCTGTTCTTTTCACGAACCACATATGGATCCACTAGTGTCATTGCATGCATGTTCTTTTCAAGAACCACACCGAATGTCATTGCATGTCTGTTCCTCTCACAAACCACACATGGATCCACCAGTGTCCTTGCATGTGTGTTCTTTTCATGAAACACAGCTAGAGTCATTGCATGTTTGTCTCAAAAACCACATAAGGATACACCAGTGCCATTGCATGTGTGTTCTTCATAGCTAGATCCATTGCATGTCTAATCTTCTCACAGACCACATAAGGATACTGAAGTGTCATTGGATGTGTGTTGTTTTCATGAACCATAGATAGTGTCATTGCATGTCTGTTCTTTCCACAAACCACATATGGATCCACCAGTGTCACTGGATGTGTGTTCTTTTCATGAACCACACCAAGTGTCATTGCATGTCTGTTCTTTCCCCAAACCAAATATGGATCCACCAGTGTTATTGGATGTGTTTTCTTTTCATGAACCACACCTAGTGTCATTGCATGTGTGTGCTTCTCACAAACAACACATGGATCCACCAGTGTCATTGCATGTCTGTTATTTTCATGAACCACACATGGATCCACCCAGTGTGATTGCATGTTTGTTCCTCTAACAAATCACACAAGGATCCAGCAGTATCACTGCATGTCTGTTCTTTTCATGAACAACACCCAGTGTCTTTGCATGTCTGTTCCTTCAGTAAACCGCACATGGATCCACCAGTGTCATTGCATGTGTCTTATTTTCATGAACCACATCTACAGTCATTGCATGTGTGTTCTTTTCATGAACCACAAATGGATCCACCAATTGTGATTGCATGTATGTTCCTCTCACAAACCACACATGGATCCACTAGTGTCATTGCATGTCTGTTCTTTTCATGAACAACACCCAGTCTCATTGCATGTTTGTTCCTTTTGTAAACCACACATGGATCCACTACTGTCATTGCATGTATGTTCTTTTCATAAACAACATCTAGAGTCATTGCAAGTGTGTTCTTTTCATGAACCACATAAGGATACACCGGTGTCATCGCATGTGTGTTCTTTTCATGAACCACACGCAGTGTCATTGCATGTCTGTTCTTCTCACAAACCACATAAGGATACACTAGTGTGATTGCATGCCTGTTCTTCTCATGAACCACGTCTAGAGTCATTGTATGTCTGTTCTTCTCACAAACCACATAAGGATCCACCAGTGTCATTGGATGTGTGTTCTTTTCATGAACCACACGTGAATCCACCTATTGTGATTGCATTTCAGTTTTTCTCACAAACCACATATGGATCCACCAGTGTCATTGCATGTCTATTCTTTTCATGAACCACACACAGTGTTATTTCATGTTTGTTCGTTTGATAAACCACACATGGATCCAGTAGTGTCATTGCATGTGTGTTCTTTTCATGAACGACAACTAGAGTCATCGCATGTCTATTCTTCTCACAAACCACATAAGGATACACCAGTGTCATACCATGTGTGTTCTTCACAGCTAGAGTCATTGCATGTCGGTTCTTCTCACAAACCACATAAGGATACACCAGTGTCATTGGATGTGTGTTCTTTTCATGAACCATAGATAGTTTCATTGCATGTCTGTTCTTTCCACAAACCACATATGGATCCACCAGTGTCACTGGATGCGTGTTCTTTTCATGAACCACACCCACTGTCATTGCATGTATGTTCTTTCCACAAACCACATATGGATCCACCAGTGACATTGGATGTGTTTTTTTTTTATGAACCACACCCAGTGTCATTGAAATTGTGTTCTTCTCACAAACCACACATGGATCCACTAGTGTCATCGCATGTTAGTTCTTTTCATGAACCACACATGGATCTACGAGCATGATTGCATGTCTATTCCTCTCAGAAACCACACATGGATCCACCAGTATCATTACATGTCTGTTCTTTTCCTGAACCACACATGGATCCACCCAGTGTGATTGCATGTATGTTCCTCTCACAAACCACACATGGATCCACCAGTGTCATTACATGTCTGTTCTTTTCATGAACCACACCCAGTGTCATTGTATGTCTTTTCCTTTCATAAACCACACATGTATCCACCAGTGTCATCGCATGTGTGTTGTTTTCATGAACCACAGATAGAGTCATTACATGTGTTTTCTTTTCATGAACCACATAAGGATACACAAGTGTCATTGCATGTGTGTTCTTTTCATGAACCACACCCAGTGTCATTGCATGTTTGTTCTTCTCACGAACCACATAAGGATACACCAGTGTCATTGGAAGTGTGTTCTTTTCATGAACCACACCCAGTTTCATTGCATGTGTGTTCTTCTCACAAACCACACATGGATCCACTAGTATCATCGCATGTCTGTTCTTTTCATGAACCACACATGGATCCACCCACTGTGATTGCATGTCTGTTATTTTCAAAAAGCACATATGGATCCATCAGTGTCATTGCATGCCTGTTCTTGTCATGAACCAAACCTATTGTCATTGCATGTTTGTTCCTTTCATAAAGCACACATGGATCCACCCGTGTCATTGCATTTGTGTTATTTTCAAGAACCACAGCTAGAGTCATTGCATGTGTGTTCTTTTCATGAACCACATAAGGATACACTAGTGTCATTGCATGTGTGTTCTTTTCATGGACCACACCCAGTGTCATTGCATGTCTGTTTTGCTCATGAACCACATAAGGATACACCAGTGTCATTGCATGTCTGTTCTTCTCATGAACCACAACTAGAGTCATCGCATGTCTATTCTTCTCATAAACCACATAAGGATACACTAGTGTGATTGCATGTCTGTTCTTCTCATGAACCACAACTAGAGTCATCGCATGTCTATTCTTCTCATAAACCACATAAGGATACACTAGTGTGATTGCATGTCTGTTCTTCTCATGAAACACATCTAGAGTCATTGCATGTCTAT